>JARJCX010000011.1:1200000-1800000 GCA_029282285.1 Mycena rebaudengoi | reverse complement strand
TGACACTAACTCTGGGTCAGGATACACTAGGTTCTGTCGGAGTCATCATCTCGACATTGTTGATACAATTTTATGGCTGGACCGGCTTCGATCCCATCGCCTCTTTGTTTATTGCAATTTTAATCGCCGCCAGTGTTGTCCCACTGGTAATGGACACCGGAAGAGTACTTTGCTTGGATATTTCCGAACGTGAAGTTAGTATAGACAAGGCACTCGCAGAGGTTCGTGATCGATCTCTTAATACTGCAACGTATCATCTCATTCATTCATTCATTTCAAGTTGGCTTCGATAGAAGGTCTTGCTTCGTTTACGGCCCCGCGATTTTGGCCCAAGGATTCAAGCAGTCTTGTTGGCTCAATACATATTCAACTTGCTCCGTCTGCATCCTCGTTTGACCCAAGCGGGCCACATTCGAACCAGCGCCGCACTTATGCCAACCTAGATCGGGTTGTTGAACGAGTAGATTCGCTTCTCCGGCAGCGGATATCAGGGCTGGCGGAGCTGACGATCCAGGTTGACGAGACTAAACCAGGATACACATGAGTAGTTAGCTTTAGCACATTTGTATTTTAGCACGGACGAAAGTTGTTCAACTTCAGCTTCAAGCATTCTGCGCGATATGTCACATCACATGTTTTTGTTTGTCACATTCATCACCGCGCTTAGCGCCCAGATATGAACATCGACGAGGTTGTTGAGACCTCAGATCCAGAGGAGCTCGAGGAGCTTCTCGCGCTACGAAACACAGTACATCATTCCCCCTATGTTCGACTTTCTCAGACGGACGGCCGTCAATCCCCGAGGAAGCGTCGAAAAGTCAGCGACAGCTCCTGCAGACCTGTTCAAGGATCTCATGTATTTTCTGTACAGGTGCAGCACGATTATGTTGATATCTTGCCTGGAACTCTAGTTTGGTCGCGTCCTTCGTCGCCCAGGACGCCAGGATCTCCCCTTCAATCAACATCGGATTATACATCCCCTGCGAGTCTGACTAGGGAAACCTCTTCAAAGCCGAGTTCGCCAGTGGCAACTCCTCCCATATCTGTTGTGGATCCCTCTGTTTCACCATCCACGGCTATAGAATATAGGGCAGATCCGTTCGAGAGCAACTCTCAAGATCCCCTACTCCTCAATGCCATGAGCCCGAAACCCCATATCCAGCCACCCATGGAGACGCTTCCTCGAAGTCGATCTTTCTCTCCAGCACATGTCAGGCCATTCTTCGCAAAGTCGGAATCCCTGAGCACCCCTTCTCGACCCCAGCGATCCCGCTCGGAGTCAGTTGATCCCCTGTTGTTATTCACCCCATCTCGCCCTTCACTGCACGATGAAAGTCCTGGACCCTCCACTAGTCCCGAGATTGATGTGGGTGGTAATGTCGGCCAGCGCCTTTCTCCTCCGAGAACCTCATTCATGTCAAACCCCCCGTCATCACCTTTATCACCTCCCCCTCCGGATAATAATCCCACTTCTGTCCATCGCGCCGTGTCCCCACCGGATGCTCCACCTGGCCTAGATCCTGCCCAAAACCACGGCCGATACGCCCTGAGACAACGGCAGTCAAAGCAGATACATCCCTACCAATACGACAAGGCAGAGTACCGAACAACACTGCGTCACCATCCGGAGGCCATTGTCAAGGTCCTTAGTCCCAAAAGGGGTGAGCGGAGCCACCACACCCACGAGGATTATGAGGACAGTCAGACTCAGGGGCAGGAGGAAATGGGCGGCGGGTACGAAGCCGGGAATGAGAGTGAGAATGGTGAAAACTGGGAGGAGAGGCCGCCTCGCAGCAGGTCATCGAGGAACAGGAGCAGGAGCAAAACTCGCAGTCCCGACCGTCCACAGAAATCAGTCAGGAATTGGAACCTTCCAGAGATGTCTAGTACAGACGAGGAGATCGGAAAATCAACTGATGCATTCAATAAGGAGGCGCGCAAAGTTTTGCGCGCACAGAAGAGGGAAGCTAGGGAAGAAAGGGCGAGTAGGAAGCACCCGAAACCCTTTCCTATGAAAGATATCATTGGATTGGAGCACCGTGCAGAGCAGGTTTGTGAAGAACAAACTAGATGTATAGAATCGACTGAGCTGCTTTCTAGGTTACCTCGGGTCGCGTTCGTCCCCACTCTCCTCGCGCATTGTCCCCACTACGACCTGTTCCTCCCGTCTTCAGTCCCATTCCCCCGGTTTCCCCAGTGGAGCATTTCAACCAAACTAGTGACCTTGAAATGGATGGAAATAGCTTCTCTACTTCTCCCTGGCGCAAAAGTCGAGGGACACCCATCGACATTAGCGATACCGAGAGCGACGATCTGTCAAACGAAGATGTTGCTGCAAAGGAGAAGAACAAGAAGCAAAGGGCCAAGATACGCGCCATGAATCGCATGTATCCTGCCGTCATGCGCAAGAAGATGATGCAGGAGGCCGACGCTGCAGCTAAGGCAAAGAAACGTCACCGCCCGGTTCAGGTTTCTTCAGAGAGCAACCAGGACGAGCCTTTACTCCCCGGACGGACGCGACCTCGGAAAGGGGAACACCCCCGTGATATCAAGGACATTAAGGGTGATACGGAAAGCTCGAACGAGGCGGTGTCAGACTCTATGGATATTTCGAGGGACAATCGACCAGCATCCAGCGATTCGGACGTTGAAGTCGTCGTCCGTCCGAAGCAGAGACACCATGTGGATAACAACCGGGAGGTCTGGAAATCTGACGAGGACATCTCAGATGGCAGGATTGACGACGAAAGAATAGAAGCATATCTGCAAGAGGGGCCGTTCCGTCCTTCCAGATTTCGCGAGCGCAGCATGATCGATTGGATGCTGGACAATACCGCTGAAGTGGGTGGTACGAGGAGGCGACGGGGAAGTTCGAGGCCACGGAAGCTCAAAGGAGTCGTCAGTGGTGCTCCAAAACAGGGTGCCAAACGCCAGGGTTTCGATAAACGGCTTGATCGTGGCCAATCTCCTGAACTATACCGTGACCGATCTCCAAACTTAGATCCGGACATACGAGCTGCGCCACTCCTGCGCACAAATCCGACTCATGGTCCCACACACCAAACCCGGTTAACGTTCGAAAAGTCTTCTGGCCGCAAACGATCTTTCGCTCACCAACAAGGTGACCCATCTTCGTATTCTGAGAGACGGCATTGGGTGGGGGGCGATGACGGCGCCCCCATTTCTGATGAAGAAGTACCCGAGCCTCTTCCGAACATTCAACACATCCAGGATATTCCCGATCCCGTGGCCTTGCGAAAAGCTGCGCGGAAACAAAAGGAGAAGGAGCGACGCGCGCATATGAACATGAACGGCATTTGGGTGTTTAACAACAAAGGCATTCGAATAGCGAAAGCCATCACCATTGACGTGGCCGACCGCGGATTTCATCAGGCGTTGGCGCCTCGAAATGCCCCACCGCCTGCCCGTGTCACCCATAACAACGAGAAAGCCCCCGTCGTCTCGAAGGCCCGTTCGAAACCTAAACCTCACACCAATGCAGCAATTCACCAGAGACCACGAGTAAACCGAGTCAAGAGTAACGGAAGACTCCTTCCTCGCGGTGAACGACGTGCTGCGGTAGACCGTCCTGATCCGGAAATCGACGAGGAAAGTGAAAATCCGGAAGAGAGCGAAAACTTGGAAGCTGCCGAGACGGAACACCGCGGTCAGTTAACTGGGCGCTTGCGGAATCTACAGGGCACTAATATTCCGCACACAGACCTCACAACGACGTCAAGCTCTCGACCATCAAGGACCTGCCAGTTCCTCGTTGATTTCGGTCTCTCTAAGCTACCGTCGGGCACTGGGTTCGACGCATCAACGTATATTCGCAAAGGTGCACTCGTCGAGCTACTGGAGCTTTTATCGGCAGATCCTCAGAAGCCACCACCTCCCGGTTGCTATTCCGCGCATGAGTTTGATTTGGGGCCGGAGGTCGATCTTCATCGGATGTTGGCTCACATGGATCAAATATGCGACCGCTTCTTCGAATTCGCAACTGGACTGCCAGAAGATTCCGAGGAAACTGCAGAGCAGGCGACGGGGTGGGAGGGCCTCATGCATGTTATTTGCCAGCTTGTATCCTGGTATCTTGCTGCAGGCGACGATATCGAGGTTCTTAAAGATGCTGTGCAAACGCAGATCATTCGCTTGACCTCCCAAATTCGTGCAGCCTCGCTAACGGCCAAATCCATGGACGCGACGACGTTTAGCCTTTGCTGGTTCGCTGTTGAACTGTCAGCGCGGCTCGGATTCAGATTTCCAATTTGGAGCAACAACCGCCTGCCAGAATCGAACCTACTCTTCGAATCAACAACACTGCTGATTGAGCATTTGCTCGAGTACGGTTTAGAGCCTGTGCTCGATTTGTTAAAGGTCGAGGGTGCGCTTGAAGGCGCAACACCTTCCCACCGAGCACTCGAGGTGTGGGTCTGTCTTCTCCATCTTTGTGGATCCTGTCAAGCACTGGACGCAAAATCAGCATCTCCTCTATGGAAGATGATCCAGAATACATTGGCAGCCCGTCAATCAAATGCAGCATCCCATTTGGACGCCAGCGAGGATGCATGGCAGGTCCTCATTGGTCTCCAGACCATTTCCCGGTTCAACCAACACGGTATGACCGTACAGACCAGTATCCTCCCGGCTTCATGGCCATTTGTGGTCTTCTGTCTGGAGCGAATCCGCTTCAAAGCGAACGAGGATGTGGACCACACCTTATCCGAGTCCGGTTTGGACAACCTGGATATCTACATCAAACTAGTGGTCCAAAGGTGCTGTCATCTTTGGAGCAAGTGGGGCTGGGCATGTGACGATGCCTTCGATGCACTGTGCCGACTTGTCGATATTTTCAAAAGTCGTCAATTCGCGGATCTCCGACACGAAGGAAAGCCAGATTTTCCAGATTTTCTTCGTACCAACGAGTGGGATTTTCTGGATCGACAAATCCATTCGGAAACCGCTTTTGTTCTTTTCCTCAAGCTTGTGTATCAGACGCTCCAAGTCAATAAATCCAAGGTCAACAAGTTGCTTTCGCTGGCGATGCCGATTGCAACACTTCCCTTTTCTAAGGAGCGCCCTCCTCGACTCCAAGACCTCTCTATGCTCTACAACCGGCTGAGTGCTCTCGCTATTGCCATCCATGTCGACCCTACACAGCAGGTTCGCTGGATACAGCTAGCTCGTGGATACATCAAGTTTCAGGATGCCGACGCGACGACACGCAATGCGCACATTCGAGGCCTGATGTACCTGTCCATTGTCATGGTCCAGGGGGGTTTGGCGCTTGACGAACCTATACGCTGGCTGGAGGAGATGGTGAACGTTCTGCTGGACCAACATAAACATAAACCAGATGATCGCTCTGTGATCATATCCCTTCATCTCCTCGTAGGTTGCGTGGACAAAGTACTCCAGGCATATGTCCGACAGTATCCCGACCCACGTTTGATCTGTAAGCATTTCTGAACTCTCCCCTGCATTGGACTCAAGCTAAGCATCGACAGTGTCCCTGGAGCGAATCTTTCGCTCCCCTACGCTCATAAAGGCCAACACCGAGTCGGCGCATGCTGTGCCTCGGGTGATGCGCAGCTTCTTGCAAGCTAGAGCGGTCGCTATACCTCCGCCTAAGCGGCCCAGTCTCCCCGTTCCTGCCACCGAGCAGGAGAGCCAGGAAGATTATGGGGATGAGATGTGGAACGATGCCATGCTTGCAGACCTCGACAAGGAGGAATCGATCACTGATGCCCAAATCAAAGCCAAGGACGCCAGTATACGCAAGGTAGTCTCATTCTGACCAATTCTTCAAAGTCTGATGGTGACACCACTTCAGCTCCTCGAAGAAAACATAGCGTGGACATTGTTTCGCCAAACGGCTCAATACACCAACTACTCAGGGATGCAAAAGAGCTTGCGCTGCGACGACGACTGGAGCGTCGACTTCGCCAGTCTGGTTGAATGTTGGCTGGGTTGTGGGAGCATCGTCATTCAGAACGGTCACAAGGCAAGACTGTTCAGTGTAAACTCTTCAGAACGCAAGGCTAAATGTGCATTCCAGTCGTGGCAGCAATATTTGAGTTCCTACTTTGACAGCTCGCCAAAACAGTTGGACGACTTTTCTACACGCAAGATCAAGTTGCTGATGTATAGCAATGTCTTGAAACTCGATCCTATGACCTATCTCGACCCGGTAAATCACTCGTTTTGTTTTACCCAGTATCGCGGCTCAAAATATCATTTCAGACGATGCAGGAAGCCTTCATGGGTGTCTTGTTTGAGTCTCTCGCCACGTGGTACACCACCGTCGAGGACGAGTTCATTCAGCTGCTGCTTTCCATCGATGGGCTGCAGCATCCGCTTTTGACGGACGCGTCCTGGAAACGAGACGAGACGATTGCTTCCAAGATCGAGCTCTTGGATCTGCGGATACCGCTCCTCAAAGGTCTGATTCGCTTCATTTTGCTGTGAAGTCATATAACCCTGTCTACAGTGATAATAAGCAATCTCAGCGACTGTCTGCATGACGGGCTGAAGCCCGAGGAGAACTCCAGGTATGTGACGTGGTTAATTGCCATGTATACGGCTATGAAGGAGATCCACTCGGTATGAACCACTTCGCTGCTTTCGAGTTCCTCACTGACGCGTAACAGGAGCTGAAGGACGAATCGCAAGGAGCATACGCGCGCTGGTGCGTGGAGGTGGGACGGGCTCTGCGGAGCCATCCGATTTTCTTGGGAGAAGGCCGCCTCGCTCAGTGGATAGCGTGGGCGGGGAGGCTGGAGGAGGAATAGGGTCGATCTAAGTAGATGTACCTGCATCCAAGCGGTGGCTGCAGTATTTACCAAGTGGCTTTGGTGTTGATAAGCGAGGTGTGAGTTCCCGGTTCACGCGTTATATATATGGGGAGCAAATATTCCTCGCTTTGACACCTTGCCCCGGACTCGCAATTGTAAACATGCATGTACTGCCAGCTAGCTACTGTCCAATGTATACGATACAGCGCCATAATACGATGGTCCGTCGCCACGATAGACTTGTTTCATATGTTTTTTGGGCAGCTCAGATGAGCGCCGCCGCTAAAAGGCCCGCACCAGCCATCGCGAATCCTTCCGCCCCGAGTCCAGTGGCACGCGCAGCGCCAGTGGAAGTGGTACTCGGGCTGCCGCTGGTGGTGGAACCCTTGCTGGTGGAGGATCCGCTGCCGGTGGAGCGGCTAGTCGGGGTGCTAGCTGAATTGGGAGTCCCGCTGATAGAATTTTCGGATCGTGTCGAGCTAGAGCCTGGACTGATAGGTGGTATCGAGAGAGAAAGCGAGGGCTGGGATAGTACAGAGCTGAAAGCTGGTTAATTTCTAATTGGAAGTGCCTGGGTTGGACGCCTCACACTGAGCTCTGTGTTGGGCGGCCTGAAGGGAGCGACTCGAGGTCTGCCAGGACAGGGGCGCACAGAGCGAGGACAGTCAGTGCGAGGTACCTGGTGAAAACATGCTGGTAGTATGTCCGTCCAGCCTGAGGCTTAAGTATGCCGCGACTGGAGGCAGTGCGCGGGTGAAAAAGCCCGCTTGGAGACCAATTAAAACATGCGAGGTACGAGCTATTGCTGCTGCGAGTTGAATTTACAAGGTGCCGAGAGATGAAGGGCAACTGAGGCCGCAACTTGAATTGGGTGCAGCTTTGCTGATAAGCGGAGTTTGGTCCCGGCTGGTCCCGGCCCAGCTGTAACGATCGCATCACCTTCGACCTATTCGACTTGTCTTGTGAGCTCGGGGCCTCAGGCAAGGTGAGCTTGCGAGCCGGCCTGAGTGGGAGGTGGTAGGCAAGCAATAGGCAAGTTAGATTAGATTAGATGTCAACGTGTGAATTTGTTTGACAGCGGCACAGCCGCCCTATCACTTTGCTTCCGTTCCCGACGTACTAGATCTAATCCTCTACATAGCTTTCTTTTTTCCCACCCACCACAGCCCTGTTTTGGCAGGTTTTGGCGCTGATGCGCGGGTTGCTTCGGGTCCGTCTCCTCATACAGGCTCTCGGCTACCTTCGCGTACGGTTTCGCCGTCTCGGCCTCCATGCCTCCTAGTCGTATTCCCCGGCTTTTACCGCCGCGTGGGAATATCGCATTCGGCCTCCTCGGCGAAGCCCCCCGCACACTCACACACATGATATCCAGCTAAGAGCCCTAGAGGCTTTACCTGCCTTAAATATTCACAGAATATTTGCATTTATTATTTGGAAATATATCTGAGCGCTACAGATATATTTTCTCCAGCTCTACACCACTGCTCTCCTAATCGGCGTCTAACTTGCCTCATCTCCTCGACGTATCGGCTCGTAGACCTCGTGTCTGAATACTCCTGGGCTCAGCTATTCACTACTCCACATTACTCCTCATTAATTGTATGTGTCTATGCCTTGAGGGTGACACTTTCCTATCCATCTATCCTCTTCTAACCATTCCTCCGTATGCTATAAAAGACCACTTGTAATTCTGTGGTAGACAGGAACATGTATTTTTACAAAGGTTATTACTGCGTGAAAACCTCTGTGTGCGATACCTCTGACTGCTGTTACACTATCGTCACACCAGTTCACACGCTAAATGGGGAGTACTATTCCTCGCTTTGACACCTTACTGTAACTGTAAACATGCATATGCTGCCAGCTAGCTACTGTCCAATGTACACATATACGATACAACGCCACAACACGATGGTCCGTCGCCACGATAAACTTGTTCCATATGTTTTTTGGGCAGCTCAGATGAGCGCTGCCGCCAAAAGGCCCACACCGGCCATCGCGAATCCTTCCGCGCTGAGTCTAGTAGCGCGCGCGGCGCCAGTGGAAGTGGTGCTCTGAGCGCCGCTGCTGGTGGAGGTGCCGCCGCTGGTGCCGCCGTTGGTGGTGCTACCGCTGGAACTGAGAGTCCCGCTGATGGGAATTGTAGAAATATCGGTTTGGCTAGAGGGTGGTGGACTGATAGGTGTTATCGAGAGAGGAAGCGAGGGCTGGGGTAGTACAGAGCTGGAGATTAATTAACTTCTAATTGGAAGTGCTCCGGGATGGACGCCTCACAAGCTATTTGTTGGAACGACTGAAGGGAACGTTTCGAGGTCTGACTGGGCAGGGACGCACAGAGCAAGGGCAGTCAGTACGAGATACCTGGCGAGAAACATGGTGGTTTGTCCGTAGAGGCGAGCTGTCGCACAGCAGGCTTAAGCAAGGCTAAATAAAGTATGTCGTAACAGTATGAACCGAAACCGGGTGCGTGATGACAGCGTCACTGTCAAAGTCCGTAATTATAAACGAGCATGTAGGTATCGTATTCGTCGTGACTCACCGTGTAGGGTCTTGTATATAATTCCTGTATGTATACCGGTTTATAAACAGCTGTCTATAAACCAGTTTTTAATTGGTTTGGTTGAGATGGTCTGTTTTTAATTATATTCGGACCCCGGGCCGACGCAAAATTTTGCAAATATTTTTGACCTCCAGTCAACCTCCAGTACCTATCTGGCGATGAATTGGGGTACATAATGGAGCTAAGTACCCAATTTAAAAACATAATACTTGACATTGATGCATTTTTGGCGGCGGAGTGACGGCCTCAGATTGGGTTTGTGGATGAGATTGCAGGATTTCAAGCTTGGTTGGATGTGCTGTGAGTCAGCGGTGGACTCCAGGTACAACTTTCCCAGAGGTCGAAGCCCAAAGCTGTTTTTACCCGATATATCGTGATGGTTTATAAACAGGTTTATAAACAGATTTTTAATTGCATGAGAATTATATACATACAAGACCCTAGGGACTCGTGAGGCTTCAGGAGTCAAAAGAAAAGAACAACGGCAACTTTCGTGTCATTTCTATGATAATCTGGCGCGTCTAGTCGTGAAATAGACACATCAAAATGCAGCGAGCCGCTGCGGCGCTTTTGCGGGTGGAAGTTGAGCACGAACTCGAATTAGGGCCCAGTTTCCGGGCTGTGGGGATATGGTACACTTGGTCACGCCGCGCCACTCACGAGCGATAACCTCGAGCGCCCCGCCGCCGTTCTTCGCGAGTCCGCTTTCGACAAGCTGTGAAACGAGAGTTAGGGTGGAGTAGTAAAGGATAGCACTTGGCACTTGCCCAGCAGCTGACGACCATATGCGGAGGTACCAGCTATCGCTGTTGCGAGCTGAATTTACGAGGTGGCGAGAGATGAAGGGCAACTGAGGCCGCAACTCGGTGCAGCTTTGGGTGAAGGTGCTGATAAGCGCGGAGTTTGGTCCCGGCCCAGCTCGCACGCTAAATGGGGAGCACTATTCCTCGCTTTGACGCCTTACCGCAACTGTAAACATGCATGCCTACTGTCCAATGTACACATATACGATACAACGCCACAACACGATGGTCCGTCGCCACAATAAACTTATTCCATATGTTTTTCGGGCAGCTCAGATGAGCGCTGCCGCCAAAAGGCCCACACCGGCCATCGCGAATCCTTCCGCGCTGAGTCCAGTAGCGCGCGCGGCGCCAGTGGAACTGGTAGTCTGAGAGCCGCTGCCGGTGGAAGCACCGCCGCCTGGTGGTGCTACCGCTGATGCCAGGAATTGTAGAAATGTCGGATTGGCTAAAGGGCGGTGGACTGATAGGTGTTATCGAGAAAGAAAGCGAGGGCAGAGGGGGTATTATCGAGAGAGAAACCGAAGGCACCGGGAATGTTATCGACTCGGAGAGAGAAAGCGTGGGCACCGGGGGTGTTATCGAGAGAGAAAGCGTGGGCACAGGGGGTGTTATCGAGAGAGAAATCGGGGGCTGGGGAGGTGGTATTACAGAGCTGGAAGCAATTAACTTCTAATTGGAAGTGCTCTGGGATGGACGCCTCACAAGCTATTTGTTGGGTTGACTGAAGGGAACGTTTCGAGGTCTGCTAGGACAGGGGCGCACAAAACAAGGGCGGTCAGTGCGAGATACCTGGTGAGAAACATGGTGGTTTGTCCGTAGAGGCGAGCTGTGGCATAGTAGGCTGAAGGGCTTAAGTACGCCGTCGTGAGATCGATATCCTCAATGAGGTAGAGTTGGCACAGTAGGCTGAAAGGCTTAAGTATGCCGTCGTGAGATCACCATTCTCAATGAGGTAGAGTTGGCACACGAGCAGACTCCAACAAGCTCCATAACCCATCATCGCAGCGCTCAGCTTGTCGAAGATCTCGACATCGTCATACACGTTGAGGAAATCATGAGGATTGAGAAAGGCTGTAGATACGAAACCGGGTGCGTGATGACGGCCAGCGTTAGCGTCAGAGTCTGTCAAAGTCCGTAATTATAAACGAACATGTAGGTATCGTATTCGTCGTGAGGCTTCGCTGCGTCAGGAGTTATCCAAAAGAAAAGAACAACGGCAACTCACTACTGGTTCGTGTCATTTCTATGATCATCTGGCGCGTCTAGTCGTGAAATAGACACATCAAAATGCAGCGAGCCGCTCGCGGCGCTTTTGCGGGTGGAAGTTGAGCACGAACTCGAATTGGGGCCCAGTTTCCGGGCTGTGGGGATATATGGTACACTTGGCCACGCCGCGCCACTCACGAGCGATAACCTCGAGCGCCTCGCCGCCGTCCTTCGCGAGTCCGCTTTCGACAAGCTGTGAAAGGGGAGTTAGGGTGGAAGGGTAAAGATAGGACTTGGCACTTGCGCAGCAGCCGGCGACCATATGCGGAGCCTGAGGTACGAGCTATTGCTGTTGCGAGCTGAATTTACGAGGTGGCGAGAGATGAAGGGCAACTGAGGCCGCAACTCGTTGGAGTGAAGGTTGCTGATAAGCGCGGAGTTTGGTCCCGGACTCCCGGCCCAGTTCACACGCTAAATGGGGAGTACTATTCCTCGCTTTGACAACTGTAAACATGCATATGCTTGCCAGTTAGCTACTACACATATACGATACAACGCCACAACACGATGGTCCGTCGCCACGATAAACTTGTTCCATATGTTTTCTGGGCAGCTCAGATGAGCGCTGCCGCCAAAAGGCCCACACCGGCCATCGCGAATCCTTCCGCGCTGAGTCCAGTAGCGCGCGCGGCGCCAGTGGAAGTGGTACTCTGAGCGCCGCTGCCGGTGGAGGCACCGCTGCTGGTGGTGCTACCGCCGCTGGAGCTGAGAGTCCCGCTGATGGGAATTGTAGAAATGTCGGTTTGGCTAGAGGGTGGTGGACTGATAGATGTTATCGAGAGAGTCGAGAGAGGAAGCGAGGGTGTTATCGAGAGAGAGAGCGAGGGTGTTATCGAGCGAGAAATCGAGGGCCGGGGAGGTGTTAGTACAGAGCTGGAAGTTGGTTAATTAACTTCTAATTGGAAAGTGCCCGGGTTGGACGCCTCACAAGCTAAGTGTTGGGAGGACTGAAGGGAACGTTTCGAGGTCTGCCAGGGCAGGGGCGCACAGGGCAAGGGCGGTCAGTGCGAGATACCTGCTGAGAAACATGGTGGTGGTTGTTCGTAGAGGCGAGCTGTGGCACAGCAGGCTCAAATCAAGGCTAAAGTATGCCGTATGAGATCAATATCTTGAGGTGGAGTTGGCACACGAGCAGACTCCAATAAGCTCCATAAACCATCATCGCAGCGCTCAGCTTGTCGAAGATCTCTACATCGTCATACACGTTGAGGAAGTCATGAGGATTGAGAAAGGCTGTAGATACAGAGGAGACTAGTATGCAACAGTATGTACCGAAACCGGGTGCGTGATGACGGCCAGCGTCAGCGTCAGAGTCTGTCAAAGTCCGTAATTATAAACGAGTATGTAGGTATCGTATTCGTCGTGAGGCTTCACTGCATCAGGAGTTATCCAAAAGAAGAGAACAACGGCAACTCACTATTGGTTCGTGTCATTTCTATGATCATCTGGCGCGTCTAGTCGTGAAATGGACACATCAAAATGCAGCGAGCCGCTCGCGGCGCTTTTGCGGGTGGAAGTTGAGCACGAACTCGAATTGGGGCCCAGTTTCCGGGCTGTGGGGATATATGGTACACTTGGCCACGCCACGCCACTCACGAGCGATAACCTCGAGCGCCTCGCCGCCATCCTTCGCGAGTCCGCTTTCGACAAGCTGTGAAACGGGAGTTAGGGTGGAGGAGGAAAGGATAGGACTTGACACTTGCCCAGCAGCCGACGACCATACCCGTGCGCCCTATGCCGCCGCGGCAGTGCACTGCTGAGATGCGGCCACGGTCTTCGTTGTCACGCAGGACGGCCATGACGCTGTACATATACTCGACGCTCTCCGGCAGCGAGCGGTCGCGGATCGGGAAGCGGTGGTACTCGATTTCCTTCGTGTCGATGTTGAGGAGGGACGCCCGCACCAGCAGCTGTGAAGCATAAGGAGAGAGCTCGCCACACTCAGTCAAGTCCACAAAAGTGCGTACGCCCGCTTTGAGAAGCGCGTCAAGCTTGGGCTTGGAGGGATTCTTGGGGGTCCAAGGGTATTCACAAGCGAGGAGACCTATAACGTTAATGGATGAACATTCATGAACTCTCGAGCGCGAATGAATAGAGTACGCACTCGGGGTTGCCCAATAGGAATTTGGGATTGGACGGGGGAGTAAGAGGGCGTGCAACAGACGTTGTTCAGGCTGCGACTCAGCTGTGGAATTCAGCAGGTGGCCAGGGCATAACTTCGTCATGATAAGAGTTTAGAGCGATAAGAAATGCGAATGCAAGTTTTTTGTGGGTTTTGTGCGAGAAGTATGTAGTGGTTCAGGACAAAGAGCTCAGCTGGAGTCACTTTGTGTATGTTGTCATGTCACCCTTCCCTGCTTTTATCCCCTTTGACCGTGAGTCAGAGACAGCCCTTTGCAATGAGGCTCGTCTTACTGGCGTATTCCCTGTCGCGATACCGCCTCACTTGCTCTCATCGATACAGCATTCTCTATCGATTTTCCTATCGATTCTTCCCTGGTCCAAATGCCTGGAAAGGCCTGGAAACTGGAACGCGACTCGCTCCATACTAAAACACGTTTTACGTTCCATCATTCTCCGGTGCGAACAACCGAAAGATCTTGCATCGTCAATGACGTTCATCGTGTGAGAAAGAACAGACGGAACAGGACGGAAGGCCGACCAAAGCGACTTGAAGCTGAATTTCTTAGCTAGGACCCTCATTCCGTGCGATGTTCTGGACCCTGGCCAATCTGGACTCTCGTCTTCCCACAGCTTACGACTACAGGACGGCAGCCTCGAGGCTCGGTGGTACCTCGTGATAACCTACCATTCTTCAAAATATTGAGTGCAATTTCCGACTCGGTCCCCGTCGTAGCCGGAGAAAACATCTGCAGCCAGCGTGCGGGAGCTGTGTTTTTCATCTGCTTATGGCGCCAGGCTTTCTCTCTTCCCCGTAATTAACACCTGGAGAAAACGTTTCCTATTCTTCTGGTTTTCCTCGTTTTTTTGAGAGCTGTGCAGGGTATACTCTGAGCTGGGGCCCGGGGACTCCTCGGCTACTTCCATCTTTCCGCGCGTCTTCACCTTGGTTCAGGTCCTTTGATCGGCACATATAGTGCTCTTGAAGGGTCGACGTCGAAGCATCCAGTACCCTCCTCCTGTTCCTCGCTATTTCGCATGTTCCGCTTCTGCTAGCTTCTCAATTCTTTCCTGCAAGCCGACCGTGCTCAGGAATATTTTCGGCCACAAGTACATACACTGGTATTATGCGAAGGCCCCGCGCCAAAAGCCACAGAAACCTCCACTCTCTATTGCTCATTCAATCGCGCGGCGGCCGGAAGATTCCTGCTGCTTGAAGTCTGAGCATCGGATGCAAATTGGGCGCCGGGACGCACCTCGGGCCGTGCTGCCCTCAACGCAGACTCGACGGGCAAAAAGGGGGCCGATGCTGGAAATGGAGGCGACGGTGGAATGCTCAGCATTAGGGGATTGAGCGTCGAGAAGGATAGCGCAATATGACTGGGTGTTGATTGCATTAAGTCAAAGTTTTCCGAGTAATCCGATTATTTCGAGGTGTCTGCTGCGGACCCTTCCTCGGGATTGAGCTTCGCGGCGACCGTCATAAGTCTGGACCCAGTCGTCAGCGATCACATCCACTATTTGAGAGGGAAACTATCTTACTTGGCTGCATCCAACCCAGCAAACGTTCGCATCGCTTGTAGATCTGTGCTAAGCTGGTCGCAGAGATCAGCGGTCTGGCTAATGGCGCGCGACATTCTGCTCAGAGAGCCCGCGAGTTGCGCGTACAGCCTATCCTTGGCCTGTGTCGCGTTTGTCGGCGCGTTTGCGGTGTGGCTTAACGCGTTCATGATGTGTCGACGGCGGACGCGACGGTTCGTTTCAAGAGTTGTCACGTCACAAAAGTCACAAAACGCTCTTTACCTACTTACTAGTAGCAGTCTATTAATCTAATAGAGAACGTCTCCGTTCGCGTTTGTCTGGCTCAGTTAAAAGGCGCCTTCACATTCTTTTCTGTCGTCATCTCGCTGGCCGCCCCCTATCTGGAGGATGTATGATGAGACCGGCCCCGCGGCGGCCCTTCTTCTCTCACGCGCCCATTATGGAGCCTTATCGGATGTCGGCGGCTGAGTTCCTTGCCTCGGGGCTCACAGTTGAGGACTACACAGCCTCAATCCTGGACCGTATTGCAACTCGAGATGCTGAAGTTGCAGCATGGACACACATAGACCCACAATATCTTCTTGCCCAAGCTCGTGAACTTGATAAAATACCCCTGGAAAAGCGGGGACCATTGCATGGAGTCCCCATCGGTGTCAAGGACATCATGTACACCAAAGGTTGGCGCATCGTAGCAATTTATCCATCTGCTGCTTAATCGCCAGGCAGACATGCCCACACAGCCTCTTTACGCGAACGACGCTCCGGTAACCGATGCAGCGTTGATCATGATCCTTAGAAGCGCCGGTGCTCTCATATTCGGTTTGTGCTTTCGTTCATTCCGAGTGTTTGTATTTTTTCTTTAACACGCACTAGGGAAAACCACGACGACAGAGTATGGGACGGTAGCCACCGGCACCAAAACCCGCAATCCCCACGGCCCCACCAGGACTCCAGGCGGCTCTTCATCGGGCTCCGGCGCGGCCGTGGGTGATCTCCAGGTGCCGATATCTCTAGGCACTCAAACTCTGGGCAGGTGCGTATCTGCGTTCTGAATCTGACAAGTTCAAATCTCATCCGGTGGCTTACTGCAGCATCATACATCCAGCCTCATTCAACGGTGTGTTCGGCATGAAACCGACTTGGGGTGCCATTTCGCGCGAAGGCGTCAAAGTATGCTCCTTGAATCTCGACACTATTGGTTTCTTTACCAGAAGTGTCGCCGATCTTGAGCTACTTGCCGACGTTTTCAGACTAGAAGACGATGAGAAGCGGCCTGTGCCGTTCGCAATCTCAGGCGCACGGTTTGCCGTCTGCAAGACACATGTGTGGCCTGAGGCCGGACCGGGAACACAGAATGCCTTAGCTCTAGCAGTGAAACTCCTTCGCGACCAGGGCGCCACTGTCGAGGAGCTCGATCTGCCTGCGGAATTTACTGCAGTTACGGCTTCGACTAGTTGCGTCTTCGCCTGCGACGCTAACAGGACTTTTTTACACGAGTATATTTGCGCAAAGGACAAGCTCGACCCCGTGATTGTGGGATTCGTCGAGAATGCCTTAAAATTATCTAATCGGGATCACTTGGCCGCCCTGGATACTCTAGCGCAGCTGCGGCCAAAGTTAGATGCAATCGCAAGTGGCTATGATGCGATACTCACTCCTTCCGTCGTCGACGAAGCCCCTGAGGGGCTGGACAAAACAGGTAGCCCAGCCTTCTGCGCAATGTGGACGGTCAGTTTTCGGCATTCTTTTTCTTTTGGGCTGTGTTCTCAATCGTACAGGCACTCCATGTTCCTGTTGTAAATATTCCAGGTTTCGTTGGCGACAACGGCATGCCTATAGGCCTGTCTCTGGTCGCCCCGAGATATCACGATCGTCGACTTTTAAAGGTATCCGCTGCCGTTGCGCCCGTGTTTGGAGGTGGTGGATGGAAGTCTGGTTTGTGAGTCGGTCGAGAGATAAAGCTGACCCGGTAAAGGTTTCGCGTATTTAATGCCAACATGATCCTTTCGCCTCGGTTCTTATGGCTCATGTCTTCCTCATGGTCATGTACTATAATTTCGCATATAGGTGTGTTTATTTTGATGTGTTCTCCGCCATGGCGTATAGGACATTTCGATCGCCTGAACCAATGCACGCAGCTTCCCATCCTTCGTGTTCAAGAGCGCCTTCCAACTGTCAAATTCGACCTTTGGATTGAACGTTACGCAGACGAGCAAGGCGAAATTTTGTTAAACGTGTCCCACCTCCAGCCTCCTGCAAGCTTGCCCGATTGTTAATTATAAAGTGTGAAAGAGATCTCCAGCACCTTTCGTGAAATTGATGAAATTGTGGCTGTGGTATTTACAAGTGTTATCCGCCAGCCGCAACTTTCTGTCACTAATCACATCAGTCACATCGGTCCGAATCTTCCGGTCACCTATTTCTGTACCAACTCAAATACCGCGTCGCTATTTCGCATGATCTGCTCTCAGGAGTTCTTTTTTCAGCTACCTACATTCAACATACGCTGGTATTATATCGTCCACCCGAACATATACACTATCATCGAGTCCGTAGCCACCTCACAACAGCGCTGCCACCGAAAGCCCTGCACCCGAACCCACAGAAACCTCGACTCTCTATGTACATGGCCATTCAAAGCGCCCCATAGCTGTCTTCTCCGTTCTAGCGCGGCGCCCGGAAGATTCCTGTTTTCCGAAGTCTGATCATTGGAACCAAATTGGCCACCGGGCCGCTCTTAATTGAACGTCAGGCCATGAATCGACGGCCAAAAAGGTGAGGAGCCGATGCTGGAATTGGACGCGATGTTGTGAATGCTGAAGGAGGAACATTGGGGTAGTGGGGGTCGAGAAGCATAGCGGATTTTGGATGCGTTAAGTTGAAGTTTCCCGAGTAATTCGATTATTTCGAGATGTCTGCTGCCGACGCGTCCTCAGGATTGAGTTTCGCGGCGACCGTCATGAGTCTGGATCCAGTCGTCAGCGATCACATCTACTACATGAGAGGGAGCTTATATTACTTGGCTGCATCCAACCCAGCAAACGTTCGCATCGCTTGTAGATCTGTGCTAAGCTGGTCGCAGAGATCAGCGGTCTGGCTAATGGCGCGCGACATTCTGCTCAGAGAGCCCGCAAGCTGCGCGTACAGCCTATCCTTGGCTGTGTCGCGTTTGTCGGCGCGTTTGCGGTGTGGCTTAACGCGTTCATGATGTGTCGACGGCGGACGCGACGGTTCGTTTCAAGAGTTGTCACGTCACAAAAGTCACAAAACGCTCTTTACCTACTTACTAGTAGCAGTCTATTAATCTAATCGAGAACGTCTCCGTTCGCGTTTGTCTGGCTCAGTTAAAAGGCGCCTTCACATTCTTTTCTGTCGTCATCTCGCTGGCCGCCCCCTATCTGGAGGATGTATGATGAGACCGGCCCCGCGGCGGCCCTTCTTCTCTCACGCGCCCACTATGAAGCCTTATCGGATGTCGGCGGCTGAGTTCCTTGCCTCGGGGCTCACAGTTGAGAACTACATAGCCTCAATCCTGGACCGTATTGCAACTCGAGATGCTGAAGTTGCAGCATGGGCACACCTAGACCCACAATATCTTCTTGCTCAGGCTCGCGAACTTGATAAATTACCCCTGGAAAAGCGGGGACCATTGCACGGAGTCCCCATTGGTGTCAAGGACATCATGTACACCAAAGGTTGGCGCATCGCAGCAATTTATCCATCTGCTTAATCGCCAGGCAGACATGCCCACACAGCACAACTCGCCTCTTTACGCGAACGATGCTCCGGTAATCGATGCAGCGTTGATCATGATCCTTAGAAGTGCCGGTGCTCTCATATTCGGTTTGTGCTTTCGTTCATTCCGAGTGTTTGTATTTTTTCTTTAACACGCACTAGGGAAAACCACGACGACAGAGTTTGCGACGGTAGCCACCGGCACCAAAACCCGCAATCCCCACGGCCCCACCAGGACTCCAGGCGGCTCTTCATCGGGCTCCGGCGCGGCCGTGGGTGATCTCCAGGTGCCGATATCTCTAGGCACTCAAACTCTGGGCAGGCGCGTATCTGCGTTCTGAATCTGACAGGTTCAAATCTCATCCGGTGGCTTACTGCAGCATCATACGTCCAGCCTCATTCAACGGTGTGTTCGGCATGAAACCGACTTGGGGTGCCATTTCGCGCGAAGGCGTCAAAGTATGCTCCTTGAATCTCGACACTATGGGCTTCTTTACCAGAAGTGTCGCTGATCTTCAGCTACTTGCCGACGTTTTCAGACTGGAAGACGATGAGAAGCAGCCTGTGCCGTTCACAATCTCAGGCGCAAGGTTTGCTGTCTGCAAGACACATGTGTGGCCTGAGGCCGGACCGGGAACACAGAATGCCTTAGCTCTAGCAGTGAAACTCCTTCGCGACCAGGGCGCCACCGTCGAGGAGCTCGATCTGCCTGCGGAATTTACTGCAGTTACGACTTCGGCTAGTTATGTCTTCGCCTGCGACGCTAACAGGACTTTTTTAAACGAGTATATTCGCGCAAAGGACAAGCTCGACCCCGTGATTGTGGGATTTGTCGAGAATGCCTTGAAAATATCTAATCGGGATCACTTGGCCGCCCTGGATACTCTAGCGCAACTGCGGCCAAAGATAGATGCAATCGCAAGTGGCTATGATGCGATACTCACTCCTTCCGTCGTCGACGAAGCCCCTGAGGGGCTGGACAAAACAGGAAGCCCAGCCTTCTGCGCAATGTGGACGGTCAGTTTTCGGCATTCTTTTTCTTTTGGGCCGTGTTCTCAATCGTACAGGCACTCCATGTTCCTGTTGTAAATATTCCAGGTTTCGTTGGCGACAACGGCATGCCTATAGGCCTGTCTCTGGTCGCCCCGAGATATCACGATCGTCGACTTTTAAAGGTATCCGCTGCCGTTGCGCCTGTGCTTGGAGGTGGTGGATGGAAGTCTGGTTTGTGAGTCGGTCGAGAGATAAAGTTGACCCGGTAAAGGTTTTGCGTATTTAATGCCAACATGATCCTTTCGCCTCGGTTCTTATGGCTCATGTCTTCCTCATGGTCATGTACTATAATTTCGCATATAGGTATGTTTATTTTGATGTGTTCTCCGCCATAGCGTATAGGACATTTCGATCGCCTGAACCAATGCACGCAGTTTCCCATCCTTGATGTTCAAGAGCGCCTTCCAACTGTCAAATTCGACCTTTGGATTGAACGTTACGCAGACGAGCAAGGCGAAATGTTGTTAAACGTGTCCCACCTCCAGCCTCCTGCAAACTTGCCCGATTGTTAATTATACATTGTTAAATTGTTAAATTGCCTCTTCAAGCTTGAGTTTCACTGGTGTGAAAAATAACCTGGTTTTGTGGTTTTTGCGGGAAAGGATCAAGAGTGATGCGCCACCATTCTGGTATTTACTGCTACGTAACAGCGCAGCAAAGCATAAACCAGAATATTAATGCAGCACGAAGAGATATACACCAGCTTAGAGGAGGAGCAAGTTAACAACGACGCTAAAGTTAGTATGGAAAATTACGAGGGCCTCATGAATCCTACACTGGGAGCTTGAACTTCGCTCATCCTTGGCTTGAGAGTCGGTCCCGCCGGCGATAACTTGCAATTGAGTCGAGTCAGTGCTCACCAAGAAACTTTGCCGTGCTAACGATGACGAATCCTTCGGCATAGAGAATCTCATAAAGAGGGGATGGAAATCCAAAGCGGCCTGAATAACCCACTTTATTCTTCCCTCCAACATGCCTTCAGTCCTTTTTGTGTTCACTTCCGCCACTAAAAGCCTTGACGGCAGTCCATGTGTATTACTATTCTTCTCAACGCTTAGCTGGTGGATCGACTCACGTCTTATTCGCAGGGTTGGTGGTTGCCTGAAGCCGCGCATCCCTACTACATCCTGTCTCCCCATGTGTCCATCGATTTCGCCAGCCCGGCTGGACCTAACCCACCCTTGGATCCAAGGAGTCTCGAGGTACGGAGCCCGCACTCACTTTGGAACCCAATTGCCGAACGCGCGTTAGTTATATAAAGAGGACGCACCGTTCTTGGAGGACGAAGTCGTAAAAACGAAATTAACCAACGCAAAGAAGCTCTCCACTTTGAGCGCAAAGGGTTATGATGCGATCTTCTACATCGGCGGCCATGGCCCTGTTATAGATTTGGCTGTCGACGCTGACAATATCAGGCTCGCATCCGAGGTAAGTCTTGAGTATATTGGGCCAATGCATAGCAGATTTTGACGACGACGCAGTTTTATCAAGCCGGGAAGATCACCAGCGCAGTCTGCCACGGACCAGCGTGAGCTTATCCTAGTAACGTGCTGAATGAGACTCACTTACTACATCCACAGTGCTCTCGTTGGTGCCACTGATGCCGCTGGCAAATCGATCTTTGCGGGTAAATCATTCACAGGCCTTTCCAATGCAGAGGAGGAGATGTTCGGCGGCAAGGTGGCCATTATTCGCAGGAACTAGTGGATGGTTACTGACACAAGTTATCAGGTCGTTCCGCTTGTGATTCCGTTCCTACTCGAGGATAAGATCATCGAGCTGGGTGGAAAGTATCAGAAGGCCGAGCCTTCACAAGTGCGTTCTATATTTGAACTCGAGTTTCGTCTTTGAGATAGCTGGTAACTGACCTACAATCAGGCTTGCGTCGTCATTGACGGGCACCTCTTCACGGGTCAGAACCCCGCGTCGGCCAGTCCCCTCGCCGCAGCTATCCTCAAGGCACTGCAGTAGTTGAGTATGGATAAAGGGTTGCCTAGTTTTCAAATAAATCCGAATCGTATGTTATCAGCTCTCACGTTGAGATTCAGTGTAAGAAGAAAGATCAGGAGCTCCCCAGGGCGCTGTCTAGAGAAAGAAGTCTGTAAGAGCATGGATAGCTAACCAAGTCGCAACCGACAGTATCCAGTTCAGTTCAAAGTATTTGGGAGTGAGGTCGAGTAGAGGCGACGTGTCGTTATACATGTCCCAGGCGAAGTCCGAGTTGGATATGATCCAGCTTGAGGTCGTACAATCATCGAAGATAACTTGGGAAAGCTCAATGTTCAAAGGTTGTGGTTTGAAATCAACCGGCGGCACCCGGGCCGGGGTGCTGCAAATTTGCAACAAACCATTGAAACCAAACAATTTTCAGCACTGGCACTCTGGACTCCTGCATCTAGCGGCGTTCTGCTCTGCATCATGTTCATGTGTATCTCAATTTCAACACATCGTGCAAGTCAAGTGCTAAAACGCGGCCAACCGTAGGGGAGTCCCAAGCAGTACTAGTCCTTCCCCACTAGCAACTCTTGTCTGCATATCTGCGCAGTATACGAAATTCAACACTGCTGGTGAATCCAATGCAAGAAGTTCCTCAGCTGAATTTGGAGCGGATTGAAGTTGAATGGAAAATGTTGAGTCGAATGCATTAATTATTTTTGTTCCGTTCTCTAGACTCTGGAGTGAAAAGGATGCAGAAACTTTGTGGCATTGAAACAAGACGAAATACAAGATAAAGGCGCCACCATTAACGTGCTTTTGGTTGACTGTAAAGTCTCAAGCCGGGGGCCCACGACAAGGGAGCACGAGGGTTGCGAACCCGCCCCCCGGAAACTGTCTACTAACTACTGGTAGGGTGGACACCGCGCCAGTCAAGGAGGAAGTCGGAAGTGCGTGCCTAGAGAACAAACCGGAATGAGCGCGGGAAAGACGAGAAGAATAGAGGAGACTCACCAAGAATGACCGCGACGTCGCCCGAGGAGGAGGAGGGGTCTGTGGCTGGTACGACGCCGGGCCAAGTTACTGGCACGGAATAAGTAGCCCCCCCGGGTACCACCATCCGGCACAGCATACCGAGCACCGACGCCCTTCGCGCGGACCCCGGGGTGATCAGTGCGCGTTGGCACTCTTCCACTACGGGCAGAACGCACGGGAAGGAGGGGGTATATTGTGCGTTCTCCGGATCATGGTGGGAATGGTGCCGCCCTCGACTCGACCTCGCGCTGATGACCAGAATGCCACCCCTAACCCTAACCCAATGCAGCTTATCCATCTAATCCGAAAATGTGGCGCCACCACCTATACCCCTCGCGACCCTCGACGCAGTGCGCTAGCTATCTTGAAACAAGCGAAAATGGCAACAGCCAGTGACAAGGCGCTCAGATATGCATCTGCATCAGTCCCGGAACGATTTGAGAGCAGGTTGTTGTTTATTGCGTCCTGCGGTATCAGATTGAATATTGTTGCGATTGCCGACCATCCTGCAGCTGCTGGAACAACCAATGTATCGGCCATTCCAAAGCAATGTTCGAATGGAAGGTTTGAAGTTGACGACAGGGCGAACGTTAGAGTGAGAGAGTACAGCTCTAGAAGACAATGCCGGCGTCCAGACCCAAAGCACGGCAATGTTAAAAGAATGAATCTATAGATCGCGTGTGCAAATATCCAAGATTTGCTGACGGCAGTGAAAACGAACAAACCATCATGACGAACGATTGTCTTCCATCTAGCACGGTGCCCTTGTTGGACGATCCAAATGAAGAGCGCAATGCAAGTGACCTTACTGCACATTCCCCGAAGGGTGCCATCTGCAGGAGTCCCCACCATCATGCCAATGTTGCCATAAACCGCGAAATTAACGTAGGTCGTAAAAGCAGGTAGGAATCTGGTCTGAAAGGATCGATTCGCAACGAGGAATCCGAGGACAGAGCCGAGACCGAGGGGAAGTAGACAAATGATTTTGATCATTTCGCCAATGGTAGATGTTTTGTCGAATACGACGATACTCGCGCTGACCCCAAGGACGACAAGCAAAAGCAGGCCCCGATTTCGAATAGCACATCCATAGGTGAGGATGAGAATGATACTGAGCCATACGTTGAATGAGATATCGATGTACGACTCGAGCGCTGTATGTGGTGGTGAGAAAGCCATGAGAATTGAGATGGGAGGATACGTGTCCGCACGTGCCCGAGTTTGGACGTCAAAGTTTGAGTCAGAGGCCGACAGCTTCTAGGACAAACATTACCATGTGATCACAGTGTTCGCCCTAAGGCTTAAGGCCTTAACTGAATTAAGGCTTAATAAGGTCTTAAGTTAAGGCTTAACAATTCTCAGGATTTTTCCAGACCTTAATTAAGGCCTTAAGACCTCGGGCCGCAATCGGGCCAGGCCCAAGATCAGAGAGATCAATTCACATCAGATGTCCATGCGGCAGTGTTGCAGGCGCTCAAAAAATTCCTCCTCCCACCATCATGGGCAAAGGTGGTATGATCCTCCATGCCCCTCCAGTCGTTGCATATAGCAACTCCCTTCGGTCCTTGGCCAACGAGCGTCTCTTCGCAACGCTGTTGAAGGTCATTCTGACGAGGAATATCAGGACTAGCGCTTTGTACAATAAAAAATACTTATATCCTCCATATCTTGTGAACCATGCATCCCAGCAAAGCGAAATTTAGATGTAATGGAAGCTAGAACACTGGCGGAGAAAAATGAATTTAAGGCCTTAATTACCCCCTTATAATTAAGCCTTAAGAGATTTCAAAAGTCAATTTAAGGCCTTAAGGGCGAA
Organism: Mycena rebaudengoi; assembly: GCA_029282285.1. Classification (NCBI taxonomy): domain Eukaryota; kingdom Fungi; phylum Basidiomycota; class Agaricomycetes; order Agaricales; family Mycenaceae; genus Mycena; species Mycena rebaudengoi. The sequence goes on along the minus strand of JARJCX010000011.1, from coordinate 1,775,337 downwards.
CACTGTACAGTGATCATCCTCCTCCCATCTCTGCCGGGATTGACAAGAGGAAGAAAAAACATTCATTTGATGTAAAGTACATACCGTTTAGATGCAGCACATTCCCCTTTAAGCACAGCACATTCCGCTAAATGGATGCATATTTCGGGGAGATACAGCACATGCTGGCAGTAAAATGTGCTGTCCATCACATCAGGAAAACCGTAGCCGAGCTGTAGTTGACTCATAGAGGCGATAGCGCGCATAGTATCCATAGCACATCCATAGCACCCCCCAGTCAAGAGACTTACATAACCCAGTTTGTTGATTCAACAAATACTGCACAACGCGACGCGTCGCGACGTGTGCCTATAAAACGTGAGCAACGTCGGGCTGTGCACCTTTCCTTTCGACCGCCATCTGGTCGAAATGCTGCTTCAATATACGAGTTCCTGTTGTTTCTGCCTTTTTGAGGTTGCGATTCGAAGCAGGCTGCATTAGGCGTGATAGGCGCCGGCGCATCAATGATCGCGCCGTATAGTTCCCACCGCCTGTCTCCGCCAATTGTCAATCAGTATTGTTAGCAAACTGTTAGGTACTGTTTCCTCCTTTGTTATTCCTATCAAGCCAAGGACACCAGGGACTCACCCGTTTCTTCGTACGGCGCCGGCGGTGCATCCTGACAGTGATTGGGCCTGGGCTGAGCTCGACCACGTTGTCGCCCGCGCTTCGCCCACTGGCAGCGGCTAGGCAGGCAGTAGCATGCAGTGCTAGTAATTTACCCAAATCTGTGCTTTCGTCTTACCCTCCATGGTGAGTCTTCCTGGATGACCTTTGCACGTCTGAAACTCAAGGTTTTTGAGGACAATGATCCACAAATGGACTCTCCAATGTTCCGGCAATTGGTCGGCGTTCGTGTCTAGCCCTCTTTTTCTACATAGTCAACTTATGATCTCATTTCAGCAAGTCGCCCGAGAGCATTACAATGCATATCTTCGCGATAATAACATAGAGGACCTCAACAAGGCATTGGGCTTGCTTTCCAAAGTACTGGAAGGCCTTCCTGACAACACCGGGCGCTTTGACTATTGCAACCTTATTGCGCAGATGCTCCACCTGCGATTCAAAGCCTTACGCAACGCCGTCAACCTCGATCAATCAGTTATATTCTACCAGAAGGCGCTCTCGCTCCTGCCCACCGTAGACAAGAGTCGTCTCAGAGCTTGCGCTCACCTAGCGCACACGGGCCTCGCCACAGCGTTAACCACCCGCTTCAAAGCCTTCGGGAAGATGGAGGATTTGCAGGATTCAATCGCCCAGTACTCTCTAGCGGTGGACATTGGCTCCCAGAGCGACGGAAACTTTGAAAATTCTGTCTCCGGCCTTGCGTCTGCGCTCATTACGCGGTACGAACGCCGAGGTGAAACCGCAGACCTTGAGTTGGCGCTCACCTGTGTTCGGATATCCATCGATTCGCTCGACGAGCTGGATACCCAGCGCATACCTCTGACCGAGGTCTTGGCCGACACGCTTTCCAAGTGTTTCGACCACACCGGAGACATCGAGCAACTGGAAGAATCAATTGCGCTTTATCGCGCGGTGATCGCTGTGCGCGCCGAGAATCATCCCAGTCAACCGCTCGTCGTCGGCAATCTCGCGAGCGCAATGCTCAGCAGATATAGAAAGCTGTGCGAGCTAAAGGACCTGGACATTTCGATTTCACTGAGCGAGATGGCGCTCGCAGCGTTGCACAAAACCGATTCTCCTGCTCGAGTTACGGCTCTCACCAATCTTGCAGAGGCATGGAGGAATCGATTTGCAAAGACGGGGAACCAGAGCGATTTCTCGAAAAGCGTCGAGTCCTGCCAGAATGCATTGAGGAATTGGGATCTGAGCCCACGGGAGCGCACCCGCTGTCTTTTAGTCTTGGGACAATGTCTCTGCGAATCTTTCAAGCAGAAAAGCGACATTCGTGCCTTAGAAGCGGGCATCGAGCGTTATCGAGAGGCGCATGCACTCGTAGGAGACAATGACAGTGACCAGCACGACACTAGTCTCCTTTGCAGCACCCTTGGCCGTCTTGGCTCTTCGCTATGCTCCCGGTTCGAATTGTTGGGAGAGCGGCAAGATCTAGACGAGGCAATCGATTTTGCACGGCAAAATCTCGAGTTGCATCCTGTTGGCGATTCTGATCGCCCATTGACGCTTTTTGCGTGCGCCAACGTTGTCATCCAGCGCTTTCATTCTTTCGGTCTTGTGGACAGTCTCAGGGAGGCGCTGGCCTTTCGTTCGGAAGGGGTACAGCTTTGTCCCAAGGGACACCCGAGACGAGCCTCGTTTGTTCACGATCTTGGGGATGGATATTTTTCACTGTACAAATGTCACCACCAGGTCGATGACCTTGAACGGGCGCTCGTCTACCATGTTACCGTGCTATCGATGCGTCCTGAAGGCCATCCCGACAGAATACACTCATTGAAGGCCCTAAGCGAGGCTTATTCCGCCTCCTTTAAGGAATTCGGGAGGATGGACGACCTGGAGACTGCAATAAAGCACGACCGCGAGGCCGTGTCGCTTTGCCTCCAGGGAAACGCCCACCGCTATTTGTACATCAACGATCTCGCGGTCGACCTTTGCACCCGGTTCGATCAGCTCAGCGAAATGGGGGACCTGGAGGAGGCCATCGCGCTCTTCCTCGAGGCGAAGCAGAGCATGCGTGCTTCGCTGCCCGCGCAGTCGCGCCTCGACCGCCACCTCGCCATCGCATACCTCCAGCAGCACGACGCGGAGCCGGAGCCGGACCCCGCGCTCCTCACGAAGGGCTTCGCGCACTTCGAGGCGGCGTTCGGCCACGCGTCCGCTGCGCCGGGCGAGGCCGTGCAGACGCTCCTCGACTGGGCGGCCGCCGCGCGCACGCACGCGCAGCGCATGCCGCTGCGCGCGTACTCCCGCGCGCTGGAGCTGCTGAACCAGGACGCAGCGGTGAATGCGACGCTCGACATGCAGCACAAGTACCTCGCCGCGGACGGCGCGCCGCGCACAGTTGCGCTGGACGCGGCGGCGGTCGCGATCGGGGAGGGCGAGCTGGAGACGGCGGTGGAGCTGCTGGAGCAGGGGCGCGCGATGCTGTGGACGCGGCTGCACGGGTTCCGCAGCCCGCTGGAGCGGCTGCGCGACGCGGACGCGGGGCTGGCGGCGCGCTTTGAGGACGCGACGAGGCAGCTCGAGCGCCATGCGACGGCGCCGCCAGACACCGATGCTGTTGACGCGAAGGAGCGCGCGCTGGACTTTGACCGGCAGATGAAGACGCAGCGCGTGCTGCAGGAGCGGTGGGACGGGCTGGTGGGGGAGATCCGGCGTCTAGAGGGGTTTAGCCATTTTTTGCGGCCGATGCCGTTCGCTGCGTTACAGGAGGCCGCACAGGGCGGGCCGGTCATCCTCGTCAATGTCAGTCAGTATCGGTCGGACGCTATCATTCTGCAGCACGATGGCCCGCCGACGGTCGTCCCGCTGCCGGACGTGACCCCCGAGGGGATGAAGGAGCTCAATGCACGGTTCCTCAAGGCGCGGCAGATGGAGAACCCCAAGCACATCATTGTCGTCCTGCGGTCGATGTGGAACGACGTCGTACAGCCCATCGTCGCGCAGCTGCTGAAACTGGACGTCCCGCGCAACACGCGCATCTGGTGGTGCCCGACGTCGTTCTTATGCGGGCTGCCGCTGCACGCGGCGGGGATGTACAAGCCGCAGGAGCCGCACGCGACGCTGCCCAACCTGTACATCTCGTCGTACACGCCCACGCTCTCCGCGCTGATCCACGCGCGCGCGGACGCGCCGCCCGAGGGCGAGCCCGCTGCGGTGCAGCTGCTCGTCGTGGGGCAGGCGGGGGCGGACCTGCCTGCGGTCGTGGAGGAGATCGCGGAGGTCAAGAGCCTAGGCGCGTTTGTGAACGCGCTGGAGGGCGTGGCAGCGACGCCCGCGCGCGTGCTGCCCGCGCTGCAGCAACACGCGTACGTGCACTTTGCGTGCCACGCGGCGCAGCACGCGGAGGAGCCGTTCCAGTCCGCGTTCAAGCTGCACGGGGGCGCGACGCTGAGCGTGCTGGACCTCGTGCAGGCGGACAGCGCGCACACGGCGGACTTTGCGTTCTTGTCGGCGTGCGAGACGGCGACGGGGGACGGGGCGACGCCGGACGAGGCGATACACCTTGCGGCGGCGGTGCAGTTTGCGGGGTTTCGGAGCGTGGTGGGGACGCTGTGGCAGATGGCGGTACGTTTGTGTTCAAGGATTCTTACAATTTATTTGACGCTGAATAGGACGTGGACGGGCCGTTTGTGGCGCGCGAATTTTATGGGCATATGTTCTGGAGAGGGGATGGACGCGCGCAGTTCTCGGACGCGGCAGCGGCGCTGCATGGGGCGATGAAGGCGCTGCGGAAGAAGGAACCGACGAGTGTGAACAGGTGGATTAATTTCATTCATGTGGGCGCGTGATATACAGGCTGTGTGTACTATACTAGAGAATACTAAAGCACTGGGGAGATGTTAGCGTTGGGTTTGAGGGAGCGGAGGGGGAGATCAGAAGAGGTGCCCGAATAAATTGAGCTGTGGCGGGCCTTTTCGGCATGGAAGTACGAAGACCGTCGTGTAGAGCATCATGGAAGGGGGGATGGGATGGAACTCACTGTAGCAATCTGAAATAAATGAAGGTCAGCAACGCGAAAAACAAATGAGGACGAGAAGGTTCAGAATATTTCGAAAAATACAGCCATGGAATTGTCGTCAGCGCCCACGAGGGGCTCAGGCGGTAATTCCTATTTATCATCCGGGGAGAAGAAGGAATGAGACTCACGAGTTGTGGTGGTGGTGGTGGTTGAGCTTGAGGAGGAATGATAGGCTGACAAATTGGTTTTATTGGTTTTATATGTAAGCAACTAGCAAGTCGTTTTGACGGTGTTTGGCTGGAGGCTCCAGATTGCATTGTAAGTAAAAGTTCGTCTTCATCCGTCGTCAGCTATGGTCAAAGGTGTGCATTGGCGTGCTTGCATTAACTTGTGCTGATATATTTCGCAGTCTACAAACCCGGCAAGGTGCTACAGCTGCTCTCGTCGCGCCGCTGGTAGCTGATTGTATTTAGGTCGCACTCTTGCTGCAGGGCCGTCAGGCAGGGAAGAAGGTTGTTGTGATCAAGCAGCTCGACGAGGGCACCAAGGAGCGGCCGTACCCGCACGCCATTGTCGCTGGCATCGAGCGGTACCCGCGGAAGGTGACCCGGCGCATGGGGCAGAAAAAAGTGGCGCACAGGAGTAAGGTCAAGCCTTTTATCAAGGTGGGTTGTGTAGTATATTTATTGTGCGTGTACTGACCCCGGCGCAGGTCGTCAACTATTCGCATCTGTTCCCCACGCGGTACGCACTGGAGCTGGAGGGTCTCAAGGGCTCTGTCGCAGCGGACACGTTCAAGGAGCCGACACAGCGGGAGGACGCGAAGAAGACGATTAAAAAGCTGTTCGAGGACCGCTACACGGCAGGGAAGAACAGGTGGTTCTTCACGCCCCTCAGGGTGAGTTCTGGTGATATTTTATTTATTATGTTGTACTGACGACTCGGACCCGCAGTTTTGAACTATTCTACACTACGTTTTGTCGAATATGCTGTTCACATAAACTACTGTTCATGATCTTATGCGCCCATGACACGAGTCTGTTGAGAGTCAGAGTGAGGTTAATGCCACGCACAAGCTGTAGATATTTAGTTGGCATAAGTGATTATTGATTGTTATTCAACTGGTCTGAACCTGCGCCACACCTCGCATGTCGCAGCCCCGCCCGTTCCCCCACACACGGGCCCAGCTGTCTGCCATTGCGCGGCAGTATAGGCCCCAAGATGGCCCAGATCCCGACACCGACTTTGATGACACCTCCCGCGTGTCCTCTGCCTTCGTTGAGCGGGTCGTTCAGTTGCTCGTCGACGAGCAGGAGGACGAGCTCAAGATGGTCCTCAAGCACACATATGGCCTCGACGACGACACGGTGGGTGGTGTGCATTTGCTGGTGGCCTCCCGTATTGACGGGCGCAGGTCGAGCAATGTGTGCTGGACATCATGCACAAGCACCGAGACGACCAGGCCGGGGTCCCGTTTCTGTATCTGACCCCGACACGGAGGCCCATCTCGCGGCCAGTCGTCGCGCAACTCGTCGCGACTGCCATCGTCTGCACCCAGCTCGCCGCTGGCCCAGGTATTCCGCAGGCCCCACACCCCGGTCACGTCTCCGCTGGCGCCCGCTACGTCCTCGTCGTACATGACTGCAAAGAACGACTACTCGCCGCACTCGTCGCCTGTTCTGGCCCAGGTCCATGTCCCCCAGTACACCGCAAGTCTGCCCTCGTCAGCCCTTGTCTTCGCCGAGGCTGCTCAATGCAAAGGCGACAGAGTTCAAGCCAGTCCCGCGGCCGCTCTCGGCCGCATCCTCAAACCCTGGTGTTCTGCTGCGGGCAGAGACCCCATCGCCCGACATGTGGGCTCACAGCCCGCTGCGTGGCTCAAATCTCGCAATCGCAGCACCACTGATCCCCGAGCGCTCTCTCACCCCCAGCTCGTCTCTGCGCTCGTCTATCTATGTGCCCGGCGACCACGAGGACGACGACGATGACGATGACGACGACGACCCGTTCGACCCCTTCTCCACAAAGGCCATGCCCCGCTGCATTCCACTCGCTCTCCGTCTCCGACTATGACGCCCGGTGGTCCAACGAGTCCAACTCGTCCCGCTCCCCAGAGTCCCTCGACAATCTCCCCTCCCACTTCTCCAATCCCTACACCGACTCGTCCGAGTCGAGCGGCTTCTCCCCGCCCGAGGACACTGCCGAGATGGAGGCCGCCGCAGCCTGCCATGCTTACAGAGGGCATGACGCCGTTTGACGTCCTCAGCTCCGTCTTTGGTTCGACCCTCGCGCCAGTCCGAGCTCGAGGACGCGTTGGCAGCCAACGGGTACGACTTTGAGCGCGCGATGGCGTGGCTCGTCGACCGTGCTGTGCCCGCCCCGCCGCAGCCGAGCCCTCAGCTGCGCATCCAGCAGATGGGCGGTCGCATCACCGTGGTGGCGCGCGATGCGGGACGCGGGCGCGGTGGGCCCCACCAAGACGGCCGCTCTACCCCCGCGCTACGTAAACGGCCGCCCGTCCCAGGGTGGAAACCGGGTCTGCCGCTATTTCGTCGCCGGAGAATGCCTCCGCGCGGACTGCCGTTTCAGGTACACACTTTGTTCCATTTTTTGGGGGGTATCTTTAAACTAACACAATTTATTCAAAGCCACGATCTGGAGCGCGCACTATGCCGCTTCTGGCTCCGCGGGACGTGTGCCAAGCAGGACAATTGCGAGTTTCTGCACCACCTCCCCAAGGACGTCGACATGTCGAGTCTCAGTGCAGCCATGTCCCGCGCGAACGTCCCGCCCGGCACCGGTCCGCTCGCGATGCACACCGCCCCGCCTCCCGACGACTTCCCGGCGCTGGGGATGGACGGCGGCAAGAGCCGGCGCGGGGGGTACGGATACAACGACCCCGGCCGCACGCGCTTCTCCGCTGCGGTCAAAAAGACGGTGCCGCTGACGGCCGCGCAGCTCACTGACCCGACGCTTATTGCGCGGCGCGAAGCCATGGGGCATTCCGCAGACAACTTGTACCACCGCTCGGCGATCGTTGCAGCCGCGGGCGTCGCCGCGCCTGAAAGCTGCGTCCGCCCGCGCTGCTGCCCACGCTGCCGACGGGCGAGGCGATCAACAGCCTGTACATGTCGTACCGCTCGCGCGCGCTGCAGCTCGGCGCGGCGCGGAATGCGTGCCTGTCGAGGGCGGCGGACGCGTGGCGGCGCGGGGACGGGGCGGCGGCGAAGCGGTTTAGTCGTGAGGGGCATGATCTGAACGATAAGATGGGGAAGGAGATGGCGGGGGCCTGCGGCGAAGCTGGTGCGGGAGCGGGCGAAGTTGGCCGAGCAGGCTGTGCGGTCGCGGGACGCGGGGTGGTCGGACGACCCGGGGGATCGGGCGAGTCGTGGGCGGAGCTGCGGGGGTGGGTTGGGGGTGTGTCTTGGGGTTGCGGGGCGCGATGTTGGGGACGGGAAGCTGAGCGGTGAGGAGCGCACGGAGTGTATGCTGGATCTAGCACGGGCTGCACTCGAATGAGGCGACCGAGGTGCTGGAGGAGTTTCTGCTTGCGGTAAGTTAATTATCTGCTCGGAACGGGGTGATATTAATATTTTATTTTTACAGTTGGAGCAGGAGCACTTCTATGGATTAGGTGAGAGTGTTTCCGTATGTACGTCGGATATGAAGGCTCATAATTCCGTTTGCAGCATATGTTGTCGTGGGCGAGGAAAAGCATACGGGCACCCAGGACGTTGCTCGTGGGGCGTCGCGTGCGCGCCTGGCAACTGGCGTTCGCGAGTGGGTGCACCGGTGGGGATACCCGTGGTCTGAGAGGGACGGGATCATCTGTGTTGATGCACTGACCCACGCATCCGAGTGAGATCGGGACACATAAAGGAAGAAAGGACATGGCGGCTTCCATGTGTATTTGTAGTGGATTAAAGATTGGAATAAATGATGTCTGTCACACAAATGCGTAGCTGTACTGTTGCTCCTTGACAACACTTTTCTACATGAACCACCATGTCTGCGTCGCCCCCCCACATCGAATTCGAGGCCCCGCCGTCCGCCATTACCCCTGCGCCGACAGAGAACCGCCATTATTCGATAGATCTTAGTCTCGAACTTGAACGGCAGCTCGACATGGAGTCCCTGCCCCCGACCCCGGCCCCGCCCAGGGACCCCCCGACGCCCCAACCGCACCCCCAGAGCCTGCAGATGCCCCTGCAGATGCCCGACATCGACCCCCACGTCCTGGCGCACATTATTGGCGAGCTGCGGCATCAGTTGACCGACCTCTCACGCGAGCGCGACGATCTGCTTGCCCTGCTCTCGGCCGCGCACACCAAAGAGGCGGAGCTCAAAGATGCGCTGCAGCACATCACCGACAAGGCGATGGACATGGACGAGGCGCTCTCCGAGGCGCGCCGGAAGACAAAGGACGACGAGGAGGCCATTAAGCTGCTCCGGACCAAAGTCGAGGAGAGCAGGTATGCGGCCGCCACTCCGTGATTGCTACATGCTAACGGCGGGTGCGCGACAGACGCGGGCTGATGAGGCTGCAATCCGAGAGCCGCAGGACTGTCGACTGCGCCGATGACCATCGATTCGTCCCGCGCGAATGGGCCGCCGTCGGCGTTCGGCGGTGCCCTGCCATCCTCGAAACGCGCTTCGTTCACCCCCCTCACTGGTTCGTTCAACGCCAACTGCTTTCGGGCGGCCAAGCGACCACCGCCGCATCTCCTCAGTGTCCGACTACGAACGTCGCCCTCGCGGTCCCATCACTGTCCGACCCGCCTGCCGGGCGCCAACGTGAATCGCCGCATGTCTGGGTTCTTCGGCCGCTCGTCGCCGCCCAAGGAGATGAACCGCACGCTGACGGCCTCGCCGGATGAGGCGGAGAAGCTGCGCAAGGAGCTGCAGTCGCTCCGGGACGCACTGGACGAGACGCGCCACTGAGCTGACAGAGTCCAACGAGGCCAGGGAGGCGTCCGAGACGTGCGTCGTCGCGCTGCGCGAGTTCATCGCAGAGAACAACATCGGCTGGCGGGCACGCGTCGGACGTCAAGCTGCCGCCGCTGCCGGCCGTCACGACGGGGGAGGAGACGGACGGGCACGCGCAGAAGAAGGCCGGCTGGGGGTTTAAGCTGTGGAAGGTCGACACCGCCGTCAAGCCCGCGCAGGGGCCGCCCTCCGCGTCGACGTCCATCGGCACCGCGTCGCCCATCGTGCCCGCCGCGCCGCTGTCGCGCAAGCTCACGGGCTTCTTCAGGCTCGCGCGCGAGCATCTCGTCGATGGCGTCGGTGGGCGTGCCGTCGCTTGCAGCTGCAGACGCAGAATGCGCAGAACGCGCACCACCGCGACTCGGTGTACAGCCTCTCGGACGCGTCGTCGCTCGCGGAGCCCATCAGCCCGACGAGCCAGGTGAATGGTGGGGACGTGCGCGTGCGCGATGTGAACAGCTCGCCGGAGATGTCGGAGGGGCCGGAGCCTGGCATGAAGCCCGCCCCGCCGCTCGCAGACGACGATGCGCTGAGCTTGCGCGAGGTCGCGGTTTGAGGATTCGTTTGATTGGTTTCCCCCTCCCCCCCCCCCCACACACGTTATTATTTATTAATGTCCCAGCTGGGATTCGCATGCACCCACCCACCATACGCACTAGTACTACGCCCACCTAGACGTCGATTTGTTCACACATACTATTTGTCATGACGAGACGAGCATCCATGAATATTTTATTGCAATTTATCGCGGAATGACGGGCATACATATGTAGTTTAATAATATGGGTGACTTCCCGTAAGATAAATATATTCCTACAGATTATTTTGACGCCGTTTTCGAACATCCCGAGACACCCCATCCCCCTTGGATCTTGCGGAATATCCTGTCGACTCTCCAATAGAATGAAATCTGGTTGTTGGGGGATAGCTACCCCCCCTCCAGATATAAAGGGTGGTCGAATAACGCTTTCGGACACGTCCTCCGCCCTTGCGCCGCGTAGTCACCTAAATGGGGTGCATCTCCGTCTCCCTCATTGTGCAGATGAACTTGAGCCTATCTTGATCCCTCTCATGCACTGCCCATTGCACTGAGGCAGACGGTCTCATGCATGAACCTGGCTGAACTCGGGGCCTGAGGCGAAGAACTAGTGCGAGCCACGGCGAGTCAGTGCAAGGCTCAATATTTGGCGACCGATGTTGAGAACGTTGAGACCTTGTGAGACCCATTCTAGCATGCAGGATAGGACGTCATTTGCATGCTGGGCGAATGGCATTCAAAATGTTTATGAACGCTCTTAGGAAGCTCAGAATACTCGATTTCACTGTCAGTTGCCATCATTTGGCACCCCTCCGACTGTGGTGTGGATTAAATCTATCTTACCGAAGTCACCCAATATGGACTAGCCACATAATTCTATAGTGGGCCGTGGGCTGCCGTCGGTGAAAGAAGTGATTAACACGAGCAGGTACGCGGCCGGCTGTCTGCAACCGCGAGGGGACTTCATTGAGATAAAAATCTGGCTGTTACACCGAGTACAGGAACGATATGAAGCCTTCATTTTGGATGAAAGGAATTGACACGGGGTTGCTAATCAAAGGTTCGGAGTCGACGAATTTACCACCATTAATTATTCAGCGAGTTGTGCATTGTGCCGTAAATGGCAAGTATATTTCCTGAACGAACTTGTTCCGAGCGGCCCGTGCGTGGGATGTGGTGAATATTTTCGGGCGGTGATAGCGCCAACGTGGGGTAGATGGCCGAACGGCTAACAGCCCCGCTGCCATTCCGAGAACAGGCTTCTCCGAGTCTCTTCCGGCGCTGCAAAGTCGCACGCCGAGCCCAGCGAACCCTAGCCCAGGCCTCATCATCAGTGTGTGGTGTTCTCGTCTTCTTATATGCAATGCGGTTGACGTAAAATTCTGCTGGCTGAAGTGTAAAAGCAAATGCAAAGCCAAGCGAGATTCGTTGGTCAACTGTCTCGGATCAGAGGTAGGGGCTGCATACATGGATCCACAGCGTAGATTATTGCCTATGCACATGCTCTGCGCTTCAGCGGTCAGGGGAACAGGTTTTGATAGATGCCTGGCAGCAGGCCCGAGGGGGCTGCTAATAGACCAGGGGTCGGGATGATATGGGATTTCTTGAAAGCACCTGGCCGACACCTCGCAATAGGTGTTTCGCCCACGTTTCCGGGGATCAGAGACTGGTTTTTTTTCCCCACTGGTATACGAATTATAAGCGAAAGATAAAGAGAAGAGCCAGAACAGCCTCTTCGCCGATTTGAGCCACCACTTGATCGTGTCGTAAACAAGTTGGCGTATATGTACATACAGTAGTTCTTGTCCTTCGACTCCCACCTCCATGTCTAGTGCCCCCCTCAAGCGTGATGCCCATCCGTCCCCCGATGGCCTCAACAAGAAACGTAGAAAGGGCGCAACCCGTCTGAGCTGCGCAGAATGTCGCAGGTGACCCGCTATCAATTTTCCATTTGCCTCCGTTCGCATATCAATCAATCTTTACCACCACAGGCTCAAGTTGCGCTGCGATCGTTCAATTCCATGTGGCTCTTGCATAAAGGCAAGCCAGTTCTACAGTTGGCGGCGCTGTTTTGGCTAACGCGTCGTCGTGACTCAGCGGGGATGTGGGGCAATATGTCCAGATGTACGCGGTTATCCCCAGTGCGACGCTCACCACCTAATGTGCGGCGAATACTCCAGGGCTCGTTGACCACCGGCCAGGGAAATCGGTAGGCATCTCGACTCCCTGTGGCCCGTTCATGCCCCATAATACTGTCCCCCCAGCTTCGTACTCGCTTCTACCCAGGAGCTGCACGAAAAGATTTCGGAATTGGCAAATCGGGTCCGCGAACTCGAGGACGCCCTGCGCACGTCACATTCACATCTGTCCGCTGACCAGCATCCACTCCTCTCGGATGAGCTTCTCCGCATAAAGGCACCTTTACAGCGCGAGGTCCCGGCCTTCCGAAATCAGCCCCCTGGCAATGCGATAAAGGAAGAAGAACACAATCCCGACGTCGTAGATGCGTTTGGCTCCCTGTCCATCAGCCTTTCCGGCGGCGCAAAGTATTTTGGCACAATCGCCAACTCATGGGTGCGTTTTACTGTTCTCCATTTTCCTTCTCGTCCTCACTCACAAGTCATTAGTATTTCCTCCAGGTGCGTGTCTCCGGGGCTTCCGGATGCAAAAATGACACATTTTTTCTCTTCCTTTCTTTTAGAACGAGACGGCTGAAGAGGACGAGGCGGAGGATGACCACCTCACGAGCTTACAGCGCGTTCTTCCTTCCCACATTCTTACGCGTGCCGCCGCCTTCCCCATATCCCCGGTCGCTCCGCCCACACACGAAGGCGAATCGCTCCGCAGCCTCTTCTGGTATCTCCCCCCCGGCGCAAAGGCGGCGGAGCTGCGGGACATCTACTACACCCACGCAGCCTGGATGTAACTCGCTATTACCCTGTCCCGCGCACATCACTCTTCTGATTCTCTTTGATCCAGGTACGCTCCAATATCCCCGGAGGCATTCGACGCAGAGGTCTATACACAATTTTACGATCCAAACGCCGGCCCGCCCTCCGACCAGCCCCTTCTGGCGCATCGGCTCTCATTAATGTTCATCGTGCTTGCTATTGGCTCGCTGATGGACACGTCCCAGCCCGCATACAATTTAGAAGCGGAGAAATACCACCAATTGGCGCGTGCAGCGTAAGCACCCTTCTTTTTACCGTGAGGTAAACGAAAATACAATAATTTTCAACAGCCTTTTCATGCACTCATTTTTCGACCAACCAACGATCAACGCGGTTCAGTCCCTGGTGCGTCGAGGAGCTGGCCATTGAGCATAATTTATTACTGACGTGTATGCCCTGTCTAGTTCCTGATGGCCTATTACCTCTTCCTGGCTGACCGGCACGGCACCGGGTCTGGCGCACGCTGGGCAATAATGGGGATAGCTGTCAAGGTTGCTCAAAGCGTACGTCTGCATTATTCGTCTCATTTCTTCGGCACTCATGGAAACTTTCCCTACTGCAGATTGGGCTACGTAAGCGGGTTGCATTTATAAACACCCCATTATTCACTTTTTTTCTAGATCGCGATAGTGGGCGTTGGAAAGTTGATCCTGGAGAGACGCAGCGTCGTCGCGAGCTTTTCTGGGAGGTGAATACCGCCACTTGCGGACTGGTGCGATTGTGGCTCATCTGCGTTTCCAGTTATTCACATACGACTCCTGGCAATGCTGGACCTTCGGTCGGCCGCCCTCTTTTTCTATGGCGCATGTCGACTGCAAGATGCCCCAGGCAACCGAGCCTTCGGACGACCAAAGCTGTACGTGCCCGTCCGCCCGTCCAATTAAACATCGTTCGTTAAACTCGTCTGCCAGTCCATGCATGGAAGCACCGGTTCTGCTCCGAGTGCATGATCGTTCTGCATGATCAGGCCTTTGGCGCCAAAACGCCCACTTACGCAACCGTGCTCCAGCTCGATCGAAAAATGCGGGCATTCCCCGTCCCACCCATCCTCCAGGTTGCCGGATTCGGCAACTCCGAACCCCGCGCGGGAGGGTTCCCCGAGACGCTCATGTTGACCCTGCAGCGACACATTGTGTTGGCGATCAGAGAGATGAGTACGGCCATTTCTTTTAAGCGCCGTCCCGTCCCAACACTCACGGCATTTTGGTAGATCTGCTGTACCTTCACCGCAGCTTCTTCGCACGGGCTATCAGCGATCATCCCAAGGACCCACTGGGAAGCCCGTACGGCACCTCCGTCATCGCAGCATACCGGAGCGCGGGCTCGCTGGTCGCGCTCATGCGCAATCTGCATAGTCAGCTGAAGCAGCCGAGCGAAAGGATTTGGTGCGTTTGATGCTCCACGAGCCCGAGGCTTCTGCTGTGATTGACTGATTCCGGTCAAGGTTTTTGTGGACACACATGTTCTCATGTGCGATTATTTTGGGCAGCATCGTCACCCGGTGCCCTTCGATGAGTCTAGCGCCGTCGGCACTCGTGCAGCTCGATTCGGCCTGCGAGCTCTTCTCCAAAGCCGCGCGCGGATTCCGCGCTATCAAAGTCCTGGTCAGTATTCTGTTTCCGATAACTGCGGAACTACATTTGACGTCCTGTATGCAGGAAATCATGCTTCGTTTGCAAGAAAAGGCGCATCATAGTCTTGAAGACTTCCGGAAAGGCAAGTTATCCCCTTCAGCGCGTCGCATTTCCGCGGATTCGCCGTCGCCCGTAGAAGAGAACGACGAGCTCTCGACGTTGGGTGGCAAGACTCGACTGGTAGCCAAAAAGGAACCAGTGTCTCCCCTGCTGCTCGACCGTTCTCCGACGTCCCACAATCCGGTCGTCCCGCTTCCGCTGTCACCCTCGATGAACGAGCAGGTACATCCCAGCGTTCTAGAATATCTGGGAACCTTTGGGGGGCAGTCTTCTTCGGGCCACAACTCGTATTCGGACGTCGAGGTCGACCTGTCTCCTGTGTCGATGTACGGCATGTCGACGATTCCTACGTCGTACCATACGGACTCGGGGTCATCATATCTGTCGCATTCCCCGACACAAATGGACGCCCCGCAGCAGCAACCCATCTTCCAAAACCAATCCCCATCCACACATGGCGACCCGCAGCAACAGCAGCGTTCGCACGTCATAAGCAATGGCGCACCCGCACCCGTGTCGTTCCCCCAATACTTCCCTGTGTACGACTACAGGACCACGCGGATGACCGACGTGTATGCCTCGAATGCGCCGGTTCTCGATGTCAATCCCATGCCTGGCGGCCAGAGACGCGCGTCTGGCTCGCCCGAGGGAAATATGCAGTCTTCGATTTGGCAGGACTTTGTTGACGATCTAATGACCTGATAGCGAACGGTTGGGCGGTAGAAAACAAGTGTAAGTATACCCTGGTATTACTAACTGTATGTATGTATGGTATGGTATGTACACTATGTCCTCGCACCTTTTGTTTTTTTTTCTTGGATAATTTTTTTGCCCTTTGACTCTCGAGTGGAATGCAGGTGGCGTGGATGTACAATAACAATTGATATTAAGCACCGACCAATATAAGCTACCGTCTCTTGGCTGCCCGTCTGCTCTCGTCTGTAATACATACACATTATTGAGCCGTCTGTTAGAGGACAAATGAAATGAAAGCTCCGCACCCTTTCCCTTCGCCTTCTTGGGCGTCCCTTTCCCTCTCCGTTTCTTCGCCTCGACATCCGCGACCCGCGTCTCCTCCGCCTCAGTTTACCATTCCAAACTTTGGATATTTGTGCATAAACTCGACGATGGAGATCCTTGGTGGGTAGTATGTCGCCATCGATGGCCCGCGCAGTCGCGCGCGCAGGTATTTCGCGCCAGTTCGCAGATTTCTGGGGTTGTACGACGTTTGGAATATTTCACATCGCAGGCGGGTTAATCCGCGTAGTGTTGAAGACAATGACTTCGCCCCTTCCATGACTTGGGCGTCCGTGCCCTTTGGAGCGTGCGCGTGTAATTTTCGGTGGGTGCGATTGACAACACCCTTGCTGATTCAACACGAACAATCACCTCCGAAGCGCCCAAAAAGGAGATACTTCCGACACCAAGGCCGTCACGCCAAAAAAAAAACCAAAAATAGGAGGGAGTGACCAGACGCAATGTTTGGCAACCCCCAAAAATAAAAATTCGCTCAAAAACGAACATAAGTAAGGTACATCGCCCCGCTCTAATCGCTATCACTGTCGCTGCTGCTTCCACTACTTTTATCATCATCTGTGCTGCTCTCGTCGTCGCTCTCCTCATCCTGAGCAGTTTTCTTGACATTTCCCCCACGCATTGCCGCCATCTGCCCAGCGATCGTGTCTTCATCCGGGTCAGAAATCTCGTCCTCAGCACCCTGCTCGTCAGCTGTCAGAGCGGACAGGTCATCAATCTTCATCTGCATTTACATGTTCTCATCAGGGTACGGACAAAGGTAGGAAAGAAAATGGACGAACGACAATTTCACTAGACGTTTCCTCGCCAACGAACGTATCGCTCAGAACACATACACGCCACGTCAGCACGCCCGTGTTTGCGGGGGCCTGGAACTGCATTTTGTATGCACGGTAGTCCGTTGGGTCCCCGGTGCGCTTGAAAGGTACGTCCGTGATCTTCAGTGGTGGAACTACGACACGGTTCGACTTGTCGTCCGCAAGAACGATCCACCAGCTGGGTTTGCGTGTCTGCGTCCGCAAAGTCAGATATGAGAGATAGAGCAAGTTAGACACCACGTACCCCAGGCCAGAATGGCGCATGTGCACCCCCGTTTACGACTTGACCGGGCTTCAAGACTTCTGTGTCCTTGCCCGAGGTTAAGAAGGCGCTGTCCCGTTCCTCTGTGGCATGTAGTATCCGTTTCGTCTCGTCCACATCTAGTGCGGCCTCCTCTTTCACCGAAACGGTGTCGGTAGGCGGCACAAGGCGCAGCTTGACGACGAGGTACACAATCGAAGATGGCGTCACAATCCGTTCGCCAATCACTGCCGCACGAATTAAATAACCGAGTAAATAAACGAGGGTCAGTGTCGACGTACCTTTGAAAGCGACATTAACAATTTCAAGTCGTCCCCAGAGGCGCAATGCTTTGCGAGCATCCTCTGCACGCCCATCAGCTTGCTTCTCCAGCGACTGCACAAAATCAGTATAGCTCTCCTGCCTCCCGCTCACTTCGCCCAGCTTTACACCAGGCAATTGTGCAAGTTGGTCGGGTTGGGCGGGGGAAGGGGGAAGAGCCTGCGCAAAGAAAGCGTGCAGACGCATGACTCCGAGTGTTGGTGCGAGCCAGTTGCGGGACTGGCAGATGGTGAGCAGAGCGTTGAGCAGCAGAGGCGTCTGCAGGAGGAGCGCGGATTGTTCTATGTGTCGAAGAGTGTAAGCACAATTATGCTCCGAACAAAGGACCACCCACCCTTTGCCAACCCTTTGCCGACGTCCAGGCGGAGGAAGTGTGCGTATAAAAGCACCATAGCGCGGCGGCGCTGTGCGTTCTCTCCAGCTATGCTTGCCCAGGCCCTATCGCCCAGCGCATCGCGCACCTGCGCCTCGAGGGAATCCGTACTACCCTTGGCCGATGGCACGCTCTCGAAGGCGTATGCGCTGGCGAGCACGCGGACCACATCTGCCTCGGTGGCTTCCTCAGTGAGTGTCTGAAAGAATGAGGCGGCAGAGCGCGCGTTAATTCCGTCCTTGGTCTTCTGGCGCGACCCGAACCACCAGCGGCCGACTAGAGCAGGGAGTACGCCGCCGAAGAGAAGTCCATATAGACCAAGGACATATATGTTGTTCTGAGTTGCAATAATCCATGGAGGCAATGCAATGCCCGTCGTCAATTCTTGGCGGCCGTCGGGATTGCCGTATTTCTCCAGGTTCTCGCGGATGACGGGATCGGTGAGGCTGCCAGGAGATCAGATGGAGTCAGGTTGATGGCTTTGGGACTCACGATTTGTAGGCTTTGGTGAGACCGACAAAAGCGATCTTGAATCATTTCCACCGTCTCATTGAGAGTGACGCGAACTTTGTCAGGATGGCTGGGAAACGAGAAAAACTTAGTACCATGCATACACAACGCAGTCGAAACAAAAAAGTGGCAGACGCGGACGCCACGTAGACAAAAGCACTCACTAAAGCTTGCTCAATTTCTTGTAATGACTTTTGATCTCCTTCTCGGACACGCCAGCCTTGATACCAAGTATTTCAAAGGGGTCGTAGACTTTGTTGTCCATCTTTGCGCCGGCGACCTTCCAGCAGAGGTACGCAAAGACGGACCAGCCGACGATGACGAAGGACATTCTTATGCATATCAGCGGACAGAGACGACACAACAGAAGAACACAGACTTCTTTCCGGGTATCTGCAGCCTGGAGCCACGTATACGTTTGCGTTGAGCGGTACAGGGTGCACACTGACATATTACAGGTTGGCTGGCAGGGCTGGCAGACGATGAGGCGAGCGATATTGTGAACGGGATAAGGAGAAAGGCAAGGAAGGTGATGACAAAGTACGCGGCCATGTTACCGGACTCATCGTAGTGGTAGTCCGCCATGGCGGGGGGAAGGAGGAAGGTAGTTGTGGATCACGGGACCAATTCCAGGACGCGACGTGGAATATCACAAATCAAGACTTATTTAAGCAAATTAAAATGCAGTACCACGACGTGTTGGACACTGGAGGGCCACGTCGTAGGGGATATATTATTGATAAAATAGGTCAGTGGAAAGCCGCAGAGAGCACTATAATCAACTTTCAGGGACGAATTAACTAAAAGTTGCACAGTATTTGAAGTAACGCTGGGTCCAAGTAGCTTTAATTGCAAATGACTGTGAGGAATCGAATTAAAAGACCTAAGTGGCGCCGCGAGCGAAGCGCTCCTCTCTGGTCGAAGATGAAATGTAGCCTGAGGCGGGAAAGCCTGGCGCATCTCAAGCACACTGCCGGGGCCATGCAGGGGGAGTCGGTCACAAGCAGGAGCGTGGCGTCTCGGCGGTATTCCCGCCCAAGGAGCCAAATCGAGGGCAGGAATAATTGATGGCCCGGGAATAAGTCCAGCGCGACAACTGTGGTGGCAAGAGGGAAGTGCGGCATGCTAACTCTCGGGCTGGGCATGGGGCTTCGGGAGTTGCAGACACAGACTGGATGTTGCTTATGTAGAACTCTGGACCATCGTCCGTGAAGTTCGCGCGGGTGTGTTTAAGGCCCAGGACGGACTGGTGGCGAGATGAGCTGGGGCTACGCCTAGGGAGAAAATATACTGCCAGGATAACCTTCACATAAGATGTCTATTCTGCTGTTGAAGGCACTCTTGGACGGTTGACAAGAGCGATAGTGTAGAAGGAATGTGTGCCCCGGTCCCAGAGTCTTGCGTTCCATCCACTACGCCATTTGCCCAGTTCAAGTCACTCGTTGAACGCACGCTTGGAAAACCTCTCTCCAGTTCTCTTGGACACAGGTACTTTCGTGTATCAGCAGTAATCAGTTGACCAATTCGGCGGCGATATACTTGGGAACTCAATGTTGCATTCGGATGTCGCGTTAGTGAATGTGGCTCATGCTTGACCGGTATCGTACACGATGGTAAGGGTTGGGTGCTGCTGCGAGGATCAAGAATGAACAAAGCTCGAAGCACTAACGAGGCGAGAAGCACTTGAAGAGACAAGCGGTGGGAATTATACGGCGCTAAACGGCGCTATCATTGATGCGCCGGCGCCTATCATGCCTAATGCAGCCTGCTTCGAATCGCAACCTCAAAAAGGCAGAAACAACAGGAACTCGTATATTGAAGCAGCATTTCGACCAGATGGTGGTCGAAAGGAAAGGTGCACAGCCCGACGTCGCTCACGTTTTATAGGCTCACGTCGCGACGCGTCGCGTTGACTGTTATTTGTTGATTCAACAAACTGGGTTATGTAAGTCTCTTGAAAACATATATAAATCCCGCAACATGGTCAGCCACATCATGGTCCTCTCTTTCTCCCACCTGGCCTTCCCGTGGTTCTCTTTTCAACCTGGAGACACAGGTGCGCCCCACTAACGGTGACTAACCGTCTGATTTCGCAGGTTGGCGCCCTCCCACCGGATATCAGGCCCGCCGTCAGTCACCCGCCGGCGAGCGAAACCCTCTCAAGACATTCGGCGACCGAGTTACCAGCCTAGGTGAGCACATCACCGCGTCCCTTCTCATCCTCGCATTGTACTGATTCCTCCTCTGCAGGCATTCTGGTCATCAGCGCGAGGTCGAGTCGAGGGCGGCACCATTCCCACCATGATCCGGAGGAACGCACAATATACCCCCTCTTCCCTGTGCGTTCTGCCCGTAGTGGAAGAGTGCCAACGCGCACTGATCACCCCGGGGTCCGCGCGAAGCCCGCGTTCGAGGATCTCGGAAGGGCGTCGGTGCTCGGTATGCTGTGCCGGATGGTGGTACCGGTGGGGCCACCTATTCCGTGTCAGTAACTGAGCCCGGCGTCGTACCAGCCACAGACCCCTCCTCCTCCTCGGGCGACGTCGCGGTCATTCCTGGTGAGTCTCCTCTATTCTTCTCGTCTTCACCGCTCATTCCGAGTTTTTCTCTAGGCGCGCACCTCCGACTTCCTCTTTGACTGGCGCGGTGTCCACCCTACCAGTAGTTAGTAGATAGTTTCCGGGGGGCGGGTTCGCAACCCTCGTGCTCCCTTGTCGTGGGCCCCCGGCTTGAGACTTTACAGTCGACCAAAAGCACGTTAATGGTAGCGCCTTTATCTTGTATTTCGTCTTGTTTTCAATGCTACAAAGTTTCTGCATCCTTTTCACTCCAGAGTCTAGAGAACGGAACAAAAATAATTAATGCATTCGACTCAACATTTTCCATTCAACTTCAATCCGCTCCAAATTCAGCTGAGGAACTTTTTGCATTGTATTCACCAGCAGTGTTGAATTTCGTATACTGCGCAGATATGCAGACAAGAGTTGCTAGTGGGGAAGGACTGTACTGCTTGCCACTTGGGGCTCCCCAGGCCCCTACGGTTGGTCGCGTTTTAGCACTTGACTTGCACGATGTGTTGAAATTGAGATACACATGAACATGATGCAGAGCAGAACGCCGCTAGATGCAGGAGTCCAGAGTGCCAGTGCTGAAAATTATTTGGTTTAATGGTTTGTTAATGCAAGTGCAAATCCCCGGCCCGGGTGCCGCCGGTTGATTTCAAACCACAACCATTGAACATTGAGCTTTCCCAAGTTACCTTCGATGATTGTACGACCTCAATCTGAATCATATCCCAACTCGGACTTCGCCTGGGACGACACGTCGCCTCTACTCGACCTCATTCCCAAATACTTTGAACTGAACTGGATACTGTCGGCTGCGACTTGGTTAGCTATCCATGCTCTTACAGACTTCTTTCTCTAGATAGTACCCTGGCGAGCCCCTGATCTTTCTTCTTGCACTGAATCTCAACGTGAAAGCTGATAACATACGATTCGGATTTATTTGAAAACTAGGCTTGAACTAGGCAACCCTTTATCCATACTCAACTACTGCAGTGCCTTGAGGATAGCTTCGGCGAGGGGACCAGCCGACGCGGGGTTCTGACCCGTGAAGAGGTGCCCGTCAATGACGACACAAGCCTGATTGTAGGTCAGTTACCAGCTATCTCAAAGACGAAACTCGAGTTCAAATATAGAACGCACTTGTAAAGGCTCGGCCTTTCTGATACTTTCCGCCCAGCTCGATGATCTTATCCTCGAGTAGGAACGGAATCACAAGCGGAACGGTCTGAGTAACTTGTGTCAGTAACCATCCACTAGTTCCTGCGAATAGTGGCCACCTTGCCGCCGGACATCTCCTCCTCTGCATTGGAAAAGCCTGTGAATGATTTACCCGCAAAGATCGATTTGCCAGCGGCATCAGTGGCACCAACGAGAGCACTGTGAATGTGGTAAGTGAGTCTCATTCAGCACATTAGTAGCATAAGCTCACGCTGGTCCGTGGCAGACTGCGCTGGTGATCTTCCCAGCTTGATAAAACTGCCTCGTGGTCAAAATCTGCTATTCATTGGTCCAATATGCTCAAGACTTACCTCGGATGCGAGCCTGATATTGTCAGCGTCGACAGCCAAATCTATAACAGGGCCATGGCCGCCGATGTAGAAGATCGCATCGTAATCCTTTGCGCTCAAAGTGGAGAGCTTCTTTGCGTTGGCTAATTTTGTTTTTACGACTTCGTCCTCCAAGAACGGTGCGTCCTCTTTATATAACTAACGCACATTCGGCAATTGGGTTCCAAAGTGAGTGCGGGCTCCGTACCTCGAGACTCCTTGGATCCAAGGGTGGGTTAGGTCCAGCCGGGCTAGCGAAATCGATGGACACATGGGGAGACAGGATGTAGTAGGGATGCGCGGCTTCAGGCAACCACCAGCCCTGCGAATAAGACGTGAGTCGATCCACCAACTAAGCGTTGAGAAGAATAATAATACACATGGACCACCGTCAAGGCTTTTAGTGGCGGAAGTGAACAC
The DNA here is from genome assembly GCA_029282285.1 of Mycena rebaudengoi. Classification (NCBI taxonomy): domain Eukaryota; kingdom Fungi; phylum Basidiomycota; class Agaricomycetes; order Agaricales; family Mycenaceae; genus Mycena; species Mycena rebaudengoi. The sequence goes on along the minus strand of JARJCX010000011.1, from coordinate 1,752,673 downwards.
AAAAAGGACTGAAGGCATGTTGGAGGGAAGAATAAAGTGGGTTATTCAGACTGCTTTGGATTTCCATCCCCTCTTTATAAGATTCTCTATGTCGAAGGGTTCGTCATCGTTAGCATGGCAAAGTTTCTTGGTGAGCACTGTGACTCGACTCAATTGGTGAGTACTGACTCGACTCAATTGCAAGCTATCGCCGGCGGGACCGACTCTCAAGCCAAGGATGAGCGAAGTTCAAGCTCCCAGTGTAGGATTCATGAGGCCCTCGTAATTTTCCATACTGACTTCAGCGTCGTTGTTAACTCGCTCCTCCTCCTAAGCTGGGTATATCTCTTCGGGCCACATTAATATTTTATTTTGTAGTAGTTTTTACTTGTAGCGCCGTTCCGTAGCAATTCTTATTCCGCAGCAATACAAAATCCGAGTCCGACCGGAGTCGGCCTCTAAATAGTAAGCGATGCCCACTAATGATGGCGCACTGCACTTGCAGGCACTGTTGCATGGCAGCTTGCGATCAATTGGACCCTTGCTCTTCCTACTATTCCTTCACCCAAAACTATAGCGATTTCTAGTCCCACTGCGATTTCTGGCTCTCAGCCGCTATAGGAGGGTATATAGGCCGCCACAGGGAGCCACCTTTTTCGGCCAATGATTTGAGAACAAGAACTTGAAGAACTTCTTTGATCGCCGTCCAACTGGCTTTTGTGCACAATGTCACTAAGTGCAAGCGCTCTTGTTCTCCGTTTACAACAATGGTTGTATCCGAACAGTATTTAAGCTGCGTGGTTACGCGCCTTAGTCCATAACCTGCCTTCGCTCTCAAAATGACAACGAATTCTGAGGACCATTTTATAATGCCGGCGTCACTGGAGACAGACCCAGCTCTAGGGCTTATTTCCGAAGCCAAGCCGGAGGGATACTCAACCGCCAAACAGGTCCCACGGGGCCTAGTGTATAGAGGCCGGCGCCCCAGGACTTCGCCACTTAGCCAACTCGAAGCTGGGATTCCCAGTAAGCCCGAAAGCACGCATATACCTTGCTCGGTATCCTGATATTTTATTTAGACCTCATAAGTTCCAGTAGTGAGTGAGTCGTCGTCTGTGATGCACCTCGAGACTCAGTCGACGCTGAGTTCACTCCTAGAGAGGCTCGAGCATACGCCCAAGAAACAGATGCTTCGCAGATCACATGGAAGGAAGTTCCAGCGTGGTTTGTGCTCGGAATCCTCTTCTTCGCCTTGAGAATTCTTTCGGAAATCTATTGGTCGATCTGCCTCCTTCGCAGGCCTTACATCAACTTCTCTGAACTCGAGGAGATGGTTCAACAAGGTGCACCAATACAAGAATGTCATTCAGCCTTGCCTATGTGACCAGAAGACACGCCTTTCCGAGCACAGAGACCCAATCACTGAACTGCAAACGATGTGGTCTGAATACTTGGACAAAAAGATAAAAAATTGGAAGTTCTATTATTGTCTATCAAGCTACGTCGCCGTGTGCGTACCTCGTGTCTCTTTACCCAAGCAACCTGACCTTTTTTTATAAGGTTCGCGCTAGGTATTCTTCAATATGCAGACTAGAAATGACCTTGTCGCACGGGTCTTTGCCTATCTGGCGTTCGTTGCATCCTTCTCCAGCGTCATCATTAACCTTGGATTGTTACCGAACCACTTGGATAACAGGGACGCAAAAGACGTGCATTACGCATATCACCTGCTCGAGGTATGAATATCGCTGGAACCTTGATCGCATGCTCACTTTTTTTAATCAGCGTCAGACTATATACACGGGACAGCCCACGATATGGAATCTGTATGTTCTCTTGTCGATGTCTGAGTTGTCCTCCTGGTGGTAAGCTTCAACGCTCGGAGTTGTCTTCAAGTTCTTGGCCTAAAGATGATGTATGATACAGGACGGTTGCTCTGGGCATGAGCAGTCTTGCGGCCGCCTTCTACCATGAGACGGGTATGACCGTATCTTCGGAAGAGCCCTCAGTAAACCGCTGGCAAATGATAGCCACCCGTGTTGCAATGCTCTTCTTGATCCTCGCGTCAATATTACTTTTGACTTTAATCCACTTCACCTTGAAGGGTTATCAGCGTGCCGTCATTCACGCACGATCCCCAACGCCGACGTCGCGTATCCAGGAGACACAAGACTTCGAAATGCGCGTCCTCGGAGTGCCGATGGCACCCTCCACCGTTGAGGTCTCGACTGTGGTTGCAACCCAGGATCAAGAGAATTATGCATGCCTCTGCTCTTACATCCCGGGGCGCCCAAGCCGATGGCGTGGTTCCCTCGAGCAGAGCACTGCGTCGAGCTTCTCTTATGTGCAGCGACCACGCTCCTCCTTTTGCTACATTGATTCATTGAATGTTACTCTACTCCATGATAAATGTATCTGATATCTAAACACCCCATTGAACCAACACGACCTCCTCCCTCCACACCTCGCGGGCGTCTTTGCCATCGTCTCCGACGGCGCAATCCTTCGAGCAAGAGAATATTAAACAAGTTCCCCACTCCATCCCACGTTTTGCGCCAGGGCCATCGCGTTTGAGCTCTTGCTCCACGATTCTTCGGCGTTCATCGTCGGTCAGGTCTTTTTTGTCATTCGCTACATCTCCGGAGCGTAAAACATTGATAAGGTTTGGCATCAGTTGGCACTCGAAGACACGTTTTGACTTGCACGCCGGGCAGGCTGGCACGGACGATGGATCATATGACCTTTTCGCCGGGGGTACAACTGTGAAAACAGCTTTTGTCACAGGTAAAGGCGGGGCAGGCGGCACGGGGAACAGAGAATCGAGAACGCTGTCGGAAGCATACGGCAGTGGAGTGCCCTCCAACTCATAACTAAATGCTCAAGTCAGCAGGGAGTCAATCGATGATGTGTGCGGCGTACCGGACACATTGATCTCCTTCAAACCCCACTCGTTTGGTGAAGCGCTCGAAGACTTGATCCACCTCGAGAGAATTCTCATACGCTTCAGCAATCCACGAGACGTCTTTGCCCCCTTTGCCAGCATCATCCGATGGATCGACGATCTGAACTCCGGGAGGAAGCTTGATCTTCTGCGGTGCCGGAAGATATTCTGATGAGGTGGATAAATATAGTGGTGCGTAAGACGGTGCAGATCGCCACGGAGATTCTTCGAGCGTTGTGGTAGCCAGTGCCGTCAATAATCCCTCTTCAGAAGACGCGCTGTCGCTTTCGGAATCACTAGTCTCGTCTTCTGTTGCGGCCATGGGAGGGATCAAAGCGGCAGGTGGTGCATCTCCGAATATCTGAGCACCTAGACCAAACGGAGTTGGATTGGCTACTCCACCAGTCTATTTATTTCACGATTAGGATATACAGAGGTAGAGCCTATTTGTGTGCTCACTCACTGAGAACGGATTTGGTCTGGGCTTTGGCTTCTCCACGAGTTTAGTCTTTTCTTTTTTCTTGCCCAATTTTTTTTCGAGTTTCGCCGCGTATGCATCGTTAAATCGCAGGCCTCTCCAGGCACGAATGCTGTGGCCCAGATGAGAATCGAACTAGTTGGGAACGGGCTACATACCCTCCCTCTTTGGCCTGACAACCAGACGCCGCGCAACCCCAGACATACAGAGCCCGGTCCATTGGGCTGTCTTCGAACGGACACCACATCTGTACCAATAGTTCCATGGGGTTGGAAGCATAGTCTGCAGCAAGCAGAAGAAAAGGGAGGTTCATTCGAAGGAAGAAAAGCCTTTGCACGATAAACGACTGGTCAAATTCTACACAACGATACATTGGTAAGGTAGACCGTACAGGATGGCCACCGATGCGAGACACGGCAGCATCGGCGAGGTCCGCTGCGACAGTTATGGTTCCATCTGGAGTGCCGAGTAAAACAGATGTCTCGACTTCTGCCGCAACTTCCTCGTCCGAATCAGACCAGTCGTCGTCGTCGATGGGAGGCATTGGTGGACCTGAAAGACAAGAGATCAGATACTGGGTTCGAAAGACGAGGAGAGGAGAAAGAAAGAAAAAGTCAGAAAAGCATGAATGGTAATTTTTGTTGGTTCGTCATGATTCGCCACCTGGTCCAAGAACTGGCCCAGGTGGACTAGAGTCAGACTCGTCATCTAAAATCGTCTCATCACAGATGTATGCTGGGCGGCCTCTTACCTGGATGGAGGTTGTGGTTCAGGACGAAGAGGTTTGAAGAAAAAATGACCGGATCAGTGGTCCCTATATGGAAATCCGGGGAACTGAGTAGTCGCCGTGAGTTGCCGCTGTATATACTCGGTGGTAATCGGCCCAGTTCCAGCGCCGCTAAGGTTGCTCAGCCTCCTCCCCAGAGTTCCCTTCTCCCTCCATGGCGTCTTTACCGTATACTTCACGGGAGGCCTCGCCCTTAGTCGCCAGGCACAAACGCCGCGCAACAACAGCGTTATCTTGCGCAGAATGCCGGCGGTGTGTGATATCGTGCTCGATCCGCTGTCGACGGATCGCTGACTCCTAAGCCGCGGCAGACTCAAGTTAAAGTGTGTAGTCTTTAAATGCCTTCTACTCGAGCAGAGAAACCTTAATCGCGTGCGTTTAGGTGCAGTCGCGTATTTCCTTGCAGGTGGGTTTGTGCGGCGCGCGTTGGTTCAGTGCGCTTCAATTTTTGCTAGCAATTGTGTCAAGAAGGGCTGCTCCGCGATCTGCCCAGATGGTATGTCAACTTGTTGACTAGACGGATCTGTTCCAACTCATCTGCGATAGGATCTCTGACGACTGGGAAGGGAAACCGGTAAACGCTGGCTGTACTGTGCCCGTTTTAATTGATACTCATATTTTTTCGAAAGATTTGTACTCGCTAACACTGAAGTCAGGCTACCCTTCTCGACATTCTTCCATCGACTAAATCTTCAGTCGTACAGGTGCTGCATGATAAAATTGGTGAATTGTCGAATCGTGTGCGGCAGCTAGAAGATGGTCTATCCCAGTCCCATGCGTCACATTCCGCGCAACCACATCCTCTGTTGACACCAGAGCTTCTTAATATTAAACGGCCCCTGGAAAGAGAGAGAGCCGATGCTCCTCCAAAGGAAAGCAAAACCACTGATTCTAATGACGGTGTGGACGCAATGGGCTCATTGTAAGCATTTCGACTCTTGGAGTGTCCTGGCGTAACATGGTATATGTAGGGCCATATCTGACGGCGGCCGCTCGACCTTTTTTGGCCAAGCCGCGAATTCCTGGGTCAGTACCGAATACATCACTACTTGCCATGTCTTCACACACTTACCCCTACCAGTATCTTCTCCAGGTATGGAATAAGTCGCGTCGTTGTGATCAGCTACTGATGTATCTAGAATGAAACAATTTCGGGCGACGAAGACGACCAGCCAGTTTCCCGCATGGAGCCTGCGATGCCTACAGATGTCCCTTGGATTGCATATGCCTTCCCCTTCACCGCCAATGTTAGCAAGACTGGGCGTGACGTCCGGGCAAATCTTATAAGTCTCTTGCCCAGAACATCCGTAGCACAGCGCTTCTGCGACATTTACTACCGACATGCAGGCTTGGATGTGTGCTTTCTTACTCATTGTCAAGACCCGCGCTGATATGTGCTAGGTATACCCCCATAAACGAGTCCGACTTTTACGAGACTATATTTAAGCCAATATATGACTCCAATGGGCCATCTGTGAGTTCGCAGAGCCTGGCAGTCCTCTTCATGGTCCTTGCCCTTGGCACACTTGTTGATCTAAACATGCCTGCACATTCTCCCGAGGCGACGGAATACTACCAGTTGGCCCGAGCAGCGCTTGCGATCGACTCGGTTCTCGATGAGCCGTCAATTCCTGGAATACAAGCACTAGTGGGTTTCGTTTTGCTGCTTCATTATGTCGTATTGATTAGCTCTCTCAGCTTCTGATGTGCCACTTCATGTTTTGGGCTGATATCGACGGCGCACGATGGGTCCTGATGGGATTGACCGTCAAGTTGGCTCAGAGTGTTTGTTTCTTCCACCTGTCCGTTTCCATTTGAGACCAACTCATTTGTCGTACAGGTTGGACTGCGTAAGAACTTCACATTACAATCGAATTTGCGAACCCATTCCTTTCGCAGATCGTGACAGTGGACGATGGAATCTGGACCCAGCTGAGACGCATCGGAGACGATGTTTGCAATATGAAATCTACACCTACGATTCATGGCAGGTAATAGCTCTTCCACGTTCCTCTTACGAATCTAACCCCCTTCAGAGTCTAACGTTCGGAAGGCCTCCGTCGTTTTCACTCGCACACATCGACGCGAGGCTACCTCATGACACGAGACTCACCTCGTCAGGAGAGGTCGAGATGTCGTGTATGTTCCAGTCCTCTACATTGGCCCTCGAGCTTACCACTATCCAGTTGCGGCCTGGAAGCACCGTTTTTCATCTGAATGCCTCGCCGTTGTTCACGACCGTGCTTTCTGCGCACGCGCCCCAAATTATGCAACAATACAGGAACTCGATAAGCGAGTCCGCGCATATTATGTGCCGTCTAGCTTGCAAGTCCCTGGATTCGGCGGGAAAGCTGCAGCAGAGCCGGATCAACCGTCCATCGAGCTCACCATGCAACGATATTGCAGTTTTGCAATAAAGGAGATAAGTCTACCACCTCCCATCTCAAGGCCTACATCTCATATTTGTTTCGCATATCTACATGGCATTGTTCTATATGCATCGTGGCTTCTTCGCCCAAGCGCTGGAAGGGGATCCAAATGATCCAATGGGAAGCAAGTATGCACCGTCGGTGCTTGCAGCCTACACCAGCGCATGCACATTTGTTGGCCTCATCGAGAGCCTCTTTAAGCAACATCCTGCTTTGACGGAGCGCATGTGGTTTTATTTCATGCATGTCTTCTCATGTTCCGTAAGTTCGAGCTGACTCTTTGTTTTGGCCTGAACTGATCAGGCATTAGATTGTACTTGGGGCGATAGCTGTGAAGCCTCGGATGGCCTTGGCACCTTCTGCTCTCTCACATCTGGAATCTGCCTGTAGTTTATTCGAGCGAGTATCCGATCGGACCTCGGACAGCGAAAATCCTGGTAAGGAATGAATTATCCCTTATCCCTCACTTCTTACTCCCTTTCTCTCCAAAGCCAATCCTACGCAAGCTCAAAGCTCGCGCTCACGAAGCGCTTGCTAGTCTGGATCCATATAATCCCGAGCCGGTTGTGCGAACGCCTAAAGTGAAAACCGAGGTGGATGATCTGGCGCCACTGAGCGGAGGGACGCGGCTCATCACACGGAGATCAAATTCCTCGCCATCCACCCCTTCGCGCTCCGGCTCGGATCCCGCCTCCCACCCCGGCTTCGCCTGCTGCAATGGTAGTGGAGAGCCCACAGGCCTGGCAGAGGTACAACCATATGCAGCAAGACTACGGCGACTTCCCGCAGTATACCCTCGGTCCGGCGCCGGCCCAGACATACAACTCGTCAGCGATGATGGATACCGTACCAGAGTACTTCCCATATGCGCCGGGTGGGTATCCGAGCCCCGACGATCTGAGCGTGCCCGTCACAGATTTATCGTATTCGTGGCAGAACTTCGTGTCCCAGTTTAAAGACTGATTATCCTATATTTTCGCGACACTGTAGCCATACGATGTAACATATGTAGACCATGTACTTTTGTAAATAGGCGCCAGATGATGCAGGTATCTCAGCGGGATAGTGTGTTATGATAGTTTGCGGGGGCCGCCAATTCGGAAGCTCATTGAGCATTGCCCTCGAAGCTTGAGCGACTGAGTTGGCAGCGCAATGCTATTCCAGTCATCGATTGTCATGAGTAAAATAACTATTAGGATGACCGTATTATGTTCCTGGATGTTAATCCTTGGTTCCTGACCTAGGAACCAGCCTTTGTCCGTTATGCTACGAGATCATGGCTTAGTCATGATCCTATCTTTGCATCCGCAACTTGCCGTCAGAACATGTAAACTGCCCGCATCTAAAATCCTGGCCACCCAAAAAAGCTGTAGCTCCGCGCTTTGTCAAATTCAAACTACAAGCAGTAAATTAAGTAGTTGGGTGGCGGAAAATTCGAGGAAACGATCACATTCTGAATCTGATTGGAGTTCAATCTTTAATGTGAGTGTAATTATTTTTTCCTGTTGGAAGAGCGTACACTTCTGAACAGGAGCAGGACTATTTTGCCGGTGGAGGAAGCAAGGGTGCCCGGAGGGCTTCTGTATGAAATAAATAATCGGATTAGTTGGCATAGACTGAACCTGGATCAAGAACTCCTATCTATACATCCGCCTTAATCCTTCGCCATCATGTCCACCGAGCTCGAGTCTACCGCCGGTGACTTCTTGTCAAATATCGAAAGCAAGACTATCTCCCCTCCTCCACCACCCATTTGGGCGCATCTCCACGCCATTGAAAAATTAGGCCCATTAATATTCTGCAGTAACGACCCTGCAGCCTTCCCCCACTCCTCCCCGGCTATCTACACGGCGCCATCGCTGGACGATGGCGAAATGCGACCATACCGTCGCTTCCGTCGCTTCAGGAATGCCGCCGAGGCTGTTGCGCTCATTTGCGCTGAGAAGAAAGACGCGCAAAGCATCTCCGCGTGCGCGATAGAACTGAAGATCGACGCCGGCGGGCCAAAATACCTCCTGAAGATAGCAAGAAACGGAGGCTTTGACGATGCAGCGTTGGCAGCTATCTCGAAGCTGCTGAAAGAAACCGCCAGTGAGGTGGATTCAATGGAATGGCCTTCGGACTCCGATGGTATGTCCCGACTAAATTATGATATAAATTCCTATTAACAAACCTCCTTTTAGCCACACAGCGCCTAAAACAAATATGGCCAATCGCGCAGAGGACCCTCGAAAATATCATTACGCTATGTCGACCAAAGATACGCGACACGGTAACGTCTGGGAAGGCGACGACCGCCAGAGCTTCCATCCGCACCTGGGCACCCACCGCCAAGTGGGAAGATCGCATTCCTAATGTTCTCGATAAGACGCTTGCTATCCAGAGACTGAGTATACAAGTGCTAGCTCGTATCGATACCAACTCGGCCGACCTGACGGGGCAACTGGCCGCTGCTCACATGTTGGCTCACTCCCCGGTTCTTCTGGACATGCCCACAGAGGCCCAGTCCTTCGTCAAGCGCTTGGCACGCTATACCAATGCGGCAGTTACTCTAGTCAGAACCTTCGTTTATATCGCTACTCTACACAAACAGCGTGCGGGATCACTGTTCGAGGTCGAGGCCGTCAACGCCACCGGTCGTGGGTCCGTTTTGACAAGCGCAGCCGATTCAGGAACTGAACCGGAGTCCTTCGAGGGCTACCTCCGAACAAGCTTCGCACTCGGTTTAAAGTCCCTACTCGCGCGTAAAGTGGATCAAGTCCGAGATTCATGGAAGACGGCGAGAGCCCACAAAACCTTATTCCTTCATGCTGAGTTGCAACTTGCATTGTTCTACATGCAAAACCCCCTAAGCTGCCCGATTGGAGGGTTCATCGGTGTCTCCAAAAAATGTTGTTACTTATGTGACTTCACAATAAAGTGCGTAAAACCCTTTATCACAATGTGAGCGACCTTGGATTCCTTACAATTTAATAGGCACCTCCAGAAGGATGCGACCTCCGATCCAAATTATTCGGAGAAGACCGGCCCTCCATTTCTGTTCTCAGTCTCTGGCACCCATGGAGGGCTAACCCAGAACTGGCGATTCCCTGACCCCGACCAGGACATATTCACAGCTGACGTTGGTCACGGGACAGTGGGGCGTCAACGATTGCGAAATCGGCTGACACAAATCCGTGTCGACCTAGCACTTATACTGAAAGGCCATGTGGAGAAGATGCTCCCCCACCTTCTCGACACACCAAGTAATAGGCGAGCAGAAGAGTCCGACGGCTCCGGTGACTCAGACTCGGACTTCGACCCAAAACAAAAAGTAATGGAGCTTGGGGAATTATATGAGTCGGAAATATATGACTAGGTATGTTTCAAACTATAGCTTTTTTTTCTCGAGTAACCTGTGGTTCAACTCGGCTCGCTCATAGAGTAAAAAATACGTTTGCTGGGGCGCGGCGACGGTACAATATATAGAGAGCCCCCATTCCCATCGCAGTAATATGAGATAGAACACCTCACATAAGACACACCTGGGACCTTGGGACCCTTTGAGCGTGTGCTAAGCGAGTCGCGTGTCGCTTCCAAAAATGCCTCTGAAACTCCACGGTTATGCTTTGAGCTGCATTCTGTCGGTCAAGATGAACAAAGTGGCAAGTACAGTTCAATTAGGTGCGCACCGAAGTATCGCGAGGCACGTATCCGCCGCGCGACAGCCAGGCCTCGTACTGTACGGGGTGGGTGCCGTATCGTTGCAGCTGCTCCCGCACTGGCCGGTCGTCGCGCAGATCGCATTTCAGGGCTGAGTGTATGAGGGATTGACGTTGAAAGGGGGAGCATACCGAGCTGCAGCGGAGTTAGCGAGATCGAGGAAAGAGGAAATAAACACGCCTTGGCCCCCAGACAATACTCTGATATCTCCTCTAGCCACTGGATGCTCTTGAGAGGCCCGCGGACGGGGAAGATTTGGGTAACACACCTTGGTCTCAACGTTCTCGAGGGAAATCGGGTTATCTGGAAGGGTTGACAGATGCCACGGTTGAAGCACACGCACAGAGAAGCAGATCATGATAACGTGCGTTTCGGCGTACGACACAGAGCGCAGAGGTAATATAGCAAGACTTCAGCTGCCGAAACCCTGTATACGAGCGTCATATCTCCTGCGGATGACCCTGATGTTCCCCGTAGGCGATCGTTTGGGGTGGCGTAAGAATCCACGGAGCTAGCAAGTTATAACAAGCCAACTCGGGATCTCATCGAAACCTGAAGAAGAAAAAAACCGGCACGTATATCCTGCGTACATCCAAAACAAGAATTCAAACTGACCAGAATGAAGTGCGAGTGTCCTACCTAAAGACTCAAACACGTCACACATTCGCTTCATCCCTGCAGCGATTTGCCTCTCCAGGGAGCGTCAGGACTCCGATCGTGTAGTCACAAGAGGGCAAGATGAGGGAGCAACTTCTTGCTAACCAGTAGCTGCGCAAAGGATCACATACAGGTTCGCTCGGGGCGGGTGTCAAAAAGACAGACAGCCTCCGCCATCCAGATGCAGCGTTCATTGCGACTCTAGAACACCGTTCACGCCAGTGAGAAAAATGGTGCACAGTACGTCGGCGTCGGGCAGACGAGGGAGAGTCGGTGGATAGCTCGGCAGGAAAGACGGATATGATAGTTTGCGGGGGCAGCCAACTTGAATTTGGAAGATCTGAGTCGCTGCCGCAGGAGCCTGGAGGACTCTCTGATCATGGAAGGTAGTCGGTCTGCGATGGCCTTATGAGGATTGCGATCGACTCTTGAGCGACTGATATGGGTCGCAGTACGTGCAGGTGGTCGATTCATTTCCGTGGGTTACCTACTAAAGCAGGAGACATAGAAAACGGGCCGGAAAGCCTTTAGTCAACAAGCGTATACACACTTTTTCCGCGCCCCCAAAAGCCAACTCTGAGTCTCATCGTGTTGTTTAAGCTCTGCGCAAATGGCTCCAATTTGATTCGACATCATGACTAAATTGTCCTCCATTGATATGCAGCTCTGCTAACTCTCCTTGTCGTAGGCTGCGCTCTTACTAATTCTGACACGTTTGTCTATTTCTGCGGAACTTTCAGCTCTTGTGCATCCTCGATTGCGTCTACATGCGTCTACTAAGCCCAATCGGGAGAGCACAATTCCTAGCCTCTAGGAGGAGCAGGAGGAGTTCCTGCCACCATAGATGTCCCGATAAAGCCAGATATTTGTCGCTTTGACCGAAGGTCACCAAATTTCCGGTCCGTTGATTTCTCCTTTCTGGACCGCTAATTTACTCGGCGATGGGGCCAGGTAGATATTCAGACCTGTCCCGAAGACTTAAACACTCAGAGCGGCCGACTCAGAAGAACTTGCAACACATCTGACATTCCGACCTTGCTCGGTGCCTGCAACCATGCCAATAACTCCGTTCATAATGCGAGACTTGAACAGTTGAATGTACTTGGTTCGCCCCTCTCGAAGACCACAATGACACTCTTGCCCCTTTACTAGCTGAGACCAATTCTCCTCAAACCTTAGTTTCTGACCATGGTGCGTCTTCACTCCTCAACATCCTCCAATACCTTCCAACATATATCATGGATAGTCTACCGCCCGCTTTTTGGTTATCGGCTGTGTTTTTATGAGCCTTGTTGATGGCATTTCTGCGGCCGCACCCAACACCGTAGTGCTAGATAGTGCCAGGCTTGTCGACGCCAAAGCACGTCTTAACACGGATCCCGCGTTGAAAACGACACTAGGTTCGTAGGAGGCTTGTAGGGCATCTCTCGTCAACTTACAAGCTGCAGGTTTTTTAACGGCTCAAGCGGACATTTGGCTCACGAAGGGGCCGTGGTCGGTTACGAATAACAAGAAGCGGTGTTCCGGGGACGTCCATGACTATTGCAGCCAAGCGCCGTACTGGTGGCGCTCCAACACTCCTGATGGCTGTCCGTACGTTCAGAGGGATGGAGTACGCAATCCTGAGGCAGCCCTCTATACGGATCACCTCGACCGCGCGGCCATGTTTCAGTCCTCCCTCATCCTCAGCCTGGCGTGGTTTTACACTGGGAAGGAACAATATGCACGTAAGGCTGGAGATGTCCTGCGTACCTGGTTCATTACCCCTACGACGCGCATGAATCCTCATCTCAACCACGCTCAAATACTTCCTTGCGCCAACACAGGACGAGCCATCGGGATCATCGATTTCGCCCAGGGATATACCAGCATACTCGATGCGGCAGCAATTCTTGCCTCCGGAGCGCCTGGGTGGAGCAGCGCCGACATCGCAGCTTTCAAGAAGTGGAACGTTGACTACCTGAACTGGTTAGAGAGCAGTCAGTTCGGCAAAGATGAGACCGCGGCCACCAATAATCACGGCACCTTCGCGATCATGCAGAGCGCGGCTATCGCGCTGTTCACAGGGAACACGGCGCTAGCAAAGCAGAAAGTGCTACTCACACAAGGACGCATCAACTCGTACATTGCCGCCGATGGTTCGCTGCCTCAGGAGCTAGCGCGGACGCGCAGTTACCACTACACGGCCTACACTCTTGTTGCGTACACCCGACTCGCATCCATTGGGAAGAAAGTTGGTGTGGATCTCTGGGCATATAGAGGCACAAAGGGGCAGAGCATCGGCCTTGCGGTCGTATTCCTTCTCCCGGCGGCGGCAGGCGATTCTCCCTGGGCTTACCCCGAGCTCGAATTCGAACGGTTTGCAGCCAGCGATGTTGTGCGCGCTTCAGCCGATTATGGGAACACAAGGGCCAAGCAGGCTGTGGGGAAGTTGGAGGCACCTCCCGGAGGGGATCTCTGGCTTCTTCGTCCCGCATCGGAGCAGTTGGACGGAGCGTGAAGCTAACCAGCTCATGTTTGTTTTTCGTTTACTGGGTATTATCGTCTTGAATAAATAATAGGATTAATAGGGCAGAAAAAAGTCACAGTTTGATCAAGAACTCCCATCTATAATCGCCTTCATTCACTATGTCCACAGCACTTGCCCTCAGAGGTCAAGTCCAGAAGATGCTCAAGCATGTTATCGACATCGCTAACAGAGAAGAGTCGGACGACTCTGGCGAACTAGATTCAGAGCAGGAGAACAGCAATGGGCACTCAATGTCATATGTAGATAAGTAAAGTACATGTCTTCTAGAATCTGGCAATCCCGATCATCAGGATCCGGAGCAAGTAGATGAGATATTCGCGAACCTGTGTTCTTCGGGACGCGTGGACTGAAGTAATAGGCATATGTATACAAGGGTGGAGTTACATGGTATGCGTGAAAGTCCCGATTAGGCGTGTTCGTTAGTATATAGAGCGTCCCCCATTCTCGTCGCAGCAATGCAGACAGAGCACCTCACATAACGACGCACCCACCATCACTGGGACCCTTGGGGCGTGTGCTAAGCGAGACGCGCGCCTGCCTCCAAAAATACCTCTGCAACTCCGCGGTTATGCTTTGAGCTGCACTCTGTAGGTCGAGATGAACAAAACGGCAAGTTTGCTGTAATTAGGTGCGCACCTAGGTATCGCGAGGCGCGTATCCGTCGCGCAACAGCCAGTCCCTCCTCGTACTGTACGGGGTGGGTGCCGTACCGTTGCAGCCGCTCCCGCACCGGCCGGTCGTCGCGCAGATCGCATTTCAGGGCTGAGTGTGGCTCATGAGATGATGAATTGATGTTGAAAGGGGAGCATACCGACGAGGACGAGCTGCAGTGGAATTAGCGAGGCTGAGGGAAGAGGAAAGAAACGCACCTTGACCCCCGGACAATACTCTAATATCTCCTCCAGCCACTGAATGCACTTGAGAGGCCCGCGGACGAGGGAGGTTTGAGTAACACACCTTGGTCTCGACGTTCTCGAGGGAAATCGGGTTATCTACCTGCGTGGGAAGGGTTGGCAAGTATGCAACATGGCATGGAAGGGCACGCACAGAGAAGCAGATCATGATAACGTGCGTTTCGGCGTACGACAGGGAGCGCAGACGGTCGAATTCTTCCTGACCTGCGCAAGTTCATCAGCAGACTTGGTTACGGTCATTTCGCAGATATCGCGCACCGGCAGTGTCCCACAGACTCAGCTCGACCTGTTGGTCGTCCACAAGTATATCATGCACGTAGTTTTCGAATACTGTCGGTTCACTGCCCCATTAAGCGGCATCAATCTCGGGAAGAAATTGTAGGGCGGGGTAATACGCACTAAACTTGACTGAAGAAGCCTGTGTACAAGTCAGCTTGGAAATAAGATGAAATGTAACGAGTACGAGTTACCTCGCGTAAAGACGTTGAGGAGGGAGGTTTTGCCTGTGCAGAGGAGCTGCCATAAGGTTTAATGTTCGATGAGGGCTTCAGCGCCGGGGGCGAGCGTACCGCATGCTCCGTCACCACAGACTACGCGAAGGAGAGAAATAAGAAATAGAACAGAACAACTGGTCTCCAGGCTCACCGACAACTTTGCGTTGTATCTGCGGGGTGGAGTGAGCTCAGATAGGTTTCACATGAGAGCATAGGGCGAAATGCGCACAGGCTTTGCGCGACCAAAGGGTGCCCCTCTGGAGGATGCACCACACAGCGGCATCTAAGGGCAACACAAGGCAAGAAAGTTGGTGGAAGGGGTTGAAAGGATAGATGTAACGCGTGACTGTTTGCCGGTCAAAGCGAGTTTAAGCACTTTAAGTATTTCCCAAATAATGAAATGCATATTGGTACGTTCTGAAGGTCGTAGTGATTACTATGTGGGGATCGACAGATATATGCTGCAAAAAATATTCTGTGTAGAACCGGTGGCTATAGGCTTATTACATACATTGGCAGGCAACTGGCAAGCGCTTGTCTCTTGTCTCTTACCACCATGGACGTGGAGCATGGTGCAAGAGAATACAAGGACCAGGAACGCGAGTCTCTCCTTCCATCTCACAACGGTGAAGAGCCCCTCCATAAACCGCAGGCCACAGCTCAGCTGAGAACGGGCCAGTTCGGTTTCACCCACCTGCTGATAGCTTTTGTAACGGGCACTCTCGCCTGCTTTCTGGCCCAGTATGCGATATGCGGGTCGAACTGCTTCTCCTACTACACATCCGAATCTGCTCCTCCTGCTTCTGCGATGAAGGAGGCTGTAAACGTGCTTGCACCTCCCTGGGTCGGGTCTACTGAGCGGCACAACTTCCCCCCTGCATCGCCAACGAATGCCTTTCCCTCTTTATTCCCCACAAATGTCGGGTATCCGGGGGGAACCCCTACTGGTGCAGAGCCCGCCGTAATCGCCACCGCCCCCGCGTACCCTATCCACGCAGGCGCGCCCGTTCTGGTCGCGCCATCACGCGCTAGCGGCTCGACCGGTGAGTTTTCCTCTCTTCCTGTCTTCCGTGGAATTCAATCGAAATGAAAAAGACCTCTTCACGAAGTGGGGGAACTTGTCCCCCTGGTACAGCGTCCCCCGCAAAGCCTTTGGGCTTGATTCGGGGCCAGAACCACCTGCAACCTGCCGAGTAACTGGATTGCACTTACTACACCGTCACGGGGCGCGGTATCCGACTGCTTATGGTACCTAATCCCCTTGTTCTCTTGCGATATATAACCTAAGGCGACGCAGCAACCTACGGCGGCCCAGCCCAGTTCGCGAAACGAATCCACGACGTCGCGTCAAAATGGAATGGCTCAGGGGAACTTGACTTTATGAATGAATGGTGCGTTTTTTCTCTTGTAAATCCGGCAATGGCCTGATTTCTCCAGGACGTACAAGCTCGGGGAAGAAGGTGCCGCGAATATTTACGCAACTATACAGTACTAACGCGCAAGGAAATAGTGCTAACCCCGTTCGGTCGCCAACAGCTTTGTGCGCACATTCATTCTCTGTGTGCAATTATCTGACTTTTCCAAGTCGACCTTGGAATATCCATGCGCCTCAAGTATGGGTTCCTCCTCAAGGTACGTCTTATTTCGTACATATCAGTGTCCCCTCGTTAATCCCATCTAGAACTTTACCGAATCCAACACCATCCCTGTATTCCGTACTGAGTCCCAGTCCGCGTCACACCTTCTTTCATTTAATCCCGATCTAATTCGTGCATAGGGACCGCATGCTCGCGTCCGCGCTCAACTTCGCGATCGGCTTCTTCGGTTATCCGTTCGAGGGTCAGTACCAGCAGAGCATCACCATCGAAGCGGGAGGGGTCCGTTTTCCCCTATAATGACTGTATCCTCGCCTAATTCGTTCCCAGTTTAACAACACCCTCGCGCCGTACAAAACGTGCGTCCTTTGGCACCTTCCTTCCTTGCTATACTTACTGTTGCATCAGATGCCCTAACGCTAACCAAGCATCCAAGGCCGATCGTGGGCGCGCCTACGTCGAGCACTGGGCGTCAATATATCTTGCTGCTGCAGTTAAGCGGCTACGCCGGCAGCTCAAGGGGTACAATCTAACTGTAGAGGACGTCTATGTTTTCCAGCAATTATGCGCGTATGAGGTACGCTAGACTTTTAATGATGATCATAAGCTCACAAAAGATCTATAGACGGTGGCGCTCGGGTACTCCAAGTTCTGCGAGCTGTTCACTGAAGAGGAGTGGGAAGGGTTCGATTATTCGTGTGTATCTCCTGCTTATTCTTTTCGTCCGGGCTAATAACGCTCACAGTCTGGATCTTTACTTCTGGTACAACTCCGCCTTTGGTTTTCCACTTGCGCGGTCGCTTGGAATGGGTTATGTTCAAGAGCTTGTCGCACGGCTTACGCACACGCCCATCGCGATCCACAACTCATCCACCAACGCGACGCTGGACGACAACCCGATCACTTTCCCCCTAGGCCAAAGTCTCTATGTCGATGCAACGCACGAGGTGGTGGTACTTCATGGTGCGTCCTCCCTTTTGTCCCCATTGAGTCCACTGACCGGTCGCAGTTCTCACCGCACTCAATCTGTCTACGCTCGCAGCGGAGGGCCCGCTCCCCGCGACGCACATCCCGAAGAATCGCTCCTTCCGGTCATCGCAGCTCGCCCCCTTCGCGACCAACGTCCAGTTCCAACGTGCGTGTTCCGCCCTCTTCCCGTTCTCCTGCGTTCATTGAAGCATAATACCCAGTCCTCGAGTGCACTTCTGAGCCAGGGCCGCAGATCCGCATTATCGTTAACGACGGTGGGTGTATTCTCTTCGACAAACGCTGCAGTGGTTCTAACTTATATTTTGTTTGTAGGCGTGGTGCCTCTCACAGGCATCGCAGGCTGTGCGGAGCAGAAGGACGGGATGTGTGCCGTTGACGCGTTCGTTGCAGGGCAGAAGCAGATTATCAGCGAGACGGACTGGACATACGATTGCTACGGGGACTGGACGATTCCAGACGGGTGGAACACCACGATTGGGGCGCCCCCAAAGGCGTGAATGGGAGGAGCTCATTACAATTGACAATACTCTGAACTACAGCATAGTGTAGTACTATTGTAATATGTGTTGGGTGGGCACGGTGCTAGATTTCCACATTTACAATGCATGCGTCGGTCTGGTCATCAGAGAAATGTCCTGAATTTGGGGATGTTTTCGACCTTGACTGATGTTCATCGGCTATCTTTGAACATGTGGAGTCTGAGACTAACCTTTACTGCGATGAAGAATTCCCACTGGCTTTGTGGGCGAGATTGTCATTTGGGTAAGAAGACCAAAAGTTTAAATTTCCGAACGAACCGTAAACTTTCGATTGCGCAGGGGTATAATCCGTGCGCTGTTGTGAATATTGTGCTGAGGTCAGTGAGAGCGCCGGGTTTGGCGGCGAGCTTTGCGAGCACGTTCTGGCGCGCAGCGAGCCAGTGCGGGCAGGTCGGTTGATTGCTTATGCGGCACGCGTTGGTGTGAGCGATACGCCAGCCTTCGGCGCACGCCGCTTCAAGCAGTTTCAACCATTCGCCATAGTATTGAATCTGGGAGAATACCAAGAACGAATCGTAAGTAGATTGGAGTGAGGCGGCGTGTAACCTACCCAGCTGCCCATGTACATCGGGTGCATGTTCTGACCGACCTCCTGCAACGGGAGAGATACGGTCAAAGGCGCAGCTTCGTCAGCGATGTCGCGGTAGCCATGCCGAACAGCGTAGTTCAGCACAGTCAAGGGGTTGTCCTGGACGGCATTTCTACATAATTTGAGGATCTTGTGAGGGTGCCAGCTGACTGGACGCACCCCATGAATATGCGACAGATATCCATAGCGGAATAGACTGCCAGGCTCCGGTAGTCAGACGCGAAAGCATATTCGTACCTCGTCTATGCTATCTGACCTTGGTACTTTTCTGCCGCCTCCGAGAGGTCCGCGAGGAGGGGGAAAGCGATATTGTTGAGGTCCGGTTGGCGCTGGGGGTACATGTATTGGAAGAGCAAGTTTAATGTCTCCGCGGGCTCTGAGAGGTCGACCAGTTCTGACGAGCTCTTGCAAAGGGTGGACGGCGGAAAGCCATCGGAGTGGGTCTCAAGGTTCTTCGAGTGCACACGAAATATCACCCCGTCGCTGGAGCGGAAGGTGATGTCTGCATCAGGGACATTGACTGGATTCCAGTAATATAAGTGAGGATAAGAAATTGCGAAGAAGCCGACTTGCAGCGCTCTGAAATGGATTCAGTCTTTGGATCCATTCAATAATTTGGGTGGTCGTCCGAAAGAAGAGCCATCGGGGTCACATGCCTCATACAACCTCTCCTCCGACCACCAACTTCATTTCTATCCATCGGGCGCAGCATGGAGCCGTTTACCCCTCGAACACGCACTGGTGGCAGAAAGAAGAACCTGACTCTCTCGGCCAAGGAGTTTACCAAGGTAGGTCCATGCAAGACGCCATATGAACCACAGTCACATTCTGCCAGATAACTGGCACAATCGCGTCTGTGCGGCGAAACAGGCTTCCCCAGGACGACATCGACGAGGAGATAAGCAGGAACGGCCATTTGTCGCGTGAAAGTCGCGCAAAAAGTGTGTTAATGCTTACTCTGATGGGCAAACTCTAATCCCGGCAACACTTAGGCCAGGCTGAACCATCGTTCATCGCCGAGACGTCTTTTGTGCGCGCCCCACTGAACTCGCGCGTCAGCTCCGTGTCTGCGATTCCTAAAGCCAAGGGCAAGGGAAAACAGGAGCAGCTCGATAATGTCCCGGTCGATATACAGGAGGCCCTGATATTGGAGGACATGTTGTATGTCCTCATGGTGCGCGACTTCTTCTTCTTCTCCTCGGCCACCGGCTGATCTGCTTGAAGGGTATTGAGGGGACGTACGTTACATTTCACCCCGAGTACTCAGCCGAAGACGACGATCCGCTGCAAGGCATACGTTTCGTCGTTTCGTCGTCGTTGGGTGAGCCGATAATCTATCCAGTTACCCTGGGAATCTAATGTTCTCTCAGACTCGTCGTTGCGCGACCTTGTGGAACGAATACTACCTCTGGGAACCTACTACACGGCAATTTTATCCTTTGTTGAGCACCGAAGTCATCTCGACTATGGGCTCGTAAACCACGCGTTATGCGCGGCCGTACGCGATATGCTCAAAGATTACCAAACCCTCCTCTCCCAGCTCGAACACGCCTTCGCCTCCTCCGCCCAATTCTCCCTTCAGAAACTCTGGTTTTACATCCACCCCACGATCCACACCCTCTCTCTCATATACCAGCTCGTGCTCGAGCTTGGAACCGCTGATGATCCTGCTGCTGAGCTCGACTCGTCATCATCCTCGAACACGTCTGACGCCGAGGAGGACGCACGGAACGAGGCGCTTGGTCTCGGAGGCGCCAAGCTCAAGGCCGTGCTGTCCGAGATAGACAAAAATGGCTTAGACATGGCGGGCGGCAGTGGCATTGCAGTCAAAGGAGGAGAAGTGCTTGCGATCATCTACGAGCGCATGCAGAATATGTCGGGTGACCCAACTGCCAACACCCTCTACAGCACACTGCTGCGCGCTGCAGGGACCCCATATGTTGCCATGCTCCGTGTGTGGATAATGACGGGTCGCTTGGTGGACCCATACGAAGAGCTGCTGGTGAAGGAGAGCAAGTTCATCAATCGAGGGATACTGGAGATGGACTACACGGATGAGTATTGGGAGCGGAGGTACACAGTGAGCTTCTTTTTTTCTTTTCGAAAATAGTATCTTATGCAGTTCAGTTGCGGGATGGGTCGACGCTGGCGGCACCTTCAAAGCGACGTCTGGCCGGCGTCCCTGCGCCGAGATCGATAGGCGGACGTTTACCGGGTGGGGCATGCGTCCCTCCGCTCCTTGAGGGCTGGAAGCACAAAATTCTCCTGGCAGGTAAATACCTCAACGTCATCCGCGAGTGTGGGATCGAAATTCGGAGAGACGAAGCACATTCGGTCGATGAGGTCCTAACCATGGATGACGAAAAGTTGGTTACTTTTTTTCCCAAAAACAACAGCCTTGTAATTATCCTGTTTACTAGATTTTATGCATTCCTCGAAGATGCATACACTCACGCAAACCGCACACTCCTACAACTGCTACTCAGGGATCAACAGCTCATTCCGCGTCTCTCGTCGTTGAAGCGCTACTTCTTCCTGTCGCAGTCATCCTTCCTAACACACATGCTGGACCTTTCTCATGCTGAACTCCGAAAATCCGCCAAATCTGCGTCGATCGTCAAGCTCCAGAGTCTCCTCGACCTTGCGCTCAACACCGACTCGCAGGGGGAAGACATGTTGTTCAGGGAGGACGTTAAAGTGACAATGGCCTCCAGCGGCTTGTATGAGTGGCTCCTCAACGTCGTGAACGTGAGCGGCGTTATTGGCGGAGAGGAGGGTGAACTTGATGTGCAGCAAGAGGAACCGAAGAAGGAGAAGGAAAAGGACGACAAGAAACCTCTGCTAGGCTGGTACCTTCTCACTTTCGGTTTTGCTCCCCGACTAACGACCAAATAGCCATTGATGCCTTGGCCCTGGATTACACCGTCAAATTCCCGCTCTCACTCGTCATATCTCGCAAAACCATTCTGCGGTACCAACTGCTGTTCCGTTTTCTGCTGCATCTCAAACACGTGGAGCAGTCGCTCTCCGCGATGTGGATCGAGCAAAAGACGTCGCCGTGGCGCAAGCCCATGCCGCAGCACCCCGAGCTAGAAAAGTGGCGCCTCCGCGTATTCCTCTTGCGTGCGCGGATGCTTGCGTTTATCCAGCAAATTCTCGCCTTCGCGACATTCGAGGTCCTCGAGCCGAATTGGCGCGCACTGGAAGGCAAACTGGCCAAGGTCACTACGGTCGATCAGCTCCTGAGGGATCACGTCGACTTCCTGGACACATGCTTAAAAGAGTGCATGCTGACGAGCTCGAAACTTTTAAGGGTACCTTTATGATCCATGTGCCATCTCGGAACTAATCGCATATCAGGCCTATTCGCGCCTCATCGTGACGTGCTCGACATTCGCACTCTACACGTCTTCGTTCACCAAATCTGCCAACCAGGCCATTATTGCCTCAGAAACCGCGGAGGGGGACCAAGCAATGGCGAAGCGGTGGGACTTTTTGAACAAGTTCGAGACAAACTTCAACCATTGGTTCGTCGCCTCTTCATCCAATATCTTTAAATTGACCGCTCACTCACTCATTGTAGGTTCAAGGCGAGCTTCCAGATACACATGTGGACCCTTTCGTTAACTCGTCTTCTAGGTGTATCTCAACTGCGTGCAATTCTACGCCTCCAGCGAAAATGTGTCGCTACTGCCCCTCGTTGTGCGGCTCAACAGCGTTAAAACATTCTAACCTCATTTTCGTATTTTTGAGGACGTGCTGGTGCCCACATTTATTCAACTGATGTGCCTATTTAACTTGTCTTGCCTTTATGCATTTTCGTACTGCTGTGGGCAAAATTGCCGATAATTTATTTTGTCACGGATAATAATGTAATAATTCGAGATAACTTGGCTGCACCCTCGGCTTCTGCTCTGTCGTCGGCACGTTGAAAGGCATCAACAAACTTCCCTGACATCTTCCCAGATTCCATGTTTTCTGTGCGATTATGTATGACTCCTCAAGAGCCTTCTTGCGCGGGAACTCCGCAATGAGTAGTGCGCCGCCGGGTTTCGAACTCGGAATCCTCGCCTTTTTCATTTCAGCGTGGACGGCCCGCCCTTTCTCAGTCGGAATCTCTGTTTTAATTTCAGCCGTAAATATCTCGACCGGCGCACTAGTCCTTACCTTGCTCCTCAATGTTCTTGTTGAACTCGTCGACCGGATTTCCACGTCTACCAGGATCTTCGAGAGGCTCTATCCCTGAAGATCAACGGCCGCATGAGTAACTAGTTGCCGTTCTACATTCGGTAGCGTTTGCTTACCAGTCTCACAAGTGTAGTCCATCACGGCGGTGTTGCGGATAGGAGTGGAAGTTTCATGTCGAGAGTGGTTATGGAAGTGCACTGGGGCTACCAGCCCAGAACCGATTGTGGTAGGGTTGCGAACATATAATGATTTTTCGAGGGTAGATCCAAAGCGCCTCGAAGGGCGGGTATTATACCAGAATACGCCGGACGAATACAGCACTGGCTCGGAGAAGCGGCGAATAAAATGGGGGCGGGAGCCTGAATGGTGGGGCAGGCGGCTCAATAAGGTTGCTGAGGTATCTGGAGGCCTCGACAATATCAAAAGTGTAATGCCTGAGGACCCACTTCACATCATTGGCGACGGAAGGTGGCACAAGGTAGTTATGCCTGACGAGATCGTGTACGAAGTGCTGCCTGAATCTTGGCTTCTGGATATCTCTAACGCTGCCTGGTACGCCACTGTGTAGGGGTGTCATTTTGAAGTTTGGTGACCAGAGAGATTTCGAGTGCCGGCTAGGCTGCCTCGAATCAATCAGCTCTTGTCTACGGATGGATTGGTGCTTGACCGCGACCTCCTTCAAAGAATAAGCAGTTAGACAATGACTAGGCCTGATTTTCCATTCTATGTACCTCAGTTTTTGCGCGAACCAGTTGCCGCGCACGCTCTAGTTCCCCGTAGTCGAGCTGGGGCCGTATTGCAACGTAACCGGAATCGCCTACCCACCTGAGGGGAATGAGGTCCGACTCGGAGCGTTCGATGGGCGCAGCAAATAAAAACCGCGATGGCAGTGGAGGGGAGAGACGCAGCCCATCCCTCTGGTCGTTTCCGAACGGGATGGATAGAAATCGAATAGAGGGTGTAGCTTCAGTCAACTCGTTCAATCCAACGGTGGCCAGTAAGCAGACGATGAAGGAGCCAGTTACAGAGCGCTCAAGAATGACACATGGTCGTGGTTGGCTGTCGTGGATAGTAGCTGCGATAAGACGCTTCTCCATACCCCACAAGACATGGCCCCGTGAGCGAAGGAACTCGTAAAAGACATAGCGCAGTCTTGTTTCTCCGACACAAATAGCTATGTCCCCTGGGCCTAAGTCTTCGCGAGATCGATCTGCGACGCGTTGAGATTTAGTCTGAGTCTCAACAGCGATGGCCGCGTGGAGGTATTCCCAGTAAGGATCACGCATGGCGATGCCAGCTTCACGCTGTGTTCGTGCAGCCGCTTCCAGACCGTCGGACCCTCATCTCGAGAGCATGTTGTGGTTGGGATCGCGAGCAAAGAAAATTTCGCCAACATCGGCAGTCGGTCCGACTCTCCGATGCTTTCAGTTAGAAGTACGGTACTTATAGCAAGCTTTGTAAAGACGCCTTTCAGATCCTACTCCTTTCTCAGAGCTCTCAAACGTGCGAGATTCTCCGGGCCCTGATAAAGCTGCTTCAACGGCACGTCCCTCGACCAATTCTGGTACGTGACCTCCTCTTCGCTGTCGTATTGCGAACGGAAATACACGAGCGTCTCCTGCTCGATCCGGTAAACCTCACCATGCGAGGCGGGGTCGGTGTACCACGAGAGGCATTCCTACGCGGTTCATGAATACTCGAGCAATACACGAGATTTTGGAACATACAGCCCACATTTTGACGTTCCTGTGGCTGAAGGATGTGTCCTTCTCGTGGGGCTTGTTGACTGGAACGTAGATGTTCCACTCGAAAGCATACTCTGTTGCGGCGGCATCGGCTTGAGCTCCTCGTAGTACTCCATGACACGCGGCCACAGATCGGGCTTGAAAGTCGTAGCACCTGCACCTGCGAACCGCTTGAACCCACCCTTACCGCAGAACGGGTCCACCGAATCGTTCATGCGACTCTAATTGTGCCATTGGTCGTTCCGAGCACAGAAAAAGGGTGGCCTTGAAGCGTAAGCTCTGTCACCAACCCAAATAGTTGTCCGGCACCTCGAAGAGCCCAAAAGAGCTCGGGATGAGAGGATGATGACACCGTAAGCAGCTTTCCGTCTGCAGTGATGAGGCGAGCGGCGACGATGTTGTCCGACGTGTAGCCACAGATGGTCGATAACGCTTCCTAGAGCCATAGGTATCACGCCTGCTGTATTCGCTGACCCGAGCGCTGGACAAATCTTCAGTTGACGGCAGCTGAGCGATAGAATGGACGTACGAAGACAAAGACCGTGTTCAAAGGCTGCATTGTTGGTTTCTTTGGTGAAAACCCCACTCTGCAGTGTGATAAGGTTGGTCGTTTTGTCAACTGAGATTTCCTTGAGTAGAGTGAGATCGATGATGAATCCATCGTCCCCATTAGTAGGAATGCCCTCCAGATTTAGGGACGAAAGAGACGTTGTTCTCAGCTGCGATTTTGACCTGAATATCCTCAGATTTTTCGAACAACATCCCATTTGCATACATACAGTGGCGATGGCATCCTGCTCAGAAGCTACCTGAGCAATGATGCCTGGGACCTTGAGGTCAATGTCGCTCCATCGCAGCAGCAAGTCCTTGAATTCGGTGCTATCTGGACTCGTGAAGATGCCACACTTCGGGGACAGTCCAGCCTTCAGCTTTTTTATGAAGGTAGAGCTGAGCATGTTGGTTGAGCTTTGGAGATGGAGGTGTTGGTTGAACGACACGGAGAAAAAGAGACGCATTAAGCTGTACGGTAGGGTGTTTTAGATATGGCTATTGCGCGTATAGGTTACTCCGCCCGAGCTGGGCCCCAAATTGAGCTCTAAGATTGTATCAGAAGGATTTCCCTGGGACCCAGGATGAAAGCTCAGAAACGCCGTGCAAAAGACGGGACGAACTTTAAGTTTAGGTGAGCATAAAATGTGCGAGGCCATATGTGAACCTAGAGGATCGATGAACAACGGATATCAACGGTTAGGGCAACACAGTCTAGCGGCTTTGGCCATTGCAATCGCGCCAATAAAAGGGCATAGGAAAAAAAAATCCAACTTGATCTTGAAGTCATTCTAGCACAGCCACCGTATTCGATCAATCTTGGCAACTCGCGGGTAGCGAAGGGTAGCGACCAGTTACGACGTCGGGTTGTTACGGGTACCAGAACGGCGGGTTAGGTCACCAATGGCATTCTGATCTATCATACACAGCAAGCAAGACAGGCCCTATCACCACATCAGGACGCCAGCGCCATCCCTTGAAACGGTAGCCCGAAACCCTCCGAGGTTGCCTAGGTCATGACTCTCAATCACATTTGGCAGAGGCTGTAGATGAGGGTGATCCCAAGGAGGCCTCCAATGGTAGCGATAATGGAACCGATGGCTTCGGGGAACTCGGAGACGAAGGGACCGTCCCAGCTGGCGGGGAGAGTGAGGCCGAGCGGGGGGGTGATCGTGAAGTTCTTCATGCAGTTACTGTTCCAGCCTATACACACAGGGGATGATGAGTGAACGGATGGGTGAACACGCAGGAAGAGCGCACCTGCAAGGACCTGGTTGGAACCTGCGCGGGGCTCAGGTGCGGGCTTGTTGGCCACGACGAGGGCGGTGAAGACGCACTGCTCGCACGTTTGGAGCGGAACGACGAGGTTGGGGTCGCAGTAGCATTTCAAGTCATCAATGGGGCAGGCCTGCAGCAAGTCAGAGTGTGCGCTGAGCAGCCTCATTCTGTACTTACAAGGATGATCTGCTGCGCCGTGTTGCATTGTGCGTCACACTAAAGAGAGGGCATGAGATGGAGGAGTAAGACGGGAGGGCAGAAACAGAACGCACGGCTGCGTAGATTGGGCTGGGCACAAACTTGAGGGTTTCATTGGCCTGGAAAATGACCTTGTTGACGCTGACGTTGAATGCCAATGCTGCCGACACAGATGAGGGGAGAGACAGAAATTGTGTAGGTGACATACCTCGGCCAGCGAGAACAGTGAGGAGAGTCATAGAAACGAGCTTGGAGAACATGCTGGATATTAAAAAAAGAGAGGAAAGGCCTGCCGGAGGATGTGGTCGAAGAGAAGGATGGAATGATGTGTGACAGTCGTAACGACGTGACAGGAGTGACACTAAGCCCTGTTGATACGCGAGACGCGTTTGTTTGTTGAACTTGAATACAACTTGCAACACAACCACCTCCTGCTAATATGGCTCCTTCATTCTCCGGCGCCCTGCCTCCCAAGAAAAAATCAGAGCTCCAGCAAATTGCGCAGGCACTCGACATAGACTCGTCTGGCACAAAGGACGATCTCCAAGCCCGCATTAAAAAGCATCTCGACAACAACCAGCCAGAGCTCGAGGATGACCCCCAATTTGCAGGTCTCTTTGGCCGCAGAAAACGCAGTGTGCAGCCTGTGTATGCCATTTCTCACTGTACTCGACGTTCTTCTTACCGTAACTTCAACTAGATCCCGCGTCGAGTCTCGTCGCGCGGTTGTCACATTGAACCCTGTGCGTGAATCAACACCCATCGACAACCACGATGTTTCCTCGTACCTCAAGTCGAACCCATTCTCCCCGGGGACACCCAGCAGTCTGCCGCCGCTTCCTCCTAGTGCTGATACTAGCATGGAGATCGTGCACGCCGCGGCAGAGCGGAGCATTATCGACCACCTGCCCCTTTCACGCCCAGACGTCTCGCAGGTCGTCCAGCGCTTCAAAGAAAGCGAAGAAAACGCCCTGAGGACCGCCAATGAGGGCCTCATTGCATTTAGAGGGGTATGCATGTCTCACCTCGCAACGCCCTCATTTATTCATATTTCGCAGTTCCTCTCAAATTCACGAAATATCTGGTCGTTAACAGCGGTATTCGAGCTGATGTTTATCATCTACACGGTTGTGCCCTGGGATTATTACACCCTCGTCGTCGCCAAAACGTCTCTCTCCTTCCCCTATCCCCCCATCTCCGCGTTCACGCACCCTGGCGTGCTCGCGACTCTGGCCCACTGGTTCATTCCCTCCATATTGCTCCCCGCACTGGTCGGAACCGTCGTCTCCTTCTCTCCCGCCTCCCCCGCACCCTCCCCGACACGTGCCGTCCCTTTTGACCCCCTTACCGCCTCCATCATCCGTCTCGCACTGCACCTCGCGTACAACCCCGCATCGGGCGTGTCCAGCACGCCCCCTGGCGTAACCCCCTCTTACGCCCAAGACGTCCTCGGCCCACGCCTGCGTGTGCTCAACTGCCGGCGTCGGCCTCGCCTTTGCCTTCGCAGAGGCGATCAAGGGTGCGCCCAGTCTCGCCCTCCGCAACCTCCGCAACGCGGAAGACCCAGCCAGTGACGCCGCATCTCCGCCGCGTCGCCGTGCCCTCACCACTGAGGACACCGCCGTCGATCTCGAGGATTAACTCCCCTTGTAATTTTATTCTCGCGAATAATATTATTCCATACCCCTCTCTGTGTGTCTTACCTCTCTCATCTTGCTATAGTTTCATCCTGCTTTCTATCTGTTGTGCTTAATTTCCTTTTTATGACCCCCCATGCCATCCTTATCTATCGCGTCCATCCATTGTTGTAATAACACGGTTGTACTTGGTATCTTTTTTTATGCTCACTCTTCTGGAATGAATCAAATGATCTGGAATCATAGTTGGAAACAGGAATGGCGGGACGATTGAGCGGTATGTAACGCCATGAAGTTGGGACTCGAGGAAGGAGTAAGTCCACGTAGCCGGGGATAACGGGGCCCGTGGACTCGGTGGAGCTATATTAGTGGTGCTTTATATGCATGTAGAGGGCCGTGGACGGGGATACTACTCCAGTTCGCCCGATAGCTCAGGTAGTAGTACGGGTCAACGTGCCGTTTCGCTCCGGTACTAGCTCCTGGTGCTTGTACATTGGTAAGCTAGAGGGATATTCTTGGCAAGGTGGGAATAAGATGATCGGCAATGGTGGTAGGTGCTTATCAGACTTATTAAGACCACAGAGGCGAGCCAATTGAATTGCGGTTAACAGACACCAAGAATTTTCGGGTCATTAGACATCTAGGTGTCATTCATCTTCTGCAATCCCCTTCAGTCAACGCAAGATGTCTTGAACTTCTGCGACGAAACAAGTTTTCGGCAACAGCCAGGCTCAGGCTGTGTTGGCGCGTGAGGCTCTGTTTGGCCACGAGCCCCTTTCGCACAATTTTATGCCTCGTCTCACCGCTGCCCAACGAGAAGCCGCGCGCGCTCTTGCCCACAAGCTTTTTGATTTGGAGGTTCTCGCTGAAGACCATTCAGCAGTGCTCAGATCCGACCCCGACCAACTCGCAGTGGTGCATGCCGAGTACGCCGCCGTCGCGCCACCCGTCGGGAGTCTCCCCCCTCGAGACCAGTTCTATAGCTCTATCGCCCAAGCAGAATTAAGCCTCAAATCCGAGGCTACCACCTTTTCTGAGTAGCGGATTCCTCAGAACATTTGCGTAATACTGACCCAGATCCCAAGACGCATGAAGGCCGTTATGACCTGCAGCTTCTTGGTCAGGGTCCATTCGATCCTGGCGGCCGAGGAGGATTACGAGGCCTCCCTTGAGATGCTCAAGATCAGGTCGTCTCTGCAGTATGTCATCTAATAATTCATGTTTCCAGTCGTTATTCACCTCTGTTGTAGCACCGAAAAATATTCTCTCCCAGCCACTGTTCCTTCTCCGATCACCCCCGAGACCGTAAGTAGCTCATTCCCTGCCCCATACTCCCACAACAAACCTCCATCAGTTTGAATACCCCATGAGTTTTCCTGCTCGTAGTCTCACGTTCGAAGAAATTGCCAATGCCCAGCATGTCCAGGTTACCGCAACAGACGTCGAAGGGTATCGACAAAACCCCAACCATCTTTCTGGCTACATATTCAGCTCGGAGAGATCGGAAGGGATAGTAGAGGCTTTCAGGGTCTCTTCCATTTTGACCACGGAAAGTAGAGACAATTTGTTTTACCTGACATATGCCGGAGAAGGGCCCGAGGCTGTTTGTTACTCTGCGGAGGATTTTTATGCTTTGCTTCCCACCTCGACCCGTCTTATTTTGTCTTAAACATCTTATTTCACGCATTCCTTAATCATGGATGTAGCAGCTACAAATACTGAACTTCATTCTTCTAACTCGATGCAAAACCACGAAGTCACAGAAACTTGAAGTAGCTAAAAGCCAGAAAAGCTAAAGCCCCTATATTCTTGGAGCCCCTAACTTGAAGCCCCTATTGATCCGCCGGAAGAGCGATCAATCTCCGCCTTTGGCGCGCCAAAGCTTTAAAAGGACCCGTCTCGAACGCTCATCTCATAACATCTTGACCATGTTTAACCGCATGTTTGGAAGCGGCCATAACCACAGCCACGACCAGAGCCACGACCACAGTCATAGCCATAGCCATTCCCACGGCGGAGGAGGAGATGGCGCTGGCTGGACCAGTGACAATGTGCACCTATACGAGCAGGTGCCCTTGGCCGCCGAGATGGGCGACAGGTGCGCGCCGGCGTGTTGTCCTGAATATCCAAACTCATACATTTCTCCTAGGGTACCGAAGCAAATGCGCAAGGCATATCCGTTCAACGAGGAGACAACGACCGTGATGGATTTTGCGTGCGGAACAGGCACGTCCCGCGAATGGTGCAGGGTATTACAGTGAATATTGATTTTTCTCTGCGGCAGGCCTTATTGCGAGAGGTTTGGCGCCATACTGCAAGAGGATCGTTGGCGTCGACATCAACCCCTGCGATGGTCGAGAATTTCTCGAAGAGGATCAGCGACAATGGCATCTCCCCAGAAGAAATGAGTGTCGTTTGTGCAGACCTCAAGGGGGAAGAATCCGAGCTGGATGGCGAAAAATTTGATGTCGTCGTCGTGCGTGTCTTTATTCTTTTTGCGCTAACCTTTAAATTTAACTGTGTCTAGTGCTCCGCCGCATACCACCACTTCGAATCTATCGACGCAATGACTCGTACTCTGTGTTTTTTCCTCAAGCCGGGTGGGTGTCTTCTTGTTGCAGATTTTATGAAGAGCGACAAACCTGTTCCGGAGAATGTTCCCAATAAGGAGGGATTTTCCGAGGAGGACATCAAGCGGGCGTTCATTGGGGCAGGCCTGGAAACTATTCCACATAGACCAGTTCAGCGAGGCGAAGTTCCACTGGTCAAATGGTCAATGTTTTTTTGGCGAAAGGCACCAAACCGAATGTCACTGTCGAATAGTTGCCCAGGCCGAGCTCTGTGGGTCAATTGCTGAATTTCCTACGCTTCAGCTACCCATAATATAGTATATTAATTGTCGCAGGTCCTCTAGCAGAACCTGTTATCCATTGTCAGTTGTATTGTTAGTTGGTTCAATGGTTGTGAGTTCAAAGAGTTTGTTGTGTGTGCGCGCCTTTCTGCTGCTGTTCGATCCAATTTGACTCCAATATCGATAAAATTCATTCAGCGTTGTACTCTGACCCAAGTTTTCACGTTGAAGCCGCGGTTACAGTGTATTCAGGTAGTCACGACAGAGGAGATTTGACTTCAACGCAGGCAGCTGGTCAAGAACCTGCCTATGGAGGGAGTTTCTCGTCCTTGTTATAGTACACTTCTTTTAATAACTTTCCGCTCCCCTATCCCACCATGCTACGCTTCCGACCACGCAGCCGGACTTCATAAACATCCTGTCAGCTAAAAAATTGAGTACGAAAAACAGAACACCCACCCTCCTCTAATCGCCGCCCGACAGCCGCCCAGTCCTTCCCCATGCGCTGCTCATACGCCTTGAGCACAGGACGCGAACAGCGGCTCCGAGTCCGGGTGCGTCGACGAAAAGGCGCGTTCCAGAACATACAGGTCAACAGCTTTGTCCTCGATGAGCGCCGAGTGGAACGAGAGTCCGAAATCGATCAAGACCTGGACGAGTCAGCACAGAGGATGAATCACGAAGTCAGACCGACCAATTCGGTGCGGAGGGCAGCGCGGTGGGAGGTGAACGAAGACGGGTGCCGGAGCATCATATTGGACGTGGTGAGGTCGCCATGGATCACGTCCGCTAGATGCATCTTGGCAATCTCCTGCCCAATAAGCTGCATAAGTACATCTAAGACACCGTAAATTCGAGTTGCAAGGCAACAGCAAAAGTGCATAACACACCTAGTGATATTTCGTACTCTTTCAGCAGATCGACAGCCTCTGGCTCAGGCTCTTCTTCGGACAGTGCCGACTCGTCTTCGTCTTCGCCCGCGCCCGCCGGGCAGAAGCCTCCGCACACTTTGCCCATCGATCCATTCGATCCCTAGTATTCCTTCCGCTGCATCTACCATCCGAATCCCTGGGACATTCACTCCCGATCTGAGGCATCTTGAGGATGAAATAGAGTGAAAAAGTGCACGAAACATATTTGTACCGAAGACACTTCAATAAGGCTCTCGCCTCGCCCGCAACGCGCGCACGGGTGAGCGACGCATCCAGCGTAGGGTGCCTGTAGCCCTTTTGGAAGCGATGCTTCAGCAGGACTGGCGATTCCAGCGGGTTTGGTGTCAAGTGTGCTTTGTATACTTTCTACGCTATGATTCATTGTGAGATTGACTGAAGAGACGAGAGGCCGCGTAGACTTGCTGCTTCGGCGCCCTGGGATATGAGTGTGGAGGTCGAGATGAGGACAAGAGAAGAGGACGCCATGGAGGTCGGGTTCAGGATGTGTATTTGATCGGCTTCGCCATCGGATGGCTTCCTTCTTACCTTTATGTTCTTAACATTGCACAATCTCAACTCACTCGCTGCTCAAGTTGCTCGAACCAGAAAACCAAATGAATTACAAAACTGCAGATATTAACGTGCTTTTGGTCGACACAAAGGTCTCAAGCCGGGGGCCCACGACAAGGGAGCACGAGGGTTGCGAGCCCGCCCCCCGGAAACTATCTACTAACTACTGGTAGGGTGGACACCGCGCCAGTCAAGGAGGAGGTCGGAGTTGCGCGCCTGGAGAACAAACCAGAATGAGCGCGGGGAACTCGACAAGAATGGACGAGACTTACCAGGAATGACCGCGACGTCGCCCGAGGAGGAGGAGGGGCATGTGGCTGGTACGACGCCGGGCCCAGTTACTGGCACGGAATGGGTGGCCCCACCGGGTACCACCATTCGGCACAACATACCAAGCACCGACGCCCTTCCGAGATCCTCGCACGCGGGCTTCGCGCGGATCCCGGGGTGATCAGTGCGCGTTGGCACTCTTCCACTACGGGCAGAACGCACGGGGGAAAGCGGAAGAGGTATGAGGAAGAAGAGTGTGCGTTCTCCGGATCATCATGGGAATGGTGCCGCCCTTCGACTCCCCCTGCGCTGATGACCAGAATGCCTGCATAGGAAGAATCAGCACAAGCGAGATGGGACGGGACGCGGCGATGGGCTCACCTAGGCTGGTAACTCGGTCGCTGAACATCTTGAGGGGTTTCGCTCACCGGCGGGTGACTGACGGCGGGCCTGATATCCAGTGGGAGCGCGCGCCGGCCTGTGGAATCAGACGGTTAGCAGGGACGCACCTTGCAAGCAAGGTCTAGAAGTCGTGACTCTTGAAGTTGAGGCGCTAACAAGAGGGAGAAGGAGGGAAGGGAGGACCACAATGAATTGAGAGAAATCGCCCAGAATTTATACCTTTGGAGTGAGACAACTGTGGTGAGACCTGATCGTGCGGAAGTCGGGTAGCGCTTATCTATCCGCATCTTTGAACAGCATCCGCGGATGAAAAACATATTCAGCTCGGAACCAAATTTCGCGTGGCTGACGCCTTAAGTTCCAAGACATGGCCGGACCAGCGAAACCAGATCCGTGGCTGACCTGTTCAGTTTTCCTTTCGGCCACCATCTGGTCGGAACGCTGCCTCAATGTACGAGTACCTTGTAGTTTCTTCCTTTTTGAGGTTGCGATTCGAAGCAGGCTGCATTAGGCGTGATGGCCCAGCGCATCAGTGATAGTGCCGCAATTCCCACCACTGTCTTTGGGGGCAGCATTGTAGCGTACAAGGCCGTCTCGGTTTCTCCGAGAATGCTGCGTATTCGGCGGCAAAGCACGGGATTATTGGGCTGGTTCAAAGTACAGCGAAAGAGGTCTGAGGCAGAAATATCAGAATCAACACGGTTGCTCCGTATGAGATGCTTTTATTTCCATATGACTTCGTCGACTAATATTTTATCAGCGGAGCAATTGATACCGAGATGGTCAGAGATGATGACCGCAATAATCTACTCCGCTCAGGGACACCGGAAGAAGTTGATTACATTTCTTCTGAGCGATGATTCAACCTTTATCACCGGGGCCACCTACTCAATCGACGGAGGGTGGGCTTGCTGATGATAAATTTCTTCTATCAATGTATCTTACTGTTAAATCAGTCTTCCAAGGACACAGGTAGGAGTCCATAAATATATTGACTGCCCATAAACAGAAAAAGCTGGATCACAAATGATAGATTTTGAATTGGGTGGTATCCCTAGATGGAGGTCTGGGATATCGACTGTAAAAATGGGAAAGCTCAAACAACATCCACGCTCAATCTCCAGATTCCTCAGCCCACAAAGCCGGCGGCTAACCACTCCACAATCAGTGGGGTTAAGCTTCCCAACTTCTTTTCCTTCACAAAAAAGTCCAGGAACATGTCATCGTGCAAGCCACCTTTCTGAACCACGAGCTCAACCTTGGGATGATGCTTCTTCAAGCCTTCGCCGAAAATGACTATGTCGTCTCGCAGGCATTCAACGGACCCAGCCGTGATTAGCACACGATTGGCTATCCGATCGACCCCTTCAAACCATCCTTCGGGAGCCTTGGCTGCTTCAACAAAGGCCCTGTCCGTTTCTGGATAGTTGTCCATGACCAGGGCGGTTACACGTTTCATACTACGAACAGGAAGGTAGTCAATTCCTTCGTTCTCGCTGTGACATGGACTGTCAGCAGTAAGAAAGACCCAGGGCGAAATAAGACAGATCCCGCTGAATGGGCCAGGCAGATCGGTTGTTTTCGGAACACTCGTATGAGGGTGTAATATGTGGGAAAAGAGTTGCAATATGAGGTTCCCGCCTGCTGAGTCGCCTGCAATTTGGAGGTTCTGCGGCTTGACTCCGGCGGCGAGCAAAAATTCAAGAGCTAAATGAGCTTGTTTGAGTTGAATGGGGAAAGAGCCCGTCGGCACGAGCGCTGCGTGTCGTGAGATTCAACCTGTGTTTATGTGGAACTCGACTTACTGTAGTTGAGTACGGCAATTCCAACCTTGATATTTCGCTTTTCCAATTCTACTTGCACATATCGCCAAAATGATAGAACGAAATCCGAGAGTGGCAAAACGAAGCCGCCACCTGAGCGATTCCAGTCATCAACCAAATAAAAGCGGTGAACAACAGTAACCCACCGTGGAACATGAGAATAACGCGATCGAGCTGCTTCGGACCAATCCACAATAGCCGCGCATCCTCACCGAGTTCATCAGCGACAACAGGGATTTTGTTTTGCTTGGCCCAGGTTCCATATACTTTCAAAGTGGTTCCAGAATATTTCTGAAGCACCGGAATGTCCAAGTGCATAAGGCGTCGAAGCGTCGAATCTCCGAGAATACGCCTCCAAGTCTTATCTTTATTATGAGAGGCGAATGGTGCAGTCAATGCGGTCCACATTATTGTGGCAGCTAGATGATTGCGATAAGTCTGAGCACTTGGGAAAGCATTTTCGCCCTTACGAAGCAGAACTAGCGTCGCCGCTGCAGAGATGTAGTTGGTCCAACGTGGCTCGCCATATTTTGGTTTTGCGCCATGGTCCATAGTGGTGGGAGTAACGCGGCAAGTGACATCTGTCTTTAATGAAGCTTTCACACACACAGATAATCCTGTGAACCAGGCGGTGATCAAGAGATATTGTGGGGATTGGGGATTCATGAATTTGTGGGGATTAAGTTTCTAGCACCCATTATGTACTTGTGGTGGTCCATGAAAGGAAGGCTCTTGCCAAATTTGGCGCTGACGCTTTCGTCCGTTTTGGTTTTGGGAATCCGAACTTGAACTTGTCATGTTTCGTTCCACTGCCGTCCGGGCAGCCAACCGCGCAATCGTATACACCCAATCCGGAGACCCAGGCCAAGTTCTCCGCGCTATTACCTACCCGATTCTCCC
Organism: Mycena rebaudengoi; assembly: GCA_029282285.1. Taxonomy (NCBI): domain Eukaryota; kingdom Fungi; phylum Basidiomycota; class Agaricomycetes; order Agaricales; family Mycenaceae; genus Mycena; species Mycena rebaudengoi. Next base: position 1,716,706 of record JARJCX010000011.1, on the reverse strand, counting down.
CTCCCCCCAACCAGAAACCCTCAACATCAGATATCTTCTCGCACCGATCAATCCCGCCGATGTGAACGTCATACAGGGCGTCTACCCCGCCAAGCCAGTCTTGACGCAGCTAGTCGAATCTGGAATTGGCGGCAAGGAGCAGCCCGTATTCGTCGGCGGCAATGAGGGCCTTGCAGAGGTAACACAGGTCGGCAGCGGGGTTTCCGGGCTGGCGCGCGGCGACTGGGTCGTAATGCTCAAGCCCCAAGCTGGAACATGGTCCTCCCACAGGAACGTCGGGCCTTCAGGACGTGCTCAAGCTTCCGCGGGCGGACGGTCTTACGGAGGTACATGGAGCCACCTATGACGGTTTGTTTTGTATATCATCTTCTGCCAGCCTGGCACCAATTTTTTTTTCAGGTGAATCCACCCACGGCGTACAACATGATCAGGGATTTTGTGCGCCTCGAAAAAGGCGATTGGCTCTTGCAGAACGGAGCAAACAGCGCGGTGGGCCAAGCCGTTATCCAAATTGCTGCCTCCCTCGGCCTAAACACCCTCAACCTCGTCCGGAACCGGTCGGTTCGTGCTCTTCATTCGCAGCCATTTTACTAACTACCCACAACAAAGGCCAGATATCGACGGCCTGACAAAGAGACTCGAAAGTCTGGGCGCGACAAAAGTTTTGACATACGACAAGTTGAGCGACCGCAGTCTCAAGGACACTGTGAAAGAATGGACCGCCGGAAAGGTACGGACACTTTTGAAACACGCGCTCTCTGCAGCCCTTCCTCCCATCGCCAATAGGGCATTCGCCTGGGCCTGAATTGCGTTAGCGGCAAGGACACCACCTCAATGGCGCGACTACTTGGACGCGACGCGTTCCTTGTGTCATATGGAGCCATGTCCAAAGAGCCACTGTCCCTGCCGACTTCAATGTTCATCTTCAACAACCTCACGACGACCGGCTTTTGGCAAAGCCGATGGTACTCGACGCACACGCGACAGGACAAAGAAGTCTTGATGCAGACACTCGTCGACTTGATTGCTCAGGGGAAAGTGCGTCTGATATCAAGGGTAGAGCCTGGAAAGCGTGCCTAACGACGATGATGTAGCTCAAAGCGCCAGAACACGAGATTCTGACTATCAGCGCGGAAGACTCAGACGAAATTGCAGGGCAAAAGATCCGGGATATCATGACCAAAATGGCGGAGGGCCAGTATGGGAAGAAAGTGCTGCTGAAACTGGAAAGCACCGAATGATCACAGCAAATAATATACTGCCCAATGTACACGCATGTTACCGCATCTTACGATCCTCAAAGAACCGCTGGAAAATGTTGTTAGCCTCTGGGGAAGCTCAGTGTGAATACGACGTACCCTCAGATGCCGCAGTTGCCAGGTGCATGTTGCAAGCAAGACTACAATCTGCGCCAAGCTGTACCACACCGCCCTCGAATTCGTCGACTCGCTAAGATTTCGATAATCGGCCTCCCGCTCCCGCTGGTACTGCTGCTCCCGGCGGATGTCCTCGAGCTTTTGGTTCAAGTCGCGCACCTTGGCGGCAAGCTCGGAGACATGGGAGCGGTCGTGCTCCACGTCGGGCTTGGTGGACCCGACAACGACATCGAGGTACAGCCGGATGTGTGTGCTGGAGAACCAAGACGTGTAAGTTTGTGGAGAGGCAGATGGAGTGGTCGCCTGCTTCGTGGGACGTGAACGTGAACCGGCCATCGCTCGGCCCCTTCGTTTTGACCACATTGTGGCCGCTCTCCATTTCCTGTGCCGCACAAATGTTGAGCAAACGACAATTTCGCACAGAAAGAGCCGGACACACATCGACCTCGACCCAGATGCCCAGATTAGGGTCCTCTGTGTAGGCCTTCTCTGCCTCGGACCATTCGAGAGCGCGGTAGTGTCCCTGCAGCACTCTGTCAGCGGGAGAAGCATGTCAACTTTAGAGGCGGGGCTAGGGACCTTCTACGACGGTGTCTGTTGGTATCTCCTCGATGAAGCAGCGTTTTTCGTTGGCGTCAAGGTAGAAGTGGAGGGCATTGGTGCATGCGACGCCCAGCAGCAGAGCCCAGAGAAATAACAGTCGCTGTATCATGTCTAACGTGTCTTTGTTTACGTTGTCAATAACGGACAGTAAGCTACTGAAGACCTCATGCATTTCATCTGCTTCGGTTCTCTCAACTAGTATTCTGCATCTCAATCTACGGCGACGCGCCAGTCCGTATTTCGTCGAACAATATCCAGGCAAAAAAGCCATTTAATACAATTAAATTGACGCTGGTAAACCACCGGTAGTAAGCGAGAAATCTATATGAAATGAGCCAAGTCCGACGCAACGCCAGAGTAGAATGCCGCCTACATTTCCCCTCGTGAAGCTTATTTATTTTGACTTGGAGAGGTGCTTCGCGTTCACCGCAACAAAGTGGTAGCCCACGACGGTGATCATGGCGAGGACGCCGAGGCTGTTGGCTAAGCGAGTATAATGTTCCATGGGATATCATCCTGATTCTGGCTGCGCCCAGTTAGCCAAGAGAATAGCGCACGCAAAGGACACGTACAGTGCGAAATGAGAGTGCAAGTCTTGAAATTGTCCTTGTTTGCTCTCAAAGCTCTTCTTCCACCACCGGTTCGTCCCGAAACAGCACTCTGGGTTTCACCGAAATTTAGGCCTCTCTTGTAGCCTATATCCAGCCATGCGGCCCTCGAATGCACTCGCCAGCGAAATGCCCGGACGTGCGTCTACGTCGTGCATCACCAGCTAACGAAACTAACAACCACATTTCCCAGCCAAGGTCTATGTGAGAATATACACGCTTGTTGGCTGGCCTCAGCGCGCTCATTAGTAAATCTCCAGAGCTTGTGGTGGGGCGACCACTCCATTCCCAAGCAAAAGGGGGTCTACACGTACAGTATGTCCTCCAGACGGTGTTTTTGCTATGAGCTCATCACGCGAACAGCCATCTCGCCATACCAGGCCAAGGCGGCCCCTCACATGTTCAGAAGCTACTTTTTCAACGGTATCCGGCGTCTTTCCGTGTATGCGCTCCCCATCGCAGTTCCCTTCAGCATATGTGCGTCGCGCTCAATAATTGTGACCTCTTCTAACCGCCTACCGTCTAGACTACTACGTCTGGCAAGAGTCGAAAAAGGGCTACGCCTGGAGGAACAGCAAGGAGGGCCACCTTGCATTGGGCGAATCGGAAGAATAAACGCAGGCGTATATAGAGAATCTGCACCACTTCGACAACCTACAAAAACGTCTAATAATTTAAATGTGCATAAACAAGGCGAGAGATCAGGTCTTCTTCTTCTTCGACGGTCTCTTCGCCGCCGAAGTGGATCCAGAGGGTGTAGCTGGCCGGGACTCTTTCTTGACCTCGTCGAGAGTGCGTTTCTGGTCGCAGATAAGAATACTTCAACACCGCCAGGACTTGAAAGACCAACCTTGCCCTTCGGCCCCTTGGCTTTGGCCTCCTCCGCCTGCCTCACCTCCTGCCTCCTTCTCGATCATCCCCAGCAGCGTGTTACATCTCCTCTGGAGCTCCTGAGGGGACCTGCTTTTAAAGAACCAGTCGAATCGAAACACCGGGAACTCTGTAATGTCCTTCTTGATGCGTTCGTACACATCGTCCGTCTGCATCCCAGTAGTGGTACAGGCGGCACAGAAGATATCGGTCCTCTTCTTCGCTGTAAACCTTGCCCTTGGTGGTCGGATAATTGAGCTCCAGCTCCTGCATCGGATACCTGACGGATGTCACTTTCTCGCCGAGTAGATACTCAAGCGTGTCGCGCTTCGTCCGCTTGCTTCTCTCCCTCTGAGATGCGGACAGCAATGCGGGGGTGCTCTGTCCATCCCAGTCAGCCTACATATTCAGGAACGAAATAAAGCGGCGAAACGAACCCTGCAATGTCTTCCACTTCTTCTCAAAAACGCGGTAATACTTCTCCACATCCGCAGCCGTCTTGTCTTGGATATCATTCGCATAGACGTCGAAGGACTCTCCCCTGATGGTCGGCTCGTGAACAACACAACTCGCACCAGGAAAAAATACACAAACCATCCGTACGCCTCCAGACACTTGACAAACTGCTGGAAATCCCGACGACTCCAATCAGGGAAGCCTTGCGCAACGTACTCCTCCTTCATGGCGATCTCTTCTTCCGTCAGAGGCTCCGCTGCATTACGAAGCGTCAGCCACAGATCTGCCCACAAACAAACCGAAGCACTGACCGTTGTCAATAAACTCCTGAGCGGCGACGCGCTCCTCCTCAAGCCGCTCCGGCGTATCTTCTGGAGCCTGCGACTCGCGGACGGTGGCAACAATACCATTCAGGCGCTGCGCAAGTTCGCATTAGATTGTAAGCATATGTATGATAATAAAATACCTTGTGAACGGCCTGTTCCCGGTCTTGCAAAACAGATAATTCCGGCGGGAAGAACTGGAAGTCATTGCTAAGTGCAGGTGTGAAATGACCTCTTATTCACTATCCAGCGCAGAACTTACACTTGGATCTGCTTCGGTGCACGAGGCAGTTTCGGCCCTTTGTCCGGCTTGGCTGGCCCAGTACGCAGGGTGTCCTTGAAGTAGGTGTCAACAGAGTAGTTGGATTTGCGCTCTCGCTTCGATAGAGAAAGGAGATTGAAGTTCAACGGTTTCCGTTGCTAAAAAAATGTTAGGTGCCACATATTCAGAAGAAAGAGGATAGCTACCCCTGTTCTAAAGTCTTCTCCTTCCCACTGCTGGACTGAGGCTTCCGACTTGAAGTTGCTGAGATCCTCAAGGTTGAGCCCCTCATACTTGCTGTTCAGCTCGACGGTGCGCTCCTCTCCACGTTGGATGATAGCGTCAATGTCGTCGTTGATCAGAAGCCTAAGAGCACCGTAAATCGCGGGTCACTTCACACGAATAAATAAACCTACTCTTCCGACGAATTGATAATTTTATCAGCTCCGTGAGTGATCATCTCGAGGAGATCATCCTTGTTCGCCGCTACAAATGGAGGTCATTAAGCGTATGCGCAGATAGCATTGTTGCTTGCCTTTTGACTGCTGTGTGCGACCCTGCTGAATAACGAGCTGATCTAATCTCAGCTTTTGAGCCGCCCGCTCCAACATACGCTCCTCAACGCTGCCTTCCGTAATGAACCTGAACACATAAACCTGCTTGGTCTGACCGATACGATGGGCGCGATCCATCGCCTGCAGATCCGCTTGTGGATTCCTGAATACAAGATGTCAGGAACAACTCGATTGGACTAGGTATAGGATCTAACCAATCGCTGTCATACAGTACGACAATGTCTGCCGTTGTCAAGTTGATCCCCAGGCCGCCCGCACGGGTCGTGAGCAAGAAGATGAACTTTTCGCTACAAGGCTTGTTATACTCATCAATCGCAACGATGCGGTCCTCGTGCGCCGTGCTTCCGTCGATACGGCAGTATTCTGCAGAGGGGTTTGAATCAGAAAACTACCGCTTTGTCGGGATTCTGAGCTTACTGTATGTTCTAAAGAGACAGTAATCCTCGAGGATGTCGAGAACACGGCTCATCTGACTAAAGATGAGAACCCTAGACCCTTTGGATTTCATGGATTCCAGAAGCTTGTCGAGAATGAGCATCTTGCCAGAGTTTTGAACAAGGTGTTCATCTGTTGTGTATGGAGGACCGGGTTCCTAGTAATTTTTTAGCTGTCGTCCAGGGAACCTTGATGAAAAAGACATACTGCGCCGTCGAAAAGATATGGATGACATGTAACTTTGCGAAGCTACACAGAGGTGAGAAATCTTGAATAGACCCTCACGACAGTGCATACCTGCATGACCATATTCATCAACCGCGTCTTCCCCTCCTTCTTACCAGTGAGGCCTGCATCATGTCAGAAAAACACGTAGCGGAACAAGAAGTGTCCCACCATTCACAGCATCGATATCCTTTTCAAGCACCGACCGATACCACTTGCGCTGCATCTCTGTAAGCCCAACATAGATGTTAATCTCCTTCTCTGTGTTTATAGATGAGTCGACGAAATCAAGTAGGGGGAGCAGTCGCTACTCACTTGGCAGAAGTCCCTTCTCCACGTCTGCCTTGACTCTCCGGAGCAAAAAGGGCCGTAAGATCTTGTGGAGCGCTTCCACAATCTTCTTGCTCTTTTCTTCCTCTACGTCGTCCCCATCCTCGTCCTTGTGCAGGAAACTGTCCAAATCCGCATAGTCAACGAATATCTCGGGACAGATGAAGTTCAGCAAGGCAAAAAGCTCCTTCAAATTGTTTTGCAGCGGCGTTCCGGTAATGAGCAGGCGACCGCGAGAGATGAAGGAGCGGACGATTTGCGACAGGATAGAGTCGACATTTTTGATCCGATGCGCCTCGTCAATCACGATGTACTCGAAGGAGAACTTCTTCAGGGCAGATTTCTCGATGAGGCATATTTCATAGGACGTTATGCAGACTTCGAAATCTTGAGGAATAAGTCTGTTGGTGATGATTTCGGCGCGCTCCTCTCGTGTGCCCGTAAGGACGACGGTATTGACATCGGGAGTCCATTGTCCGAACTCGCGTGACCAATTTTGCAGCGTTGATTTGGGGACCACGATCAAATGGGGACCGCTGATCTCTTTGTGCTGCTTCAGGTATGCGAGAAAAGAGATGGTTTGTAGGGTTTTCCCGAGTCCCTGCGAAATTTGTCAGTCATTTGGTTATGAGTATAGTTGGCACAGCAGTACCATCTCGTCTGCGAGAATTCCGTTCAGACCATTGTGATGTAGCGAGACCATCCAGTTCAAGCCTTGAAGTTGGTAGGATCGCATCTCGCCATGGATAACTATGCATTGAGTCAATTCATATGATTGTGGCATGTAATATAACAACAACGCACAGCTGGGAGAAATCTCAAAGACGTAGGGCTGGTCGTTGCCATCGGCAGCAGCTTCGCCGTCTTTGAGTAGTTCTTCATCTTCCTCCTTTTCAGATTTGCGGTGACGAGCGTTGGAATCTCTGTATGTAGCAATCAGACGGCTGTTTGCAAAGTCTAGCAATCCCATACATGGGCTTTTTACGACCACGGCCTTTCGGCTTCGGCTGCGCATCCATCATCGCCGCGTATTCTGGATCCCGAGCGCGCTTTTGAGGTGGCATGTCAGTTTGCAGGCGGTCAAAGCAAAGAAATGACCCACTTTGATATCGACGAAATGTTTGAACAACTCTGTCTGACCGAGCAAGTAGGAGTAGCGTTTGACTGCGTCCGCAACCTACGCGCCAATGACGCGTTAATACGGTAGAAAATGGTGCAAACTAGCGCGCATGCCTTGGCTTTGTCCATCTCCTGACGCTTCATCTGCAGCTTTCCTTCTGCAGCCTTGCGCTTCTGGGTCTTCTTCTGATGCTCTGTTGGCTTTTTCACGGCCGACGTGCTCGCTTCTGCGTAGTCCTGGAGAGTGGGGTTGGCCACAAGAGAGGATTCACAATTGCACCGCACCTGCTCGTCCTGGGGCTCCTCGGCCTCGCTTAGAACCTCCTCATCGTACTCACTTTCTCCATCCGCGCCCTGACTTGGCTACGAGAGAGATATGAAACAGAGCTTCACGCCCAAAGCACATGCATACCTGGCGGGAGACAATGTTGCTAGGGGACCACGTCGCTGAGGATGTCGTCGTCCGCGGCAGGAAAAAGCTGCAAAACCATGAGAGGAAAGACAATCCCACTGCCAGGCAATACGCACGTCCATGTTGTGAGTTTTCAAGTTGACCGTGCTTGAAGAAGGAGGCTGTGACGTGACCGTGACTAAACGCGTCTCCAATTACCAGTGACCACAACGCCCCACAGTGTAGGTAGCATATTCGCCCTGTTTTCCATCGTCTGACCGAGCCAGAATTTACAGAAATAAAATGTCGCGCTGGGTTCCCCTCGAAAGCAACCCAGAAGCAAGTCTCCTCTGCCATGGATCTCCTGGTTCTCATCGATACTAGGTCCTTAACTCGTGGTCCACCAAAGCTGGTCTTGTCTCTACCACCGAATTCGGCGATATATATGGACTAGACGAATCGGTACTACTGCTCCGCCGACTGCTTCTCTGCCTTACCTATCATCAGCTTTTAGACATGGTCCCTCAGCCAGTTCACGCAGTTGTGCTATTATTTCCCATCTCTGATGAGTCCGAACGAAAGCGCAAAGAGGAGGATGCCAAGATCGAGAAGGACGGGCAGCCACAGCTCGATCCGACTCTGTTATGGATCAAGCAAACGGCAAATGCGATTTCAGGTGCCTCTTGAGCAGTGACTGAATGATATTATCCACAGATCTCGAATGCATGCGGGACCATGGGTCTCATCCACGCCATCGCTAACGTGTGTCTCTTTCTCTCTCATCTCGCGCTCGTCACCGACACCAGAAAAGTCCGCTGTAACCTTGGAGCCCGAGAGTCCTCTCGCCAAATTCATCGATCAGTGCTCCGGTATGAATATACGCCACTTTGAATCGCATTACGCGTCCTCAAATTGATTGCTAGGCAAGACGCCTGAAGAGCGTGCTAAACGTTCGTAACCATTTCCCCACTGCACAATTTGTCTTCATGATCCCTTCCAGTTCTTGAGACTACGCCTCTCTTCGCTGATATCCATGCACAAGCCGCATCATCCGGCCAAAGTGCTGTCCCGACGAATCTCGACACCAATCTCCACTTTACGTGCTTTGTTAAAGCTCCAAGCTCCCGGGGTGAGGGCAGTGACGCTACGAATGCGCCTCATCGAACTCGACGGTCGGCGCGTCGGCCCCATCGATAGGGGGGAGTGCACCGACCTGCTTAAAGTATGTCTCCTTCGTGGATATTACCATGAAAGCACCTTATTTATTTGTATCAGGATGTGGGCAAGTTCATCCAAACCGAGTACATGTCGAACTCGAATAGCATGCAGTTTAGCATGATGTACCTTGGCCCTCGTGCTTGAAACTTCATTGACGCGTCCATAAATCAATTGTACAATTAGGCGTTTGGATTGTAATGTAGCAGAGCAGAGCAGCCAACGAATGTAATGTCATACACGGAATCGCAAATATGCCATTAAGAGGGCAGAGCAGCCAGTGACTGTAGTACACTTAGCGAAGGGGCTCAATACGAGACAAGTAAACGCACCGAATCCAACCAAATATTGTAGTGTCGTTGCCTGAATAAAGTGAGGATCAGTTGGCCGTGCCACATAATTCAGCGTTGTACGCGGACCTTGGATGCTTGAATTGCTGTTCGGAGCCCAGCAATCTCCTGTTCTATGCGCGTATCGACCTCCTTGATCTTGAGTTCCTGGCCACTGCTCTCCTCCCTGAGACGACCCTTTTCAAGATTCAAATCCAATCGAACACCGGCTTGCGTGCGCGTAATTTCCTCCCGTAGCCGCTGCTTCAGTTTCTCAATGTCGGTCAGCAACCGGTCATTCTCTGCCTTGATCATAGCCAGGTCGTTCTTTTCCATTAAACTAAGCTCCGTACCGGGTCTGTTGGAAGTCGACCTGTTGAGTATAGTGGATGCTGGAACGAACCAGTGTTAGACGGCACATTCGACGCGCACAGGCGTTGGGTTGTGCACCTTCTCCTGGTCTGCCTTGGTGACCATATTACTTGTCATATTCGAATGCTCTCGTCTATGACTTCAGCCATTGCGGACATGATCCCCTCGGCCTGTGCACGGTTCAAGCCTTCGCGTTCCAGCCGCTGAACAAAGTGGTGCGTGTCAAAATGGAATTCATGGCGCGGCCGCGTCGAAGCAAACGTCCGTCTGAGTAAAAGGGAGGTCGAACCAAGTGGAAAGCGGCGAAGCACAGACATAGTGGCCGCTGTTTGGCTGCGACCTCGCAATACAATATAGAGCTAATAAAACATCAAAACTTGAACTCCTTGCCCTTCTTCCCATCGCGGTCTCTGTCCTGCGCCTTCTGCTTCTTATTTCTTGCGGCGGCCTCCTTCGCCACGAAATCTGAAAAGTCCTCCCGAGACCCAGGAACACCCGCCGATCCCCGAGAGTTGGCCTCGTATTTCCGACGCAACTCTTCCTCGGAGAGGCCTTCGAGCTCCGCAGCGTCGATCGATACGTCCACGCCATTATTCTTCCGCTGTGATTATTGCAGTTAGTACACAGCTTCAGAATAAAATAGATGGCAGTATTACCTTGGTGGATCTCTCATCTCCAAGCACAGGAATATTTGCATGAGAGGCAACGGCGCTCACGTCGTATCCACGCTCGCTTCCCATTAGGCCCCGCACGTTCGTTGCCTTCTCGGGAACGACCTGGTACAGGGATCTCGGGCCTGCGTCGTACTCTGACGCTGCTCTTCCTTTCCGCAATTCGAGGAAGTCGGGAGTTTCAAGCCCGCCGGCAACAGTGGAAACGACACTCGTCATGCCCGACGGTGTCTCGAGACCTGAAGGTGTCTGAGTCCCATCAGCTGGCGCAGGAGTCTCTTCTTCAGAATCCGAGCCCTCCTCTGAAGACTCCTCTTCTTCTTCTAAACATGGGGTAAGCAAGGCGAAATAGAGTATGGGCGATAAGAATACGTGCCTTCTTCGGGCTCCAGCTCTCCCCATAGATTTTTGTCGATAGGTTCGCCCATCTGCATAAAAGGAATAAGCAAGGCAGGAACAATGTATTGTGTCGTCCACCTACATCGGATTCTCCAACCTTGGGCAGAACCCCGAATACATCTCCGTACAGCGGTCGATTGTATTCGTCAAGTGGCGGCTTGCCCCATCCTCCGGGATGGAAGCCCCATTGCGCTCTGAACTCAGAGATATTAAAATAAGTGCATCAACAAAAGTTAGGGACATACCCTTCAGGGATCGGCGCATTCAGTCCGGGTATTCGTAAAGTGGGATAGCTCGGCGGTGGTCCGAAGCGCTGCATGCTGATGAGCCAAGGTGGTGGTGCCAACGGGGGAATCGACAAGGCTTCGACGAGTTCTGGGGATAAATCACCCGGTCGTTTTTCCTTAAGCGACGTTTCAAACTCTTTGCCTTCATAATACCTGCAAAGAAAAAATCAGACCTGACGAGCCAAAAACAAGGGCAAACCCACATCTCCCCAAAGCCTGTCACGGGCGGCTTGGTCTGAAACTTGAAGAATGCATCGTGCAGCTTCTGGTAATCAATGTCGACCTTGCCCATCTTCGGCTGCACCCTCTCCCGCGTCTTCGCCTTCAGACTCATACCCGCCTCCTTCTCCTTGACCGCGTCCCTCATGGTAGCTATCCCGGTATCCGCAATATACGAGGGCAGCTGGAACGGCGGCTTCTCAATACCGCGCTTTCCCTGCAGATAATCGCGTTTGGCGGACCAGTGGATGGGGATGGGGATGGTGTTGCGCTGAGATTTCAGGTGGAGCAGGAGACGCGGGTCAGCGGCCGTAACATCAGTCCACTCAACGACCTCTGGCTTCTTGACAAGGCGCTTGAGCTCCGCGACGGTGAGACGCGACATTTTGCGCTGCTTCTTTTTGGATATTGGCTTTGACTCCGCGTCAGAGTCGCCCTCGGACGCCATGTCGTCGTCAGAGTAGATTACTTCGCCCTTGGAGTGCGAGTATTCCTTGCCCTGCGGTGGTTGAGGGTTTCGCGGTACGAACAAGCGCGACAGGACTCACTGCAGATTCCTCGGGTGGTAACTGAAAGCGAGCAAAGACGTCGGAAAACGCTTCCAAAACGGAGCCGTTGGCATCCAACTGCTCGTACACGTACTCGACATTTTCATCCTCATCCACGTTCATGGCGTCTGCGCCATCTGAGGTGCCATTTGTGGTGCTCTGGAACAGAATGAGCAGCGCCAAAGGGGATTTCTTGACACGCAACTTGTGGTGGAGGTTGGGGGGTATCAGAGGCAGCGGCCTTCTTCTGCTTTAGCTTCAGACGGCGGAGCTGATTTTTTGTCTTTGCGGTCTTGACGCCGTTGGGTTGCGTCGACGACTGGGGGGCCATAGCGGCAGCAGACCAAGCGGTTCTTTGCTTGTTCGTGTTTGTCTACAGCTTCCCACTTTTTTGTTCTACCTCCTCGATGCAGAGCGACGACGTTATCTGGTCGGTCATAAATCACCAGTTTTGCTCCTATAAAGTCAAGTAATAACCCAGCAAAAAACTCCCGGCTCTTGCTCACCTACTGCAGGACAACCACCCAGAATTTCTGCCGGAACGAATACAATGTTACTGGCTTCTGCAATCGCCAGTCCTGTCCTCTAGCAAACTCGAGATATGCCACCGTCCGCGAGAAAGAAGGTTTCTAGCGGAATTTGCCTCGTTTCCGCGCTTCTCACTGCTCCGCAGGCGTACTATACCTCTATGTCAAGACCATTGAACGGGCGCACTCGCCTGCGCACATGTGGGAGCGCATAAAGCTCTCCAACAACTACTCCAAGGCGCTTGAGCAGGCATGCCTAATTTTGTGACAATTTACGTTGGCTTCTAAACGTTCATACGCCAGATTGACGCTGAACTGATACACTGGCCGAATTTCACGATCCATAAATGCAAGCAGCGCGTAACCAAAATCACACAGTACCTCATTAAAATGCGCCGCCTCAAACTGCGCCAACAGTACGTGCCCTTGCATCTACCATTTATCCAAACTCACGTGTGCAGACCAAAACTTATTGGCATTAAGAAAAAGCTAGACCGCCGCGAAACCGTGCGGGAGCGCAAAGCGCTCTCTGCCGCGCACCTTGAGCGCTCGATCGAGAAGGAGCTAATCGAGCGGCTCAAGTCCAAGGCGTACGGCGACGCGCCGCTGAACGTGAACGAGACGGTCTGGCAGATGATCCTTGACCGCGAGAAAAATGCGGGCAAGGAGAAAGACGTCCAAAACGCGGATCTGGACATGCTGGCGGACGAGACCGATGAGGAAGACGAGCAGGAGCTCGAGGAGGAGATGGAAGATGAATGGGGCGACCGGGAGTTTGTGAGCGACATCAGCGAGGATGAGGATGATGGTCTCAGCGACTTGGAGGATATCGGGGTTGGCCAAGGCTCTTTCAATTTGATTCCAGGGCTCACAGTTTCTCCAAATAGGACGGCCCATCAGAAGGAGATGACGAGGACGACGCGTCGGATGACGAGGACTCCGCAAAAACGGGATCCAAGACCGCTCTCGGTAAGCGGAAGGCGGCACCCCCATCCAAACCCTCCCGGAAACGACCTGACAAAAAAACCAAAAGCAAGTCATCCCATTTATATATATTATGGTCAGTTGCTGACCATGTTCCCGTATTCTAGAAGGGCCACGCGTGGAGGTGGAATACGAAAACGAAGTCGAGAGTGTCCCACTCACTCGCGCTGCACTTGCCAGCTGGTAGCATTTTTTTTAGCTTAGTTTCGCATTTGCATATTTGTGTATTATATCAAGGAGTAGTAATGGCAATGTTCTAAGATTTACAAAAGTGGATGATAGTGTAGAGGTAGATGGGTTTGTGCCGGCGGCCGCTTACTCCGTCTTGTTGCGTGTCTTTCTCCGGAGCTCTAGGTCCTTCCGCGTCATCTGCGTACCGAGGAGCGTATCCCAGTGGATGAAGAACGGCTGGGCGAAATTGGATTTAATACCAATGGCCTGCAACAAATCCTACGTTAGAACAGAAAACGATCAAGTGCGGGATAAGCGCACCTGGTGGTGTATATCGTGATAATCCGCGTTGTTCCCCGACACGATTTGGAAGGGGTCGAACGGCAGCCGGTACCCACAGTGGTCGTCTACGGTTTTGAGAGTGGAGATGGTGAACAGGAACGCGGCCTGGCGAGTGGTCATCCCGGAAAGCGCCTCGGCGATGACCGCACCAAGCGAGTCGAGGACAAATCCCTCGACGGGGTGGTTGTAGAGCGCGCCAAATGCGTAGGGGACGTAGAGTCGGTGGTGCCATGAATGAAAGTGTCTGTAGAGGAACTTGTTGACATGCATGTACCGGTGAAGAAAGTACTGCCAGGTGTCTATGACGAGCCTGAACGCGTTTGAGCGACGGAGGGGAGGATAAAAAGAAAAACCCACATGGCGAGGAGGATCTGCGCAAATGGTATAGCCCACCAGTAGACAAAGTACGCGAGGTGCGGCGCTAGGGCTTGTGCGGGCTCCCCCGCACCGAAGACAAACAGCAGCCCTTCCGCAATATTCTGAACTTTTTCTGCGTGGTTGACCGTGGGTGTAAGATGCGAGCCGAGCCACATAAGGCCCAGTGCCGTCTGCAGGACCTGCTGGAGCACCACCCCCCACACGACCTGCGGAAGGGTCACAAGATTGCGGGACGTGACCTCGGCCGAGTCGTGTATGCGGTACCTATCCAGCGCCTTCCAGTCCCGTGTGTCGAGGTAGTGGAACGCTAGCGAGAGTCCCCAGTATGCGAGAATTGGGGCCGCGAGTGCAAGATGTTGGTCTGAGAGACCGTCAATGAGGGAGGGCTTGTACGAGTAGTACCACGGCACATTGGACGACTCCATGCAACGACCGTCCAATAAATATGCGCAGGCGGTCGCATTCATGGGCAGCGGGTAGGAGGCCATGGGTGTCAAACAAAGATCACCAAGCCTTCAAAGATCGTCCTTTCAGCCGCGATCCCTGCGCGATCATGGTGACCAATGGACATGACCAACAAGAAATTACCAAATCTACATAGTTGCTAACTTATTACATTTGCGTGTACACTACAAATCGTCAAGCTTTCAGGGCTCGTTCAAATTATTCAACAAGGTCGTCAGACACCGCTTTGTCACCATATCACCCTTGAGCAGCACACTGAAGGTCTGGTCGCGCAGTGGTTCGGGCAGGCACGCCCGTAATGCCTCGCGCGCTCTAGGTCCGAAATTAATATTAGGCTAGGCCAATGATCTCGACACACACCTCAGATTATCGCTCAGCCGCAGATAACACCTCACGACATGTTTTAGCAGCCGCACAGCCTGCGTCTCGACGAGCTGGTTGACCATGTTGCTCAGCACGGTCCCGACGGCGTAGAAGCGCTCGTAGGTGTGGCAGATGTACGTGAGCCCAGTCTCGTCGAGTAGGATCTTTTGCACGATGAAGATGGCGACAGTCTTTGAGAGCTCGGAGCCGGTCTCCATTATGCGGAGGCAAAGGGGGATTATTTCCGTCGAGAGCAGGAAATGAATTACGGTGTTGTTGTCGTTTTGCTGCAGGAAGGAGTTAGCAAGACGTGAGATAGTTGAGCGTTTGGAATAAAGGATTTCGGGTCATCAACCTTCGAGCCCAAGCAACTCGAGAGAGTCAACTGTCTAGTCCCAAATCGAAGGGGTGACATTGGATCCACGAAGCTCGGCTAGATGCCAATTCGTAGTCCGAAGTACGGATTAACATCCAGCTTCGTGTTCAGGGTATATTTCAGGTCTCAAGTCGGGCCCGAAACACCAGAAGAAAAAAAAAGTAAAAAAAACGCACCTTGACCAGTGCGCCAATGACGCCCAGAGAAGTAAGCCGCAGATATTCAAAGGGCCGTGTTTTGGAGGTGGTGTTGAGGAATGGATACAGGAATAGCGGGATGTGTGCTGCGCGGATTAATACTCGAATGTGGCGTCAAGAATAGCGGCCGACCCACCATTTAAAAAAAGCTGCCGGGTGTCCGAGTGCGACGCCACACACTGCAGCAGAGCAAGGGCATTGCACACCCGATTCGATACGTGTGCCGTGAGGTTCGGCGGGGACAGCAGAGGATACACCGAGACGATCTCCTGCAGCAGCGCGGGCATGATGCCAAACGAGTGCCACAAAACGAGGGCCAGGTCGTCGTACTGCTCCCGTTTTTTGCTGAGCTCGAGCAGGGCGCCCTCGCGGGTGTTCGGGTCCATGAGGTCGATTACGAGCGAGTAGATTTTGCCGTCCTCCTGGATTGCGAGCGTCGCATTGCTTGTGGCGTTGGAGTTGTTCGGGATGAACTGGCCGACGGGCTGGTGCGGTACAGGGTGCGCGAGAGGTGCAGACAGCGGCGGCGTGTCAGAGTACAGGCCCCCACGCCCGTATGCATTGTGCACCGGGAGCTGGTTGCTCATCATGCCTAAGATTACGTACGTTACAAAGTCGTTGACATACATATACATACATACAACGGGTATTTATTCAAAGGGTATGTCAATAATCCGTGACAAGAACAATAAACTCACGACCCGTTCGCGGCGTGCAGCAGTCCAAGAAGCTTGTACTGAAGCCAAATCAGTCGGGCCAGCGCAGAGAAATGAGGAAAAATGCGCACTTTTTCCTCTTCCGAGTCGGAATACATCGACCACGGGTCGCGCGTCTTGAATTCAACCGCGAAGGAGAACGGGATGGCCTTGAGGTCCTCGTAGCCTTCGTTCCATTCCCGCAGCCCCCGTATTTGTCCGCGCAGGTCCAGCTGGTCCAGGACCTGGTTCACGTCCTGCAGATTCGTGTAAATAAATATGAAGTGAAGGAATATTCACACACATTACCTTTTCCATTTGGGACCGGTAGAAAAATACCTTGGACCCGATAAACTTGAAGTACCGCCGTCGCCAAACCAGCGAATCGCTGGTCTGCATCGTCACCCACCCTGCGACCAGGTCCGTATCCGGCTTGGCGCTCTTCACCTTTTGCCCGGCTAACTGTATCTTCTTCCTCCGCTCGGCCTCCTCAAACTTCCTCGCCCGCTCCTCGCGCTGACTCAACTCCTCCGCCTGGGCAGCTTGTGCCGCACGCCATGCCTCTAGCTGCTGGTGCTCCTTCATCCTCCTCTCCCGATCCGCGCGCTTCTTTTGCTCAATCTGCATCAGCTTCCTCTCCTCCTCCTCCTTCTCCAGCCGCTCCCTCCTCTGCCGCTGGGCGGCAGCCCTCCGCAGCTCCTCCTCCACCATTGCTTTTCGCGCAGCCTCCTCCTCCTCCTGCTGCCTCAACAGCGCCTCCTTCCTTAGCTTGGCTTCAAACTGGCGCTCTTCCTCCTCCCTTAGCGCCTGCTCCTCCTCGAGCTCGCGCTGCATTTGCTGTTCCCTCCGCCGCCGCGCGCGCTCCGCGGGGTCCAGCACCTCTTTGTTCCATTTGGAAGGTAACGTCCCCGCGCGCTGGTGGACTGGTGACGGCTCTGGTGGCTCGGGCATGACGACGACCTCGTCAGAGCTCGATGAGCGGCTCACGACGGTGTAGTCCGAATTGCTGCGCTGGCGCGTTGTGATAGGGTGTGGCACAGGGCGGACCCTTGTCTGGGGTATCTCGGACTGCGGCGTAGAGAAGGAAAGGCGAGTTGATCTATCCTTGGGCGGAGGCGGTGGTGGTGCGTCCGATGAAAAGTTGTACTGTCGTTGTTGTTGTGGTTGTTGTTGCTGTGGTTCGAGATGCAGCTGGAATGGCTCCACCAGGGCAACCTCAGCCTCAGACTTCTTCTTCCGGCGGAGCAGGGAGGAGAATACGCTTCCCTTGTTGGTGGAGGGGGTAGAGGGGTTGGATGCGGACGCGGATGCAGTCGCGGAAGGAGGCGGTGATGATGTGTCGGGGAGGTACTGGGACTCGTTCACTGTGATGTCTTCGGGTTCTGCGGTAACTCTATCGAGCTGGATGACGTGGATGGAATCTGGTGCTGCCAGAGCCTGTCGTGGAAATGAAGGTGAGAAGATGCGACACGGCTTCTTGGCTCACCTGTCGGATAGATTTGGGTGTTAGATTTGAGAGGTGATCGACGGTAAGTGAGGTTTGGTGGGCCTGTGGCCTGTGATGAGCACCGGTAATTGTCAGAGAGCGACTGCGGTCAGTGTTACCTGGAAGACCTGTCCGATACGGCGCGAATGAACAAGGACGCGCGCGCGCCTAACGCCCGAGACGGAGTCCGGGACAACGTTGAGCAAGATGAATCCGTCTGCGCCTTCGCGATAAAAGCCAATAAAGACCTGGAGGGGGTCCTCTATTCTACTCTTGAGCTCGGGGAGGCCGTCTGCGCCAGACCCAAAGAGCCGAAGCGCTTCAGGGTGGACGGTATTGTCGTAGGTCAACAAAAGCCTGAATACATGAGCCAAAAGCAAATATACTACGGGGCGCACTGACCAGTTTGCCTGGCCGTTGACGACTGCGTCGTAGGCGGCCATGACCGCGTCGGGGTCTTTGAAATTGAGGCTGGCCATGGAGGTGTACTCAAAGGCGCATGATGTCAATAATAACAAATCCTGCATCTCTTTCGTTGACAACCACCACGACCGCCGCTGCCTCAGCCTCTGGTCGATTCTTTCTGCTTTACCTGCGGTTTCGCAGCATATAATACACCATGTCTCAGACATATCTTTCCCCGCGTCCTGCGCCAAAGGTCGAGGATGTCCAGGACGCTTATATACAACACAAGGACCGGTATGTCTTTGTTCTTTCTGGGCCTCGGAGCACTGCTCACCTCCCTCCAGCCTTGTAGGTGCCATAGACTCCACAAAATCAATCCTCTCGGATCTCCGGGGGTTCAACAAGGATGACTGGGTCGTCCGCTACCCCCAGCTCCACGAAGATGCAGCAAATCCCCGCGCCATGCATCGTTCTCTGTCTTTTGCGGACGACCCCACGTCCCAGGTCCCCGTCAGGCTCGGTCTCACACGCTCGGTCACTCTCGCGTCCGTCTCGGACCAGAAGGAGGTAGCGGACGCCCCCAATCCCCCGCCGCTTTCCTCCGATTTTCACGTCCTGCGCCTCGACCTGAAGCTCGGCAGCACGTCCTCCGCCAACTCGGCCTCCTCCCTGGTCTCTCAGCTCGAAAAGTCGTCCATTGCCCATCTCTTGGACGAGCGTCTTTCCGCGTCCATCGCTCACGTTGATAAGCTGCGTCTCCGCGTCCAGGACACCTCTTCCAAGGTTCTTGTTACCGGTGATCTCAATGCGGGCAAGTCCACCCTCGTCAACTCGCTGCTCCGCCGCGAGGTCATGCCCGTCGACCAGCAGCCGTGTACCACCGCCTTTAGCGAAGTCCACGACGCAACCGAGAACGGCGGCGTCGAGGCCGTGCACATCGTCAAGGAGGGCGTTACATACAACGTCGCAGACGACTCGACCTACACCAAGGGCGCCATCGAGGACCTTGAGGAGATCATCGCAGAGTACGAGTCCAAGGGCTCCGAGCACCTCCTCAAGGTATACCTCGCCGGCAAGGACCAGGACTCGCTTCTCTCCAACGGCACCGTCAACATCTCCCTCATCGACGCCCCCGGACTCAACCGCGACTCGATCAAAACTACCGCCTTGTTCGCGCGGCAGGAGGAGATCGACGTCGTCGTGTTTGTGGTGTCTGCAGAGAACCACTTCACTCTGTCGGCCAAGGAGTTTTTGTGGACCGCGAGCAACGAAAAGGCGTACCTGTTCATCGTCGTCAACAAGTACGACATGATCCGCAACAAGGACAAGTGCCGTCGCGTCGTGCTCGAACAGATCAAGGGCCTCAGCCCCCGCACGTACGAGGACGCGGAAGACTTGGTCCACTTCGTCGACTCTACCGGCGGAGAGGGATCCGACACGACCGCTTTCGAGGAGATGGAAGCCGCGCTGCGCTCGTTCGTGCTCGTCAAGCGCTCAAAGTCCAAGCTGCAGCCCGTCGAGACCTTCCTCCTCAACCTCCTCAGTGACATAGAGCTCCTCGCCTCGGCCAACAAGCTCGTCGCGGAGTCAGAGCTTGCCCAGGCCCGTGCAGAGCTGGCTGAAGCCAAGCCGGTGCTCGAGAAGATGCGCTCGGGCCGGGACAGCCTCGAGGAGGGATTGGAGGGAGTCGAGGAGGACGGCGTCGGCAAGGCCAGCACCAGGGCGAGCAAGGTTCTCGCGGACGCGCTCGAGCAGGTCGGTAACGGCAAGCCGGCTGGCGGCCTGCGCCTCCCCTCGTACCCCGGCCTGCTGGCCGTGTGGGACTACGCGCGCGACGTGCGCAAGACACTGCTCGAGTCGCTCGATCTATCCGTCAAGATGGCGGAGGACGAGGCGCGGCTGATCACGTCGCAGGGCGTTGCGCAGATCAAGGATCTCGGCGAGGAACACCTCCCTGCCGGCGTCGAGCGCAGCCGCCGCATTTTCATGCCCGAGGCGATGTTCTCCGCCGTGCGGCGCGTCGGCAACAGCGGCAAAGGCAAAAACGCGCTCAAGACACGCAACAGCGCGGTCGTCGTCGCCGGCGGTGCGCACGGGCTCGGCATTGGGCTCGCAGCGCGTCCCGATATGCTGGAGACGACGGTCCTCGACCTGTTTGACGTGAACCACCAGTTCTGGGTGCACTTTGGCGACGGCGAGTCCAAGACGTCGTCCGAGGACAGCAACCCGGGGGCGCTGAGTGTCGTCGGCGTCGGCCTCGGCGCGCTCACTATGGTCGGCGGGCAAGCGATCGGCGTCCGCGGCGTCATCGAGGGCATCGTGCGTCTGAGCGACTTCTTCGGGAACGAGACGACGCGCAAGTGGGCGCTGCCGGTTGTCGGCGCGGTCACCATCGGTGCGGTCGTGTACGTCGTCCTGGAGCTGCCGAGCTCGATACCGCGTACTGTGGGGCGGCGCATTAGGGCGTCTGTTGCGGCTACGGAGGGCGAGGAGGATAAGCAGTGGGAGGCAGAGCATGCAGTGAGGATTGGGAGGGAGACGCGTAAGGTTCTGCGGCTTGCGTCGTGGGATCTGCGTGAGCGCTTCCGGGGGGCGATGGAGGAGCGGAGCAAGGAGGTGCGGAATGCGGAGGAGGGCGAGAAGCGTGCGTTGAAGGCGCAGGAGTGGTTCGGGAGCGTTGGGGAGCGTGTCGGGGAGGTCCGTGGAAAAGCGCGCCTGGGCGAAGAGGCCGCGATTTGAGGTATCGATCCACTATAGATAAAGCGTCCCCCTCAACGCGATGAACTGATTATATGTTCCTTTTTTTTCTCTCTATTCTTTGTCATTAATGCTCATTTACATAAAGCTTGACGGAGTTGTTCTAGTTCGATACCCGTCTCACGTCCTCACGTTCCTTTACTTTTATCTCATGCCCAGGCCTTCGTCGCCTTTCACGATCTATACACACAGTACACTATACTATGTACGAATTATGTGATGAAGCACAATATCATCCATTTGAAGCACCCCTTCAGTTTAACAGTAGTTCAAGACCTGCTCAATCTATCTTGACCTTCGTGAACTCTTCATTAACTCGTCCATACACCAACTTCAAAACCATGGTGCTGCCCATCATCAAGGCAGCTGCAATAATACAAAGAAGTAGCTTTTGCCAGCTGGAAAGCAGCATAAGGAGCGGGTAAGGATACCTGCGAGGAGTGTCAACCACTGTTACAACCGAACATTAAGCTGTTGGGAAGTCCTACCATCCGTTGAGCGAGAAACAGTACTCAATCCAACCCCAGTACATGAAGATCAACACCGAGCCGAGTGTCATGGCGCTGTAAGCCTCGATTGACCACGGAGGACTCAAGAGTATCAAGTCCAGTGTCAGCATTACAGCCGGCATAGCGTGGAAGCCGAAGTCTGGGATGAAGGGAAGCTCGTGCCCAGGAGGCACGACCAACCGTTTATCAACGGCGCGAAGGCCCCAGTATAGGATGCTGACGAGAACCTCCAGAGGTGTTGCGCATACGGAGAGTATGTTCTTCAGGGAAAAGAGTTTTTCGCTGCGAGAAACGTCTGCAAGGAGACCGACTCCGAATGTTATTGTGGATATTGTGAGCGCGATAAAGGTTAGGAACTGGTACGGGCCGCCGAATTCATTATGCAGAGGGTTCGTAATATTAGGGAGCCACGAAAATGCTGCTGCGAAGAATATAAGCCCAGCTACGTGGATGATGGTAGAGATGCTTCTCGACGAGGAGCGAACCCTCTGCAGAGCGTGTGTTGTCATCGTCGTCGATGGAACTTTGACAGATAATGACAAACGCATGATGACGTACAAAATTCCCAAGCGCTGGACTGTTGAATTCCTGTGCGCGTACTGTACATATGATCAAAGTGTAGTTATCCACCTGAGTTGGCAGCCGCAGCCCTCTTGTGTACTCCCGTATGCCTTGCCAGCTGATCCGCCCTGGCAAAAGACTTGTTGCACCCCGGTTCAACGCACAGGTACGGCCTCGCGCCGGTGTGTGTTCGAAGCTAACAGGGGGCGTCAAGATAATACCCCTCTTTCTCCAATAAAAGCACGTACGTGTTTTGAGAGGTTGGACGATTCAGAAAACGCTCTAAAATGTCGAAAGATCGTTAAACCTAATCAAATATGTTCCACGCAGCGTACTTTTCACAGTTGGGGCATTTGAAAGGCTTATGGCCGTTGTGGGTCCGTTTGTGTATAGTGAGTGCGCCGGTAATGGCAAACGACTTCCCGCACCCGGGATGGTCGCAGACGTACGGCTCTGTCATTGCGAAGTAGTCAGAAATCAGACGTAGCGAATTGTGAATCCACTCACTTTCCTGCGTGTGTCTGCGCATGTGCTGTTGCAGCGTAGCGGCCTCGGAAAAATTCTGCAGGCATGTCTTGCATTGGAACGGCCGGTGGCCAGTGTGAGACTAGGATTAATCGAAGATGAGCCGATGGGTCTATATTATGTTGGAAAATGAACTCGAAAGCCCACCTGTAAATGCCTGCATAATTTCTGCTTGCTGGTGAAGCCTTGTTTGTCATGCCGCTTGCAATCGCTCCAATAGCAGTCATAGGCTGCTTTCCCGGCGCCGACGTGTTCGTTGGTCAGATGCGTGGTGAGGTCCTCCAGAGAGCTAAAGATCTGCCCACAGGAAACCCATTGGCAGATGTGGCCCGGTTGACTATCATTGGAAGCCGAGGCCGACGGGGTAGCCGATCCGCTAGGACTGGTTGCTTCAGCCGAAAGCGATTCGTTGTAGGAAGACTCGGGTGGTGATGGAAGATAGGATGGAATATTATTGTTCAATCCCAGGTGGTCGTGCAACAAGTGGGAGGATAGGAAACCGAGCATCGAGTCAATATCGCCCGATGAGGGTCCAGGGACGGATTCGGGGGTGGGATAGATGGTGCAGTCTTTCCATTGGCACGCCATGGAGGAGAAAAGATCTTTGGATTCCGAGGAAGATGAAGGGGGCAACGAAGGCGCGGTAGGAGGGCGCAGATGGAACATGTTGACGTGTTCCGCGAGGTCAGAGAGACTAGCGAAAGAAGCACCGCAGTCACCCCACATACAAGCCAGGCCATGCGATTGTGCATTAGCCGCCAGTGAAGGGCTGAATGCTGAGGTGGGATGTGGGGGAGTTACTGCGGTATTCCGCACAGGTGTTGCCAGCAAGTGGCCTACGAGGTTCGGCGGAACATCTGTCGTGCTGTTACCTCCACAACCGCACACGAAAGTTTTCAAGTTGGGATCCCATGCCCAAGTGGTTTCTGGCAGCTTGCTGGGCTCTTCGTAGTACGAGTGAAAATCGGTGCAGCATTGAAGCTGTTGGATAGATGAGGAAGATTATAGCGATAAGAGAAACGCGAACTGACAAACTCATCGAAGCCATTACATTCCTGGCAATTCGATTCATCTTCGCAAACAAGTTCACAGTGGTTTCCGAGACATCCCTCGCAAGCTGGCGAGTCGTCGTTGCAAGTCACAACGACACACTGGTCGGTGCAATTTGTGTAGTCGGCAAGGCCAGCAGAGACTAGGGTTTCTGTCATGCTGGTGGGGAGAGAGTGCAAGAAGTAACGCGCATACTGTATCGCCGTCCAAATCCTGTCATCGCAACTGCGAGGGTACCCTTCCTTAGGCGCGTGTGTGTAATGTTTTGATTCAAGCTTTCTTTCTCGGATCGGATCACGTTGCCCGGAATCCTTTTTTAGGTTACCGTTTAGGGACCTCCTTTCGACCTCCTTCTCCTCCAACTCTCGACATGACCATCCTCCTTCTCTCTCTGGACAATGAATCCGACGATGCGAAGTTGGGTCCACTTCTCGACTCTATCCGCTCCGTTACGACTCTGGAATTGGTAGAAACGATCGCAGAGCTCAGGATCGCCCTCCGAAGGCCCAATAAGCCCTCCGCTGTTCTAGAGATTGACGGGGGTATTTCAAACCCAGATAATCGCGACAGTCTTCAACTATTGATCGCTTTCGTGACGCAAGGGGGCATTCTCGTGTGCGGCGGGAATTTCAGCGATGCTCACAAGGGCCTCGATTATCTTTACGCCACTGAATTCTTTTCTCGCTGGGGCTTGCCCTGGGATGCCGGATCGTATCTCAGGACCACTGTTCATCTCAACCCACGTCCGCAAACAGTCGCCGGCATATTCTTTTACGGACTTTCCCAGTCGTACAGTGTCAAAGCGTTATCGCTCGTGAATGTCCCGGCACACCAGGCACTCTACAATCCTTCCTCCTCGTCGCGCATCGAATCCCGTGTTTTTGCACCGGACAGGTTTCCAGTGGATCCCAAGGAGACCCCTTGTGCATATGCTCCAGTTGGCCGAGGGTACTTCGGCTATGTGGGGGATATGAATAACGAAGAGGCTAGCATCCGAGTCATCAGAGCCATGCTTCGTCTCCCGCAATCCACTTCCCCGCCCTCTCTGAATAATCCTCTTCGCGACGGGACTCAAGCGAACCAGGATCAGACAGACGATATACGTTATACAGATGATATTCGTCAGGCCGGCCACGGCGAGCTCGAGTTCGGCTATAGGCAAGGGGAAGAGGTTGGCATCGTGGCTTTTCCTGCCGATGGTGGTCCCCCAGTTCCAGTATTAGTCCCGCCTCAATATGCTCAACTGGTGTATGGCCGATCACGATCACGTTCGCCGGAAGTAGCAGCAAGGGCCACAAAGCGTGCTGCAGTTTCCGCCAGAAAGCATGAGAAATCAGAGGCGTTGAAAGAACAGGTAGCTATTTCTAACTGCCGCGGTCAGCCTAAACTAAATGTCACAGGGAAATGAGAAATTTCGACAAGGAGATTACCGTGCTGCGGTTACATTTTACAAACGGGCTATCGCCGTTCGTGGTCCTCAGCCCACGTATCAGGCAAACCTTGCTGCCGCCTACATGAAGTTGGAAATGTAAGCTGCCATCGCGCCTTTTTCAACCCTAATCCTTTATCGCAATAGGCTTGACGAAGCCGAAGAAGCCTGCAGCGAGGCGCTAAAGCACGATCCAAAGCATCTCAAAGCTCGGTTTCGACGAGGTACAGCCAGACTTCATATGTATCGCTTCAAGGACGCGATAAAAGGTCACCAACCGCATTCTCTGGGTTATTTGTTTATTCAAGTTCACCTAGATTTCAAAATGTGTGGCAAGCTCGATACATCGAATTCCGAATTTCCGGCGGCTATCCTCAAAGCGCGCCAAACATACGCCGACTTGAGAGCAACAGGATACAAAGACCAGTGGGAGAACACCGTTGCAGGTAGCCAAGATCTTTCGTCGGATGAAGACGGCGACGACTCCGACGACGAATGGGCGTATTTGGATTTCGAGGACCGTCGGTTGGATGATCCCTTGGTGATCGCATCCGAAAGCGACTCGAGTGATTTTGTGCATGAAGGAAACGGAACCCCTTGCCGAGACTACAACCACGATGGATGTCAACGGGGTACCAGCTGCCAGTTCAAGCACGCACCAGTAAAACAAAAAACTACGAGAGACGAACTGTTTGGCTTTGTCTTCGGTTTTCTCTCCCAAGCTGATTTTATTTGATAGAGGTCGCAATGTCTGCAACTTTTGGCTCCTCGATGGATGTCGCTTTGGGGACGCTTGTGCCTATGCGCATTCAAAGGAATATTTGCCCGAGAGTGGCTGGTGGACTGCGAGCGAGAATTTAGACGGGATGAAGGACGTTATGCAAGAACTGAACCGTATTCGAGGGTACAATGTCATTTAATACGCGTCTTGTGTGTTTTTATTCCCTCTATATTTTGCCGAGCAAAAAGCCGACAAACGTTGTTGATGAATGTGATTGTCGGCTGCTGAAACCGGAACGGATCGGAGTTGGCCAGCAGGACTTATCTTTCCCGATTCACCTAGACCCACTAGAAGCCACCTAGCTCGCTATGTCTACCCCGACCCTCAAAAAATGGGACGCCAGGTCAGTACCTCGTACATCCCTTCTACCCCGCCCTTAATCTTCTTTTTTTCCCAGGTTTGCAGGACCTGTGCCGCATGACCTCAACTACTATTCCAAGTGCATGCTTGGTGGTGTCCTTGCCTGTGGCTTCACCCACGCTGGCATCACTCCCCTCGATGTCGCAAAATGCAATATGCAGGTATGTGTGTGGTTGTTCAGTGGCGCAGCCCGTATCAATTTTTTTTTCGCATAGGTCAACCCTCAGAAGTACTCCGGTCTCCTTCCCTCCATAAGAACTCTCATGAAGGAGGAAGGCCAGACCGGTATCTGGAAGGGTGTTGGGCCTACCTTTGTCGGCTACTCTCTCCAGGGGATGTTCAAATACGGTCTCTATGAAGTCTTCAAGGACGCCTACTCGAACCTCGCTGGCGAGGAGCTCGCGGAGAAGTACAAGCCTTTCATCTGGCTTGCTGGCTCTGCCTCTGCTGAAGTCTTCGCCGATATCGCTCTCTGCCCCCTGGAGATGACCAAGGTCAAGATCCAGACCAGCCAGAACGGAACCTTCCCCACTGGCTTCGGTGCTGCTCTGGCACAAATGCGCGCTACCAAAGTAGAGACCCGCTACCCCCTTCGGCTCTCTTGTTCCCCTATGGTCGCGTCAGGTTCGTTTTGATTATTCCCTTACGCGTGCCATTATTAACTTCCTCGTTTACAGATCCCGTACACCATGGCCAAGTTCTTCTTCTTCGAGAAGATCGTCCAGCTCTTCTATACCCACGTCTTCACCAACCCAAAGGAGACCTACGCCAAAACCACTCAACTCGGCGTCACTTTCGCGTCTGGTTACCTTGCCGGAGTCGTCTGTGCCATTGTCTCCCACCCAGCCGACTCTCTCGTCTCCCTCCTCGGGAAGGCTGAGAACAAGGGCAAATCTGTCGGAAAAATCTACTCTGAGGTCGGTCTCGCAACTCTGGCTACAAAGGGATTGGGAACTAGGGTTGTCATGATCGGTTTGTCTCTCTACGTGATTTATTCCCCGACTTTTCTCATCTTTGCTACAGGCACGTTGACTGGATTCCAATGGTGGATCTACGATTCGTTCAAGAGCGCCATGGGTATGGGCACGACTGGTGGCAAGTAATTTGCGACTATAGAAAAAAACGCGTTCGTCTCTGCCACTTCTTTACCGCGAATGTGGGACTGACTGGTCGCCATAGTGGAAATACTACGCGGGACTCGTTCTAAATTACCATGCGCCCTATCTTATTCTCCTTCTCGTCTTCGACCATATAGAATGGAACCTTGATGCCCTCCCACTCAAAGATTTAAACGATAGCAACGATAGATAACCCTTCCTCTCCGATCTTCTTCTTGAACGCCCCGCTTAAGATTTGCCTGAGGTCAACGCACAAATACCTAAGCTACACGGACGCTCCTTGCGAGCAGATGTGAGCTTTTATCTCAGCCCATAATGCATTTTGATTACGTTGTAGGATCGTGGCTTGGTTTTTTTCCGCTTTGACATGAGCATTAGATCCAGTTGTTGCGGAGCCCCCAAAAATGTCAAACGTTTCTGAATTAGTTCCAAACGTTTCCGAGTACATAATGGGCTCCAGATATCCCCACACATTCATGAATCCCCAATGCCCACAATATCTCTTGATCACCGCGCGATTCACAGGATTATATGTGTGTGTGTGAAAGCTCCTTAAAGACGGATGACACTTGCCGCCTTGCTCCCACCACCATGGACCACGGCGCAAAACCGAAATATGGCGAACCACGTTGGACCAACTATATCTCTGCAGCGGCGACACTAGCTCTGCTCCGTAAGGACGACGGACTTGCCGAAGTGCTCAGACTCATCGGAATCATCCGGCTGCCACAATACTGTGGACCGGATTGACTGCACCATTCGCCTCTCATAATAAAGATAGGACCTGGAGGCGTATTCTCGGAGATTCGACGCTTCGACGCCTTATGCACTTGGACACTCGCCGGAGTCAAACAGCAGAACCTCCAAATTGCAGGCGACTCAGCAGGCGGGAACCTCATAATGCAGCTCTTTTCCCACATGTTATATCCTCATAAAGTGTCCCGAAAACAACCGATCTGCCTGGCCCATTCAGCGGGACCTGTCTTATCTCGCCCTGGGTCTTTCTTACTGTTGACAGTCCATGTCACAGCGAGAACGATGAAATTGACTACCTTTCTCGTCGTGGAATGAAACATGTAGGCGCCCTGATCCTGGACGGCGTTCCAGAAACGGACAGGGCCTTTGCTGAGGCAGCCAAGGCTCCCGAAGGATGGTTTGAAGGGGTTGATCGGATAGCCAATCGTGTGCTAATCACGGCTGGGTCCGTTGAATGCCTGCGAGACGACATAGTCATTTTCGGCGAGGGCTTGAAGAAGCATCATCCCAACGTCGAGCTCGTGGTTCAGAAAGGTGGCTTGCACGACATGTTCCTGGATTTTTTTGTGAAGGAAAAGAAGTTGGGAAACTTAACCCCACTGATTGTGGAGTGGTTAGCCGCTGGGTTCGAGTGCTGAGGAGCTCGGAGATTGAGTATGGATGCAAGCTTGAGCTTTCGCATTTTTTAAAGCCGAAAATCCCAGATCTTCCATCTATGGATACCACCCAATTCAATCTATCACTTTCTGTTTCGTCTCGTCACCATCGCTTGCGGCTTCACTGAATGGGACATCATATTTATGGATTCATACCTGTGTCCTGGAAAGACTGATTTGACAGTAAAGATACATTGACGGAAGAAATTTGTCTTCAACAAGCCCATCCTCCGTCGATCCCGTAGGTGGCCCCGGTGATAAAGGCTGAATCATCGCTCAGAAGAAATGTAATCAACTTGGCGCATTCTTCCGGTGTCCCTATGCGTTTGAGCGGAGTGAGTGGATTATTGCGGTCGTCATCTCTAACCATCTCGGTATCAATAGCTCCGCTGGTAAAATATTAGTCGACGAAGCCACATAGAATTAAAAACAGCTCATACGGAGCAACTGTGTTGATTCTGATTTTTCTGCCTCCGACCTCTTTCGCTGTACTTCGTACTAGCCCAATAATTCCATGCTTCGCCGCCGAATACGCAGCGTTCCCGGGGAAACCGAGACGGCCTTGTACGCTAGAGATACATACAATGCTGCCACCATCTTTCATGCTGTTCAATTGGGAGCGGACCGAATTGAACATTCCCTAACGACGTTTATTAGGTGAGTGAAAGCGGTCTAGGCACGTAGTACCGTCAAGTTAACCCTCAGCACGAGATCCCAATGCTGATCTGAGGTCTCCGCCAGAGGCTTCCCCAGATCGGGCCCGCTCATCCCGGCTATGTTGGCGGCGCCGTCGAGCTGACCGGCCCATTCCACAGTGTTGTGCATCCAGTCATTCACGGACTGCGAGTCTCCAACATCCACCTTGTAGACGCGAACCTGCTCTCCTCTTCCCTCTAATTGAAAATGCGCCATGATACTCTCAAACTTGGACTCGTCGATATCGCCAATGGAGACTCTGGCACCCTTGGAAACGAGGTATTTCACTGTCACCAACCCAATACCTCCAGCCCCACCCGTGACGGCAATGACTTTACCTATCATCCTTTCGTAATAGACGCGTAGGGCACGAAGGGCAGATAGATACGCCTGAAGCCTATAGATTGCAGTACGGAGAGCTACTGAGAGTGGTCAAGAGTCGAGAAAGACAGCGGTGGGAACTGCATCAGTAAAACATGGGTCCACTATATGCCACTACGCGGCACTTATGTAGCGGCCATAGTGCCATAGTGGCTGTAGTGCAGGTCTGGGTATGCATAGTGCTCCATAGTGGAACGGCCCCACTATGGAGCACTACACGGCACTACGTAGTGGGGCCCTGGTGCCCGTTCAAACAAAAGAAATCATGTTTTAATTCTAGTTACTGTTTCTTACTTACCACTTCTTACTGTTTCTAAGGAGTTCTACTGTAAAGTAACTAATCTAATGGGGTTCTATTGTATTTAACTAGCGAACGGCGTAATGGTACAATACTCTAGCAAATTTTTTTAAATGCTGCAACTGCTGGGATTCGAACCGGCGACCTGTCAGGTAGGTTACATAATACAGTGATAACGTGCAAAACCAACTGCGCCACGCAGTCCATATGATAAAATGAATTGCACTAGCATTTATGGAAGACTTCCGGTCCATTAATATAATTAGTACTGAGGCAATCATGATTCGTCGTGCAGCTCAATTTGGGTTTCCGACACACTCTATAGCAGGTCAGTTCACTCATGAACAAAAAAAAAAACTTAAAAAAGCCAATCCCAAAGTAAATGTTTGTGGTAGTTATGTTCTAATAGCGTTGTCCTCGGTCAAAACCGGTAAACAGCAACCTTAGTACCGGCAATTTTGCACACAAAAACTTAGGTGAAAACACATAGCTCTACACAGTCTCCCATGGGCCATTATGTAGTCCTATATAGTCCCCCAGCACTATGTAGCACTATACAGTCCCCTGACCACTATGTAGCACTATCGGTCACTATGGAGACAAGGCCGCACTACAGCCACTATGGGAAAAATCACGTTTTACTGATGTGTGGCGCTATCACTGATGCGCCGAGCCATCACGCCTAATGCAGCCTGCGTCGAATCGCAACCTCAAAAAGGAAGAAAGTACAGGGTACTCGTATATTGAGGGAGCGTTCCGACCAGATGGTGGCCGAAGGAAAGCTGCACAGTCCCTCGTCAGTCGCGGATCTGGTTTCGCTGGTCCGGCCATGTTTTGGAACTTAAGGCGGCAGCCACGCGAAATTTGGTTCCGAGCTGAATATGTTTTTCATCCGCGGATGCTGTTCAAAGACGCGGATAAAGAAGCGCTACCCGACTTCCGCACGATCAGGTCTCACCACAGTTGTCTCACTCCAAAGGTATAAATTCTGGGCGATTTCTCTCAATCCATCATGGTCCTCCCTCTCCCTCCCTCTTCCCTCTTGTTAGCGCTTCAACTTCAAGAGTCAAGACTTTAAGACCTTGCTTGCAAGGTGCGTCCCTGCTAACCGTCTGATTCCACAGGCCGGCGCGCACTCCCACTGGATATCAGGCCCGCCGTCAGTCACGCGCCGGTGAGCGAAACCCTTCAAGACGTTCAGCGACCGAGTTACCAGCCTAGGTGAGCCCATCGCGGCATCACTTCCCATCTCGCTTGCACTGATTCTTCCTATGCAGGCATTCTGGTCATCAGCGCAAGGTGGAGTCGAAGGGCGGCACTATGCCCATGATGATCCGGAGAACGCACACTCTTCTTCCGCATGCCTCCTCCGCTTTCCCCCGTGCGTTCTGCCCGTAGTGGAAGAGTGCCAACGCGCACTGATCACCCCGGGGTCCGCGCGAAGACCGCGTTCAAGGATCTCGGAAGGGCGTCGGTGCTTGGTATGCTGTGCCGAATGGTGGTACCCGGTGGGGCCACCCATTCCGTGCCAGTAACTGGGCCCGGCGTCGTACCAGCCACATGCCCCTCCTCCTCCTCGGGCGACGTCGCGGTCATTCCTGGTGAGTCTCGTCCATTCTTGTCGAGTTCCCCGCGCTCACTCCGGTTTGTTCTCTAGGCGCGCACCTCCGACTTCCTTCTTGACTGGCGCGGTGTCCACCCTACCAGTAGTTAGTAAATAGTTTCCGAGGGGCGGGTTCACAGCCCTCGTGCTCCCTTGTCGTGGGCCCCCGGCTTGAGACCTTTGTGTCGACCAAAAGCACGTTAATATCTGCGGTTTTGTCAATTCATTTAGTTTTCTTGAGCTTCATTGGTTCGAGCAAATTGAGCAGCGAGATTGTACAATGCTACTTAACAACATTTCGCCGAAATATATCACAATTAAAGAACGAGTTCGCGCTGGTCCACCCAATCTTTCCGACCGCCGAAGCCGCGTTCCTATTACTCGGCTGCGATGACCTCCCAGGACCTCTGAAACTCCACAGTCGTGCTGTCGAAAGGCAAAGGGCCACAGCCCGAAAATTCGTCAAGCGGTTCATCTGGTTGGGTGCTTTGCCCGAACTCGATATGCCACCTCGCGTTGTACCTGGTCGGTGATATGGCATCAGTATAAAGTGTTGGTCATGAAGCCAACAGACACACGTTCCAAGCTCAGTCGAATCCAAGGGTATCACAACCCGAAGACCATTTTTGATACCGCATAAACCAACGCTAGCATCGGCCCAAAGACTATGGTGACTGCTAGCATAAAATATCAAGGCGCATAGGAAGGAGGCTCACGAGAAAACCCATTCTTCAATGCCGGACGGAGGCGTGTAATAAACAGTGATATTTTTGGCCCATCCGTCGAAGACTATGGTGCCGTCCTCTGCGCCGTGGCCATCAAAGAACCACCCGACCTCGGCAAATTCGTCCTGGGGGACAGGGGCGTTGAAGACGATGTTCTCGTCAAGCGGGGCCCATGGCGCAATGGAATGGGCACTGGTCCCGATGGGCGAGATACGACTGGGCGTAGCAGAGCTCTGGACCTCGAAGTCTCCAGCAATGACTCTGGGACCGAAAGATGCTGTGAAGTCGCCAATAACGGCCTTGGGAAGTAGAGATCCTGCGTCGACTTGAAAGACGAGCGAGCTCAGAAGAGAGGCAAATGCGATGAAGTTGCGAGACAACATTGGTTGTTTGTTCTTTATTTCTGCAAAGCAGACCTTTATATCTCCCGATGATAATCTAAACGGGCAAAAGGGGCCGCAGCAGGCGGGATTTAACAAGGTAGATGATTGGTAGAGGTAGCTCGGAGCTCGCGCTTACCTTTCACCTTTCGCCTCGTGAGCTCTGAGCTCTTGATCATGATGCACTTTCCTTTCAAGTAAGAAGGCCGGTGTTGGGCCGGTGTGCACTACTTACCTCAAAAATTCCCTGTAGCTGCAGAAGCAACAATAATACTGTTTCCTATCACCTATTACTATTAGTCAGAATAGCTTATACTTGAATACGAAAATGCCATCCATTACCACTGCTTGGTCCAGTACTCAGCTCACGGCAGCACTCGATGAGCGGAGAACAAGCCCGGAGAACACACTCGGAGAACAGCTCGGAATCAACTCGGAATCGGGCAGGAAGTTGATCTAACGGGGTTGGATTGCCGATCTGTTGAATCCGGAGCAGAGAAGCAAGATCACACTCCACTTGCACTCCACCTATATACATGGAATTGTTGCAACAGTCCAGGATGCGAACAATTCTTCCGGTATAAAGATCGTCGGACAAAAACCATTTCTGTGCACTGAGGTAAGTTGACTCCGCGTGATGCATCAGAAATTTGGCCCTCTCACAAACCGTAGCTCACCGACAATCCTGTTAGCAGGCTCAAGTTGCTCCACCTGATTCCAATCCGCCTCCTCAATGAAGGCCTCCACGGATGAGAAAACGCTAGCGAAGGCGTACAGCGTCTCCTCAGATATTTCATTGACAAAATCATACCAACGCGACGCGTCGTAGAGATAAAACGTGTGTGTCTTGGCGCTGGCGAAAACCGTTGTCCCGTCGAACGAGCTGAGCATTATGGGATTGAGAGGCTCGTCGCCGAGGCCATAACGCGTCGACAGCACGGCCTCCAGCGGGTACGGATTGGCGCAATAGGGCCAGCGAGACCAGTTGAACGTCCAGGGCCCGGGTAGCCTTGCGTCTGGAATGAAGACCCAATCCCGCACGGCTAAATCCCGTTCGTGTTAACGGGCAACGATATGTTCCCACTTCAAGGTGGTGCGGGGCAGGTGGTCCCATGTGTTCTGTTTACACTGTCAGAACGTCGGAACGCAAGTAATGTGTTGACAGACTTTAGGGACGTGGAAATCCCAGAATCGGCGTGGGCGGCGGACAGGAAGGGATGTGAGTCCCTGGACCTAAAATGATTCGTTGAGATCTCGGGTCAAGATGCAGGGAAGGAACGGGCCCACCTGGCAGCGACGGTGAAGCTTTGACGAATGGTATTTAGCAGAATCATACGGTTAGAATAGCGATTGGGGTATCTGGCGTCCTCTATAGATTGAGTCAAATTTGCAAGACCGAAGTCCTTCACAAGGGGCTTGGTTTAAGCAAATACATCTTCCTCCTCCTCATCGAGCAGCGATTTAGCTGAGCTTCATTCAATTGTTCATGATGGTGAGAATGTCGCAGAGGAATATAACTCTAGAATAAACGAGTCCGCGCCTCAGTACTGTAGTTAGTCCACCAAATCAGTTTTTGCAGAGACGACATAGAAGCTCAGAGCGCAGAGTAATATTGTGAATCAGACAAGCAGACAGCCAGGGCGCAAAAGGAACATGAAGGTAAGAGCGAAGCCCAGCCGATGGCAAAGCCGATCAAATACATACACTTTGTGAACCCAACCTCCATGGCTTCCTCTTCTCTTGTCCTCATCTCGACCTCCACACTCATATCCCAGGGCGCCGAAGCAGCAAGTCCACGTGGCCTCTCGTCTCAGGCTCAGTCGATCTCACAATGAATCGCGCGTATGTAGAAAGTATACAAAGCGCATTTGACGCCCGGAAATCCGCTGGATTCGCCGGTCCTGCTGAAGCACCGCTTCCAGAAGGGCTACCGGCACGCTACGCTGGATGCGTTGCTCACCCGTGCGCGCGTTGCGGGCGAGGCGAGAGCGCTATTGAAGTGTCTTCGGTACATATTAGCGCTTTTTCACTCTATTTCGTCCTCAAAACGCCTCAGGTCGGGAGTGAATGTCCCGGGGATTCGGATGGTGGATGCGGCGGAGGGGATACTGGGGATCGAATGGATCGAGGGGCAAAGCGTGCGGAAGCTTCTGCCCGGCGGCGCGGGGGAAGACGAAGACGAGTCAGCACTGTCCGAAGAAGAGCCTGAACCAGAGGCTGTCGATCTACTGAAAGAGTACGAAATATCACTAGGTGTGTTATGCGCCTTTGCTGTTCCTTGTAACTCGACGATTTACGGTCTCTTAGATATCCTCATGCAGCTTATTGGGCAGGAGATTGCCAAGATGCATCTGGCGGACGTGATCCATGGCGACCTCACCACGTCCAACATGATGCTCCGGCACCCGTCTTCGTTCACCTCCCACCGCGCTGCCCTCCGCACCGAATTGGTCGGTCTGACTTCGTGATTCATCCTCTGTGCTGACTCGTCCAGGTCTTGATCGATTTCGGACTCTCGTACCACTCGGCGCTCATCGAGGACAAAGCCGTTGACCTGTATGTTCTGGAACGCGCCTTTTCGTCGACGCACCCGGAGTCGGAGCCGCTGTTTGCGTCTGTGCTCACGGCGTATGAGCAACGCATGGGGAAGGACTGGGCGGCTGTCGGGCGGCGATTAGAGGAGGGTGGGTGTCCTGTTTTTTGTGTTCAAATTTTTTTAGCTGACAGGATGTTTATGAAAGTCCGGCTGCGTGGTCGGAAGCGTAGCATGGTGGGATAGGGGAGCGGAAAGTTATTGAGAGAACTGTACCATACAAACTTCTTCATGGGAGGTTCCTAGCCGTTGAAGCCAATGGATTTTATAGACAATGTACTTGGTAAAATTTCGTCCAAAAAAAGCCCAGCCATAAGAGCACCTTCTAAATCTGGGTGCGAGGAGGAGCATCCCGAAGCAGAAGGTGACACACACAACCAAACTCAAACTCTCCCGTCATGTCGTCCGACGAGTGCGCCGTCCCTATTCCCCCCTCCTTCCCTTGCATCTCCTAACGAAAATCCCTTAGGACCCCGCAGGCGCCCCCGTCGCCGCCCAAGCCGCCGACGGAGCCCGCGGCGATGGCGATGAAGAAGCGGCCGCGGCTCGACCTCTCGGAGCCGCAGAAGCGCAAGCGCGGGGGCATGTTCGGCCTGCTGCTGGGCACGCTCAACAAGGCGAAGATTGAGGACAAGGAGCGCAGCGCAAGCGAGGCGGTGCGTCAATACGCATTTTATAATATAACTGCGTTTCGACGATTTATTTGGCGTTGCAGGCGAAAAAGCGGCAGCTGATTGACCAGCGGCTGCAGACGAAGCTGCGGAAGGAGACGGACTCTGTGCGGCGC
This sequence comes from Mycena rebaudengoi, assembly GCA_029282285.1. Classification (NCBI taxonomy): domain Eukaryota; kingdom Fungi; phylum Basidiomycota; class Agaricomycetes; order Agaricales; family Mycenaceae; genus Mycena; species Mycena rebaudengoi. The sequence continues at coordinate 1,680,739 of JARJCX010000011.1, read as the reverse complement.
GCGGAGGAGGCGCGCAAGGACAAGCTCTCCGCCAACCGCAAGGAGGAGGACCTCCAGCTGAAGGACTCGATCGTAAGCCCCCCTCCTTCGTCTTATATACTTATGAATGAATGAACGAATGTGTGCAGTACAAGCTGCGGAAAACGCGCCTCCCGCTGCTGGCCAACTTCCTGCTCACGTCGGACATCATCCCGGCGTCGTCCTCCGACGAGGACCCCGCGCCGCTGCCGCTGCCGCTCGCGACGGTGCCGTGCGGGCACCCGCCGCCGATATACTACCTCCCCGCCGTGCTCACACCTGCGCAGGCGTCGTACATCAAGCGGCGGAAGGCGCAGGTGCGTCTTGTCCAAGTATAATAAGTGATCATACTAATACTAATCATTGACACCGCAGGTGACGGAGGCGGTCGACGCGGAGTACGGAGCGTTCCAGGCGGAGCGTGCGGCGGGCGTGACGGAGGTGCTGGAGCTGCGCAAGACGGTCGCGGAGGAGGAGGAGCGCAAGCGCGTCGAGCGCGCGGAGGCGGAGCGGCTGAAGGAGGACGCGGAAGACGCGGGGGCGGCAGCGCCCATCGCAACGGATCCGAAGCCCGCGACGGAGGATATTGAGATGGGCGATGCGGACGACGACAGCGCGACGGTGCGTACGGCGGCGAGCAAGGAGGCGGAGGAGGAGGCGGAGAAGAAGGACGATGCGGCGATGCAGGGTGGGGATGACGACGACGCGGTCGAGTATTAGCGCAGTATTTTCTTTGCTCAAAGGTGTGTGTGTGTGTACCCTCTCGAGGCTCCTCAGACTCATTCCTTCTCTTTAGTATTTCTTTTTGATTTGTGCGTGCGTAGTTCTTCGCTTGTGCTGATATAGTAGTGCGTGGCCAGCCTTTCCTTTCTTTTGCGAGCGGAGGCGGGGTACCCGAACGAATGGTATTTCCTGGCTTCGTTCCTTCCTCTGCTGTATCAATACAACCCATCATTCAATGTTCAATGCAGCACATCTGTGTAGTTTTGCGAATTCCAAAATAATTATTGCTATGCGCAAGGACAATCTATGGTTTACAGTCCTAGCTCGTCTGCGTACGGAAGGGCGTGCGTGTCGCCGATGGCGACGAACGTGGGCTTGGCTTTTAGAAGGTTCGTTGCAATCTGCAGGGCCCATGAGCTGACGAGAAGCGCGATAGACGCGCGTGCGTACCTTGGAGAAGCCAGCGACGCTGACCTTGTCGAGCGCAGCGAGGGACGCGTCGAGTGACGTCTCGTTGAGACCCGCGAGGACCTAGCCATATTTCATTTGTTTGTTAGAGAATGAGGAATACAGATAAAGACCTTTGAGCCCAGAATCTCGATCGTGCCTGCACGGCCGTCGGCGGCGCTGGCCAGACGGAACTTTGCCTTTGCGATGGCGGATTTGAGGTCCTCCGCCTTGACGGTGGCGGAGCCCTTGAGCGCTGCGACTGCGGCCTTGCCTGCCTCGCGCACGGCGTCTGTGGTGGGGCCCTGGACGACGAGGCCGAGGAGCGTCGCGTCCGAGTAGGGCAGATACACGACCCTGACGGACGTGCCGGCGTGCTGCAGCATCGGCGAGCTGCCGCGCGACCACTTGACGGCGGGGGTCGGGTCAACGAATGCGGCGAGGGCCGCGAGCTCGGGGGAGGAGACGCCGGCCGCACCGAAGCCTATGAAGAGGGTCTGTGGGGTGCCGTGTGCCTGCAGACGCGTCTCGCCGCCAAAGTACTGGGACGCGGGGGACGCGAGGGCTGCAACTGCAGGGTTTGCGAGGGACTTTGTGACGAGGGCGGAGAGGGCGGACTGGGAGATGCCAGTGCCGAGGACGGCGATGTCGCTCGAGAAGGCGGTGCTGGCGAACTGCGCGACGTCGCCGGCTGTGATGGGTGTGTGCGGCGCGGCGAACAGGGACGCGCCGAGGCCGGAGCGGAATGCGAGGGCGTGTGCGAGCTCGACGGCGTGTGTGGCGGGGTCCGCTGCGAGGGAGTTTACTTCGCCTTCAATTGCGGGCAGCACCAGCTCCTGGAACTCGTGGCGGGTGAACTGCGTCGACGCGACCACGGACGCCAGGAGGTCAACGAAGAATGCTCTGCAGCGAGGGTTGGCCAGGCACAGGAAACAATAAACAAAACACTGACTCGTCTCCGCGCAGGAACTCTGCCGTCAAGGCGAGGTGTTCCCGGGAAAGCGTCGAGGAAAGCACACCGCCGAGCAGCTCTGCCTCGCGGACGGTGGCCAGTGCGGAGCGCTCCTCGGTGCCCTGGGGTGAACCTGAGCCGCCGAGTTAATTAAATGGGTGGTCGACCACCGACCTTAAAGGCAAAGTTTTTGAGTGCATGGGCTACACCCTGCTTCTGCTGGTAACGGGGGCCTGCTTTTGCGAGAAAAGTGACGGAGACGGTGGGCTGGGCGGTGTCGATGGCGGCGACCTTGAGGCCCGGCGATTCCACGACGGTCGCAAACGAACGGCGGGCAATGCGCACAGCAGACGCCCGGGAGACAAGCATGGAGGCGCGTATGTACTAGTAGAGATATTCAGACCACCGGATTCTTCCGATGTTTGGTTGCCAAACAATGGGTGCAATCATACGCGATCACGCGATCAATTGATGAGAACCAAAAATTGGAAATTATTATCGTCCTGCTCCAGAGCGGCGCGCGCCGTTCGACAGTAACCTAGAACAAAGGGCTAATGGCTGGCGACGTCGTAGTGACGATCCTTGTCGGCAATGAGCAGCTTGAGCTGGTTCAAATCTGTGTACAAGAAAATGCTAGTCTCGTTAACGGTTTCAATGCGAACGCGGCGCGCATTTTTTTTCGGCCGGATAGACACATGCAAGTAGGAGGTATGCTCTCTTGACAGAGCATTTCCTGCGCGACGGCGGTTTGTATGCGGCACAGAATGCGGCAGCATCAGGAAACTTGAACTGTAGCCGAGCCCGCCGAAGCTCTATGAAGCCATATGCAGTAATAATTTCAAGCGAGTCATAGCACTCATACCTACATAACCTCTATGCAGCCGCCTTCCAGGCTAACTAGCGCTCTCTAGCGCTGCAGAACACTGCATAGGCACTTCTGGTTTTCCTGATGAGCGTAGTCGAACAAGGCGATGGGGAGTGCAAAGTAAGGGTATGATACAGTAGCCATAATTGAACGTTTTGAAAGTAGAAAAGAGTGAGCGGCGCGGCAAAGCGCCGCAGCGCTTCCACTTTTGTAGGCCAAGGCGACGCGATCACGCGCGATCAGCTGATGGGCCATACTGTGACTACGTGACAGCTTTGCCATTCGCGCCCACAGGTTCGTCAAGGCTTATTCTCTTGCTTTTGCACCACCATGTCTCACTACCTCACTCTGATAATAGCCCTTTACCCAAGGATCCCAGTCCACCCGCGTCCGGCGCGTCTGGGGCTGCACCCGGGACTCCTTCCCCCCAGCGCGGTGGCGACCTGCCTGATACTCCTCGGACTCAGGCGCACCCGGACCTGCGCAGCAATCTACCTGCTACTTCCGCGGACTCACAAGCCTGCAGGATCGGGAAAAGAGAGCACAACTGAAGGGGGTAAATAAGACAACCCGCAACAGATGAGACTCTGGCAGGACAGCGTAAGGGCCAACTTCGCAGGCATCACTCCTGTTGGAGAATTTCTGGAGAAATACATGCCACCCCTTGATTCTATGGGGAAAGCCATGATCTGCAAAATGTCTGTTGCATCCACGATGAAATTGGAAAAGGCAGCGGCTAAGGTCCCAAATGTTAAGCAAGAAGGCGACATAACTCCGTACCTCGTGAGTGGTCAGCGACGTTTTTCATCATTATTCTGATTATATTTATTCAGATCGACTATTTAAAAGCTTTGGTGAAACTTCTGCCGAAGAAAAGAACACCAGCCATTGCGGACACTCACAACAAGAGGTTCCCCTCACTCAACTCTGAGACCCACTACACCATGCCAGATCTCACCTCGATTCGCCCAGGAATTGAGGCTCCGGCTGACTGGACGTGGTCGCATGCTGGCACCGTCTTCGAACTAAAACTCAAAGTCGACATTTTTGACGGCGACGGGATCAACAAATCGGAGAAATCCAAAGAGGCTTTGGTGCAGCTAGCCGAGAGCGCCCGGAGTCTTCTTATGGCGTCTAGAAGCTGCTTCGTCTTTGTCGTTGCAGTTTGGCGTTGCAATGCGCGCATCTTTCGCTTTGACCGCTCTGGTTTCAGAGCCAGCAGCACGTTCGACTGGACCAAACAACCTAATATATTCGCGACCTTCTTCTACGGCCTTTACACTCCTGATGTCTCTGGGGCTCGTGTACACGGAGACGACACAACGATCTCCGTCCCATCTCCAGCGGACAAAAAGTCGATGTACAAAATTCTCACCGCAAATCCCTTATATGGCCATTGGGGTTTTGAGTACCTGGAGCATAGCCGTTGGGTAGACGCCGTGATGACAGAGGACGGCGAGTCTATCCCCGTTCGCTGTTTTACAGTGGGGCCGCCCCTCTCGCAGGCGGATGGCCTGTTCTGTCGTGCCACCTGGGTAGACCGTGTCCTGGTTGTCAAGAAGGGCGCGCCGCTGAAAGATGCAAAAGGCGATGTCTACGCGCTGAAGGACTCTTGGAGAAATGAAAGCCGTCGGCCAGAGGTCGACTTTTACGATGTTATCCGCAAGCACTGTGTCGAAAATGACATCGACTGCAAAGGGATGGCTCAATGCCACGGCAGCGTCGATCTATCCCTTGACCCACCCTTTGACCCATCCCTCGATACATCCCACCATCGCACTTGCTCCGCCGTGAAAGGCCCTCACCGTTCTGAGGACGATCCCCTCACTTTTGAGGATCCTAACGACGCCGACGTGAGTCAGGATCTCGATGACCTTGGCGATCACCCTTATGAGCGTCGTCACATGCGAGCACTTCTTACGCCCGTGGGCCTCCCGCTCAATGGGTATGTGTCCTCTAAACATCTAGTGGCGGCTCTGCAGAACGCCCTTCGCCGTAAGTTCATGATTTCTTTGTCCTCAGTCAATTATTGATGGCCTTGTTTTAGATCACAAAATCGCATTTGAGGCTGGCGTCCTCCACCGCGACGTGAGCGAAGGTAACGTCCTCTTCGACGAGGCTGCTCTTATCTCTATCAAATCCGAAAAAGAGTGGTTGTACCAGGGTTTCCTCGTCGACTGGGACTACGCCGAGTTCACGGACAAAGGCTTCGACGCATTCAAGACGCTGGGTCGGGATGACGCGATGGAATATCAAGAAGTCCACAAAAGTTTGAAAAACTTGACGGTATGTGCTTCCCTTCGAGCGTTCCTACATGGTTTGACTCTGTCCCAGGGAACGTTTGCGTTCTTGGCACTCCAACTTCTGAGAGCGGCCGCCGACAAACGCTCGATCACACATACCGTCGAGCACGACCTGGAGTCATTCTACTGGCTCCTGGTTTGGATCATCCTACGCCACAATACGAACCACGGGCACCCGGCAGGACTTCTTGCGTGCCACCAGCTTTTCGACGCCGCGACCGACTTCCACGCTGCGTCCCAAAAGGGCGAATGGTTGTTGGAACAACTTCCCATGGAAAACACTTTACTCTTCAGCGTCGTAGAGGCTCTTCGCGACACACTCGAACATCATTATGCGTATATGCATGAGCAGCAAAAACTTGAGAAGCCAGCACCACTGATCCGCCAACGACAGCGACAACAAATTGAAAAAGTTGAAATTACCCACGCTGAGTGGTTGGGGATTCTCGACGAGGCGCTAGCGTTGGACAACTGGCCGAAGGACCCCGCAGTAGATCTTGACCCGCCCAGTCTCAGGAAGCAAGAACAAGCAGATCCGGATTCGCAGTCCCTGCTGATGCAGGCGGTTCATAATTCGAGCAAACGAAGACTCGAAGATGCCTCGGTTACGGTGGTCTCCACTGGCTCTCCGTCAGAAACAAAAGCGAGCAACTCTAGCGAGCGTAGCACAGAATCGGCAAAGAAGAAGCGCAGAACGAACGCGGCGGTAGAAACGACGGAGGTTCCTACAGCAGCCATTTCCGCTCGTAAGCCTACTAGGAAGGCGGGTGGCCGTCGCCCGTAGTGAGTTTCAGGCGGCCTTTCTGTTTAGACCACTGTAATCGTTATTTGTCTGTCTCTCACTCTCTGTCTCTCACTCTCTCTCACTCCTAATATTTGTACACATGTCCTTTGCGTGAAGTGCAGTGAGTGCGATGGCTGGGATCCCAGAGAAAATTCAGCAAAATTAGAGCAATTGGGACAGGTTGAAATTCTACACCAGTGAGTTCCTTGTCGGACCCTGGTCGGACCTGCAGCGCAGGCGAATAGGGGGTGACGCTTAGAACGAGCCCTGAGGTGCTTGGAATTGGATCTTGAACCGCCTCGATTGGACTCGCATGGCTGGAAAACACACTGAACCATCAACCAGGGCCTACAAAATGGATGAATGTGGAGCATGAAACCTGTGAAATCAGTGAGTGTTAGAATAAATAACGAAGAAACTCTCAGTCTCAAATGGCACCCCGCGTCCATTCTCTGATGGCAATAGGATTCTGAGAAGGAAAGAAAACTCAGAGAAGTGGAAGATCCCGCGAGGTGTGAGTGATAATCACCCGAGTCGAACACGAACCACGATGTCCAATCCAGCGGAATGCCCACCTAATTCTGCACACCTCATAAACGAGCGCCTCTTCTTGAAATAAATCAAACCTTTTGGACCTCCTGGCATCAGCTTCAAGCATCTTATGTCCCACGTTCTTTCAAGGTTTTTATTCAGTTCCTGTCAAGTCCACCTCGTGCTGGGGCCATTCCGAATTTGAGGCGTCCGACATACATATCGAGCAAACACTGCTTCTATCCTACCTGGAATATCGATGGATATGCGTGCAGGCAGCAGTCATATGATATTCTGCCGACCAATCCTAGACCCCAGCCGCCAGCGTAGTCTCTACATAGTCGCGCGAACCAAGGGTGTAGTGAACGCTTGAACCCCCAAGTCAAACAAGGCGATGGGGAGAGCAAAGGAAGGGCACAGGGATACAGTAGCCATAATTGAACGTTTTGAAAGCAGAAAAGAGTGAGCGGCGCGAGCAAAGCACAGCGCTTCCGGCCAAGGCGACGCGATCAGCTGATGGGCCACGCTGTGACTACGCGACAGCATTGTCCGTTTGTGCCACTCGCGCCCACAGGTTTGTCAAGGCTTATTCTCTTGCTTTTGCACCACCATGTCTCACCCACCTCACTCTGATAATAGCCCTTTACCCAAGGATATCCGGACTCCCAGTCCACCCGCGTCCGGCGCGTCTGGGGCTGCGCCCGCGACTCCTTCCCCCCAGCGCGGTAGCGACTTCCCTGATACTCCTCGGACTCAGGCGCACCCGGACCTGCGCAGCAATCTACCTGCTACTCCGCGGACTCACAAGCCTGCAGGATCGGGAAAAGAGAGCACAACTGAAGGGGGTAAACAAGACAACCCGCAATAGATGAGACTCTGGCATGACAGCGTAGGGGCCAACTTCGCAGGCATCACTCCTGTTGGAGAATTTCTGGAGAAGTACATGCCACCCCTTGATTCTATGGGGAAAGCAATGATCCGCAAAATGTCTGCTGCATCCACGATGAAATTGGAAGAGGCAACGGCTAAGGTCCCAAACGTTAAGCAAGAAGGCAACATAGCTCCGTACCTCGTGAGTGGCCAGCGATGTTTTTCATCATAATTCTGATTATATTTATTCAGATCGACTATTTAAAAGCTTTGGTGAAACTTCTGCCGAAGAAAAGAACGCCAGCCATTGCGGACACTCACAACAAGAGGTTCCCCTCACTCAACTCTGAGACCCAATACACCATGCCAGATCTCACCTCGACTCGCCCAGGAATTGAGGCTCCGGCTGACTGGACGTGGTCGCATGCTGGTACAGTTTTCGAACTAAAACTCAGAGTCGACATTTTTGACGGCGACGGGATCAACAAATCGGAGAAATCCAAGGAGGCTCTGGTACAACTAGCCAAGAGCGCCCGGAGTCTTCTTATGGCGTCTAGAAGCTGCTTCGTCTTTGTCGTCGCAGTTTGGCGCTGCAATGCGCGCATCTTTCGCTTTGACCGCTCTGGTTTCAGAGCCAGCAGCACGTTCGACTGGACCAAACAACCTGAAATCTTCGCGACCTTCTTCTACGGCCTGTACACTCCTGATGTCTCTGGGGCTCGTGTACACGGAGACGACACAACGATCTCCGTCCCATCTCCAGCGGACAAAAAGTCGATGTACAAAATTCTCACCGCAAATCCCTTGTATGGCCATTGGGGTTTTGAGTACCTGGAGCATAGCCGTTGGGTGGACGCCGTGACGACAGAGGATGGCGAGTCTATTCCCGTTCGCTGTTTTACGGTGGGGCCGCCCCTCTCGCAGGCGGATGGCCTGTTCTGTCGTGCCACCCGGGTAGACCGCGTCCTGGTTGTCAAGAATGGCGCGCCGCTGAAAGATGCAAAAGGCGATGTCTACGCGCTGAAGGATTCTTGGAGAAACGAAAGCCGTCGACCAGAGGTCGACTTTTATGACGTTATCCGCAAGCACTGTGTCGAAAATGACATTGACTGCAAAGGGATGGCTCAATGCCATGGCAGCGTCGATCTATCCCTTGACCCACCCCTTGACCCGTCCCTCGACACATCCCACCATCGCACTTGCTCCGCCGTGAAAGGCCCTCGCCGTTCTGAGGACGATCCCCTCACTGTTGAGGATCCTAACGACGCCGATGTGAGTCAGGATCTCGATGATCTTGGCGATCACCCTTATGAGCGTCGTCACATGCGAGCACTCCTTACACCCGTGGGCCTTCCGCTCAATAAGTATGTGTCCTCTAAACATCTAGTGGCGGCTCTGCAGAACGCCCTTCGCCGTAAGTTCATGATTTCTTTGTCCTCAGTCAATTATTGATGGCCTTGTTTTAGATCACAAAATCGCATTCGAGGCTGGCGTCCTCCACCGCGACGTGAGCGAAGGTAACGTCCTCTTCGACGAGGCTGCTCTTATCTCTATCAAATCCGAAAAAGAGTGGTTGTACCAGGGTTTCCTCGTCGACTGGGACTACGCCGAGTTCACGGACAAAGGTTTCGAGGCATTCAAAACGCTGGGTCGGGATGACACGATGCAATATAGAGAAATCCACAAAAGTTTGAAAGACTTGACGGTAGGTGCTTCCCTTCGAGCGTTCCTACATAGTTTAACTCTGTCCCAGGGAACGTTTGCGTTCTTGGCACTCCAGCTTCTGAGAGCGGCCGCCGACAAACGCTCGATCACACATACCGTCGAGCACGACCTGGAGTCATTCTACTGGCTCCTGGTTTGGATCGTCCTACGCCACAATACGAACCATGAGCACCCGGCAGGACTTCTTGCGTGCCACGAGCTGTTCGACGCCGCGAATGATACACAAGCAGTGTCCCAAAAGTCGGAATGGCTGAGTATATCTAGGATCACCAAGCATGGCTTACCCTTCTTCCTCATTGAAGGTCTTCGTAGCGCATTCAAGGCAAATGACGCCCATTTGCTTGCTGAAAAGGAAAGAAAAGAGAGGGACGCGTCGGCTCCGGCTTTCATGGCCGCACTCGTGCCTTGTCCGACAGAGGCCCCAAGTATCGAAATTACCCACGACTTCGTGTTGCAATTTTTCGATGGAACGCTGGAAATGGATGGGTGGCCAACCGACCCCGCAGTAGAGTTTGAATCGCCCAGTCTCAGGAAGCAAGAACAAGCAGATCCGGATTCGCAGTTCCTGCTGATGCGGGCGGTTCATAATTCGAACAAACGGAAACTCGAAGATGCCTCGGCTACGGCCGTCTCCACTGACTCTCCGTCAGAAACAAAAGCGGGCAACTCTAGCGAGCGTAGCACAGAATCGGCAAAGAAGAAGCGCAGAACGAACGCGGCGGTAGAAACGACGGAGGTTCCTACAGCAGCCATTTCCGCTCGTAAGTCTACGAGGAAGGCGAGTGGCCGTCGCCCGTAGTGAGTTTCAGGAGGCCTTTCTGTTTAAACCACTGTAATCGTTACTTGATTTCTGTCTCTCACTCCTAATATTTGTACACATGTCCTTTGCGTGAAGCGCAGTGAGTGCGATGGCTGGGATCCCAGAGAAAATTCAGCAAAATTAGAGCAATTGGGACAGGTTGACGTTCTACATGAGTGAGTTCTTTGTCGGACTTGCAGCGCAGGGTGACGCTTAGAACGAGCCCTGAGGTGCTTGGAATTGGATCTTGAACCACCTCGATTGGACTCGCGTGGCTGGAAAACACACTGAACCATGAACGTTCATGAACCAGGGCTTACAAATGGATGAATGTGGATGAAACTTGTGAAATCAGTGGGTGATGGAATAAATAACAAAAAAAAATCTCATAAGCTCGTCTCAAATGGCACCCGCGTCCATTCTCTGATGGCAATAGGAAGGAAAGAAAGCTCAGAGAAGTGGAAGATCCCGCGAGGGGTGAGTGATGGTCACCCGAGTCGAACACGAACCACGATGTCCAATCCAGCGGAATGCCCACCCAACTCACAAGCGAGCGCCTCTTTCTGAAATAAATCAAACCTTTTGGGCCTCCTGGCATCAGCTTCAAGCATCTTATGTCCCACGTTCTTTCAAGGTTTTTATTCAGTTCCCACCTCGTGCTGGGGCCATTCCGAATTTGAGGCGTCCGACATACATATCGAGCAAACACTGCTTCTATCCTACCTGGAATATCGATGGATATGCATGCAGGCAGCAGTCATATGGTATTCTGCCGACCAATCCTAGACCCCAGCCGCCAGCGTAGTCTCTATATAGTCGCGCGAACCAAGGGTGCAGTGAAGGCTTGAACCCCCATGCCCAAAATCCCTAAGCACAAATGGTGCACCGTCCGCACCCAAATTCTCTCCCGCCGACTGGACAACATCCAGGCCGAGATGCACTGGTCCTTGGCGCAGTTCAACAAGTTCCGGGTGAGCGCTATTGTACTTCAAGAAAACCGTATTGTGCTGGATCCTGACTGCAATATCGCAGAATCACGTCATAGACACATCCCGCGTCCTTGGACTGGACCGCCTCCTCCCACCCGAAGAGCAAGACTCCGTAAAATGGGCGGAGTTGGTCGAAAGTGTCAGTTCCTTACACAGTGGAACTTGTTTCAAGCGCCTTATCGATAACTGAATTTGTTTTCCCAGTGCATTGCTGCATTTCCCGCGCTGGCTGACTTCGAGGATACCTGGCCGGTAAACGTGTACTTCACAAAGTACAGCTCCAACAGCCAGCACACGACAAGATATCGTCTGGCAAAACGAAATAGAAAAGTATCACAGAAGAAAAGCGCGTCGACCGACGGCAGTGATCGATCAACAAAACGGCACCTTTCAAAAGGAAAGGCAAAAGCAGGCAAGCCGAAGGTCAGCCAGGAAATTCTGGTGGGTTCGCTGGTTGTCATGTGAGAGGCTTTTCTGACGCGTTCACTTCGTAGGCCTTCCCGTCACCGCCCCCTTCCCCTGAACCACAAATTGGCCAAAAACACCCCGTCACTGATGATCGAGTAAGTGCGCTTGTTTCTGCCGACACCGAGCATGTACATTCATACTAAATACCTATCGGAACCAGCCCCCAATTTCTACTCCACCCTGGACGCGCCGCACCTCTGACAGTACCGAGACTCAATTCACCGGCATCTTCTGGTCTGCCTGTGTCTTCTGCGGTTTCGAGCCCCCGCTCACGCGAGAGGAAACCTGTGCTCTCAGACAATTCCTCCGTACGGAGCCGAGCCTCCCAGTTCTCTCGCACGCCCTCACCACGGCCGGCATACTGACCGACCGCCATCTCTCTGTCCTGCTGCGCCTCGGGTCCACAAAGCGCGAGGAATACCTGAAAAGCCTGGTGCCGAGGCAGAAGCTCGACCCGTTCGAGGCTGTGCAGCTGGCCATCATGCTTGAGGACTGGGAGCGCGTCCCGGGGAATAGAGACGGGGACGGCAGGGCGCGGAAGGCGAGGGCTGTGGAGATTCCGAGGCCGGGGAAGGGGAGGGAATTGGCGTTCTCGGCCCCCGGGTGCAGACCTGTCTACGTCCAGGAGTGCATGAGGGTCGACGATGAGGCGGCGTACCACGATTTAGTGGTAAGTCAAAGTTCAATGCCATCCTGTCTGCTATACTGAACTTACTCATCTATACTGCCATAGAACGTAATCGAACGGCACGCCTCTACGCACCTCGATATGGCGCAAGGCTTCGAGAGCCAAGACCCCGAGCGGGTAGCGGAGGTGGTCGACCTGGTATGTATCGTTTCATTAAATGTTCATGTGCGCATATGCACCATCTCACCGATACCGTGCGCAGATTTGCCAGGAACGGCCCTCGCTTCGGCAGTACAAAGACGCATGGCCCATAACCGTGCACATAAGGCGCTTACTAGCCTCCCGGGAGAAAGCCTCAGCTGTGCCGGCACCGACTAGTGGTGGTAGTAGTAGTTCAACAGCCTCATCATCAAGTTCAGGTATGGGCCGCCGACGCGAATCGACACCCCCGGGGCCCCTCGGCTCGGCAAGTAAAGCGACAATCGTAAGTCCGCTTGAAATTTGAATGATTTACATCCGAGTCACTGTACTAACTGACCAAGTGCCACTGCCCGCGCCGCCTCGAGCATTCGAACCACCGCGTTCCCGCAGCCGTCGCCGCCCGCCTCGCCGACTGCGGCATGCACGAGCTCGGTCCCGTTCTGCATTTCCTGGGTCTCCGTTCGGACGAGCAGGTGGCGAAGATGAGTTGTTCTGGTCGCAAGGCGAGGGAGCAGCTTTTGGATAAGGCGAATTTGGGGGGGTTGGAGCTGTCGGAGTTTCAGGTTTGGATGCTGCATTATGTTTTGGAGGGGATTTAGCTCAGGATGCGCTTTGGGTGCATATTCAGAATCTTTTATTTTGTATCTGTATCTTGGTAGAACTGCTCTGGCCGCCTGTTTAATATTTTTGCACACTTGAAAAAAGAATTAGTTCGATCATGTTCTACTTCAAGAGAGTGCATACGTAGTATGCCAGGGGTCCAGTGAATTCAAACTGCATATCTGATGCCTGAATATGGCTTCACGTCGAAGGGAACGTGCCAAAACATATATTTCCAGTAAGTATTACTTCCAAATATTTACACTAAGTAGGATACAAAACGGTCAGCTAGATATACAGTAACTCCACTATTGGATAACTCAGATCATCGCAACGGCCGATACGAATGCGCAGGGGACGGAGGAATAACAGGGATAACAGGCCCCCCATTATGATAGTTCGCATTTACGAACGTATTCGTCGCAGTCGTCATATCCAGCCCGAGCGACGACTCGCTGCTCTCACTGCCCCCGCTCCCATGTGTTGACGTGTACGGGTTCGTGATCCCAAAGTTGGCGTTAGGATTCGGCGTCTGGTTGTTATTGTACCGCGCGAATGACGCGCGCGAACCCGGGCGGAAGGACGTGTCGTTGCCCGCGCCGGCGAGCGGGCGCATGCCGAACGCCGCGGGCGTCGTACCGGCGTTCAGGCTCGCGATACGCTGGTGCGGCGTCGTGGTCGCGGGGCTGCTCGTCGCCGCGACGGACGCGGGCAACGGGAACGCTGCCGCGCGCGCGGGTGTCGGGACGGGGTACGCCGTGCCGAATGCGCCAGAGACGCCGGGTAGCGCGGGCGCGTAGATGGGCCGTGGCGTCGTCGGGCGCAGAGCGGGGTTGTCCGCGCGGGGCGTGCTGGTGGCGAGGTAAGACTGCGGTCGTGGAGTAAAGCCTCCTGTGCCAGGAATCGTGGGAGTCGGCATCGTGATCGGGGCATTGCCGGCGCCGAAAGAAGGGACGGTGGGGACTGGGAAATACGGGGCGGTGGGATCCGGGAAGGCGGGGATGGCGGGGACTGGGAAGGAGGGCGCGTTAGGATCAGGGTACGACGGGACGGAGGGGGCGGGGAAGGACGGGGCGGAGGAGTCGGGGTAGGAAGGGACGGTTGGCACCGGGAAAGACGGTGCATTAGGATCATAGGACGACCGAAGGGTGGGGGCGTTAGGATCAGGGTAAGACGGAACGGTAGGTACAGGAAAGGAAGGGGCATTAGGGTCACGAATGGGGGCAGCGTTGGGATTGGCTTGAGGGTAAGATGGAATGGTAGGTACAGGGAAGGAGGGGGCGTTAGGATCATGGGACGACCGAATGGAGGGGGCATTAGGATCAGGATACGACGGAATGGTAGGTACGGGGAATGAGGGGGCGGTAGGATCATGGGACGTCCGAATGGAGGGGGCATTAGGATCAGGGTACGACGGAATGGTAGGTACGGGGAAGGAGGGCGCGCTAGGATCATGGGACGACCGAATGGAGGGGGCATTAGGATCAGGGTAAGACGGAATGGTAGGCACGGGGAAGGAGGGGGCGGTAGGATCATGGAGCGACGGGACAGTAGGAGTAGGGAAGGAAGGCGCGTTGGGATCATGAAACGACGGGACGGTAGGAGTAGGGAAGGAAGGCGCGTTGGGATCACGGAACGACGGGACGTTAGGAGTAGGGAAGGAAGGCGCGTTGGGATCATGGAACGACGGGACGGTAGGAGTAGGGAATGAAGGCGCGTTGGGATCACGGAATGACGGGACATTAGGAGTAGGGAAGGAAGGCGCGTTGGGATCATGGAACGACGGGACGGAAGGAGTAGGGAATGAAGGCGCGTTGGGATCACGGAACGACGGGACGTTAGGAGTAGGGAAGGAAGGCGCGTTGGGATCAGGGAAGGACGGGACGGAAGGAGTAGGGAAGGATGGAGGGGGCTGACCTCCCGGCGTGACTCTCTGTCCAAAGTTATATGACTCGCCAAACGTCCAGTTGGATCCTGCTGCCTGACTGGGGTTACGAGGGGGCTGCTGCCCAGGTCCTGACATATTAACGCCCGTTGCTCCGCCCATCTGACTTGAAGGCCGCGGGGGAACTCCTACGCCAGCACCCCAGTTCGGCGTCGCTCGGCCCAATTGACTCGGAGGGCGGAGGGGCCCCCCAGGGTTAGCGCCCATCGGTGTGGGCCCACCCCAGTTCAAAGTGTTCCCAGGGATACCGCCCCCTCGACTGGAAGGACGAACGGGAGGGAGTGGCTGAGGTCCGGTACTGATGCTCTGAGGAACGAATCCCAACGGCAAGTCTATTGCGCCCCGTGCAAATGCAGGAAGCGGCCCCAAATCAAGGACGGGGAATGAAGCTTCGCTGTCGTCCTCCGAGTCCTCTTCGTCCTCCTCTGGCACGACAGGAATATCTTGAATGTGGTTGGGAGAGAGGAATCCGCCTGATCCCTGGGCGGTCAATCCTGCCGAATGGCCCACAGACGCAGGGCGTGACTGCAGGGGAGACAAGAACGATTAGGTACGAAAAAAAGGCAGAGAATGATACGCACGGGAGGTACAATGGTAATGTTGACCGTACTTCCACTTGAGGAACGCCGCAAGTCTGTCCGGAAACTCTCTTGACTAGAGTGAGCACTGACATGCGGAGGGCCCGTCCGCGTATCGTATGGACTGAGCATCCCTGGCGATGTCAAAGGACTTTGCGGAGGAAGAGCATGTCTTGGAGCCTGTGAACAGAATCAGCCTTGCGCTCAATATGAAAGAAATAAGAGCCGCACCTCCTCGTCTGTTCCCCGCCTCCACTCCTCCACTCCTCTTGGATCAGAATACGGGGAACTACCGCGCGGGCCGGCCTCTCCCTGCTGGTGAAGCTGGTTCTCCCAGCCATTCGCGAGCTGGCTCCCGCCCGGCGATCCATCGACGTCCTCGAGGATGACACTCAACCCGTGCTCCCTGCCCATTCGCATCCCGACCGCGGGGTCACGCTCCCGCGCGGAAGAAGTGTCTGAGCGAGTCGGCGGTGCGGGGGGGAAGGACGTCAGATGCAGTGCGCGCAGGCTCGTGGACGCCGAAGATGGTGAGCGTGCGTCCCTGCGCTCAGGGCGCTCCACCTCGAACTGCGGCCGCTGTGGCTGGGGGAAGAGGGGCGGTTGTGCGCCCACAGTAACATTGATGGGGGGCGGGGGCATCGGAATGTGTTGCGGCATGACGGGCGCCATAACAGGAGCGGGAGCGAGAGGCACGCGAGGCATAATAGCATCCATGGGCATCGGCCGTGGACCGCTTCCAAGACCAAGGTCGGAATCCAGCTCAAAGGTAGAGGTTGACCGCCTTCGTGAATGTTGAGCACTGGGAGCAACAGAGGGAGCAGTCACTGAGTTGCGGCTAGCAGTGCTATTTCTGCGGTTATGCTGGGGTGTTGAGGTCGACTGCCGATTGGGTATGGTTTCTGACACAACCGAAGTCCGTTCAGCGCGAGAATTAGACCGGGGCCCTTCCAAACTTGTGGTGCGCGAACGGGTGGCGTGTTGAGCAACAGCAGGCGGGGCGCTCACGCGTCGTGTACTGATACTCGACATGGCAGAGGCAGGTCGGCGCGGTGGATTATTGGCAGTAATTGGGTGAGGCGGAGGAGCCTCAATGCGCTGGAGAGAAGGTTGCTGGATGCTCCGAACCGATTCTAGGGAATCCCGGGGCCGCCTGATTAGAGACTGGCGACGAGCATCCGATACGCCTCTCGATAGAGTCCGTGGGACATCCTCTTCGTCCGATGACGAGTGATCCTCAATGAATGCTCCGCTGGGAGGAGACACGTCAACAGGGGCCGCAATGCGTCTGCGCTGCTCCGCTTCAATCCGTCGCTGCTCCTTGGCCGCCGCAATCATCTGGCCATGGTGAAAGCCGGTTTCGTATCCCTCCCTCCTGCCTTGCTCTTTGGCAATAATCGCCATCTTCTCTGTGTGAAGCTTGCGTGCAACATTCCGAGCGCGCGTCGCTGCAAGTTCGGCATCATCCCGCTGCACCTCGAGTGTCTTCACGACATCCCGTGCGCGCTGTATCTCCTGCTGCGCGTGTTCTATTTGCAGCTTGTAGAGGCGGAGCTCGGCCTGTGCAGCAGCAGCTTGCTGCTGTGCAATAGATGTCGCCTGCAACGTAGCTGTTGTCTGTGCAAGCTGTGACGACTCGAGCGCGCGCCTTTCAGCGTCAGAGTGGGCAAGCCGACGCGAGGACGAGTCCAGCTGGGCAAGGGCCGTATGCAGCAGCCGTCGGGTGTCCCTCGTCTCACGGTTGTCGGCGGCAAGCAGCTGCAGAAGCCCAGATTTAGACGTGGGCCGCGGTTGAGTGGAGCGAGGACGAGATGCGGCTGTCTGGTCTACAGAGTTGGCACGGATTTTCTTAGAGCTGTAATGTGTAGAGTCCGGCCGTAAACCCTCGACTTGCGCCTCTTTGAATTTGGAAAGCTTCGGGGTCGCATGTGCGTCCCGGTATTGTTGCGCTTGGGTAGCTTTGTATGTTTGGAGTCTGAATAAACGAAGCCGACAGCGAATTAGGGCTTTTCAGAGACGCAACAGAGAAACGGACTCGTCTGCCATTGCACTGTTGCCTGAAGACGCCACAGGTGGATTCATAGCCGCCAAGAAATGAAAAGCAAAACGGAGGAAGTGTACTGCTGCTTCAAGTTAGACAAGGGGAGGCCAAATGCATCCAGAGCCCCCCAGAAAGCGGCAGCAGAGGGCGAAATTTTGGCGCCACTTGTGGTAAGGAAGAAGTTGAACCGCCGTCTATCTCCGTTTGGAAATCGGTCCGATTGGGGAAATACGAGGTTGGAACTTGGCGCAGAAGATGCGGCGAATTCGAATGAAAAATGTAGAGCATACGGGCAACTAGGCGGGATGAGTTGGGTGAAAGGAATGATTTTTTCGATCAAGATGAGCTCCAGCCGTTGAAGAGTTCTTCACCGTTCGCTGGAAAAAAAGGTAGTACATCCCAAAAATTGAGATGTGGAGGAGATATAGGTGGAAAACCGACGGCCATAAACCAATGATACAGAAAGAGGTATATATCATAGTATGGAGAGAGTTCGTCATGCATAGTAATTTATTTGTTTGTTTCTGCCAAACACACGGTTATGTTACGCACCATCAAGCCAAAAAACGCCCGGTCAAAGCGTGCTCTCGATGCGCGGCTGCCCAAGGAGGTCGAAGACCCCCGCACCACGATATTCGTCCGTGGAACACACACAGGGGAGACCCTCAATGCTGTCATGCGCGATCTCATGGCCCTCAAGCGGCCTCACGCAATCGCTTTTTCCAAAAAAAATGATATTCACCCTTTCGACGCCGCCTCGACATCCACCGCATCCCTAGAATTCTGGGCAGCAAAAAACGACGCATCCATGTTTGTCATAGGACAGACCACAAAAAAACGGCCTCACGGTCTCACCTTCGTGCGTATGTTCGACGGCCGCGTCTTGGACATGCTCGAGGTCGGTGTCGAGTCCTGGGTCAGCATGAACGATCTCAAGGTACTCGTAAATTATCGTTATTTATTATCCATCCCTCACACCAACACTGTCTAGACCCCAAAATCCACACCTGGGCACAAGCCTTTAATGCACTTTGCCTCGGACCTCTTCGATACCAACCCGCGGTTCGCCCAGCTAAAATCCATGCTCCTCTCCCTTTTCAACGGCG
Organism: Mycena rebaudengoi; assembly: GCA_029282285.1. Taxonomy (NCBI): domain Eukaryota; kingdom Fungi; phylum Basidiomycota; class Agaricomycetes; order Agaricales; family Mycenaceae; genus Mycena; species Mycena rebaudengoi. The sequence continues at coordinate 1,662,166 of JARJCX010000011.1, read as the reverse complement.
AGGTCATCGACTCCATATGCCTCGCGGGCCTCGAGCACGTTATTAGCGTGTCCCTCGGCCCCTCCGTGCCTGCCCCCGCAACCATGTATCCGAACCTCGTCACGGAGGACCTCTCCACCCTCCCCACCATTCACCTCCGCACATACACCACCCGCCTCCTTGCCTCGGGTACCCGCACCCCCCGCGTCGAGCTCATTCCGATGGGTCCATCCATCGACATGAAGCTGCGGCGGCACACGCCCGCCGACCCGGAGCTGCTGAAGCAGGCCCTGCGGACACCCAAGCTCAAGAAGACGGACATCGAGAAAGGGCTGGGCAAGAAGCGCAAGAATCTCGAGGTCGACGAGATGGGCGATCTCAGAGGACGCGTGCATGTCGGCAAGCAAAATCTGGACAAATTGCAGACACGGAAAATGAAGGGGCTCAAGGGAGGCGACGTAGAACAGGAGGAGCAAGAGCAGCAAGAGGACGGCGATGCGGAAGAGCAGGAGCAGGAGCAGGAGCAGGAGCAGGACGGCAGGAAAAAGAAGAGACGGCGGGAGTCTACTACCTGAGATTTTTTTTGTTCTGTAGTCTCTTACACGTCCTTTTGATTTCATTTGGCCTTGAATTTGCATATTTCTATGCTAAGTAGGGTATCGTGAGTACTGCGAGATGTAGTCGTCCGTGGCATACCGATAAGTGGGGGCAAATGGGAGATGATGCTAAACTATGTACGAATCAAAAAAAAAAAGAAAAGAAACAGAAAGAATTTAATGTCGCTACCCGCCGGCACAGAATAATATGGCGGTCCCAAACAGAAGTAAATATAGTGAATACAAGGACAGCACGGCGGCCATGTAAGGGTGGAGCACCGCAGGAAGGATATACATTGTTGTTTGGTTTGGAATATTAGTTCGGGTGCTCGTGGCTTGGCCGCGGCTGAATGTACGACGAGGGCCGCGAGGAAGGCGCCGCACCGTTGGGATTTGGCCGCGGAGTTGCAGCCCATTCCTCCGGCTGTGGCGTTCGGGGCGCACTCTGTATCCCGCCGGCGGTTTGCATGGGAGACCCCGGAGGGAACGATCCCGTAGGTTGGGGCATGCCAGGGTGAGGACGCGGTGCTGCATTGAACGGGCCGCCTATTGGCGGACGCTCGGAGATCGGGGAATTCGGTGCGTTGAATCGCGGATTACTGTCGTTGTGCGCAGGATTGAAAGGCGGCATGTTTGGCGGCCGCCGATGTCCGCCCGAACCTTCCTTCAGCTTCATGTAGGTATCGCACTTCTTCAAGAACTCTTTCCCAGGCAGTTCCAGAGAATTGGCGAAGTACTCCTGATCCTGGAGAATGTGCAAGAACTCCTCCGGAACAGTGAAGAATTCGTCCTGGTTTTCCAGCAACACAGTCGTGACCCGGATGGCACCGAAACTTTCGTCTCGTATAGCATCGCGACTACGCGAGTATAGGATACTCGGACAGATGACCGTTGCCAGATTTCCCAGATCCATCTTGCTCCCCGTCGTCTCGTCTATGTGTGCAAAAGATGCGACCCATTTGAGAAAGACAAGCAAGACCTCCATCGTATCTCTGTGACTTTTCGGCAATAAGAGCGATATCAGATGCAGGTGTCGCCGTCTTTCGGCCTCAGTAGCAAGGGCTGCGTCGAAGAGTGAGTGCATATCGAGACAGAAAGCGGGGGAAACGTACATTGTGACGCGATAAACAACCGGTGTAATTTGAACGTCATGAGAGGGTCAGGAAGATCTCGCAGGAATTTTTTGAGCAATGCCGCCAGTTGAACAGGGTTGTCTTGAGTGAGATCCACTGATGAAGGGTCCCGGTCGATGGCTTCGGTCAATTGCTTCAGTCGACGAATGTTGCCACTCTTCCGAAAAATACCCTCGACAGACATGTCTGAAGACAAAGATAAGCAGCGTTACACACTAATTATTCATAGAGCACTCACCCATCTGCCGCATAGCAGATATGACGTCATCGATGAAGCTAGGTACTCTCATCGTTTCCCGAGTGGCGCCCAGTAACGAGTCAGAACCTTCTCTTTCGACCAAGAATTCGAGAGGAATCCCAAATACACCTTGCCGACCCAAGTCAAATACCGCAAGACAATAGATCCAGATATACACGTACCCTTCTTTTTCCCGTTCTTCTTATCTCCCGCTTTGAACAACTTGTTCCAAAATCCGCTCTTCTTCGTCTCCACCAACTCGATCAACTCATCTACGTCGCACTCTGACTTTAGTGGGGACCGGAGTAGCTCTCGCAGAGCCGCAACCTTGACGAGCGCCAGCTCCAGTGGAGTCAGTTCTGCGATGTAGGGAATGGAGTTTTCTCGTGGTAGAGAACGCTGTTCTTCCCGCGCCTGCGCTACTTCCATGAGCTGTGGGATATCCGCAAGGGTTATCCCATTGTCCAGCGTAGGGTTGCGATGTTCCTCCGACCCTCCTGCAGGAGAATTCGGTGCGCTCTCATCCACAATCATGATTTCAGTGTTATTGCGCGCGAAAGAGGGCCGTAACACTTGTCCCTGCTGGTTCATATCCTGATTTAGGTGGGGCCGGGGAATGCGGTTGGAGTATTGTTGCGACGGCTGCGACGGCGATCGCTGCTGAGGCACTTGTCCTTGCAGCCCGTATTGTGGCTGGGGCGCATGTGTCGTCAATTGCTGCTGGGGATGTAACGCGCTTGTCGATTCCTGGGTTTTCTGCGAATGCAGCACTTCGGAAGGGGCGCTTCGTCCTGCAGGACTTTCTACGATCGTCGATCGCTTCGGAAGTCGTGCCGTCGCAGAGAGTTTTCGGTCCAGATGAACCGATTTCATTCGCATGATGTCGGCTGAGTTTCGGTATGGATCTGTTTCGGGGGGAGTGGGGTGCCCCGCAGCAGAACCCCCAGTCACCGTATCTGGTCTCGTTGATTAGTTATTTTACACCCTAGCAAACAACACGACGCACCGGGAGATAACGGCACAACCCCCTGCTTCTTTAAAAGCAGATACAGCCGCCGCAAAGCCACATTCAACAGGAACGCGTACTGCTCCAGTCTCTGTACGGCTTGGAAGCCCGCTCGGCATCCACTGTGCGCATGATCCGTACACAGAATGACGGTAGGGACCTCGCCGAAAGAAGTCGTATCCCGTCGGGTGTCGACCTCGTAGACGAATAGTGCAACGTTGGCCGGCGGTCTCCGAGCCGTCGAAAGTTTGGGCAACTGATCGCGCGTCATGGCTCCATCCTTCTCCTCCCCGTTCGGCACCGCTTCCTTCTCCTTCACAACTGGTACGACAGCCACCTTGCCGCACGTCGCACACTGCACACAGTGAGAGTGCCATCGCTGGTACGTCCCCAGTCGCACACAATCCTCCTCCACCGTTAGGCTGCATTTGACGCATAGATCCGACGGCGGCTTGATTTTCGAGCCGTCCCGGGAACCACCTGTGGTGAACGGCGACTCCCCTGCGTTCTCCGGGGCTAGACTCCTGAAGCCATATGTTACGCCCTGTGTCCCAAAGTTTCCACTCGACGATGGGGCCATGACGTCGCCGTTGTGATCCCTAATCATCCTCCTCGCCGCTGGATTGCCACCTTGCACCGCAAGCAGATGGAGCTTGTCCAGGAACGACGACATCGCCTCCTCCACACTCCTCTCCCTCTCTAGTCTCAGTGCTCCTGTCAACGCAATACGAATGAGGATTTTGAGGTAGTGAGCTAGCCCCGTCACAAGGGCTAGAAGTTCCTGCGTCATGCCCATCCTCCTAGATCCCGTTTCCTGCGTATGGGACAGCAGTGTGAACAACTCCACGGTTTTGCGACACAGCATGCGGGCTTCGCGAACGTGGGACATGCCTGTGAGCCCAGGTCAGTCATGATGAAACGAAGATTAGGCAGTGTAGCAAACGAACCTTTCATGTTTAGCCGGTAAAATTGATACTCGAGGTCGTCGATAGTGGCAAATAATACCTCGACATGTAAGATAAACTTTTCGGCCATCCGGATGGCGTCAAGATACTGGCCATTACTGACCTGCCGCAGCATGTCTGAAATGCATGCGGCACTCGACTCCTCGAAAGCCGAAAGAACACTGACACAGAGAATTAAGCAACTTGAAAGAACGGATGAACAAGGTACGCACGTCCATATCCGATACACCTGCTGCTCCATCCGAATTTGCTTGTCTTTCAGCGACACCGGAGACTCGCGCTGCTCCTCTTCAACGTATTCGGGATCCCCAGGCTCGCCTTCCAGCTCGGCAATACTTGTCGGCCGTCGCGAAACCACCTTGACGTTCCAGAACTACACAAGGGTTCAAGGTACTACCAATGTCGGTACTTGAGAACAGCATACCTTGTTGATCATGTAACACTCGGGATGCCAACATTCGTCTCGCATGTTGCGGTTGATCTCCACAAACTGTTTCAGGATCGCACTACTGCACCCAGCGCACTTTGTTGCAAACCGAGTTGAGTAGTGGAAATGACAGTAGACGTCCCCGTCATGCTCGTAATAAGAGTCTTGCGGCCCAAACAGGGTGGAACAAAGCGAACATGTAAAATGTTCCACATGAAACTTCTTGTCTGCAAAAGGTATTAGAACGAAGGACAGTCCGAGGAAATAATTCTGCAACTCACTGCATGCCGTTATGTAACTACCTCGCAGAGCCATTCCGCACTTTGCGCAAATTAAGTTTAAGCGACGAAAGTAATCGCGTTCGCAAAGAGGGTACTGTTTTCCATCAGGGCCTTCGATGGGAAAAAATTTGGAAGCAACGACGTCGCCGCAATCCTGAAGAGAGAGGGTGAGGGGGGATATTGATTGACCAATTTTATAATAGAAGCAGCGTACCATGCATTTGAAGCAGTTCAGATGGAAGACTGTGCCAAGAGCACGGACGAACGGGCCTTGCATGGGCTTTCCACAGGACGCGCATGACCTAGGAACGATACGAGGATAAGATCAGTAAGATCGTGGTCCACGTACTGACAAGCCCATCTCAGGGGACATTAACGGGGGGACTTACGCGGAGGAGAGACTGGCAGAGGCCGCAGAAGACGTGGGGGGTGCCTGGCCGGCGGAAGAAGAGTTGGACGAACCCGAATGGGCAGAGGAGAACGAGGTTACACTCGTACGACGAGTCAAGTCGTCGGAGTGGCCGGAAGACGATGGATGGTCGTGTTTGCTGGAACCTGCCGGCGTAGATGGACGGCTGCCTCCAGAAGACGAGAGAAAGCCCGGGGAAGGCCTCGGAGAAGATCCGGCCAAGGGTACGGCAGGCATGTTAGCGGAAAAGGAATGGTTCAGGTCTTCGCTGCGAGCATGGGGCGGCAGGTCGTGATCAGGGAGCGGACGATCCTGGTCTGGGTTGGTAGCTGAGCGTGTGGGCATATTGGTACGGTCTGAAGGACGAATGGGACTCGATGGGGCGGTGGAATACGAGGTCGATTGGGATAACGGGGCTCTGGCGGCCCACGGCAGACGAGAATTGTCGGAATCGGTAGGGGGGAAAGGGTACGACGACCACTGGTTGGGCGTTCTCTGCGGATCCTGGTCTTTGCTCATGGCTGACCTGCGAGAACGCCAGGATGATGACCACAGACTCCAGCCGTAAGGAGGACGAAAGACGCAAGAGCACACTTGGGGTCACGCCGTGACCGGGCATGGTCTCCACGATCTACTACATATATGTTACACAGTACACTACTCCAGCTCAAGCCTCCACCCATGCACAGTCGACCGCACCGACTCCTCCCCCGAATCCTTAGGAAACATCGGCTGCAGCCCGCTCAGCAGAATTTAATCACGTCCTTGTCGGTCACATACCGCAAACTGGCGCAAAAGGATCTCTTCACACGTCCACCCTTGCTCTCGCGCCTTGGTAAAGAACTCCGGACCGATAAATGGTGTATTCATGTGTAGAATATAGAATTCACCTCCCGGTCTCGGTGCGCAAGATGTGGCCGGTGGGAAGTGTAGAATACGAGCACACAGGCTCCCTAGCCGGACGTCACAAGCGAGACTACGTAACATTTTTGGACGGTACCGGAGCCAAGCACAGCTTGCATGTCTTGAGCAGCGAATCGTGCTGTATTGGCAGTCAACACCGCCCGAGAACAACAAGCGCAGTTTGGCCTCAACTTGCGAGTGGTTAAAAACAAGGTCCGATAGGATAATGAGGTTATATCCGGCAACGGTCGGCGGAAGAGCGTCCAACAAAGGCTGAACAGCATGCCCCCATATATACCCCTGTCAGAGAAATCAATCCTCTGACACTGTACCCTCGGGCAGGCACGCACCTGGACGGAAACACGGTCTGCGAGGGAACCGGGCAAATTTACCTTTACGTTGTGCTCCAGATTGGTGACCAGTTCAGCATCAGGATAGTCAGTCAACAGCACCTGGCTCGTTTTGAGCAAAGACCCAAGTTAAAATCCTACCGACTGACGTGTTTGGCCCCATTTTTGGCGGCTACGATTCCAGGCAACCCTCCCCCCGCCCCCAATTCCAGGACGAACCCGTTTGTGTACAAATTTTGGTTGTGGTCGAGATACGACGCAAAAGCGCGAGCCGCATTCCATCTGAGATATTTTCGTTCCGAGTCAGTATTCAAGCCTGCCACCCTCAGGCTGTTCAGCGGCCCACAGATAATGTCCCCAGAGGGGATGGGATCCGACGAGTCTGATGCTGATTTCGCTCCAAGAGTCGTCAAACCGGAGATCACTGTCCCGGTCGTAGACTGAAACTGTTGCTTCGGGGGTCGGGGGCCGCGGGGGTTCCTTCGCACAGAATTGTCACAAATTGGGCAGCGCACAGGATTCTGAACCAACTGTAAATATGCCGCCGAGAGCTAGATCATCATCCGAATCGGCCATTAACGCGGACTCTATATAGAATTGCTTGAAAACCAGAGCCTAATGGATCTTGTCGAGCCTTGCACCAAGTCAATCTGGACGGTTGGGAAAGGAATCAAAATATTTTAACGCGATTAGATTAGATTCGATTATTGAAGGATTACGTACACGGCTTACTTCTGCTTACAATGGTCCAAGTGGTCGATAAAGCCAGTGACCCCTTCTCCGTCCCAGAAAACGCCCCAGAGCACTGTCCAGTATGTCTCCCTCCAAAATACACCTCTATTAAACTCAAGCAACCCAGGGAACCGAGTCAGAGTTCGCCGGAAAGTCGGATGCTTGCGCAGGATGCGAGAATCAGACAATATGCGCTTCCAACCTCCCCAAACTTCCTGATCCTGCTCTTCCGTTCATAAGACAGCGCATGTCCAACGTCAAGCGCAAAATTCTAGTCCTTTCGGGTAAAGGCGGGGTTGGCAAGTCGACCTTCACCGCCCAACTTGGCTGGGCCTTTGCTGCTGACGAACAAACTCAGGTGCGGCCTGCTTCGCCTATTCCTGCAGAAATTCGCTCCGGCTCACGTTCCTTCTAGACCGGAATCATGGACGTCGACATTTGCGGTCCCTCCATTCCCACTATTCTGGGCATAGCCTCCGAACAAGTGCATTCCTCTTCCTCCGGCTGGTCTCCTGTATACGTGCAGGATAATCTCGGCGTAATGTCCGTGGGATTCATGCTTCCCTCAGCTCGCGACGCCGTCATGTGGAGAGGTCCTAAAAAGAACGGGCTCATATCTCAGTTTCTCAAGGATGTCGACTGGGGTGACCTGGACTACCTCGTCATCGACACGCCCCCAGGCACATCCGACGAGCACTTGAGCATCGTCCAGTTCCTCAAAGAAAGCGGAATTGATGGCGCCGTGCTTATCACTACGCCTCAAGAAGTCGCCCTCCAGGACGTGCGTCGCGAGATAGACTTCTGCCGGAAGGTTGGGATAAGGGTGCTCGGGCTGGTCGAAAATATGTCCGGCTTTGTGTGCCCTGGATGCAAGACAGAATCGCAGATATTCAAGCCTAGTACTGGTGGAGGCAAGAGACTCGCAGAGGAGATGGACATCGAGCTATTGGGCTCTGTCCCACTCGATCCGCGTATTGGCAAAAGCGCTGATTACGGAGTCAGCTTTTTGGACGAATACCCGGAAAGCCCAGCAAGCATTGCATATCTGAACATCATAGACCGTGAGTTGGCCAATTAGGTGCATGCAATTCTCTAACAACGGTGCTAGGAATCAAAGAGATCCTGGGAGACTAGATTCCGACTCATTCTGCCTCATTATCATGTATCGATTAATTACGCAATTGTAATCCATATTCTAAATATTAGCAAAGCAAGGTAGTCCGTCCTCAAATGTAGAAAGCCCCATCCTTCTTCGGCTTCCGTTCCTCATCCTCCAGGATTCTGGGCATCTCCGACGCCGGAGCATCGGCCTCGGACGTATTACTCTCCACGATGAAGCGCCCAATGGGGGCGATATCCGCCAGTCCTCCTGCTCTGCCTTCGGCACTCTCGTGGATGGACACAGTGCTCAGGGTACGCAGCAGCTTGCGTGTAACCTCTCTACCCGCCGTCGAGCCTGTGCGAGAGCGCGGGAAGACGTAGCCTTGTGTTGGAAAGACGATGCTGCCAGCGGGCCCGGGTTCCGCTGTCATTGGACTTTCGACGTAGGAAGACTGAAGATGGTGGGAGGAAGGATGTGGAGAGCCGTATATTGAGCCCTGCCGAGTGGGTTGCATGATACTCGAACGCCGAGCATACGTTACCACTGGGTCAGTGGGTGTCGTGGGGCGATCGCCTGAAGGAGGAGGCGGAGCGAGGCTTTCCGATGGGTGGGGAGAGCCGTACATTGAACCCTGCCGCGTGGGCTGCATAATGCTCGAACGCCGAGCATAGGCAACCACTGGATCAGTCGGCGTTGTTGGCCGATCTGCTGAGGGAGGAAGAGGAGCGAGGTTGTTCACGGGTGGTTCGACTGATCCCGCTTTACGTGACTCTTCTTCAGCTTCTAGTTTCGCAACGACTGTGGTTCCAGTCTCAACCATGGTATCCTCCTGCTCATCCATTGTATCCTCGACGGCTACACTTGATGTCTCACCAACGTCTGGCTCGCCGATGTCGACAGGCGGGAGCACTTCGTCGTCGTCGTCAACACCCCCTCGAATTTCCTTGCGATACTCTTGGATCTCGTTCCACAAGGCAATCCGAAATTCATCCAGCGTTTTGAGCTCTTCTATAGCCTTCCATTTTTCAAAAATTTCAGGACAGTCCGGCTCTTCTTCGGGCTCATGATAGCCACTCAGCCACGGATGCTGCAGAGCCTCGGCGACAGTAAACCGTTGGTCAGGATCAAAGGTCAACATGTGGCTCAACAGCTCGATAGCTGAAAGAAATAGTAGTTAGTGGGCGATGATAGCTTTCATGCTCATCCTACCTTGTATGTCAGCGGTCGGCAAGATCTTGGCAAAAGGACGCTTTTTGCTGATCGGTAATGAGCGGACGTATGCTCGAGCCTGACTACAGGTCAATGACACTACAGGATACCAGACACTAGCCTTGCCTTATCACTGGCTATTTTTTGTAGTACAGTTTCTTCCGGTGAGCCTGTTTACTTCTGGTAAGTCGAGGGAAAGAACAAGATACAAACAGGCTTACCCAGAACATCGAGTATCTTCTTCAGTTGATCGACTGTTGGGTTCATACCAAATCAATTTGAATCTGTGACCGAAAATGACCGCATACCATAGCTTAATGACAAGAGTACAACAATCCGTGTCAGTGGATTCAGTATGTCATAGACCTGACTTACTCTTTCCCCTTGAAAAGCGGCTGACTTGATAACAGCTCCGCAAGAATGCAGCCGATCGACCAGACATCGACTAGAAAAATTAAGAAGGCGTACAAAATAGGACAGGGACAAACACGAACTGGCAGTGTCATACTCCCGAAACCCTAGCATAATTTCAGGCGCTCTGTACCTACATGCAGTCGATAAACTCAGTGCAGCTTGAAGATAACGCCGTAGCATACCACCGCGTAGCCACATATTCTGTTAGATGGGAGGCGTTCTCGAACCCTCTACTCAGCCCAAAATCGCATATTTTGAGTTCGCAGTCGGCATTAACTATTAAGATATCTGCATGCCATCACACCAGGGGATGGAACAAAGAAATACCTAATAAATTGCCTGGTTTGAGGTCTCGATGGATCACAGATGCGGAATGTACGAATTTCATCCCTGCGACGCTCGATCAGGGAACAGGCGTGTATTTGCCAACCATGAAGTTTACCCCGAAGTATTTGATAGACGAAATACTGTACATGCTCGCCCGTTAATGTCTGTCCCGATTTTATAATTTGATGAAGATCCGCTGAAACAAATTAACGGCGGTGCCAGAAGATGACACGATGAGCTAGCTACCTTCCATCGGCTACGCGACACAAGCAAAAGAGGGATAAGCAAAATGCCCCAAAGATCTGGGTATCTTACCTCCATAAATATGTAACTGTCGGGCGGAAGATAAACAATTAGTTCTACGTATCAGAGAAGCAAATTGAAATCACATTTCGTTTGACTAAGAGCCTTGTTCGTTCAGCGTGCAAGTTGAGAATGAAAGCGAGACGTACCTCGGGTGATATCATTTTTGCGTCTATCAGGCCAGTAATATTGGCATGACCAGTGAAATGTCGTAGTAGCGTGATTTCGCGCAGGGCACGTTTTGCGAGTTGGATCTTATCGAAGACGCGGGAAACGAGCTTGATTGCTACAGTCTCGCCCGTGATTTCATCTCCGGCTGAGCTGCAAAATCCCCATGAATTTTCGAACAAGGATAACGCAGGGATAGAGAGGACATGACAACACCATAAGCGCCCGATCCCATTTCACGGATAAGTTTCCACCGCTTCTTCACGTGAAATACCTTTCCGAACGACGAATGCAGCGAATGGTAGCCTCTGGTGCCAAAAGGATAAGTAAATGGCCCGCGAGGTGGTGAATCACCGACTTTCTCTTCATATCATTTTCTGAAAATGAATTGGATGGTCTCCGCACTCGAGATCTCCCTCGATCGACGTTGTCCGAGGGTGCTGGTAAAGGAGAAGTCGGTGCATTCTCAACATCTTGGCCGCGAGGTCGACGTGGAGAGCTCTGGGACGCTCTCCTGGGAGAACCGTCCTTGACCGGCATGATGACCTCACACGCTCAATCCTCAACTGTTAAAGATGCCGCGGATGCGTGCGCAGTACAAGAGGAAAGAGTGCCTCAGCAATGCGCCAGATGGGTTCAAGTCACGGAGGTCAAAGACGAGAGGTGGCAGTGGACACTGACAGAAAGCAGAGAAAAGACAGACAGACAGACTTCTTCTACCAAATTGGTTCCGACAGCCGAGGACATCCCGATCATCAATATTTCAATTATACGACTAGCTTGGAACTTAATCCATACAATGTAAAGAACATACGCTACAAATAAGATAGGCTTAAGATTCTATATGCTTTTAACCAGCGAGAGCGGCGGGCTCTGGTTCCGGCGGCTCCGGCTCCAACTGCGGTGTAGGGGCAGTGTTGGCCACAGTCTCCTCTGATTCCGCGAATATATCCAAGAATCCGGCGACACGCGCTTTATTAGTGGCCTTTTTGGTGACATAGTCCCGGAGTCCAGATTTGAGGCTGGGTTGTTTGTCGACGACTTCCCGTAACTGGTCTTTTGGCAACTGGAGGAGCGCACTGAAGCTGGCCGGTGCGGTAACTTTGGCACACCAAATAAAGCCTTCCCACAGCCGAGGATTGGTCCAAATTTTCTTTGTGATGAGACGCGAAAGCAGAGTAGTCGAGACGAAGCCGACAAGGGACTTGTATGTAGTAACAGCCTGGATGACCTAGAACATGCTGCATGAATATATCTATTCATATTGGGCGCGAGGAAGACTTACCGTTCGCAGGAATAAGACTGGAAGCACGGGCTCGTCCATAATTTGCTGCATAACCACGGCAAGAATTTCGGACCTGAAGACATCAGTCATCGAGAAACAGACGCTAATGGCTACGATAACATATTCAATGACGAGTAAAGTAATGTGACTGAACTGCTCACCCTCTTTTGCGCTTTGTAGTCCGATTTCCTTTTCAGCGTCGTGCAGTAGTACCATTAATTCTGCGGGCGTCAGCAGTTCGCTTTGGCGGACCCTGGGAAGGTTCGAAGTAACGCTCCCAAACGTTTGCGGCGGGGTTGTTACAATGGAGCTGAAAACTGAACGAACGAGGTTCTTCGGTTCTGTCTCTCCGTTGAGAATTGACACAATTCGAGGGAGATGACGTATGATGTCCGGCTGAGAATAAATGTTCAAGGAGGATCCACAGCAAAGGACTCAGGATTTTACCTTGTCCATTTCAGCAATGATGGGAATGAGAAACCGGGCGTCAAGATCTCGTTCGTTGATCAAACCCTTGACTAGCGCAACAAGCTGAGTACTCGGCCGGCCGTGCTCCGTAAAAATAGTTAGGACGCGAAGTGCAAGTGACTCGGCGCCAGGCGGACATGTCCGCATCAGCGTGAGTAGCTTGCCGTGACTCGAGCCTAATGACCGGATAAGGGCGGTGATAAGTTTTTGGACGGCTTCCTGAACAGTAATGTCCATGTGACTGTAAGCAGAAAAGATCCTGATGGAGAACGATAAATGAGGGCCGAGGCTGAAGAAAAACGAATAATCATACTCGTCGAGGAATTCGGGTACCTTGACGCACAAGGCGAAAAGTAGCTCAACATGTTGCAGGACATGCGACTGTTGAGCAGGGAGCTCGATGCGTTCGGGAAGGTACGGAGTCTGAACTAGATCTTCTGGCGGCAATTGACCATCCTCCATATTCTCGTCCTCGCCTTCTTCCCCGGCATCCATATTTACATCAGCACTTCCATTTGACCTAGCATCTTTGACCTCAGCTTGTAACTGAAGCTTACGCAGCATTTGCAAAGCAAATTCGCGGATCATGCTATCCATCGGTTGGGCATTGGGTACCCAGATTTTGACAGTATTGATAGCTGCGCCGCGAGTTTTCTTGTCTAAGAAAATATTGAGCCACAAAGATGTAGGGATTGTGAAAGCGGTGTACCAGGATGCGTTGTCAGCTCAAGCAAAACATTTAATGCGTCAGATCGCATAGACGGTCGTTGTGTTACAAGACCTCGAAGAGTAACAAATCCGACCTGCATCCTCTCCGGACTGCGATAATGGTCCTGTGAGCCAGTTTGGACATGAGGGGAAAATGATGTACCTGTTAGTATCTACACACAGCTCTCGCAGCAGTCCCAGAACGTCTGCAGGAACGGCGGGGAGATCCAGTAAAAATCGGGAAAATGTCCTGTCTTTGCCATCCAATAACGCCTGATATGAAGCAACGATTTGATTGAGCCATGTATCGTAATTAGGCCGCTGTCGATAAGAGGCATTCAAAGACGGTTGAACCAATGCTTTACAAAACCTACCCAATCGCGGTCTTCTGCGAGTCGTATCCGGTCATTGTACCATTCCTCATTCATCCACGTCGTGGCGAGGCGTATTCTACGAAGTAGTATTAGGTCAGTCAGGAGTGGAAGATACACACGTACCGAGCAGGGAAATCAGACATAATGTACTCGCACAATGTTTGACGTAGCCGGTCTTGCCCCTCATAGAAATCGCTGACAACCACGCCGTCGCCGCCGTCATCCAGCGAAACCGGAGGCTCCGCTACTCGGGTCACCAACCTTACTATGAGCAACATCCACAACTCTGTTGGGCTATTCCCCCCCGCTTGTATTGAATCTGCAGGTAAAGCCTCGCCATTGGACTTGAAATCCTCTGAGCCATCCCATATTCGCAAGACGGAATTCCGGACAAGTGAAGAACGTTCTTCCTCCGAGAGGTCTTTGGGTGGAGGAAGTTGGAAATCCAACAGTTGCATGTTCTTTGCCAAAACTGAGTCGACGTCGACGGGCCCAAGTTCACCACCTAGCGTACCATCCCCTGATAGCTAAAATCAAGTCAGCGAATTGTAGGCGCGTGACAGACCGTCCATACCTCTTCATTGAGTCTATCAGGCTCGTATTCCAATTCATCCTCGTCGATGTCCATTTGTAAAGGATCAACAGGCTCATCTTTTACGACTGGAGCAACAGATACCGGGGCTGGAACTTCGGGCGTAGATATGCGAGATGAGGTTGCGGGAGGGACGACATGAGGAGGCGGTGCACGCGGAGTGGGTACATGGGCAGGTGCGGGCGCAGGTGTAGACACCGGGGCGGTGATCCCTCTACTCTGTCGGTATGCTTGAACGAGACCAATGAGGGCGGTTTCGGAGAAAGCCTCAATGTTTGCGACAATCAAATCCGTGATGAGTGGCGCCGGCAGCGAAGTGAAATCGAAGGTGGCGAGGAAAGACGCCGACGTGGAAGAAGCCTCGTTGTCAAGTTTTGCTCGTTTTGGTTCGGAGGGACCTTCTGCAGATGGCGGTGCGGGCCGTTTTCGTGAATCCAGCCCTCCGCTCGCTAGCAGCGCCTTTCGCTTCTTCTCCTCAGCAGAGGCTTTATCCATGCGGACACCTTGGACCCCAAGGATTTCTTGAATTTGAGGCACATAGGCGGAATTACCTGGGACCCTATAACAAGCGTTGGGATGGTTTTTGAAGGAAGCAGTAGAACTGCGCACCGGAACATGTGCAGTAAGAGTATCCTGACAGCCTTTTCGACACTTTTAATACTGGATGCCGAAAGATGGCTAATTCCAGATGTTTCTGGGGCCCAGCCTCGTAGCGCAGCGACGACTGTCGGTACAACGGCAGGCCGAAGTTTAGTCAAAGTCGCCCAACTATTGATCATGGCAGTGATCAAGTCCGAGTTTCTGGGCGGCAATTCAGTGTGCTGTTGCGGTGGAATGTGGAACTGGCTTACTGGCTGGTGTACAATATAGATACAACTGCCTCAAGCAGCTTCTGGCCTTCGGCCTCCAGCTTCGGGATCGAGATGAACGGATGGTCTGCCGGACAAAACGAAATATTGGGGTCATTCTTGTTCTGGAGCTGTAACGAGATGTATAAGAGGGATATTTAGAGATACAGCGTCTTGAAATAGGCTGCAAGAAGACTACCCTAGGATCAGAAATGCCGCGCGTCTGCAACAAAATCACGCGTTGCAGAAACTTCATCGCCGAAAACCTGACGCCATTGCTGGCCACTGGGGACCAGACAAATTCAAGAATGCGGGCCTTGCACGAGGAGAGGGTGTTCCACGCCGCAGGATTGCTGTGGTTAGTGCAACTAGAAGTGACGCGATGAGCAAAACACCAATGCAAAAATAAACGGCGTACAGCAGACGAAACAGCAGTGGGTATACTGTCGTCAGACACTGCACAACGACTTTTACGATGAGGGGATTGGGATCATCGAGAAGCTGAGCTAGCGTATCCAAAGTCTGGGACGCCACTGGATAATGCAACGAAATGATCAACTAATTCGCTCAGCGCAGGCACAGTTAAGACTAACATTGGGTGCGTTGCTCGAGAGAGAGGGCTGCACGACATATGGCAAAGTGCAATAGGTCAAGAACCCAAGTTTTGAGGAGGGAGTCGCCGGCGTTTACAACGAAGCCAATGAGGGCTCCGACAAGGACCGTGATGGGTGCAGGCTGTAGTTCTAGTGCCTCCCGCAATGAAGCAAGGATATCAGCCTGCTCCTTTGAATTCGCCTGAACAGTCAAGGCGGCCTGCAGTGTTTGAAGGGGGTCAACGCTAACAGTGCTCGCCATTGCACTCTTCTTGTCCACCAAGTCCAAATCCAAATCGAGCAAAGTTTGAAACTCCGACGCTCGCTTGATTGAAACGTCCTTGGTCCAGAATGGTATGATCTGCCGCTGGATCCTCCCAATTCTCTCTGCTTATTCTCTCTAGTCTGCCCAGCAATCTCAGGGAATCCAAACCCTTCTCGAGGCTGAGAAGGAAGCTGCAAAAATCGTGCAGCAGGCCCGTCAATGTGCGTTCCACGAGGCACCTCCATGCGATCGTCCCTCATCTGCCCATAGACAGAGTACAGAAGCTCAAGGATGCTCGCTCACAGGCCTCGAAGGAAATAGAAGACTACAAGAAGGCGAAGGAGGACGAGTTCAAGGCGTTTGAATCCTCAGTGCGTTGCTAAACATCTCTGCTGCGGCACCCCTCTGACCCTTCCTTCCACCTAGCGCGCGGGCACAACATCCAACGCCCAGACGGCAGTGGACAAGGAGACCGAAACCAACCTTCACAACATTACAGAGTCCTTTAACAAGAGCAAGGACCAAGTCGTAAAGAAACTTCTAGACCGGGTCGTACTTGTGAAACCCGAGCTACATCGTAACCTCACGAAAGTCTGAACAATGCCAATGATACCATGGACTACCAATTAATTAAATACTTGTGTATGTACTAAAGCGTTAAACTATGAATGCTAAAATATAGACAGGCGGCACAGAATGCCAATATTAGGGTTAAGTAATACGGTAAATGAAGAGGAATTCAAAACATAAGACTACCTGGATTCGTTGGCCAGCCACTTGAGTCCCACCGGCAGAGACAACGCTGTTCTCACGTCGGACTCCATTCCCTGCGAAGGCGGGGACGACTTCAACGACAGTCCGCGCATGTCGGCCCGGGAGTGGCCCCCCAAAAGAGCAGAGTTCGAGTTCCAGGAGTCAAGCAGCCCGCTTGACTTGAGTGACGGTAATGACTCCCCTAATCGGCCACCTCCAGTGTTCTTCGATGCATAATCCATATCCACCTCATCATTCCCCCTCCTCGAGTCTTTCTCTCCGCCAATTAGTATGGGCCTGGATCCAATTCCAAGCTGTGATGTGTGAGAAGTAGTATTCGGCCAAGTTTTAGCATGACCATGCAGTCGCAGCTCGTCAAGAGAGCGGCCCAACGGGTAAGACTGCGGTTGAACGCGGTTGTTCGGCTGAGAATGCGTTTGGGATCCCCATTCGAAACGGGACGCCATTGCAGCTGCAACCAAGGCTTGCAATCGCACGCCCCATAGATCCTCGTAGTCGGTGAGCCATCCCCGGATTTGGGAGTCGTCGCGATTGCAGTATTTGAGCTGTGTCTGTAGTACCGTGAGTGCAGCGCGCGAAAATGGACAGAAATCCGTACCCAAAGCACAGCACCCACTTGGTGATGGTCAGAAAAGTGAGAGTCAAGAGCGGTCCGGCTACTTACTCAACATACTGTTTTTCGCCCTCTCGCCCAACATCGCCATGATCATGTCCAGTCTGGTGAGCGTCCACTGGGGTCTTTCGGGTGTGAACGTATTCGTGGAGTACGAGAGCATGCTTCTCCTGCCCTGTGATGCATAATCTTTCAGATGAGAACGTCGAGTGGATGGGACGCTTACCACATATAATGCGAGTACTAAGCTAACGTAGTAAATGTGCATCCCACAAAAACACCAAGCACCAGTGTTTGAGCTGGTCTCAAACATGCTCTGCTGCACTTGAAGGTTTTGCTCCGAAAACCGCAGGTGCTCAGGGAGGCTGGAGGACCATTCCTATTTGCAGAGTTATTCGGGTATGGGAGTCGTCGTTCTGGGGCTGAAATACCTCTCCACGTTTTTCCAACTCCATGACGGTGCTCAGTGTGGAATCCGGACCTGCGAAATGGTAAGGGGGAATAATAGGAATGATAAAATGAAAGGTTAAACTCACGACTTAAAGTCTGCTCTGCCTCGGTATATATTGACATAATTCGAATCAAGTGCCCGAGTTCCGATACCCAGGGAGTCCGGACGGGAGGTAAATAGAGATATTCTAGACGGCATATCCATTTTTTGATCAGGCTACGAGGGGCGGATGTGACATACCAGGCAACGTGGAATGTACAACGAGTTCAAAACTAGTCTCGTCCACCGGCAGCCTCAGTCGTAATTGGCTGTCGTTCAACGAGACTGGTCTCTGGGTATATATGGAAGTATGGAGGTCCAGAATATGGATAATCCAGAATATTCGACGCACACACTCCTGATCAAGTGCGGCGTGGATGACGTCGGGAGTGGGAACAGGCGTGATCACTGGATGTTCGGGGTCATGCACGCCTAACGTCTGTACAATCTGCAGGGCCAGATCTAAAATTACAGAGATGATTAACGATGACGAGAGCTTGAATAAGTGGCATACCACGGTGTCCCATGTTCACAGGTGCGCCATCGCCCACAAGATTATAAACCATGAGAATACACAGTGCCTGAGCAGTAGGCAGACTAGCATCGCAATTCAGGTTGCCGGACCCGTCAAACATCAGAGACATGGCCTCTTTTGCGAAAACCCGAGCGGCAAGATACGAGGGAGAGGTCCGGACTCGGGGTTGCCGTGATAGGGGAGCAGCGAGGGCACATATTGCATACAGAAGATAAGACGGAACACGGTTATGCGATAGAGCGGCCGAGAAACTGGGTTTGTGGATTATCGCACGAACAGGGTGACAGTGAGTGAAAAAGACTGGAAAATGTATGAGGCTGCTGCATCTCCCACATATACAAATGTAACAGCTCACGATTAGTTAGTTCGCGCGTGAGTGCGTGGTCCAATACGAGTGGAACACGATCCTCCGGAATACTGTCTGGTGAAGGGCCAGGGTCGGAGGAGGTCTCTTGATTCTGCGCGCGCTCGGCAGTCTTGACGCGACTGCGAGAGTGGCGCCGGTCGCCTTCAGTTCGGTCCTGGGATGATTTGGTAGACCGAGGTCTGTCGTCCTCTGACTGTGTTTTGGACCGTGAAGAAGTGCTCCGCGAAGTCGCCCCATGTGCCTTGGACGCGTCAGGTTTGCCGATATTAGGAGCTGCTACTGGGCGGCCAGAAGAGTCGGTATAATGGCACGACTTGGATGCGAAGTAGCTGGAGAGCAGCGTTTCAGAAACGACGAGGAAAAAGCACCGGCGCTAAATACCAGTTGCTGCATGGGCTTTTTCCATCACATCTGCGCTTCGAGCGATGGCAGGCATCACAGGCCGTTTTGTTGGACTGAGTTACAGAAAGTGCATGGTAAGAGAGGATAAGGGCCTACCTTTGCAAGCCTCTTGCGCTTCAGGTTCTTTGCAGCGGCAGCTTTATCAGCGTCAGATTCTTGCTGGTCCGGGTGCTCATATCCAGTCTGAAAGGAAAAGGCTGCAGGCGGGGCCGGGTGAGGGGGCCTGGGTGCGTCCATCGAGGCCCGGCTCAGGCGGCGACGCGGGGTGGGATGGAGGACCCCAGAACGCCACCGCTGAGACACACGAACCTTGATCCTGGGTCTGTGATGGCCGGTACATGTATGATGGCAAGTTCTTCACTACAGTCCTCATTTGCTGGCATGGCAAGACCACCTCTAATCCCTTCTCCTTATCTCGAGTCCTTATCGCGTTTTCTCTTTGACATTTTAAATTACAGGTAGATTCAAATTGCAATGAACATATAGTATCGTGGGCATAGCAGTACGTACACCATTCTCAAAATCAAAGAAATCAATAAATTTGCCGCGGCACGACTCCACCCTGAAAGTCCACGTGCGATTACATCTCAGAAGGTTTCAGACAGAGAAAGGCGTCTCAGCCCAGCGTATTTTGAAATGCGCCGTGAAAGACGCGTAACTTGCGCGTAAAGTAGCGTACTTAAACTTAAAGTGCAACTTGAATTGCTTTGAACTTGAAGCTTGAAGCGGTAACATGCCTCTCTTGGCGGAATGGGCTGACGGACCGTGATCCGCGTCAGCCGCAACACATCAAGATTGATTGTATCAAGCTTGATCGACCCAAGCGGTTTCTGGAGAGCGGTGTAAGGTGTTTTCTCTTGTTTCTATACTTTCAGGCTTCCACCAGAATGTCGAAGGTATTTAACTTCAGTTCTCCCTGGTGAAGCCACATTATTTAGATCACAGGAGCGAAGACCGATTACTCTTGTCGGAAATATACGATTTGGAATATAACCTCAGATAGCGCCTTTCTGAATCTTATAGGCAAAGCACGCAGGGATATAGCGCCTTATAAGTACTTATAACCCCGCCTATAAGTTTCAAAAAGGCACTATCTTGGCTTATGATTCAAGAGCGACTTTTACGACGCTCATTTTCACTCTTCCCTATTAGATTGGTCACCAGTCTACTTCCCTATGACGCGTTTGGTATTTACTCGCAAATTTTAAACAAAATAATAGTACATCGCCGTTTTTTGTGCCCGTGCAAACCTTCAAGTTAAATCTCGATATATCCTCTGACACCTTCAAACTGGTACTTGGATAGACTCGAACCAGTCCAATTTTCGTTAAGATCAAAGACAGTCGTGTGTGCTATTGATCGACTGTCATCAATACTAAGAAATAGCGCTGGCTCGAGTCTAGTACTTGGACTCGCAGTCGACTTCCATATGATCGTATCTCTGTACACCCTGTGCCTTTGCAGAAAATACGGGACTGGTTTCCTGGACACGGTAAGCCTCCTACGTAGCCCTTGAAGGGATTCCACTAACTGGCCCAATTTTATAGACCAAGTATGTTTTCACGACATGGTTCCTTGGCGTCCGTGTCCCAAATGAGCTGTCAAAGCGCTCAGATCAAAGGCGGAATGGAGGCAATGCGATCGTAGGCGTAGATAGCCTTACTTACATACCAGGACCTGTTGTTGCGTCAATATGGCAGGCGCCAACCTGCTTATGCTTACAAGCTGCAAAGGATTTCTACACCTGATAGCGAGAAGTGAATAATGTATTGTGTAAAAACTAATGTGCGATGTAATAGCGCTTTTCCTACTGCCCCTGCGCTTTTCGTCTGTGCTCTTTAATCGCTTTCCCCATCCAGAACGGTGCCGTTCTGGACAGCAAAGGCATGAGCACGGGCTACGAATCCGTACTGGGTTAGATACCTGCGAACCAAAAATATTAGCTTCAGGATCACGATGGTGCAGCTGAACAACGTACGTGTCGTAAAAAGGCAACATCTCGCGAGCACCGGGTGTGTTTCTCCAGTCTCTCATGAGGTCAGTGGTAACAGCAAACTGAGACACCACATTAACGCCGGCAGCCCTCATCCGGTCGTTCGCGGTAGCAGCTACTTGGGTGCTGAAAGTTCCCGACGCGTCGGCGTTCGCGAAAACCGTGTAGCCCTCCTCGACTAGAGACAGCGCGAGGAAGGTGGTGCAAACCTGTAACTATGATTAGCAGCCATTCTCATATTGGCGATAAAAAAAACTGACATCCGTGACAATGCCGGCCAGGATGACCTGCTTCTTCCCAGTGGCCTTTACGGCGGCTCTGAAATCCGCGTTGTCCCAGGCGTTCACCTCCCCCTGACGTTTGATGAACGGAGCGTTGGGGTGCATTTCAATTATCTCCCTAGGGAGTGGGCCGTTAGGGCCTGTAGTACAGATATGTTAGGCTCCTTTCAGTGTGCGGGGGAAAATAATCAAGGCAGACCAGTTTCGGCACTCGTAGTCAAGATGGTCGGGAGATTGAACACTTTGCCAGTTGCCGCGTGAGCAAATATGTTGTTACGATATTCTTCTGGGCCGAAATCGCGGACAAGCTGGAACAATCCGAGCTGGTGGTCAACGACCAAGAGCATAGAATTGTTTTTGTCGATACGCTCGAACTTGAAGGCATGACCTGAGTAAATAAGCGAAATTAGAGCGCCTCAGCTATCAGAGAAACTAGCGCGTACATGTCGCCATGAATCCAATGAGAGCGAGGAGGAGAGTTGACTGCATGACTGTTGTGGGTGGAAGTGGGATGGTGTAGGCTTCTGATGTCTCCTCGATTTTCACCCTGGCTTTTATAGGCTTTTGCCGTGTGCAAAAACACTTCTAATGCGGCTCGCCGCGTATGAATCCCGCCTGTTCAGGGAGAGAGAAACGCATACATCCCGACATGACCGTTTCGGCTACCAGATGAATCGCCAATGCGACCTTGACAGAACGTTACGGCTCAGGCCATGAATTATTTCAATGCCCAAATGGAGCACATCCGAACCACAATTTGCTCGCCAGAAAGTCCTCGGCGGCGCGATTTGCCATCTTGCTAAGCTCAATAAGTCACAGACCTTGCTGAGTGCTTGCTGAGTACCGAGCTTGACTGCGACAGCTGAGTAACTGGTCACGGCGGGTCCACTGAGATGAGCAAGCAGAGATTCGGAGAAAGTCGGGCGCTGGTAGCTTTCCATAATTGCTTGCTCGACACTCACGCGAGTACACGGGAGGACATCGACGCCGGCCGAGACCGTCGCTAGTGGGGCGCCAACATCGGTGTTTAGGTGGTGGCCTCCTCGAATGACTGAAGCTAGGTGACGATGATCTTGCGATGACCGATGCGAAGCAGGCTCGTGATCAACGTTCCATTAATATTGACGCCACCTCGACGCCACCCGCCCAGCTCCCATCTGTGGAATACGTCGTATGGTGGGCTATAGTGGTTGAAAGTTGTACATGTTGGGTAACTTGGGTCCGCTCGAATGGCGTCGGTATACATAGTAGGGTACGGTCAAGAAAAGGATAGAGTGAACGCCATGCTGGATAGAGCTGGATGGTGTTTGCGCTGATGTATTACTACTAGTGGAGGATTGCACAACTATTTTATGGGACAAGAGCCATGCCGACCTTATTGACCACGACCACCCTTCACCGACACATTCCTCCCAACAGTGCTGAAGTGAAGTAAAACAGCTCAAAAATGTATCATAATGACTGGATTCACAAAAAAAGTACTAAATATACATGGCGGAAAAAAATTGTAGGACCTCTGGTAAGGAACTCCACTCCAAGTCAGTTCTACTGAATGGCCGAAGGCCTAGAGTACGCTCCAGCTGAGGTGCAATCCGTCTTTGCTCCGCGGTAGACTCCTGCGAGAAGAATGGTTAACATTCGCAAGGGGACAATAGTGCGAAGCAGAATGAGTGAAGAAAATTGATGGGGTCCGACGCCTTTTATACACACGGATCCGCCGTGGGAGATTCCTTTCGGTAAATTTCGGCCGATAGACTCTGCACGTGCACAGCACATGTCATCAGCTATTTGAGATCGCAGAATTTTCCGTTTTTCGATACTGGGAGCCTCAAAGCGGTCGTTTCTGCTTGAATCAATAGCAACTGAACGCTTTTTGAGTGATTTTTTTTTGGCCGATTTTTCTGTCCGACGCTGTTTCTCCCTCTGATCCCGAGCGTGAAGGATCAGTTGCTCGCTTCCCTCGCAAAAGAAGGGAAGGAGAACAAGAAGGCGTTGTTTTGCCATGCTCAAGTTCAGGATCATCGCTCTAACGCACTGCAGAGGGACACTACTTGCTATACACGATCAGAGCCCGAACATAAGTATAATTCCAGAGTAGGGGACCAAATCATGTAGCGTCTACAAGTACTCCATCGCCCTCCGACCCCGAGGCTTGTCGGGTGATTGCTAGAAGATAAGAATTGGAAGGCGGTCATTGGCAATAAACATCAGACTTACGTTCCCGCCCTTGCTCAAGGGCCAAGGCATCTTCCCATCCCTCCTCAAAGAGATCCGCATTGCTTTTAGGATGCGCAACAGATGCAGCGATTTTTGGTCGCTTTTTGCCTTCAAGCTCAGCGTGCCATGCGTCTACAGCTTTTGATGCTTGACTGTACACGACACTGAGTCAGACGACAAAGAATAAAGGGATAAGACAAACCTGGGGGCATATGTCCGAGCAAACAAGGCAGCCTCGGGGGCACGTTGTGTGTTGATCAACAAGTCGACGCATGCACTCGGATCACCGAGTTGGAACAGTGTCGCAAATGCCAGGTTATTTTGCCCTTTCTCCACTACCATTAAAATGCAGTCAATATCATCGTAATGCTGAAGAGAGCAACAACTTGCCGGCTTTGGCGGAAAGAGCGGTTAGGCCTTCCTTGTCTCCAGTTGCAAGGAGTAGCAGCATCAACGCGCTGAGGTCGTTACCTTTTTCGAAGCATTCCCGAGCAAGGTCAAATCTCCACACAGCCAGAGCACGGTCTCCAAGCGACTTCCACTTGAGCTCAGCCTCAAGCTCAGGAACCGCTCGCGTGATTTCCAAAGCAGTATCCAGGTCATCTAGTTGCAATGCGAGGTCGAATTTGTGGTCAGGGTCCGTCGTTACTTGAAGAGCGAGCTCCTTGAGGTCTGGACGAATATGTCAGGCCAGAGCCGAGCAATAAAAGTAGCAGAACACGGACCCTTTCCCTCAAGGAAACGAGCAACCTTGTTGAGTTGGTCTTTCGGAAGCGTGGGTAAAAGCTCAGCCGCCGCTTCCATGTCGCCTCGAAGTACGGCCGTTTGGTATTCTACAACACTTAAGGAGAGAGAGTAGCTGTAGATGTTCACATCCTTGTCGGCGAGGTAGACACGATTGTGGGCAGGAATGTAGCCCAATAGGAACAGTGGCCTTCGACAATGTCAGAGTTGGAGCCACTTTCCAGAAAGTCACTCACGTATCGAAAGGGCTGATGCTGTATGATTCGTTACCAACGAAGTATGAAAGTCTGTTGGTATTCGTCGTGTAGATGAAGCAGTCACCGATCCACTTGGCGGTTTTGACACTGTTCCAACCGTCAGTATGAATACCGGAGGAAATAAACGCAAAACCTACCCGTCCGGGACATCTGCAACCACTTCAAACGCCTCCTCGACACCCTCGTCGGTAATTTCGGCACCTCCCTCCAACGCAGCATTATACGCGTCACGATCAAATCGTAAAATATAAAAGGAGTCGTCGGCTGTGATGGCCACAAGCGATCCAGTCCCGGACCAGAAGACCTGGGACATGTCAGCTTTACTTAGAGAAAAAGATAATCCGAGGAACCCACGTTCTTAGCATCTACATCAATCCGCCTCACAATCTCGCCGGACTCCCAGTCCCAAAAGAGGACGAAGCCAGGACCCCTGGCGCCCAACAGCGTTCCACCGTGCAGCCCGTCTATTGCCCAGCTACCGGCGCCCTTCATCGAGCTTCCCGTCCTCTCTTTGAAATTTTTGTACAACTTGAGCTTGACCTTGGTCTCCAATACTGCGTAAGTATTTGAATCGGGCGCCCAGGCAAAGGACAAGCCATTTCCAAACGACTTGTTCCGCCAGGCAAGCGCAGTGTAGGTAATGTACTCGCCGTCACCAACAACAGTGACGAATCGGCCGTTGGGAGAGTGTATCAGGGACGTGGCATATATTTCCGTATTGCCGATTTCCTTCGGCGAAAGACGAAGACGAGAACCATCGGCTGCGTCCGCCAGCGGTGCGTCGACAGTCTGAAGATTGCCCGAGAGTACTTCTTGGTTGCGAGTGAAAATCAGTTTGCCGGAAGGGTCCATGCTGAAAGTCGGTTCATCGCGCCCAAGCTACGAGAATTAAGAAAACGAGAGGACAGAATAAAGGACAAGCATACCTTTACGACAACTACACCCTCATCAAAACCGAAAGCGACGTCATTAGCGTCCTTGCGCAGCGCAATACACCACGCCCGCTCAAGTGCATAGCTCAGCGTGTTCTCTACGCGATAGGTGCCACTATTCCACATCTTGACGGTCCCATCCTCGCTACCACTGATGATTATCGGAAGGTTGGGATGGAAGATGGCGAAGGAGACGTTGTTCGTGTGCCCCTCCATCGTCTGGACGCAGCTCTTACTAAGGTAATCCC
This sequence comes from Mycena rebaudengoi, assembly GCA_029282285.1. Lineage (NCBI taxonomy): Eukaryota > Fungi > Basidiomycota > Agaricomycetes > Agaricales > Mycenaceae > Mycena > Mycena rebaudengoi. The sequence continues at coordinate 1,636,638 of JARJCX010000011.1, read as the reverse complement.
AGACTTTGACAGTCTTGTCGTCGCCGGTGGTGACCAGGTAGGGTTTGTCGGTGCCGGGGTAAAAATCAACAGAGTTAACGCCCTTCTCGTGGGTATCCATGGTGAAATTGGCGGAGGACGAGCCAATTGACCACATCTTGACGGTACGGTCCAGACAGGCCGATGCGAAGGTATTTGAGTCTTTGGGGTTGAAACAGAGGTTCATTATAAAATGGGTGTGGCCTTCGTAGAGCTACAGGAGTATTAACTGAGTTACATCAATACTGAGAGCATTTTACCTGTATGTTTTTCCAGCCCTTGTCCCAGTCCCAAGCTTTAATCGTCATGTCGTCGCTTCCAGTCAGAACAATGGGGGCAGTGGGGTGCACGGCGAGACATCTGATATAGTCTGGATGAGCTTCGAAAGCGGCGACTTTTTCGTGCGTGTTGTAATTGAAGACGCGAAGCTGAAAGTCGTCGGAGCCGGCGACGAACCAGTTCTTGCGCGCGATAAATTTGCAGCAGCGAACGGGGACTTCCGAAACCTCGAAAGTTTTGACGATTGCGCCTGTTTCGTGGTTATATATGTTCACAGTGCCGTTGTAGAGACCTGTCAGAAGCCATGGCTCGGTGGGATGAAAGTCGACTCCCTTGACCCTGTCGGACCTGTTGAACAGCTTCCGCTAGGAGGGGGTTCAGCACGGGCAGAGCTGAAAGGAGAGCAGAGGAACACAGACATTAACCTCGAATAACATGCTGGTGGACGTGGAAGGCCTTTGAGATATAGCAAGGTCAAACAACGGCACTGCCACAATCACCAGCCGTCGACGTACTGAAGTACTAAACACTTAACCACGCTGCAGATCGGTGCCTATTTCAACACTGGCGTTGTAACTCTTTTCAGCTACCTGGTTGGCGGGCGACTCTCGAGCTCGTTCCGGAATCGGGACGGCGAGGTAGAAGTCAACCTGTAGCTCTAACGCTGCAAAATTTACTGGATATTCTTCCCGATTCATCAGTTCGAGCATCGCGCTTTTTCTGCTTGCAATGCGCGAAGTTTTGCCGCGAAAATGGGCGATTTTGAACATGTGTACAGATTCAAGTTTGCGTCTATCAAACTACACGCGGAAAAATCTACGACGAGCCTCTCGCAGGACCACCACGGTCTCTACCCCTGCCCTTCTTCGTAGATTCCATGCTGCCTTTGCCTTCTGATGGAGAAGGAGCGGAAACGGCGGTAGCCGAGTCGTCCTCGAGTGTCCTCATCGAATTCCGAATCACTTGTCTCTGCCGGGAGGCCCGGGACTACGAGTTTGGACCTCCGCTTCTTCAGCTACCATCGCTAGCGCTTGATCGAATTTGCCAACCATTTAGAATGGACCTGTTGTTGCTGTCATCGGCGGACCAGTGCCGCTTTCGAATTTCTTCTGCTCCGCAGGCATACAAGTGCGCGCTGGTGTCGCGAAGAATATCTATGATGTTAAAGGGCCCGCCGTCGTTGGGATTCTGCGTGTTTCGTTCACTTCGCTCCAATCTGAATATTCTTTATCAGGCAGACACTGCATCAAGGTGCAGAGACCTCATGATGCCTGGCCTTCCGGGCCTCGACGAGCTGTTTTTTTCTGACTGCTTCAGAACATCGGATGAGGTCCAATCTTCCAGCCGCCTGGCGGCTTGGCCAACCTTGCATGCTAGACTGCCTCATTATGGTCCCCGTAGATTCTAGAAGACGGTTCACACTGCCAGTTAACGCATGTGGCGCGGATATGGTGCGTAGAATGGTGGATGTGTAGACGCATTTTGAGCCGATGCTCTACTGACATAGAAGGCGAAGATACGGCAGCCATAGAGACTTGCAAAAATTTAGACGATTCCCACCGTGTGTACGGTGTAATTAACCGCCATCGAACACTACTTATCGTTTTACGACGTCGACCAACATGTTCTCACTCCCGTCACAACTACGTTGAAGAGGATTTTTGATTTAAAATCGCGGTCTCCCGATAGTGCTCGGAGTCGCTTCCGAGCATATGCTTTCGGGCTCGGCCACCTCCACGCGTTGCCTCGGACTGTGAGCCTGAAAAAATCTGTGTAAGCGTTCCGGCGGCTCTGCCGCCGGAACAACCTTGGCCCACATTTCAGAATAGGCTAAATCGCGAACCGATGAAGAGACGGAGACTTGGAACCTGCAGTCCCGCTGCACGACCTGATTCCTGATTCCTGAATTTATGCGCGTGTATTTTCCAGCTGCTTTACTATCTTCGAGATTTTTTTGATCGGCACTGTTCTCCAAAACCGTTTACCCAACGGCCACCGGAATTCACATGGAGCATCCTTAATATATGGATTTCAATCGCGTGAAGTGGCCTAATTTTTGAGCTTCAACCGCACTTGCAGGAACATCGGCGAGGCGAAATTACCAAATACTGGCTTTTGATTGGGATTTGGCAGGTGATTGCTTCATCAAAATTTTGCAGAAAAACAGGATTTGATTTTCTGATGGGTGCAAATCTTCTTGGAATGCTCTACAAACTTGGAAACAGCATCTCTCATATCAGGAGAGTAACCTTCTTTTTTGATGGAGGCTTTGAGCTCATATTCCACCTGCCACATCGAAATCTTGCATAAGTGGGCCGAAGATATGCCCGGTTCACCGAGTCCATAGACTTATATCGAGCCGACGAAGTATTCTTTGAGGTATTTATTGAGCGCAATCATATCTTTAAATTTGTATCTTTGGCTGGCTGGTAGACCTGGAAGCGAGCGCTCTGCAGCTTAGCCTCAGCCTCTGTTGCAAACTCTGTGTTTGAGACGGCCGGCAGCGCTGCCGGCTCTGATGTCAGCAGCTTACGGCCGCACAACGGCTAATACATCACGATGAGTAAAATTAATGACGAGTAAAGCTTTTGCTGAATCGCGCCGATATGTTTCGTGGTCAAAACGGCGGGATAAATAGTCGCACATCCCTGCCTCTCACATATTCCACCTCCAATGCGCCCCTACTATATGCACCCCTACCCTCACCTGAGGTTCCACTCTTGGGCTGGTCCTCGCCGCCTCGTCTGGTTTATTCTCGGAGCAACCGCTGCGACTATGTGGCACACCCGCAAGGAGGCCCATGGCCACACCACTGAACGTTACTTCGGCCATTGTTTCCGCCCACCAGTTCAGCATCGCCCGGCGTCCGATGTCCAGCCCATGTCTGGGGATGCCCGCCAATGGAGACCGCGGGACATCCCGAATACCATTAACAATATCCCCCCCGCACCAGCCCTACCTTGGGGCTATCCAGAGATGCACAGGGACCGCCAATGGGAAGAGGAGAAGATCAAGCTACAGGCGTTCGGAAAGCAGGCAGAGGAAGCTGTTCGTATAATCTTCGGCGTTGTAAGTTCCACACTCACAAAAGCTTAGATGACCCAACTCTCCGAGGCGACCCTTGATTCTGTCCTGACTACGGTGGAAACCCTCAAACAGGTCCGTCGCTCTTAGCAGATCCCTCTGGCAATACTTACACCCGATATTTGCTTACACAGAAACTTGTCGAGCATCGGGCTGAACGTCAGAAAGCTCAAGAGCTACTCGAGAAGCAGCTCGAGGAAGAGAGGAAGAACCCGCATCGCTTTGTCTAACCACACTCCTTTTACATTCCCAGCACATGTAGCATATCACCGTAATCCAGATACAGACATTATATATCAAGCCTCTGCTCCTTCGCGCGCGGTCCACGCCTCCCTGGTCTTGACGTAGTCTGGGGCTTGCGGGTTGAGCTCACCTTGCTCTTCGGCTAAGTGTAACAAAAAATTAGCATCCCCATTCTTGTTGAACTATCAGCACCTGCACTTACGCGTCGAGTGCCAGAAGTAAGTGACTAGACCCACGAGGATCATCCCAAATGCGATAAAGTAGAGCCAGTAAGGTGAGTAATGCTGTTCGGGTCAGAAATGTAAGTATTGACGCGAGTCCCCGACGGATCACGCAATTGAAAGACATACGTAGAGGCCCAGACCTAAGCATGGCGAATGAATACAAAGAGCGTGGTTCTTCGGCATGGAACTCACCGATGATGAGACCATACCAGTCTGAAGAAAGCAGACTGAGATTGTAGTATGCAGAGGAAGCCATCCGGTACAGCAACGGCGCGACCGTGTAGAGAATGAACATAGCTGGTTCGACATGATCAGCTCAGAGCGGCATAGAAAATCACAGAGTGCTTACCGGCGGTATAAGCAAGGATGAGACCGACTGGAACAATATAAGCCGGAATAAAAATCATTGAATGAAACAACTGACCGGTGGCGGCGTTCCAGCTCACGGTTTTCATAGCTTCGTGTTCCAGGGCAGAAGCTTGGATTCCACAGACAATAAACCCAAACATGCCCAACTGGCCCACAACTTCGTAAAGAGGTCGTTTTCGGACGAAGAATTCTTCAGTCGCGTTCGCTACGAGCGCATAGAAATTAGTGCAAAATATAGAAAGTCCAAGAAACCTACTGAATCCGTAAAGAGTAGCCCCTGCGATCATGAAAGCGTCCCCTTTCCCTCTGGATATGGGGTCCCAATTCTTTTGGGTTAGCTCATCGGAGGCCACGAGTAGTCCCAAGCCACCGATGCAGATGAACACGCCCTGTGAAGGTCGACATTAATATTAAACAGTAGAACAAGACGGAACACTGACCAGGTATTGGGTCCAGTGGTATTTGGGCCGCATGTACAACCACGAAAATGCCATGCAGACAGGGATAGCCCACCTGACAGTGCATTAATATGACAGTAAGGGAGACGGTGGAGGGATATACGCGTCAAGCAGCATGCACGACAATAGATCAGTGTATTGATACGCCTGCCCCAATGTCAGCTCGATTGCAACTATTGCTTCATGTATTTCCTACTTTGACAACCATAAAATTGCCTTCCACATCGCAAGCCGCCAATATCAGGTCTGAAAGAAAGGTCAGTGATGCGAAGGAGGAAGTGCTGGAAATGAGTCTCACATTTCCATCCGTCTCGCATAACCATCTTTCCCCAACCAATGAACCCGTCTTCAAGAATAAATACAAATGGGCGAAATAGGTAGTAGGTGCTCACAGCGATACATCGTGTATGGGGTGTATACAATGAACAAGGAAAAGTACCTAAGGGGATAGCCGTGAGGCTGATAAAAGCACAACACAGGTATTTGACAGACTCACAGGAAAAGGCTTTGAGTCGTGGACAAGGTCCAGTTTCTTGTTGAGGGTAGCATGAGCAACCCTGCATGAATAGGTCGTATCTGACTTCTTACCGCTTTACCAGCTCAGTCGTCGTAACATTAGTGCAAGTGATGCACAACGAGACAAGTTGGCCGGCGAGCAAGGAGAGGATAAACCGGCGAGTCCAGATACTTTTGAAGCGCCTGGAAGAGCTCCCGAAGAAGGCAGAGACTGAAGTATAGTCTATCGGAGGACGCTGTGTGGAGGGTTCGCCGTATGGCAGCTCGGACTGCAAGACCACTTCATCATGCAGAGATGCTTTCTGGTCTGGGGAATCCATTCTCCAAATGTCGCACTCTTGGAGTCTGCAGCACGTATATATAAGTCGATGTGTCGTAAAGAGAGAGTATGGTTAGATTTTTTGATTGAGCAAGAAGCCAGTGGGCCCAAATCGCGTTCAGAGGAGCCCTGATTTCGCCCAAGAGGGTATAGTTGGATTAGCGTACCTGTGGCGGACGTGCCTTGGCGGGCTTGATCACCCAGTGCGAAGTGAGGAAGTAAGAGTGGACGCTCCATACGAACCAACTGATCGAAAGATAAAATGTCCTCGGATCCGCGGGCCGACTCCGAAGGGGCGGTGGAACAACCGTGACTGTCAATAATAACCCAGTCAATGTCCTCCAACAACTCAGACGATTTACCGCATGTACGCGTCCTTTCTCTACACATGAGCTCTGTCCGATCCATCTTTTTTGAAAGCCCCACGAAAACGTCGAGCCGCTGGACTACAGGGAACAGTTCCAGGTGATCCTCATCGTTTCGCATTTTGGTAGTTTCGGAGGCTGATGGCCAGCGCTCAAGGGCCGTGAATCCTCAAAGTTCATTGAGTTCGTGTCCATTATCCCAGAGTTAACCAGCTTTAGTGACTGTCCAAAGTCCTTGTGAAGCCGCCTCAAAAGCAAGTCTCAAGTGGTAAGGCCGCTAAGGCATAGTCGAGGTCACTGAATAAGTCTCGCTCAAAGCATGGATAAGAACAATTACGACCGAAGCGAGGTTCGTGACTGGTGGGCCCTCATGGCGCGGCTGACGGTGCTATACAGTGTATGGATTATTTTCAGGCCTACCGCGACTGCAAAGCAGCATGGGTTGGTACTCACACACACCCCCAAACTATATCTGACACCAAGAGCTAGATACAGCGGCGCAAGGATGATCGTCGGAATGGACGACCGTCAGATTAACAACTTGCGTTTCTGGGAGGAATGTACGATAGCGGAATGTACTCGAGAGCGTAAATTGCACAAGGTTCTGATACTTACAACATGTCAGAACATTTTAATAAAGCGGTTACTACACGATCAGGAGGTAGGCAATGGAGGTGGGGCATCGGGCGGCGGAGCGAAGATGATGTGAAGAGGCGGCGTAGTCTGGCTGTCTTCGCTGAGAATCGTGGCAATGATGGAGCGCCCAGCGAACGAGCGACCGGCCAGTCCTTTCAGAGCTCGTCCAGCGCTCGCAGCATCCGCGTACTTGACATAAACGCGACCCACTCCGGCTGCTTCGTCAATACGAACAGCATCCTGCGCCGCCATCTGACCTCCGTCGCCCGGCGCCCATTTAGACTTGTCCTTCTTGACTGGCCGAGGAATCCGCAAGTCCTCAACGGTGCCGAAGTTGGAACATTCCTCCTTGACGTCCTCATAGAGGTCACCGAACTCGTCGTCGTTTGTGAGGTCTTCTGCAGTAACCATGTTCAGCATGAGAAGAATCCGGGCGTCCGAGCTGGAATTGTCTCCGGCAGGCATGATGGGACGAGGGATTTCAGGGAACTGGTCGTAGGGTATGTTCGAGACCATTTCCGGACCTCCAGCTTTGGCGCCGACCGACGCCCTCTGCACGACCAAGAAGCGGTCCCCAAGTTCCATACCGTTCAAACTTTGAATGGCAATGTCCGTGACACCGTTGTCGACGTACTCGAAGAACGCAAAACCCTGCAAACAGTCAAAATTAGTGATATGCAACAAGAGGAGGACTGTTGACTTGCCTTTGAGGGACCATTGCCATTCTCGCGAACAAGATTGAAGGCCTTGAGCTCCCCAAAGCTCTTGAGGAGCTCCATAACCTGCTCTTCGTTGAGGTATGTGGGCAGCCCACCGACGAAGACCTTGTTGATGGTATCTGGAACATTGGTAGACACCACACCTGGAACGTGAACGCCCGGTGAGGCAGAAAGGTCGATTCCGCCATAGTCTTTGGGGCGGCGGATTTTGAGGGGGCCGTTGATAAAGATAATCCCGTCGAAAGCCATGGCAGATGTTGCATCTTCTGCGCTGCGGAACTAACAGCAAGTAAGATCAGTAAAGCACAAAAGAATATAGATTTAGCTTACCTCAACGAACGCATAGTTCTTTTCGTAATTGCACTGAACAGCCAAAACAGGATTTCCAGGGCCACCAGTGCCGATGTTCATCTCCTCCATCTTGACGTTGAAGAAGTCGGCGAGATTTTGTTCGGTGACTTCGGGGGTTATGCTTCCAATATAAAGCCTACGAGATTGGCGGGAGAGATTGGGGTTCCCTCCGATGCCCATGCCAAAGCTCTGGACAGGCATTGGGGGAGGTAGACCAGCAATTCCCAAAATCGGGGGAATTTGCGTGCGGTTAGCTCCGGGAAGATTGAAGAGGCCTATGCATAATTAGAAAGTGGTCAAAAAGGACGCGAGGTAGACAATTACCAGTTTGTTTTGCTTGCATGGCTGTATACTGTTCGTATCCCGGAGCCGAAACGTCCCATCCGGAGGCTTTTCGGCGTCGTTGTGACAAGGGAAGGGCGCCTTCTGGAGTTGGAGACCTCCGCTCAGGAGTGCCAAAACCGTCCTTATTTCTTCCGCCCCCGCCGTCACGTCCCCCGCCGCGACCACGTCGCTCACCTCGGTAACCTCCGTCATCCCGCCCACCACGTCCGCCAAAGCCTCCACCCCCACCTCCGCCTCCGCCTCCGCCTCCGCCTCCGCCTCCTCCTCCGCGATCGTCGTCGCGCGAACCGCGGTAGCTTGAGCGTCTGTCATCTTCATAATGGGAAGAACGTCTCGGATAGTCATCATAGTCCCGTGTAGAACGGGAGGATCTATCTCGCTCACGTCTGTCGTCCCCGTGTCTCCCACCGCCGTATCGGTCGCCGCCGCCTCCGCGGTCTCTATCTCCGCCACGATGGTCCCTATCCCGGTGACCACCGTCTCTGTCGTCGTGCCTTGAGGAGCGATAGCGGTCGTCACGATATCCACCGCGGTCTGCAAAAAAAAAGAAATGCCGCAGCTAGTAAGTAACTCCGTTCGTTGCTACTCTGCTGGCGAGAGGGCGGCGAAATCGATGGGCCCAGAGGAATAGCTAGCTATAGGAACAACATGGTGCAAAGCAAAAAAGAAATGCACCATGAGCGCTCATCGTTTGGCATGCGGGGAAAAAACAAGGGTGTGAGAAGAAAGTGGACTCGGCCGTTAGGAACTGGTCGTCCTACGGCTGCCAGAAATCAGGCGAAAGCTGAGAAATGAACCCACCATCCATGGCTGCCGATATGAACTCTCTGAGCGCGCGAGGCTGAGCGAGCCGAGTTTTGGAGATGGAGGTTACAGCTCACAAAACAGTGATTTCAATCTCCGCCGCACTAGAGCCGATCTGCCGCAGTTCGGAGCCTCTGCTTTGCTCTCCACCTCATAATAATGACCTCAGATCTACCCTACGCAGCGGACGCGGAAGTCTCTCTCTCGTACGATGAGTTAGAGGTAGGGCACACCAGGACGTCGTTGGTTTGGGCTCATATATATGCTGCAGGTCCTCCGAATACAATACCAGAAGGAACAGGCACAGAGTTATGTCACTGTGCAGACAAAGTTCAACTACGCATGGGGCCTCGTCAAGAGCCCAATACGCGATCATCAGGTCGAAGGCGTCCGCTTATTGCAGGGTGCGTTCTTACGACTTCACTGGGCCCAGTGCTTAGCTCCACCTTAGAGCTCTACAGAGCCGAACCAACCCGACGGAGAGAGTGCCTGTACTACCTCGCATTAGGCCATTTCAAGATGGGCAACTTTGACGAGGCCAAGAAATTTAATGGTTTGCGCCTTGCGTTCTCTCAGACTCGCCCAATTATTCATGTCTTCCGCAGCACTGTTAATGGAGAAAGAGCCGACGAATATGCAAGCAATTAGCCTCGGCCAATTAATCGACAAAGGCGTCGCCCGCGGTATGCATTTCCTCACTGCATTGCTCTACCTCACTGACGCTTCTACAGAAGGCTACATCGGCATGGCTTTGGTCGGCGGGGTCGCGGCCGTCGGCGCGCTCCTGGTCGCTGGTGCTATACGGCGAGCAACCCGCAAATGAATGTGTCGCTTGCGTTGGCTGACGTCTTCTGCCTTCTCTCTTTCCTTCACGCAATGACTTTGAACACTCCCAACTCTCCGTCGTCCATCCAGTCCCGTTTAGCACTGCAGTACCTACATGTAGCCTTACGCCTCAATACGAACTTTAAACCGTGAAGAATGCAAATAATTTATGTACGTGGAGGGCTCACATCATTAATACAGTTGACTTGTTCCATCGTCATCATACAATGTCCCTCCAGTGGCGTGAATGTCCGGATAACAGTCTATAGTGAGGTGTGGGGATAGGAATTATGGTCATGTAGGTAAGAAGGTCGCTGGTACGATGTCAGTCAAGCTTGCCTTCTCAAGAATAGGTTGAGAACCACTCACCGGCTTCAGCTGTCATTTCCGCATCGGAGCGCTATAAGGGGGCCGAATCACCGACTGCGCTCAGGCGGTGGAAGCCACATTTGATACCTTGAACACCATAATGCCCAACACCGAGAAAGCGGCAAGCACCCCGAGCTGGAAGACTATCCAGACGAACGCCCATTCTGCAAGAAGTGAGCAACAGCCGAGAAGCGGGGATACACAGCCGTACGATGTGGACTGGTGCTTGGAAACATGATGGCGAATTGTGTGGCATCCGAGTCATTTGTTTTGTGAAAGAACCGGTCGTCTGCTACATCCCCTGCAGTGCGAATAATCAAGGCAGGAAGGCAAAGACGAGGTGCCGGACGTACATATGACAAAGAGGACGCTTTCCTTCTATCAGACCATGAAACTTACGTAGGATCACTAGCCACGTACTTCATAACGCCAACGAATAGGCAGTACCATCGTAGGGCTCCACTGTAAATTTCAATTGGGTCAGGACCAATACGCGGCTCAAGCAAGGTGGCGCACCCGTGGTCCATGAACCAAAATCCGATCAGTAAGGCTTCATAAAAGATCGTTAGTAGAATCGTTCTGAGAATTTCAGTCAATTGAGAATAACTCGTTTGTGAAAGGCGACCTACAATTTGTCTCTCACGAGCGCCAATGGCATTATAAGTCCTATGCCCAGGACGAAGCTCATGACTTTCGCCACGAGCGTATCCCACCCTGCGAGAGTGAACAGTGCTCCCAGAAGCGTAGAGCCTATGTAACCGGCTGAAAGTATAAAACCAGGGCGTCCGCCTTCTACGATGGTTGCCCCACCGACGTGTGGGTCTATGGTGATTTTTAATATTCGCCCGCCGGACATGATGCCCTGGAAATTATTGGTACCTATGATAGGTTGGAGGTGGAAGGAGGAGACATACAGCCATTATGTGGCAAAGCTCATGCCATCCAATTGCAAAGAGTTTCAGAGGATTTATGCAATTCCGGACGCCGGGCACGTTCCTGAGGTATGAGTTAGAATCAAGGGAGTATCTGTATAGCGGGGCAAGAACCAGAAGCCAAAGATCACAACCGCCATAGCAATAATCTACGAAAGACATGAATGCCAGCATTCAGCCAAGAGCTCGATTACACACGACGTATAGCACCACGATCTATAAAAGAGACGTTAGCTCAGGTAACAGTAGGCCGTAGGAGCACGAGCCTGGTCCCCAGAGGGCGTGAAGTTCCCGGGTGCTGCAGACGGGGATGGCGAGCCCAATGGTGGGGCGATTGGGGGTCGGGACGGTGTGGACATTATTGCGCCACTGCCGTTGGCGGACGTTCAAATCGAACGAGATATCGCAAGATGCCAGAGTGAAGTTGGGTGGTCCTAATGTACCCCCAGACCTAAGGGTGAGCACTCCGAATGGACGACTACAAGGGTTGCCGACTGCCTCGTGTCGCGACTAAAAGTAGAAGGTGGTTGAACTAAAACGGGCGTCACAGTCACGTGTTTCGCGTTTAAGCGACGCGACACCAATTGCACGCGGCAAAATGAAGATGACCAGATTAGGAATGGGTTACAGAACCACAACTCAATTGAAAACCGTGTAGAACCACATTAAATTGGATTCGGTCACAACTGCGCAGCATGATATAAGCGCGTCTATTTCAACTTTTTTTTTCCACCGTGCTCTTGTCCTCATACCCTCACCAGCGCACAGCATACCACTGCAAGACTTGCTTGAAATCAAAATGGTGATCTCATTGCGTTTTGACCATGAGCAAGAGCTCTGAGCATCCCTCGTAGAGCAAAAGCGGAAAATCGTGGACGGGTGGCAAAGGAAAGGGCAAGGCAATCCCCTCGCCGGGCCGTGTTTCGCTCTCGACCAAAGCAGGCGTCGTATTCCCTGTCGGCCGAATCCGTCGTTACCTGAAGGCTGGTTGTCAGTACCGAGTCAGCGTCGCCGCTTCAGGCGAGTCAACTCCGTTGTTCTCAAATCGTCCAATCTAACAAACTTTCAGTCTACCTCGCGGGCGTCCTGGAATATTTGATGGCTGAACTGCTGGAGCTGGCAGGAAATTGCGCGATTGACCACAAGAAGGTTCGGATTATCCCCCGCCACATTCAGCTGGCCATCCGCAACGACCCCGAGTGCGTCAGATCCATTTCCTTCAAAGCAGCAGCAGCTCATATAGAGTTTCAGGTTGGACAGGTTGTTGGCCAAAATTGTGATCATCGAAGGCGGGGTGGTACCGCACATCCATGCCTCCCTTCTTCGCAACCCGAAGGGACAGGGCTCGAGGGCGACGACAGAAGAATCCGACTTCATCTAAAAATACAAAGTGTCATGTAGTCGCAGAAAATGACAAGGATGTAATAATGTTCTTTCTCATATTCTACTCATATCGCAGTTGATTCGTCCGCATTGAGAATGAGAGTACTGAAGAAACGTATCATCTCAAGCAGCGCATCCACGTTCATCGCTATGGATGAAAATTAGCATATGTGGACGAGTTGAGCGCATGCAAGTACGCACATTCATTGACAGTGTGCACGCCGCTCTCTTTGAGGGGCGGCGCGTTGTTGTGGTTGTAGCGGAAAATGCTACGCGAAAGCTTCCAATAATATCGAGTATCTGTACTGGGTTGAGAGCAAACCGATCCGCAAAGGAGAGGACGTACCAGTGTTTCCGGTACTCATCCCCGGAGCAATGACGATGGTGTCGCTCCCACTCAGGGATCGGTGGGCGTTGTAAGCCGCCTTGATAGTGCCGGAAAGCACCTTGTATGCTGCAGAGCCGTCGCCGCTGATCGGGGAGACGGGTGCAGGCTCAAATGCGGTGCCCCAGGCATCCTTGAGAGTCAGTGTCCCGATCGCAGGAGCGCCTTCTTCCGAGACCGTGGCACCAAATGCCTTGTATGTCAGATTGAACTTCGAGGCAAGCGACTTGAGAAGGGCAGTGTCGTGTGCCTGAGTCTCGCCAACGGAGCTGTGAATTACATAGGATCAAAGAGTGCTCGTAGCTGTGTGAACTGCGCGAACCTTTGAGTAGATATACGATGGTTGACGACAGCGAAAGCCTGCTCGGGTAATGCATTCGATTTGACACCCCCTTGGATAATGTCGATCGCTTGTGTGGTTCCGATGAGACTCCTGTACCAAATGTCTTGGGAGAGAACTTTTTCAAGCGCCCGTAGAGCCAGTTTAGACTTGGCAGAGCGTTTGATCAGCTTTTTGAAGCGGCGGGGAATAGTGGCGCCATGCGCGGCTAGGCATTGTAGGTTGCTGTATACGATAGAGTCCCTCGACTAACTGGTGGTGAGCCAAACTGACAATTCGCGTAGCTTGGTAGAAGCTCACCAGTTCCAGTTTGTACGGGTTTTCCTCGTACTTGACTAGAAGTGCGGCCAGGATCCCGATGGTCTGAATCAACACGTCAGAGGCGGAAACAAAATGGGTCGGTGAACGTACAGTGTGAGCAGGTGGGACGCTGGAGTGACCACCTGGCGAGGTAACCTCTACACTTACGTCCAAATTGCCCTTTTCAGCTACTGCAGGGACAGCAAAGATTGAACCATGCGTTTCGGAGAATCCACCTGCAAATTATACATCAAATATGCATATCAACTACAGGAATTTGGCTACTCACCGCCCTCGTCGATGACAAACGCAAACGGCTCATCATCTCCGTAAATACTACGCATGGCCTTTCCAAGCTCGGCGGCACCCTAACAAACGATAAGTTCAGACTTCCAGCCAGTAAAATAACACCGACATATAAGCCACTGGCTTCCTCGTCAAAGCCGAAGGCGAGAACAAAAGTACGAGTGGGTTTGAAGTTCTTGGCGAGTAATGTTTCGATGGAAGTCCTGAGGACAAAAGTCAGCCGATGCGCGAGTAGAATGAACTAGCGTACAATATCGCAATCAGGCCACTTTTGTCGTCTGAGCTTCCACGTCCCCATATACGCCGTCCTGCCACGCTCAAAATCAGCCATGTCAAATACCGAGCAGAGATGCAATGTCATACCGTCAAAGTAACCAGAGTAAGGCGGATGTGTCCATTCTGTAAAATTCCTTAGAGCGGAGTAGAAGATTGAAAGACGAATATAAACCTCCATAGGTGAGAGGCTCCACCGGGACAACGTCTGAAAATATTAAGTTTTAGAATATATAAAATAAGACACAAACCTTGGTGTGCGGCGAGCAGGACTGGCTTTAACGACTTGTCCGAACCTGCCCACTCGTAAAGGAGCCCATAGGTGTTGACCTTCTGAACTGAGAGCGTAGAGTAACTGCAAGCTGTTCAGAGCATGAGCAATCATTTGACAAGTTTGAATACTCACACCAAGGGGAAAGCACTCTGCAGATAGTCGTGAAGTTGGCCAAAAGTTTCCCAGCGGGGGTCCTCTCCGATAGGCCCCATAGTATCGAATACCTCAGTCCTATATGACATGAATATTGCATGGGCGAATAGAATACGAGCGACGAACGGAACGCGGACGGCACCGGCTAACCAGTTAATTGCTTTGGTCTTGAAGTCATCGGTGCCAATGAGGTCACCGACCCTTTCCCAGAGTTCGGCATCGCGCTTTGGCAGGAGGACATCAACCTGAGGACAGTTCGCTGCTGCAAGGTTGCTCGGGTGTGAAACATTATCGAGGTATCGTAGTCCTAGCCGGTTCAGGTGCATGAAGACAATGAAGAAGAAGAAGGACCATGCGATGGCGCGCAGCGTTCGACGGCGAGAAGATTTGGTCTGAGGAACTGCACCTGCGGGTGGCAGCAGAAATTTCTTATTTGTCGACATGGTGGTGGTCTATTAGCAAGCCGGATTTGACGAGGCCCCCGGACACTCACCCATAACTACGTCCGCCGAATTTCGAAAATTTTCGTTGATTTACCTTATGAACTTTGGGCTCCAGCTCGTTGATTTACCTTACATCGGACCGTATATATATAATAAAATTTCCCACGCTATTTTTTCGTCGTTTTCCCGCGTTTAGAGCCTCGGACCTTCCCTTGCACTCCCCGCGTTGGTGCGCGCGACTTCACAGTCTTCTGTTTCTTTACCGCACCACGAGGACCCTTTGGCCTCCTTTTTTTGCCCCCTTCTTCCGGCTCGTCATATTCTTCGTCGTCTTCAACAGGATTCAATATTGTTCACAATTCACTTCTGTTGAGGACTTGCCAGTGTTCCCATTCATTATCACCACCTGTCATGGTGAAAGTCTCTGTGGTCTGCTTCCTGCACAATTGAAGCTTGGTGCAAAAATAAATAAATAAAAAGACAAAACGGGAGTCGATCTCGCGACATACAACCAATTTAAAGAAGCACGGCGCATCCAACTGAGCCATGGCAGACAATGACTTGGTCCTCCTCGAGAGACTACTACCCCCAAAAAAAATCTCGGGCGACGCCCGATTTACCTTACCGCAGACCTGGTCTGGCTCACCAGGCACTGATTTACCTTATGAAACGGACCGGAAAACCCCCAAAATGGATGGTTGATTTACCTTATGGCGGAAGTAGTTATAGGGGAGTGTCCGGGGGCCTATTTGACGGTCCGCAGCGCAATGTCAATGACGGCTCGGATAATGACGGCTCGGATAAGCTGCCATGTGGTCCGGCTTCCTCTTATGAAAATATTTGCTCTTGGACGCATGTCTGTCTACTGGATAGGGCTTCATGAGGCCGCAGAACCGCAGTTTCCCTGCTTGCGTTTGAATATTGCCTGAGAGTAGAAAAAACGCGTAATATCCGCGTTTATTTTGTTCCCGAGTTTGACACGTGCTCGCGTTACTTATGTCGGAAAAACTGAAATCATCTTTCAAGGCTTTGGAATGCCTTGCAAGGTCCCAATACTTGGCTGCATTGCAACGGTCTTGCAACAGAAGAGTTGCATTATAATGCTCACATTATAAGGCATTATAAGGTTGTCAGTTATTGTACACCTATATAGCCCACATAAGTAGTCTACCTAGACATGGTATAAATAGGGTGTACCAGGTCTAACTGAAGTCCTTTTGTAAATAAACGCGGGGGCTCACTAAAAGTCCCAATAGCTATTGCTATTACCTGTTACAGCGTCGGAGATGAACTGCCGCCATCATCATGTGCCATCACTGACACCTCAGGCATCACCGACGGCTTCTTTGACATCGTGTCCGCGCCATCAACGCCGCATCAACCGCCGTCACCGCCGCATCAAAACCATCAATGCTCCTCGTCGTCGACCCCGCGCCTCGTCCGTTAAGATGCGTAAAATCAGAAAAATAATATGGTGTGTTCCCATAGTATATTAGAACCCTTCCCGACTAAATTAAACCATGTGCCCGACCACTACTGCGTGCAACTATATAAACCACAAAAAACAAACTAATTACTGGAAGTAATCCTTGAATTTTTTGTATGTAGGCGTACGGGTAGCTATGGTAGTACACAAAACATGGGAAGTGGTGTATATGAGGTGGGGGGGATAGCATTGGAAGGAGGGAGAATACTTCAAAGTTAGCACAACTCATAAGTTCTCCGCACCCTGTTCGCTGTTTGAACGGCCCTCCCAATTCCGTTCCAACCGCGCGCTGGCCGCCCCCGTCGTGCCTATTTTGCACGAGTAACGACGGAGATGCCGCCTGAGATAAATGGGCAGCTGCGTGCACCGGCGGGTGCAGTGGTTACGTTCCGCCAATGGCCCCTGGCGCTTTTTGCGGGTACCGCTTTGCTCTCTGTTTCCCGGCGGCCTTTGTATTCATCCACCAGCTGTTGGTCATGTTGGTGGGCACGGCGCGCAGGATGTAGGGGTTCGAGGCAGATGATGTCAGTGATGGCTGCGATGGCGTTGATGTGGCCGCGCTCGCAGTAGTGGAAGGCACGGTGGCGGGAGTGAGCTGCGACTGCGTCGTCAGGGACACAACATACATGCACCCAGGAGGAGCCCATTAGTTTCCGAACGGGATGGGATGTCTGCCTACCATGTAAAGTTTAAACCATCAGCAAGGCAACAGGTCCAACGAGGTGGAGGTGCAGGCTGCGCAGCTGCCTGACTCGGTCAGGGGTCGATACGGGGAACAGTAAGCCCTGTGACGTTGAATGTGCGCCGTCTGCGGAGAAGGGGAGGAGAAGAGACGGCAGTGTTTGCAGCGGTGTTTGCCACAGTAAAGACATCTTCTTTGAGCTCCGTGGTAAGGATGGACCGGCGGTGTCTGCAGACGGCTTCGACTCAGAAGCAGATTGCACAACAGAGCACTAGCTCAGGGTGACGGAACGGCCATGGGGAAAGAGCAAGCTCCAGCGAAGCAGCCACGTATAGTACTAATCCCGGTATGATTTTTTGATTTGCATGACAGTTGCTTTGCTGCTTTCTGCTCCACCTGTGCGTGTTGTCTGTCCATATGTGCGCCAAAGAGAGGATCCCGCTCAGATGTAGGCTGAGTACGAACAGCTGCCATGCGTGTAGAGTAGCACAATTCCTGCCAGATTCCTGCGATGTATATGAACCAGGCCGATTGTTTAAAACTACTAAACCTCCACGTACTTCTGTGTATCGTGTTCAGAACCTGCTTGGCAGTGTTCGCATTTCTAGTCGAGATCCAGGGGCTTTTGTACAATGAGCCAACGATTAAACTTGGGGTGAGTTGGTGGTTACAAGTCAAGAGGTGTAACAGTGATGTAAAGCAGCCCAATCACAACGAAATGAGTTCGTGATTTCTAAGACCATTTTGTATCCCACATACTATCCTCTCCGCTGTAAAATCCCTATTTTTTCCAGTGCATTACTACACATGAGGTGTACTCAGGTTAATATCCTCACGGTCACTAGACTCCACAGTGTAAAGGAATATAATAAATAGACATTTCCCGAGAAAAATATTGAGTGCGTTGAAAACGTTCCAGATTCAAGGCTTGAGTGAGCTCCCAAAATTTCTCAAGGGGGCGCAATGGTAGAGGCAAGTTATAGGGCAAACTGTAAACAGAGTTCGTGACTTTCGTACCGCTTACAGACTCGGGATCAGGCTCTCATGGTGCCGAGTTCAAGGATTGCGGCCCAAAAACATCCATTGGCATGACGAGTATACATTGGGGTGTCTACGAGACATGGAGCTCCTCTAGCAGTTCATCTACGGCTAAAAACTCTGAGGCCATTCTGCGCAGCCTTGGGCGCTGCGCTGAGCTTGCAACTCGCCAAGTAGTGTCGACGAACGGTACAGCATGCGGAGTGTACAGGCTCGCGGCTTCACACGTGCCCTGGCTTGCCCCTTGGCAAGCCGCGGTGGATTCCCCGGATCGACGAACCGCGGCCGCACGGAGATGCAGCGCCGAACAGAAGGCAGGCCTTCCGCACTCGAGAGTCGACGTGGGTTGCGCTGGGTGTACAATGCACCCAGCTGCCCCCGTTTGGCCCGCCTGGGACTTGGCGGGCATACACAGTGCGGGCCCGCAACCGTACACTGGTACTCGCCACAGTCCGTCTCTCCTGCAGCGTGCCACACTGTCCACGTTCCACCCACCTATGATTTCGCTGGTGCAGTCGCACATGTGGTCGTTGTTCTTGGTCTTGGGCCACAGCAGCGCCAGCAGTCTTCCGCCTGCGCGCTGCGGGCGGAGGTGGCTGCGATGTTGCTGTCAAGGCCGTGAGGGCAGCTGTTTTTGTGCCTGAGCATGCATGGAGGAAACACAGCGAGTTAGACAGCCCACATGAAGTGGGAGGAAGAGACAGAGGAACTGTATGGACTTACGAGCAAAGGGGCATTAACATATCTACTATAATCTAGAATAAGTGTCAGGATGTGAGTAGAGAGGAGGTTACGGGTGTTGCGCACCAGCTGGAGGATGTTGCATGCAAGCAGAAGGCCGTCATCCAGAGCAGAAGGTTGACGTGGAAGGCGTTGAGCAAGTACTTTGCTGCCGCCGAGTTGGTGAGCTGGCAGCGTCGTGGATGGCTGACCTTGGGGGCGCCCGCTGAGAGGTGGGTAAGACATTGAGAGTATCACCCAATATCTTCCTGATTTTACAGGACTTGACGCGCACTAACGAGGGAGGCGCGCAGACGACGACGAGGAGAGAGCGAAGAAGAGATGATGGGATTGATGGGGTGATGAGCGGGAGGTGATGTGATGGCGACACGAGGCAGACAGCGGATGATGTCCGAGATGTTCGTGATGGCAAACTGATGATAGTGGCGGGTTTTCTCTGAGACTAGAATGGGTAATAGCAATATCTATTGGGACTTTTAGTGAGCCCCCGCGTTTATTTACGAAAGGACTTCAGTTAGACCTGGTACACCCTATTTATACCATGTCTAGGTAGACTACTTATGTGGGCTATATAGGTGTTATTGTAATTGAAAAGAAGGGACAGCGTCTCTAATGGCTCTTGGTCCTTACGGGCTTTCTATCCTATTCTATTCGATCTAATGGTTTCTAACGGTTCTTAGTATTACATTACAGTACAGTCGGATTAGATTAGATTACAGTACATTACTTACTACGATTACACTCAATTGGGCTTAGATTAGATGAGATTACACTATTGATTAGATGAGATTACACTACTAATTAAATGCTGTTTTTACAAGGATTCGAACGGATGACCTTTTACACTACTACATAATTCTACGATAACGCACTATAGCGACTGCGCCAGGCAGCATATAATAGAAAAGAACCTCACTTGAATATATGACGTCCTTGGCGTCAACATTATAATGCATTATAATATGCAGCAAAAAAATAACGAATGACTGAGTTAAGTAGTGCTTATATAAAATGTTTTACGCTAGAGTTTATGTACGACTTACATCGTGCCCCGCAACCCCAAGACACACCCCCAGCCCGCCCCCACAGCTCCGTCCGCGACTCACCCGATCCCTCAGGTCGTCCGACTGTCCCGCGACCCGTGACCACGCAGCCTGCTCGGCCAGCTTCGCCCGCTCCCGCACCAACTTCGCCGCAGCCCCCGTCACCTCCTTCCCCATCTTATCGTTCAAGTCATGCCCCTCACGACTAAACCGCTTCGCTGCCACCCCGTCCCCGCACTGCCCTCGACAGACACGCATTCCATGCCACGCTGAGTTGCAGCGCGCGCGAGCGGTACGACATGTATAGGGTGTTAATCACCTTGCCCTTTGGCAGTATGGGCAGCAGCGCGGGCGGACACAGCTTCAGGCACGGCTACGCCCACAGCGCAACGATTGCAGAGTGGTGGTAAATGTTGTCTGTGGAATAATCTAGCCCGGCTCGTACTATGTCGACACCAACCCACGACAAGCCACACACACGCACGCGCCCGCGCATTCGCAGACACGCTCCGTGTGTGCGGCTCGTATGCGCAGAGGGGCAAGTGCATCAACCGGCCACGCCACTACAACAAGTCGCGTGCGCGCGGCATGCTGGCAAAATACCGTGCTCAGGAATACGCCCAAAGCCACACCTGCGTCTCGCATACGCGGCGTTTCGTCTCTCAATTAATGCACCGAGGCTCGTGCTTCCCCTCGCGGCCGTCAGGTTCGCCGCGTGGTTATTGGCCCTGGGGGCCGTGGACGGCGCGAGCGAGTCAGAGTACACCGACGCCGCAGATGAGGGCGAGTGCGATCCACCGCAGGAATGAGGGCATATGGATTCGGCGACGTCAGGCCTGCAAACGCGGGGGGGTGCAGCGGGGATGGGTACGGGTCCTGGGGCGTGTTGGGGAACAATGCCCACTTGGTCGTTTCAAAGAGCAAGTCCGCGGCGAAAGCGGGCGGCGGTTCGTCTCGGGTGCAAGAGGTTCTTATTCGTGTGTCAGGACATGAATAAAAGGTAGATGAGGAAACACACATATTGTTTTGACGCCCGGCTGCGCTTGAAGCCGTACGTCTGCAAGTAAATCAAAAAACGATTTCACTTGCCCAAATACAAAACCACCCACGGGACTCAACATCGCCGCCGGAACGCTCCCCGTGTGATAATGCCTGGAAAACGACGGCGTCCCCGCTGCCCAACGTCCATCACCTGCCACGAACAAAAAAAAGAAACACGCACCCCTCGACACCGACCCTGGATTCATGCACTGGTCCTCCACCTCCTCCTGCAGCGCACGGCAGTCCTCCCGTGCGTCCGCCAGCAGCTGCTGCAGCTCCACGTTGTTGCGCTTCAGCGTCTCGTTGTCATCCACGAGGATCTCGAGCACTCCGGCTGCTCTTGTAATGGTGCCCCGAGCGAGCGGTCCAAGGTCTGCAGGTGCGCGCGCGGGTCCACAAGGATTGTAGAGTCGCCAGCGTCGACGCCGCATACTCGCAGACCGCAGTGTCTCATCGGCGCGGCGCAGCTGTGAAGTCCTTGCCTCCTGCGCGGCCAATTCCCTCGCACGCACCCACCATTGTAATTTGTGTCCCATAAAAGCGGCGGCGCTAAACGGCGTAGCGCGGCGAAAGAAGGGCTGGAAGAGGGCTCTACAGAGTGTTTAGCAGTATCGGAGGAGGAAGATCTGGTAAGGTATTACCTTGCAATGGCCTTGCAATCCGGCGAGAGTCTTGCAAGCGACTTGCAATTGTTTGTCCTGGCTTGCAACGGCATTATTATGTCATTGCAAGGCAATCATCTTGCAAGCCGATTTAGGTTTTTCCGACATACTGCGGCAGTCGGTGGCAGTGCAGCAGTCCAGAGCAGTCCGCAGGTTTCCGCAGGCTACATACCACTTCTCGTCCTACCTCTACCTCGAATAAATGTCTGTAAACGTTGACGAGGATACCGAATTGTGCGTTTCCAGCCTTGACTGCGCTTAGTACTCACAACGAAATAGCAATGATACTCTGCGAAAGCACGGAATCATTCCTCCCAAGGAGGCCCCCCCACCATCCCCGTCGCCGCCCCCGTCGCCCACGTTTGACGATCTATTAGAGGACTTCACCCCATCAGAACTGTTGGAGCTCGGGGAGGACGCCCAGGACGACGATGCTGAGCGGGCGATCGGAGCATATCGGCGCCAGCGCCTCGCGGAGGAGCGGCAGGAGGCTAAGAAGGCGCGGTTTGGACGGGTATACCCTATCGGGCGGGAAGATTACACGCGGGAAGTCACGGAAGCGAGCGCGGTAGATGAGGAGGAGGACGAAGAGGAGCAGGGCACTGGTGTAGTGTGCTTCCTCTACAAAGATGGGTATGTACGGCTGCATTCTCTCCGTATTTCTTTGACTCAGGTGTCCGTAGCATCCCGCGCCGCGACCGGACGTTCGGGCACATGCGTACACTGGCTGCGCGACACCCGCGCACAAAGTTCGTGTCGATCGTCGGGGACAAGTGCATACCGAACTTGCCCGACACCCGCGTGCCCATGATAATCGTGTATAAAAAGGGCGAAATCCGGAATCAGGTCGTAGCTTGGGGTGCAGACCGCGACCGTACGCTCGATGGCACGTTGTCCCCTTCTTTTTTGGCTATGTGCTCTGACCCCCTCTTAGAGCTAGAACTTCTGCTCCTCGTCACTGGCGCACTTATTCCACCGGAGCGGCTCCCAAAGCGCGATAATGGGTCTGACGAAGAGTCGGAGTCGGAAGACGACGAACCCGCTGCCCGGATGCGGTCTGCTGCAACATCGACGAATGGGAGGACGACTAAAAACATTCGGGGATCCGCTAAGAAGAAGGACGACTCGGACTCGGACTTTGACTTTGATCTGTAGCGGATTGGCAGCATTTGTAGTTGTATGGTGGACGGGTGGCAAAGGAAAGGGCAAGACAATCCCCCCGCCGGGCGGCCGTGTTTCGCTATCGACCAAAGCAGGCGTCGTGTTCCCTGTCGGCCGAATCCGTCGTTACCTCAAGGCTGGTTGCCAGTACCGAGTCAGCGTCGCCGCTTCAGGTGAGTCCGCTTCGTTGTTCTCAAATCATCCAATCTAACAAACTTTCAGTCTACCTCGCGGGCGTCCTGGAATATTTGATGGCTGAACTGCTGGAGCTGGCAGGAAATTGCGCGATTGACCACAAGAAGGTTCGGATTATCCCCCGCCACATTCAGCTGGCCATCCGCAACGACCCCGAGTGCGTCAGATCCAATTTCAAAGCAGCAGCAGCTCATATAGAGTTTCAGGTTGGACAGGTTGTTGGCCAAAATTGTGATCGTCGAAGGCGGGGTGGTACCGCACATCCATGCCTCCCTCCTTCGCAACCCGAAGGGACAGGGCTCGAGGGCGACGACCGAAGAGTCTGACTTCATCTAAAAATACAAAGTGTCATGTAGTCGCAGAAAATGACAAGGATGTAATAATGTTCTTTCTCATATTCTACTCATATCGCAGTTGATTCGTCCGCATTGAGGATGAGAGTACTGAAGAAACGTATCATCTCAAGCAGCGCATCCACGTTCATCGCTATGGACGAAAATCAGCATATGTGGGTGACTTGAGCGCATGCAAGTACGCACATTCATTGACAGTGTGCACGCCGCTCTCTCCGGGGGGCGGCGCGTTCTTGTGGTTGTAGCGGAAAATACTACGCGAAAGCTTCCAATAATATCGAGTATCTGTACTGGGTTGAGAGCAAACCGATCCGCAAAGGAGAGGACGTACCAGTGTTTCCGGTACTCATCCCCGGAGCAATGGCGATGGTGTCGCTCCCACTCAGGGATCGGTGGGCGTTGTAAGCCGCCTTGATAGTGCCGGAAAGCACCTTGTATGCTGCAGAGCCGTCGCCGCTGATCGGGGAGACGGGTGCAGGCTCCAATGCGGTGCCCCAGGCATCCTTGAGAGTCAGGGTCCCGATCGCAGGAGCGCCTTCTTCCGAGACCGTGGCACCAAATGCCTTGTATGTCAGATTGAACTTCGAGGCAAGCGACTTGAGAAGGGCAGTGTCGTGTGCCTGAGTCTCGCCAACGGAGCTGTGAATTACATAGGATCAAAGAGTGCTCGTAACTGTGTGGGCTGCGCGAACCTTTGAGTAGAGATACGATGGTTGACGACAGCGAAAGCCTGCTCGGGTAATGCATTCGATTTGACACCCCCTTGGATAATGTCGATCGCTTGTGTGGTTCCGATGAGACTCCTGTACCGAATGTCTTGGAAGAGAACTTTTTCAAGCGCCCGTAGAGCCAGTTTAGACTTGGCAGAGCGTTTGATCAGCTTTTTGAGGCGGCGGGGAATAGTGGCGCCATGCGCGGCTAGGCATTGTAGGTTGCTGTATACGATAGAGTCCCTCGACTAACTGGTGGTGAGCCAAACTGACAATTCGCGTAGCTTGGTAGAAGCTCACTAGTTCCAGTTTGTACGGGTTTTCCTCGTACTTGACTAGAAGTGCGGCCAGGATGCCGATGGTCTGAATCAACACATCAGAGGCGGAAACAAAATGGGTCGGTGAACGTACAGTGTGAGCAGGTGGGACGCTAGAGTGACCACCTGGCGAGGTAACCTCGACACCCACGTCCAAATAGCCCTTTTCAGCTACTGCAGGGACAGCAAAGATTGAACCATGCATTTCGGAGAATCCACCTGTAAATTATACATTAAATATGCATGTCAACTGCAGGAATTTGGCTACTCACCGCCCTCGTCGATGACAAACGCAAACGGCTCATCATCTCCGTAAATACTACGCATGGCCTTTCCAAGCTCGGCGGCACCCTAGCAAACGGTAAGTTTATACTTCCAGCCAGTAAAATAACACCGACATATAAGCCACTGGCTTCCTCGTCAAAGCCGAAGGCGAGAACAAAAGTACGAGTGGGTTTGAAGTCCTTGGCGAGTAACGTTTCGATGGAAGTCCTGAGGGCAAAACAAAGTCAGTTGTGGCGTGAGTAACACGAACTAGCGTACAATATCGCAAATATGTTTTGTATGCCGGTACCCGGCTACAGTTGGGGGGAGCTTGCCAAATCCGAGTTGAAGTTTTACATGTCAGAATTGTGTAGACTAATTATTATTGAATACATATTCACTAAGATCCATTCCATAAGTGTCCAATGTAAATCCGAGGCCAGCCCTCCACTCTGTATCATGCTCCAGCATTAGGGACGTTCAAAGCTGAGTGCTTAGGAGCTTATGCTTACCGCCCAAGCGACTTATGGTCATGTGAATGTTACTTTGCGTGACTTCCTTTTTAGATTTTTCGCCCGCGTCTACGTGTTTCTCTCCCTCTTCCCTCTTTCTTTGCTCTATCTACACACTCATTATACCCATATTCAATTGTTATAATGGCAAAGCAGAAGACCAGTGATTTCCCCCCCATCTCATGGACCAAGAACAATGGTGATTTGATTTGGAAGCTCATGGCCGAAGTCAAAAAACCAGAGCATCGGCTGGTTATTCTTGGGAAAAAGGATAATTCTGAGGTGCGATATGGAGGAAGTTGTCAATAACACTCAAAACACGTTTAAACCACATTTATTGATCCACAATTCATTGAACTTCTACTAAAGTAAATCACGCAGAGTGACGTTCACATGACCTTAAGCTGCTTAGGCGGTAAGCATAAGTGCCTAAGCACTCAGCTTTGAACGTCCCTATTGTCATTGACTCCGTGACTTTTGTTTTCAGAAGCCGACTCAATACAAAAGGAGCACGGAATGCAATGCCTTTGAGTTTTTTAACCCTCGAATTGCCAGAAAAGAGAGTCCAGCTGAGAAATCAGAAGCACCAACGTCAATAGTAGCCTTGTCGCCTTGGCTTTTGTGCCCAGCGCTGCTGTACGCTCATCTGACAACCATCTGACAGGTTTCCCACGGGGCGACGATCAAACAAATACGGCGAAACAAGCCATCTGCACCGCCACTAGCAATTTCGGTCCCACTCTATCAATGGGGTCGCAAGCTCCCCCAATCAGGCCACTTTTGTCGTCTGAGCTTCCACGTCCCCATATACGCCGTCCTGTCACGCTCAAAATCAGCCATGTCAAATACCGAGTAGAGAAGCAATGTCATACCATCAAAGTAACCAGAGTAAGGCGGATGTGTCCATTCTGTAAAATTCCTTAGAGCGGAGTAGAAGATTGAAAGACGAATATAAACCTCCATAGGTGAGAGGCTCCACCGGCACAACGTCTGAAAATATTAAGTTTTAGAATATATAAAATAAGACACAAACCTTGGTGTGCGGCGAGCAGGACTGGTTTTAACGACGTGTCCGAACCTGCCCACTCGTAAAGGAGCCCATAGGTGTTGACCTTCTGAACTGAAAGCGTAGAGTAACTGCAAGCCGTTCAGGGCATGCGTAATCATTTGATGAGTTTGAATACTCACACCAGGGGGAAAGCACTCTGCAGATAGTCGTGAAGTTGGCCAAAAGTTTCCCAGCGGGGGTCCTCTCCGATAGGCCCCATAGTATCGAATACCTCAGTCCTATATGACATAAATATTGTGTGGGCGAGTAAAATACGAGCGACGAACGGAACGCGGACGGCACCCGCCAACCAGCTAATTGCTTTGATCTTGAAGTCATCGGTGCCAATGAGGTCACCGATGCTTTCCCAGAGTACGGCATCGCGCTCCGGGACGAGGACGTCAACCTGAGGACAGTTCGTGGCCGCAAGGTTGCCCGGGTGCGAAATATTATCAAGGTATCGTAGTCCCAGCCGGTTCAGGTACATGAAGACAACGAAACCAAAGAACGCCCATACGCCGATGGCGCGCAGCGTTCGACGGCGAGCAGAGTTGGTTTGAGGAACTAGTACTGCACCCGTGGACGGCAGCAGAAATTTCTTATTTGTCTTCGACATGGTGGTGGTCGATTAGCAAAGCAGGATTTTGAAGGTCCGCTGTGCGAGAACATTTGGGAATGGTCAACCGGGAGACCGGGAGACCGGGATCAAAGGGATCATCGCCACTGACTCGCCAGGATTTCTCGTCGGCTCGATCACAAAATGCCATTCGGCTTGTGATCGGCATGGTATAGGCGTCCAATACTGTCATTACGCTCTGGGCTCGAGTAGATGGGGGGCAATTATTGATATATTTTATAACCAGAAATATTGTCCTCTTGGTTGTGACTGGCCAAATGCCCTGTCCGCACTCCGTGTAGGTCGAAAGATGCTACTTTGTCGGGATTGATGCCATTAATTTGTTCTTGGCGCACGAGTATGTGCAGCCTTTAATGTAGGAAAATACAGGATGTCTGGCATGCCTAAGAATTCAATCTCGCATGGCACGCTCCTTTTTTTAACAGAGGAACGCCGCAGTTGAAACACCAGCCAAACTCCCAATTTGATTCGCATTACAGCAGTAACATTGACATTGCACAATAATACTCTCCCCATCCTAACGGATTGCGGCTTAGCCCCTAGATTCAAACTCCGAAATATTGCCGATGTCAGCTGCCGGTGACATTTGCGGGTTCCGGAACTTTGTGCGCTGCGCAATGTCAATGACGGCTCCGATAAGCCGCCATGTGGTCCGGCTTCCTCTTATGAAAATATTTGCTCCTGGACGCATGTCTGTCTACTGGATAGGGCTTCATGAGGCCGCAGAACCGCAGTTTCTCTGCTTGCGTTTGAATATTGCCTGAGAGTAGAAAGAACGCGTTAATATCCGCGTTTGTTTGGTCCCGGGTTTGACACGTGCTCGCGTTACTCACTGTGGCAGTGCAGCAGTCCAGAGCAGTCCGCAGGTTTCCGCAGGCTACATACCACTTCTCGTCCTACCTCTACCTCGAATAAATGTCTGTAAACGTTGACGAGGACACCGAATTGTGCGTTTCCAGCCTTGATAGCGCTTAGTATTCACAACGAAATAGCAATGATGCTCTGCGAAAGCACGGAATCATTCCTCCCAAGGAGGCCCCCCCACCATCCCCGTCGCCGCCCCCGTCGCCCACGTTTGACGATCTACTAGAGGACTTCACCCCATCAGAACTGTTGGAGCTCGGGGAAGACGCCCAGGACGACGATGCTGAGCGGGCGATCGGAGCATATCGGCGCCAGCGCCTCGCGGAGGAGCGGCAGGAGGCCAAGAAGGCGCGGTTTGGACGCGTATACCCTATCGGGCGGGAAGATTACACGCGGGAAGTCACGGAAGCGAGCGCGGTCGATGAGGAGGAGGACGAAGAGGAACAGGGCACTGGCGTAGTGTGCTTCCTCTACAAAGATGGGTATGTATGGCTGCATTCTCTCCGTATTTCTTTGACTCAAGTGTCCGTAGCATCCCGCGCAGCGACCGGACGTTCGGGCACATGCGCACACTGGCTGCGCGACACCCGCGCACAAAGTTCGTGTCGATCGTCGGGGACAAGTGCATACCGAACTTGCCCGACACCCGCGTGCCCATGATAATCGTGTATAAAAAGGGCGAAATCCGGAATCAGGTCGTAGCTTGGGGTGCAGACCGCGATCGTACGCTCGATGGCACGCTGTCCCCTTCTTTTTTGGCTATGTGCTCTGACCCCCACTTAGAGCTAGAACTTCTACTCCTCGTCACTGGCGCACTTATTCCACCGGAGCGGCTCCCGAAGCGCGATAATGGGTCTGACGAAGAGTCGGAGTCGGAAGACGACGAACCCGCTGCCCGGATGCGGTCTGCTGCAACATCGACGAATGGGAGGACGACTAAAAACATTCGGGGATCCGCTAAGAAGAAGGATGACTCGGACTCGGACTTTGACTTTGATCTGTAGCGGATTAGCAGCATTTGTAGTTGTACACTATTGCAAGATGTAAGAACCAATCGAAGGGAAATACGATGTAGCTTGAATTTCATCAGGAAATTTGCGATTTGCGTTCGTGGAACAGGGTGGTGTTCGACTTGCTCAAGTATTTCACGCAAAAACGCGCTATATAGGCGTCCTAACGCGTCGACAGCAGGTGAAGAGGGAAAGCAGGAACGCCGATCTCACCACTTAGATCTGTCATTGAGCAACAGGACCAAACTTAGAGTTGACCGGGACCAGTTGACCCACTGGCACATACACCACGACGACGACCAACCACAGCCTGAGCGACTGCAGCTGTAGTATCCGACTATCTGGGTATCGCGGCTTTAGCTTCGGCTATTAGGGGGTCCCGAAAAATCCGAACAGAACCCGACGTGTCTCCACAACGCTCCCACTGCTTCTTTCCCGGTTCCCGCTATTTCCACGGTATTCAACACGCCCAATTGATATGGAGGACGGATTCTGATTCCCCGGGGCCGTTATAGTGCACGCCTGGCGGGAGACACGTATCTCTGTATTCTGCACCGGTTGCCTGCGGTTCCATTGGCAGGCATTCGCCCAAGTCCTTCTTCGGTCTAAGAGCCATGGCAGACGTTGAAGTCGACCCCACTGTGCGCATTGTCGTCACCCCCACCCAGTCCTCATATTTTGCTGGCGAACCATTCTCCGTCACCATCACTTTTACAAATACGCGCTCTCCAGCGCCGGGACCATCGCGTATCACTCCACTTACTCACAAACGGGGGGCACACTCGATCAGCTCTGCACCTATCGCACGACCCCCCACGTCCCCAGGTACTCCCCGGACACCTGTGCAGCCATTGCCGCGTCCACCTCGGGATGACAGGCCAGGCAGAAAAGGTCTTATTGGCCGGACCGCCGTGTCGTCTCCCCCAATTCCCGCTAACACCGGAAGCCTTCCAGCTCTTGCTGAGCTACGGCGCAAGAAACTGCTTGCAAAATCCTTGTCTGTGAGCATTGCGCCTCCAGACCTAGAGGTGTTGGTGCGAGGCACCCAAACACCTCGATCTGCATCCGTTGTACCCGACTCTGGATGTCAGTTTTTTTCTCTCATGCATACTTTCAGTCCTGACAGTTTCTTTCAGCACCATTATCTCCACAACTCCCCACTTCGTTGTCCAGACGATCTGACACCCTCCCACTCGCCTCGACACACCCACATGCGCGCAAACACTCCGTCTTCGAAGGGCCGCAACTGCAGCTGCAGGAGATCATATCATCCCCAATCAGCGCAAGCACCAACGGAACACTACCATCACCATACACCCCTAGCGCCTCGAGCTCTACCTTCTCCCTCGCCCTCGATCCCATTGCCGAATCCACCGCCTACCCATATCCGCCTAAATCCGCCCTTCCAACCTCTCCCTCGCATGGCCATTCCGTAAGCATTAGTACCACCCCCACCGCGCGCACCATCCCCCGGCGCGCCTCTCAGTCCTCCGCGCAGCCTTATGTGCAATCGCAGTCTCAGCTTGGTCTCGGGCACCCCGGCCCCGTCCCGCCGCGTAGCGCCTTCTCTGCGACCTTCGCGCCTCCGAACACGGAGCTCCTGCTCTACGCCTACGCGTCGCTCACCGGCCGCGCGGTCCTCGCGCCGTTCACCGGTGCCGGCACGCCTGCGCTTGGTGCTCTTCGCGCCGCGCTCCTGCGGCCAGGGCCCGGGCGCGCTCGGGGCGGGGGCAGCCTCAGTCTGCAGGCGGCGGGTGGTGTGGTGCCGCGGCACCGCCGTTCGGGCTCCTTTTCTGCTGGGCTCCGCGCGCTGGGGGCAGGGATTGGAATCTGGGGGCGCACCCCGAGTGGTGGCGAAGCAGACGAGAGAACAGCTGAAGGATGGGCGGAGAGCGACCCTGAGACGCCGCTTCCGACGCTGGAGGTGCCGCCCGAGATGCTTGCGGTGGATCTGACGTTGGGTCCCGGGGAGTCACGAAGCTGTACGTGTTTTTCTTTTTGTTTCTATTCCTCATTGGACTCATAGCGCCTTGTATTGTGTGAGAACAGATGTATATACCTTCCTCCTTCCAGCGAATCTGCCGCCCACTTTCAAGGGCCGCACGCTGCGCTTCTCGTATGAGCTTGTCGTTGGCGCCTGTCGTGCTGCTGGGACTAGTAGTAGTGTCTCCCGGGTGATGAAGGTGCCTATACGGGTGTACAATAACGTCGTTGGTGCGTGCGTTTTCATTGCACCTCTTGCCCTTCATTTATCAATTTCATCCTCAGTTGGTCGACCAGCGCGCCCATACGATCTCATGTGGCCCGTCGCGCGGCGGATAGCGACTCCCGTCACTACGCCCACATCCCCGCACCCGCCCGCGCTTTCCGCAGACCCGAAGCCCTTTGTTCAGGAGCGCCACGGGTCGCAGTTAATGTCCACTACGGCACACCCACCAGAGACACAAAGCAGCGGGAGTGTGGCGGAGCTAGAACGGTACGCCACCCGCCTGCTCGCTGCCTCGTCGTCCCCGTCGGCGTCGGACTTTCCTTGGGGCGTGGGGGAAGAATCGCTTGGCGCTGGTGGCGAAGGGAGCGGCGGCGGACTGAGCGGGTGCCGGGAGGCGGTCGAGGTGTTGACGCGGAACTTGAAGAAGGGTGCGTTTTATTTTATTTTATATCAATAATCTCTTTCTTGATTCATTTTTGGTGTCAGTCTCGTACGACATCACCAAGGACGGCGTGACGGTCGCAGTACTCACTTTCCCGAAAAGCGCGTTCCGCCTTGGGGAGACGGTGAACGGTGTGGTGGAGGTTAACTGGCGAGAGGGGCGGGGGAGAGTGTTACAGGTATGTATTCTATTTATTTTGTTACATTCCTTTGGGTGAACTAGTCTACAGCTCACCGCCCTGCTTGAGGCGCACGAATCGCTGCCCACAACGCTCGCCACACCACCGAGTACGCCGGCGACAGGGCGGTATTTACGGCGCGTGCATGCCGAGCACCATGCGCGGTACGTTTCCCTCGCTACCAAGTGCTCTTCTGCTCACTTTCCTGCTCTGCAGGTTTGCGTTGGGGACGCTACGCCTCGGGTTCGCGCTCGACATCCCGAGTGACGGCAGCCCCGCCTTTGGGGTCGTGTCCTCGCCGCCATTCGCGCCCGGTATGGAGAGTGGTAACCTAGACGCGGGGGGCCTAGAGTGGAAGGTACGTATATGTCTGCTGGTGGGCGTCGCACGGGCGGAAAGCGACGCGGGGACGGAGGGGGTGCGCGCCAAGGGGTTAGTGCGAGATGTGGATGATGCGGACGAAGGGGGCAGAGGGGCGTGGGGGAGTGCGTGGCGGGCACCGGGAACGTTGGGCGTTTTGGAGCGGACGCCGCCGCCGCCGCTACCGACGGCTCCTGCACGACAACAGGAGGAGAAGTCCTCAGGATGGGGGGCGTTCTTGACTGCGAGCTTCCTGGGGAGCCGCGAGGAGGAGTATCATGATGGGGATGATTTGTACGACGACGACGGGACGAATGGGGGCGCTACAGTAGAGGAAGATTCTTATGGGTACGATGGGGTAAAGAGCGATTTCGCCGGCGGTGTCGGGGTTGGAGTGCGGTATGGTGGGCGGGAGGACGGTTGGGGAGAGATCAAAGCGGAGATGGTGGAGTGTGTTGTGCCGGTGAAAGTGTTGGCAGGGAACACCGCGTTTCGAGCGAGTGATGTGGTGTTCGATGTGTAGGCCATACGCGATGGAAACAAAAAATCGAAAAAAATCTCCGCCAAGAGCTCGCGTCGATCATCTCAGTTGGCGTTCGCAGGCGGTCGCGGCCAAACCTCAGTTCAACCTTGTACGTAATTTGATGGCACCAAGATTTGCGTGCTTGGAAGTTGACGCTCCCTTACAAGAGACTCTAGAACTCCTTCACTATCCTTTTTTCACTATGCAGAATTCCTTTCTCAGGATCGAAGCAGAGTTGGTCAGCAGGGATGAATTTCTTCAGTCCCCTAAAGAGTTCCTCTACTCTCCGTTTTTTTCCCTCCATGCACTCTGGAAAGCCATTGTTTGATCTGGGATCAGCGCGCAGGCCTAGGTGGCGGCAGCAGGCGCTACTTATCGTACAGCCTCCAGTTTCACCCGATGGCAAGCAATACAAAAACATTACGCGACATCAGGGCCGAGATTTTAATTGAATCCGAGATGCTTTAAAACTCACACCTCCCATTCACAACGCGGCAGTCTAATGGCGTACCCAACCACGTCCAGGAACTGGTCTCCGAGTGCTCTCCTTGCGGAAGAAGAGAAGGTCAAAGGCGAAGCGTCTACTTCCACTTTGGAGAAAGCTCCACTTCCTGCAGAAGGTCCTTCCCGTAGAATCGGAATCGTCGCCGTTCTGCCTGGCCTCGCGGCCATCGTCGTCAGCTGGGTTCTCGCAACCGCCGTTCTGGCCTGGTTGTTCAGCAAACGTATCACCGAGCACCCTTCGAGCGAAGACCAGTTTTTCCACGGTGCTCTGGTCGCAGTCGAAGGAGGTGCTGCACCAAAACACAACGCCGACGGCTCAGTGATACCTGAATCGAAACTGTATGGCCTAACTATCAGCTCCTTGGCTGTGAGACTTTTTTTATATTTATCCGATTACAGCTGACGCTGCTCGCAGGGCACCGCTATTCCACTCACGATTCCCATTCTCATGGGCCTCTACGCATTTATTGCGGCAGCCGAGTGGCTAAATGCTCAGCAGGCCGGAGCCACGCATGCGTTGCCCACTCCTCCACAATATGGCATGATGCTACACATATTTAATAAGGCGGGACCAAAAACTCTCTATGATTATGCGACTTTCTTTCGGAATCCCCTGCCCGCGGCAGCTCAACCAGTGGCTGCGTTGAGAAAGTGCTTTATAATACTCATAGTATTGCTGACTTTTCAGTATGGAATTGCGTAAGTCAGAACGTCTGCTATTTAAACCGTTTTTAACAAATTGAACAGAGCCGGAGACTTTTGGCTTCATGCAAGGACCACTTCATTCATCCACCACCAACTCACACCCATGGCAGCAGATGTCCTTGCAACCCATCCATTTGGTTCCGCAATCAATACGACTACATGCCCAGGGCCAAACACCGGCCCAACGGAAGCGTCTCTTTCGGCTGGCCTTGCATATAGTTGCCAGACTGACAAATTTGAACCTGTCGGGGGTGGAACGACCACAACCAACACCTGGGGCGATAGAAATGGCAACAGCCTCATTGGAGTGGCGGTCACCACCATGCGCGGCCAGTATACGTCGAATCGGGTCTACCTCGTCGGTGATCTGGCGGTCATCAGTCGACCTAACCTGACCACCACCGTGGAAGGGGCCGTGTTTGAGACACTAGCGATGAAAACTCAGTGCAAGCCGGCCGACTGCTCTGAACGATCGACAGGACCAGGGCAGGCCGTTTACAGCTGCTCCTCATTCTCACCTTCATTCGAGATCGTCGCTGACGGCAGCTCCACTTCCGACAAAAATCTCATTCAACGCTTCGGCGTCACGGATCGATCCTTATGGAATTCATCGTATCCGTTGACCTCCAGCATCAACCCTACTGGAGTCATTGCAGTACTCGGCTTTCCAACCTCTGCGTCCACACCACAAGGCCGTTTGAATAATAACTCGATGCCGGGATGGAAATCTTTTGGGGGTGGGAGTGGTGGACACGTCGACACTTTCCTGGCGGAATGTACAGTGACTACGTACACCGTCAAGGTGAAACTGTCGAACTTGCCATCCCAGAGCCTGACCCTTGCGTCTGAGCCCATCATGACCGACTTTAACACTACATCTGCGCTCACACCTGCATTCGAAACCGAGAGCGTATTCGCGCCCATGATGATAACCTATCTTGCCGACCAATTTCGATACGCCGACGTCAGCGACGAAAACGCGTTCATCACTGCTTTCAGTGGAAACTTATCAGTAGCGGCCCTCAGTCTCGCATCCCCTCTGGTTCTCACCCAGTCCATCAGCGAAGGGTCGTTCATCGATTTGGTGAGCGCCAGTCGGTACGAATGGGCGCCGCTTTTCTTCTATACCGGGCTCCTCTACATCTATGGCTTCGCAGCGCTCCTCCTCTGCGTTGTCGTAGCCTTTGCTTCGTCACCCACCGTCATGCATGACAACGAGCCTGTGAAGACGGCAGAGCTGCTCAGACTGCGATTGACTGATCCCCAAGTGCTCGTCGCAGATCAGTTCGTGGATGGCAGAGGGATTGACTCTGTAGGAGCCAAGTGGTCAGTCCAGAAAGGCGCCTTGGAAATGTATCAGGCTGCGTCAGACGACAGGACGAAGAGACTGGGTGCTGGCGTCTCGAATGAGCATGCACTGAGGAGACGCCAGACGTTCGGTGTTGAAGTGTTGAAACACGATGACGAAGAGCTTCACGATTCTCGACGATAGATGTATTAGATGGAGCGGTTTGTATCGTTTATGGAAGAGCTTGTCGACGAATAATTAACTTCACATATGCGCATCGTAAAGTAGAGGTAAGGTAAAGAAAGTAGTCCATTGATTATAGTCCGTTGATTTACTCTTTACGGTCGAAACCTCAGCAATGCAAATTGACATACCCTTTTCCAGTGGGAGGGACGACATCGCGATCCCGATAGGTAATAGGGATCTTGCTTCCCAAGTCTTTGCATGCCTGGTCATAAACAGCCTGGCCATTCTCGTTATCGGAATATTCAATCTTTGAAGGGGTCAAGCGTCATAGTGTAACATTTTCCATAGGTACGCACCTCGAGCACGAAATTCCCATAAAGGCTGGTGTACGCGCTGCACTCTTTGAAGTTTCCGCATTCTTCAGCGATAGCGAACTGGATGATAGATCGCGTTAGAGGGGAATACGGTAAAGCTATTGCACGCACGTCGAATCCGCCCGCTACCTTGTCGGCATTTACGAGCAATGCGGTGTTCTTCTGAGCGAACGCCAGGCCTTTGCTGTGGGCATAGTCGGAGAGCAGTCTGGCAAAGGCGAGGTTGTTTTCCTTGGTGAGGTGTGCACCGTAACGGTCGAAACTGTGGGAGGTTGTTGTAATGTCAGTTGCTCGAAAGAATTGTAAACACCTACGTGTCAAGATTGTCTGGTTCGATGGCGTTGAAGCCCTGGGAGGCTCAGAATATGCCAAGGGTCCTAAATTGTACGGGACACACCTTCGAGACGCATGTGTTAATCCAGGGCTCTACGATTTTGGCGAGAGCTTCTCGATTTGCAGCGGTGCTCGTATCGCTAAAGGGGAGTCAGGATTGGCGTAGCTGTTGGCGACAAACGAGACACACAAAATGTATTCGTCCCACTTCTTGTCAAGCAGCAGCTGTCCATTCTCCTTAAGCAGGAGGTTGCTGGCATTGTCTTCCCACCTGCGATGAAGATGGAGAATTAACATTGATGTGGCGTGCATCGCGGTGTACAGACCATTTTTTGGCGGTTCCTGGTTGTGATTGGAACACATTCACGTAGCAGATATTGTAGAGTCCTGGCTCGGCCTTTCCTCCTTCAAAATCTCGCGAAACGGTTTTAACGGTAGAATCAGGCTTGAAATCTCCGCCTACAACGCGTTCAAATTTGACGGCTCAAGAATAATCGCGCTTGCACTGACCTATTTGGTAGTCGAAGTCGCCGGAAGGGTCGAAGAGAGTGACGGCTGCTCGTGAAGTATAAGCACCGAGGGAAAGACGAGCGACGGAAAACACGGTAAGAATGAAGGCAGTCGAAAGCATTATGAGTG
Source organism: Mycena rebaudengoi (assembly GCA_029282285.1). Lineage (NCBI taxonomy): Eukaryota > Fungi > Basidiomycota > Agaricomycetes > Agaricales > Mycenaceae > Mycena > Mycena rebaudengoi. Next base: position 1,600,420 of record JARJCX010000011.1, on the reverse strand, counting down.
GAGGGATAGTAGTGAAATGAAGAATGAGGTCCTAGAGACTTGCTTCCAGCTTTTTATATGGTGTCCAGAACTCTTAGTATGGGACATTGTTCCGATAATCCAAGTGCATCAGGCGACGGGAAATCTTCACATTCAGGTTTTCGGGCAGTGTCTTCCCCCGAGTTTTTTTCGAATCCATTACGACACTGTAGAACTTGTGAACGACTACCTTCCAATTGTGTGGTCCGCTATAGAGGCTGGATTGAGCCTATTACGACACGGCCATGGGTAAATCGCTGGATTCCGAAGCCCTTCGAGTCGTTACCAGGGAGAAAGTGAGCACAGGGAATGGGCAAGTTCCAATTGAGTTCCAAATTGCTGCATCCCAGAAAGAGGCCGAGGCGTTGGCAAGACAAGGGTTGGTGGTCGTTATTGCAAGGTCGTCTAGTACTTCGTACTTCGTATGTATTGCAGATCGAGGCGAGGCCAGATTCAACACTGAAGAGCGGTGCATCGTTGAAATGTTCATAGACTGTGGTGTTGCTCAGTCGAAGCTTATCAGTAGCGGCCCTCAGTCTCGCATCCCCTCTGGTTCTCACCCAGTCGATCAGCGAAGGGTCGTTCATCGATTTGGTGAGCGCCAGTCGGTACGAACCGGCGCCGCTTTTCTTCTATACTGGGCTCCTCTACATCTATGGCCTCGCAGCGCTCCTCCGCCTTTGCTTCGTCACCCACCGTCATGCATGACAACGAGCCTGTGAAGACGGCAGAGCTGCTCAGATTGCGATTGATTGATCCCCAAGTGCCTCGTCGCAGATCAGTTCGTGGATGGCAGAGGAATTGACTCTGTAGGAGCCAAGTGGTCAGTCCAGAAAGGCGTCTTGGAAATGTATCAGGCTGCGTCAGACGACGGGACGAAGAGACTGGGTGCTGGCGTCTCGAATGGGCATGCGCTGAGGAGACGCCAGACGTTCGGTGTTGAAGTGTTGAAACATGATGACGAAGAGCTCGATGATAAATTTACTAGATGGAGCGGCTTGTATCGTTTATGGGAGAGCTTGTCGACGAATAATTAACTTCGCACATGCGCATCGTAAAGTAGAGGTAAAGAAAGTGATTATAGTCCGTTGATTTACTCTTTATGGTCGGAACCTCAGCAATGCAAATTGACATACCCTTTTGCAGTGGAAGGGACGACATCGCGATCCCGATAGGCAATAGGGATCTTGCTTCCCAAGTCTTTACATGCCTGGTCATAAACAGCACGGCCATTCTCGTTATCGGAATATTCAATCTTTGAAAGGGTCGAGGGTTATAATGATTTTATGTGTAAGATTTGCTATATAACGCACCTCGAGCACGAAATTCCCATAAAGGCTGGTGTACGCGCTGCACTCTTTGAAGAATCCGCATTCTTCAGCGATAGCGAACTGGGTGATAGGTCGCGTTAGACGGGAATGCAGTAAAGTTATTGCACGCACGTCGAACTCGCCCGCTACCTTGTCGGCCTTTACGAGGATTGCGGTGTTCTTCTGAGCGAACGCCAAGCCTTTGCTGTGGGCATAGTCGGAGAGCAGTCTGGCAAAGGCGAGGTTGTTTTCCTTGGTGAGTGCACCGTAGCGGTCGAAACTGTGGGAAGTTGCAATGTCAGATGCTCGAAAGAATTGTAAACACCTACGTGTCAAGATTGTCTGGTTCGATGGCGTTGAAGCCCTGGGAGGCTCAGAATATGCCAAGGGTCCTAAATTGTACGGGACACACCTTCGAGACGCATGTGTCAATCCAGGGCTCTACGATTTTGGCGAGAGCTGCTCGATTTGCAGGCGGTGCTCGTATCGCTAAAGGGGAGTCAGGATCGGCGTAGTTATTGGCGACAAACAAACGAGACACACAAAATGTATTCGTCCCACTGCTTGTCAAGCAGCAGCTTTCCGTTCTCCTTAAGTAGGAGGCTGCTGGCATTGTCTTCCCACCTACGATGACGATGGATAATTAACATTGATGTGGTGTGCATCGCGGTGTACAGACCATTTTTTGGCGGTTCCTGGTTGTGATTGGAACGCATTCACGTAGCAGATATTGTAGAGTCCTGCCTCGGCCTTTCCTTCTTCAAAATCTCGCGAAACGGTTTTAACGGTAGGAATTAGGCTTGAAATCTCCGCCTGCAACTGTTATTTGACAGCTCAAGAATAATTGCGCCTACACCGACCTATTTGGTAGTCAAAGTCGCCGGAAGGGTCAAAGAGAGTGACGGCTGCTCGTGAAGTATAAGCACCGAGAGAAAGACGAGCGACGGAAAGCACAGTAAGAATGAAGGTAGTCGAAAGCATTATGAGTGGAGGGATAGTAGTGAAATGAGGTCCTAGAGACTTGCTTACAGCTTTTGTATGTATGGTGTACATAACTCTTCGTATGGGACATTGTTCCGTGCATTAGGCGACGGGAAATCTTCACATTCAGGTTTTCGGGCAGTGTCTTCCCTGAGTCTTTTTCAAACCCATTAAGACACTATAGCACTTGTGAACGACTACTTTTCCAAGTGCGTGGTCCGCTATAGAGGCTGGATTGAGCCTATTACGACACGGCCATGGGTAAATCGCTGGATTCCGAAGCTCTCCAAGTCGTTACCAGGGAGAAAGTGAGCACAGGGAATGGGCAAGTTCCAATTGAGTTCCAAAAGTTGCTGTGTCCCAGAAAGAGGCCGAGGCGTTGGCAAGACAAGGGTTAGCGGTTGTCATTGCAAGGTCGTCTGGGATAAGAAGCAGGATAAATTGATAGCCCAGCAAGGTCCCCTTTCGGAACGTGCCGGATACTTCGTACTTCGTGTGTATTGCAGATCGAGGCAAGGCCAAATTCAACCAGGATACTGAAGAGCGGTGCATCATTGAAACGTTCACAGACTGCGGTGTTGTGGAAAAGAAGCAGGATAAATCAGTGTTAGTCCAGTTATGGTTGTTGTGGTTCAGACTTCACTGTGTCACGGTCATCGACGATACTTGCCGACAGGGCACATAGCGCTCCCACTTATTTCTCCCACTCTCTTCGAGCATAAAACCTAATTGTAAATACGAGAAACATACGACCGCCACACACGCAGGACATTAGTAATATATAACCGCACAAGAGTTCGTCGTCGCAGAGTCTATATCCGATGATGCACTACTACTCCTTACTACTTCTTCTCCACGACATTGTCCTCCGCGTCGCTCTCCATCGTCCTGGTGGAGAACGCCGCCGCCCTGCCGAGCACGCTCGACGGCCGCGCCGGGCTGCCCGAGTTGCGCTTGTAGCCGGGCTCGCGGGCGGCGAGCCGATCGAGTTCTTGCGGTTGATGCTCGACACGAGGTTCGAGACGGACCCAGAGCCGCTCTGTGGACGGGGCCCGCGCGCGAGGCGGGGTCCACGCACCCCGGTGGCAGCCTGGCCGGACGACGAGCGCGACACCGTCGCGGTGGGCGAGGTGCTGCGGGACCCGACTTTGGTGCTGCTGGTCGGCGATCCAATCGGGCTCCCGTTCTTCTGCGGCGTAGGCGGGACGACCCGGGTAGAGGGCGGTGTGGCGGCGCCGCTGCCGGGCGTATCGTCCTCCTCCGGGGCGGGCTCGGCGAATTTGGGCATCGTGGGCGTCGCGGGTTCCGGAGGGGGTTCCTTGAACGAGGGACGGGGAGGGATATCGTCATCCAGCTCCGGAGGGGGCTCCTTGAACGACGGCCGACCAGATACGTCGGCGGGCTTGGCTGGGGCCGGTAAAGCCGGAGGGGGCGGGGGAGGGACGAAGGGCTTCGGTGTCTCGACAGGAACTGGTGTCTCAACAGGCTTTGGTGCCTCGACGACCTTTGGCGCCTCCTCAACCGGCTTCTGCACAGGCAACGGCGGAGGGGGCGGAATGTTCTCGAGAACCGGCGGGAGAGGGGGCAACGGGGGGACGGGCGGGACGGGAAGGGCGATGTCAACCGACCTGGACGACCTGTGCAACGAGGGATTCTGGGCAACCTGCTGCGCCGCAAGGAGCTGCTGCGTATCCGCTCCGACCGAGATTCTGCTCCGGCTCAGCCGCATGTCAATGGGTGCGGTGCGCTTCCGGAGGGGTATCTTGCGCTCCGATTCGCGCTTTTTGCGGGCGATGGTAGGAGGAATAATAGCTGCGTAGTTTTTGACAAGATCAATAAATAACACTAGAAGTAAAACAATTATTAGACAAGGGGAGAATAGAAGAGGGGGGGACTTGCGAGTAGGGTGACGGTCCTGCAGGGAAAGAACTGTTTCGAACTTGGGGCGAATGATGGCTAGCGAGCAATATAAGAACGACACAAACGAACCAAGAAAGAGAGAGAAACTCACTGCGACCAACAGAAAGCGCAAGCTTGCTAAGATATACCTCTTCCGTCTCCTCAACCTTCGTGTTGTCGATGAGGCTGCAAAAAAAACGAGACGCAATCAGCGACCACACAACAATAGACAAGGAAAAGAAACATACTTGCGAAGGTGGCTCACGATCACGTCGAGGACGTACAGATGCACTCTGGGGAGCCTCTGCAGCGCGACGCTGAGATCCGTGATCCTCTGAGCCTCGGCCTCGTTCCCGTCCGTCTTGGCCGCGACCGACCCGACGGTCGGGTACAGCTTGCGGATATCCTCCCAGCCCTCCCACAGCGCCAAGGGGGGGTCGAGCTCGAGGAGCCACAGCTTGATGGCGCCGGCGATGACGGGCGCATCGTACGGCGCAAAGATGTCCGCCGGCACCGGCTCGTCGAAGGGCACGGCGTTGAGCGCCTCCCGCAGGTGATGCACCGCAGGCAGTGGGACTTCGTATATCCACGACTTGCGCTTCTCTGTAAACGTTTAGATTATAATAACAGTTGGGAATGAACGGCACCGACCGATGTCATTGGGAAGCTTCTCGTACGCCACGGACAGCGCGCTGAGGAGGCTCGTGACGACGGGCGGGACGTCGTGCTTGCGCGGTGCGCCGCTGCTCACGGTGTCCCACCCACCCTCCGCCCAGCGACGCAAGTCAATGCCGAACACGACATCCGTCTCGATATGCGAGATCGACTCGTAGACCTGGGCCTCGGGCCTGAACGGGCCGGTGCGATACCGCTCAATCAGGGCATTGAGGTCGGATTCGGGCAGGTAGGCGGCGATGAGCGTTCCGGAGCGCTCATTCGAGGGTTCGAGGCTCTTGGGCAGGTTGGACATGGTGCCATGATATTGCAGGAGCACTGTCTTGACAGCGCGGAGTCTCTCCATCTCCCACCTCTGGAGCGTCTTGAGCGTGTCTTCGATCCGTTCCTCCAGACCGAGCCTCTGCCTGTCGAGCTTGCGGGTGGCCACACGGAAGGCATTGTCCGCGTCTTCCGCGTCATGCCTTGCCTTGATATACGCAGGCTCCGCGTTCTGGTTGCTGAGTGCTTTGCTGACGAGATTGACAAAATTGTTGGTCCGCTTGATGATGTTCTCGGTCTTGATGGGCGAGCTGATGGCAGCAGCAGTAGCAGCAGTCGGAGTCTCGGCGTGCTTGCCATCCAGATTAAATGCCTGTGTCGATCAAGGTTAGGCTGAGCAGTGCTTAATACCGAAAAAGACAAACCTTTGGACGGAACTGGTAAAAGGCCTCGTCGGAATGCTCGAATTGATTGCCAAATTCGCCGATCCTCCTGAGCAGGTTGTCCCGTTCGGTCAGCTCTTTGGCAGCATCCTCGGCACGGTCCAAGCTGCCCCCAAAGCCTTGCACGTTCTCGTTCAACCACGCCACGAATTCCTCTCCCGTGAAGCAATCTGGGTATTCTCCGATGAGCGGGAAGCGGACAGGACGAAGCGGCAGTTCAGCTGTGCGAGTTTGTTAGGTACATGGCGCAACGAAGAGCGAGCGCACACTGACCTGCTGCCCGGGTCAACAACTGGGAGACAGCGACGGGCGGGAGTGACAGTCCAGCGAGGAGCATCGGCGGCGGCGGCATCGGGGGCATTGGAGAGCCAGGAATCTCGAGCTTGCCGGGCAACGGCGACATGGGAGGGGGCGAGGCGGTGATGGGGGGCTCGTCATCTGTTGCCTTGCCTTTACCCTTGTCGACCTTGGGCAACAGCTTCTCTTCGTCGTCGTGGTGCTTTGCGGAATCGGCGGCGATAGTGGCGACACTCTTCTGCTGAAGTTCCCGGAGGCGCGAGGCAATGCGCTCGGACACGCTGGCGGTGCGTGTAGGCGGAGAGCGAGCTGCGTCGGCCGGACGGACACGCGGGGAGGTCGTGTACGTGTCCTGTCCGGAGTTGGGCGCGAACTTTGCGCTAGGGGGTGGGTGTTAGTGGGTGTCAGTGGTGCACAGCCGGGGACTCACTCGTCCTCGGCCTCGTCGGCGCGCCGGGTTTTGGCGAGGTATTGATGTTTCAGTTTTGAGACTTCGCCGTGGGCCTGCTCATAGGAGCGCAGCCAGTAGTCGATTATGGATGCCCTGGACTGGTGGAGACGGTCCTGGAGAGCGGTTTGTGGACAGAAGCTAATATATATTCTGTGTTGTACATACCTTGTACGTGTGGGCCCATTGCTCGAAGGGGTCTGCGACCAAGGTGTCGAGTTCTGTGGCTATGGTCTTGTGTGCCTGGCCGTGGGCGGTTGACTCTGCCTGCAGACCGCGGAAGGCCATGAGCAGCGAGGCGCCGTCGTCTGTCCCGAAACCCTTGCCTGCATTGCTATTTCAACACGGCGATCAATAGCGGAACGAGTACACCGCACCAGCTGCACCGGTCAGCGCAGGATTTGTGAGGGCGTCTGCCAGCTGTCTCTCTGCCAGCGCGCGGGCCTGTGAGAGAGAGAAAGGTGAGCTAGGGGCCGCGCGCATAATGCGAACTGGACCGCACCCTAACGAAGGCAATAATTTCATTGTTTTCTGCGATGCCCTGCTCGAGCTTTGAGAAGAGGACCTCTAGTCCGTGTCTGTAGTCCTGGGACCAGAATGAATTCGTGAAGCTCAGTGGGAGAGCGAGAACGGCCATGGTGGTGGGGGTGAACAAGGAGGCGTGTTTGTTTGGCGTAAAGTATATACTGTTTCAAGGCTGTGAACCGCGGCGATGGTCAATTCGTAGCAGCGAACGGATCCCCGGATATCCCAGTATAGTGTATACAGAGGACGTAGCTAGACTTTAAATAAAAATATAATTAACTCTTAGCAAAATAGCATGTGACCGAAAAAGAGTTGCTTTGACCGCGACTTTCATGGCATATGGGCGCAAGCGGTTGGTCACCAGCACCGTCAAGAAGCTGACCGCAGTTTCTACATCCCACCTCCCAAAATTCCCGCCGCCCCAGGCAAAAAAGGCTGCAGATTTCAATCCCGTAGACTGGGCAGCCCTCCAGCCACCGCCGCCCACGGCCCTTTCCGCCTTTGTCCACAGAGTAGGTCTCGGCGCAGTCCTCACAGACACGGACGAGATTCTGCAGGCGTGCACCCACCCGTCTTTGCAGTATCTCGCCCGCCTGCACGATCCAAACGCGCCGCAGCTCGCGACGAATGCCCATCTCGGTGCACTCGGAAACGCCCTCCTGGGCCTCTTTGCAACAGAGTACATCAATGCATCGTATCCCTACCTCCCCACACGCGTCCTCAAGGCCGCAGTCACCGCACACGTCGGCCCCCTCACCTGCTCAAACGTCGCCCAGGAAATGGGCGCAGCACCTCTCCTGCGATGGCACAGAGAGGCAGGTTTTCTTAATTAATATTACTATTCAAACCCATCTAACACAGTCCAGCCCCCGCGCCACCAGTACCAGCCCCCGCTGCAGCGCTCCGACGCACTCGCCTCCATACCGCGCTCACTCACCGCCCTCGTCTACCAGCACCGCTCCCTCCCCTCGGCCCGCCAATTCGTTCACTCGTATTTCCTCAGCCGTGAGATCGACCTCCGCAGCATGATCAAGTTCGTCGACCCAAAACACGCCCTCTCCCAAATGGTCGCAAAATTCCAACGCGAGCCCCCAAAATCCCGGTCAGTCTCGTCTTTCTTCACAACCACCTCTCCACTCATTTCCCCCAGACTCCTCAAAGAAACCGGCCGCTTCTCTAATTCCCCAGTCTTCGTCGTCGGCATCTACTCGGGCAGCGACAAGCTCGGCGAGGGCTTCGGCGCCTCGCTGCGCATGGCAGAGTACCGCGCCGCAGAGGACGCCCTCCTCAGCGTCTACCTCACCCGCACGCCCCCAGAGCACCTCCACCTCCCCACCTCCACCTTCCCCCTCGGCATCGGCGACGTCTTCCGCAGGGCGCCCGAGAACCCGTACACCGCCCCCGCGCTCGTCCAGGGCGAGATCGAGTACGCGAGCGGCGGCCACAGCCCGCCCAAGCTGCAGTCCGAGCAGCTCGCCGACGTCGCGGATCGCCTCATGGCCGCCCGCGCGGGAATACACACACACTAGAGCAACGTCGTAATTTGTAAATGAAAAAATACACACAAAATGAAACACATGCGTATTCTCTATAATGTACATGCAGCAATAATTCATACAGGATCCTCTTCATCTAGAGTCTGATACTGCACGCACGTCAGCCCCTCGTGAAAAGGCACATCGCAGCACGGACAGAGGCGCATGAGACATTCGGGGCAAGTGATGACCGTCCCCGGCACCCCGCCCCCCCGGTAGAGCGTCCCACACCCAGAAACACAAAAACGCAATTCAGCGTTGGCCCGCACGTACGAGAGCAGCGCCGCGTCAAAGAGCAGCGCCTGCTCCGAGGCCGAGAGCTGCGCCCCCACGACGGCAAGGGGGATCGGCGCAAGACACGGCAGCGAAGCGCCGTCCACCTGGGCGACGCAAGTCGGCGGGGTGAACTCGACACCAGGGACGGGGCGCAGCAGGTGCGTCAGACACCCAGCACAATAAACGTGCGTGCACGCCAGCGTAACGTGCTCCGCCGCCGCCGCCGCCGCGCAAAGCGCACACACCCCTCCGGCTTCCGCGCAGCTTTCCGGGCTCGGAGGAGCCAGCGCCCGGACGCGCTCCTCGACCAGGCGCAGCCGCTGCACATCCCCCAAAACGGTGAGCTCTCGCCCCCGCACATCCAAAACCACCTTCGACTCCCCGAACTCATCGTGCAGAGCCTGCAGCCCGCCGCGCAGCACCGCAGCCAGCGCGCCGTCGTCCAGGGCCAGACGGTGCCGCTTGGCCTGGATGTACTTGTTCAAACGGCTGAGCCGCTTCTCGCCCTGCTCCCGGTCGCCCCAGAGCCGCAGCACGCGCGCCCGCCGGTCGTTGTGGATGAAAAACGGCGCGTCGGCAGTGTTGAGGTTCCTCAGCGCCTCGTCGCTGCTGGCCGTGTCGAAAAACGAGTCCCAGCACCCCACCTCGCAGCCAAACAGCAGTCTCTGAACCGCGTTTCTCACTTGTGCCACCACTTTGAGGCGCCGGCCGTACACGTGGACCGTACACGGCTCGTCCTGCTGCTCGTAATATTGGACAGTGCAGCCGTCGGCGCAGGGCGCGCGCAGGCGCTTCAGCTCGTCCCGGATCAGCGCGAAACGGCGCGCGGGGCAGGTGTACTTGGAATGGAAGACGGCTTTCACGGAGATGGAACCGTTCCCAAGAAACTCGTGGGGCACCCCGTCGAGGCGGCTGCGTGCGTCCGCCGCCGCGCGCGCAGTGCCAAATTCCGCGAATGCGACAATTTCGAGGTCCGCCGAATCTGTCGGCAGAGCCACAAACGACACCACCGGCCCAAAGGCGGCCAGACACGCACGGATGCTCCCGTTCTGCGCGGCGTGGTAGTTCGGGGCGTTTAGCGCCACCGAGTCCGCCCCGGGGCAGAATGTCTGGAGGCGCGCGCGGTCGACGTGGAGCGGCAGGCCAGCGAAGTGGACGGCGAACGAATGCGTTTGGTTGCGCTTTGGGCTCTGGTACGTCGCGGTAATTTTGCGCGCGCCCAGCACGCTGCCGTTCAGCCTGCTGCTCTCAGCCTTGGCCAGCGTGATAGTCGGATAGAACGCCCAGCCCGAAACGCTGGGAGCGGCCCACACCAATTTAATCTGACGGCTCCCATCGTCATAAATGCGGCTGCTAACATAGCTGGCGCTGTCGATGCGGGCATTAAGAACCAGCTCGTCAATTGCAAACCCGTTGAGGCGCAGGGCAGCATCCGCGGCTTGCGACTTTTCTTCAAATTCTACATGGGCCTGCATGCCGGCAGAAGTTAGATGAAACATGGTGTTGTTCACAGTGCCATATTGGCCGGCTAGCTCAAGGAGATCCGCATGTGCGAAGCCCGCCGGAAGGTTTGACAAAATGAGACGATGCGATTCGAATGCCGTGACCACTCGCTCAGGGACAGCTCCGGCACCAAAATGCACGGTGCAATGATACATGGACCGAGGGTTATCCTGCCTCTTGGATAAGTTTCGTGTGCATGGGTTCAGGGAAGAGACGCTTACAGGCTCAATTACGGGCGGAGGGTCAATGGTGGGGAGCTCTTGAGGCGGCTGAACACGCAAGTCGTCAGTTCTAACCAGTGCATTAGAGAAATTAACTATACAAACCTCGGGTTCCTCAACGCCTTCAACGCCATGGTCGCCTCCAACATTCTGGTCAGCGTAGTCCCAGTGGTGGGACGGCTGATCAATGACATGCCGAAAGTTGCATGCGTCGCCCCAATGACAATCGCCCTGCCCAAAATATTTACATTTCGCCCTGCTTCGAGTCGGTTTGATAGCAGGATCAGCCTCCGGCCAAGGGGCATCCCATGTTTGCTCCGCGGAGCGGGTATCTTCAGCGACATCGATTTCGGTGGTAATCCATTTTTGCGCATCTTGCTGGTCAACGGGATATTCGTCGGTGGGTTCAAGCAAATCAGAACCGTTGTCTTCAACGACGTGCGGGGACGGGTTGGCGCCATCTGCGTCCGGCTCCAGCGCCCATTCAGTATCGTTGATATTTCTAGTCCAGCACACTGAGCTGCCGGCGTTCTTGTTCCGGTTTCGCTTGCCTGTTTTCACAGGAACATCGTCCGCAGATGTCGCCCACTTAGCCGCGGGCTGCTGGTCGACCGCCCAGGGCTCGTCTGTATCGTCAACCCAGTTGTGCGAGGGCGAGGTTTGACTTTTTTTCCGGCGGATCAGTGTGACCTTCGACTTTCGGTACTTCGCCGACATCCCACGCGAGGTTGTTGTCAACATCGTCAGCCCAATTTAGCGACGACGACGGTTGAGTTTCTTCCTGCGTCCAGTTGTGCAGTTCGCTGGCGTGTTCTGTCGGATGAACTTCTTCTGCCGCGGTCCCCCACGTCGTCGCAGATGGCTGCTTGACCCCCCAGGGGTCGTCGGTATCGTCAAGCCAGCTGCGGGAGGTCGACGCCTGATTTTCTTCCGCCCCCCAGGTTTGTGCATCTGCGCGGCTTTCTTCGCCAGAATCGTGCGCAAAGATACACTTGTCCCCTTTTCGACATCTGCCTTCAGCGAAATATCGACAAGTAGCGGACTTCGGCTTATGGTTGATATTACCGGACTGCCAGCTGTTTGTGCTCTGCATGGGAGTATCATGTGCAAAGACGCAGTGCACCCCTTTGGTGCATGTTCCCTCCAAGAAATATTTGCAAGGCTTCCGCGTTCGAGGTGCGATGTGGTCTACTGGCGAGTTTGGCTCGAGAGGGACAGGGGAATAATTTGAGGGGATATGCTGGTAACGACACATGTCCCCCATGATACACGTGCCTTGAAAGAAATAATATGGGCATATGGGAACCTGATCGTAGTACGAGGCTTGTGCAATGACTTCGTCAGAGAACTGGGCCCATCCACTGTCATCCGGAAGAGCCTCCGGCCCAGCGGCCAAATCAAGTGGTTCTGGAGGTTCATCGTGGTGCATCACGCACAAGTCCCCTCTATTACAGTGACCCGTCGCGTAGAACGTGCAGGGTTCAAAGACTGCAGCTGCAACAGATATTGTGGATGCCCGAGGAGGCACACAACGGTCGTCGGAGGCTGAAGAACTCCGACGTGAATGACATTGGTCCGGTGGTAGGTGGTCGCTCGCAATGCCAATATCTGGCTTCACCGAATAATTCGACGACTCAGTACCTGGGGACGTGTCCGGAGTTGGCTCATCAACACGCTCGGAATTTCGGCTCGAAGACGACGACGAGTCGGAGGATTCAGCGGTCTCAATGGCGGTATGGATGAAGGAACAATTGTCCCCTTTGCTGCATAAACCCTGTTGGAAGAATTTGCAATGTGTGGATTGGCTCTTCGCGGCGGTGTTGGACACTGAGAAAAAATCGTTTAGTAAATTAAATAATACCAGCGTAGTTTTTATTCGAATACCAATGTGAGAAAATCGGCAGTTGTCGCCTTTTGAGCAACGCCCTTGCGGAAAAAATATGCAAGAGGCGCGGATGTAGATGAGGGGATGAAAGACGTAGGGTATCCATATTGCTCCGAACTTGCAGTTCCGCCGACACTACTCTGAGGGCTGGACAGCGGGCAAGTGTGGCTGTGGACGCAGCCAGTGTTATTGCACAAAAGCTGCATCCCGACGCCTTCGTGGTCGTGGGGGCTCATGCTACCTGGGTGATATGCTGTGAAAGGCTCAAGATAGGCCATGGCGAGGCCAGGAGATGTTCAGAGCATGGCGCGGCCACAAATAATAATCTGTGGATCTGGATGTGTAGTTCTGGAAAGTTCTTAGGCCTGGCGCTTATGCGAAGGTCAACCTCGAGGCTAACGCACGTGGACAACAGAAGTTTTCAAAAGAAACCACAGACCTCCACAGACTCAGACCGAGGTGACTATCGCAGCCGCGCTAGGAATCTCGCGTTCAGTTTTAACTTTTAGGTACAATTGAGGGTTGGGACCAAGTTGGGACTGTGAGCTCTTGTGCCATCTTCCCACGACCTAAGGGAACAGTTGATCGATGATCTGCTATAACATTGACATGAATAGACGGCGCACCACCGTTCACGACTTTTCCAGCCTCCATCTCCACCCCGACGGTTCTCGTGCTCATGCTGCATCTCAACATTTGAAGCCCGCGCTCATCGTGATGTTCAGGGCAATTGGCTCGCCGAGGACGCTGCTGACTTTGCAGTGGGTGCCCAAGTACCAAAAAGTCGTGGAAAAAGACCTAGAAAAGGGCGGCCAAGGGGAAGAGTTTGACTTCTTCGGGATCGATCTTTCTCATGTTAGCGCATCCTCAAACTTGAAGGGAAAGGAGAGGGAAAACACACCGCCAGAGCCAGAAGATCGCCGAGACACGAAACGTCGCAAACTCGCCCATGATTTTCGTTTTCTGGAGTCCCATTTGGTTCCGGGAGACACCCCACGATGAACGCCCGACAGCCTCCACACTAGCTGTCCCTTCATCGGTATTTATTACGCGTCGCAGTCGATCGACTCCAGTTCAATATTTCGCAGGACCTGCTTAATCCATCCATCATTTTGCCTGCAACTACTACTCGGATCGTGGTCAGCTGTTCAACGCCTCCAGTACATACCGTAAGGTAAGAAGAAAAAGGCGTCTTGAGAACAGGCGAGGGGGGAAAGCAGACAGGACACTGAGGAACGAGAAGATGAAAGACGACGACGATTCTACAGACGAGGAAGAGGAAGATGCCCCAAACACTGAAACGGAAGCGCAGACTCCAACAAAAGCGGATACTGAAAAAGGATCGGAGGCGGGATATGTATAAAACGATGGACGGTTCTGCATTATTGGCAATCGGTACGTTCCCTCTGCATAGTTTCAACGACATCTTACATTGTCGAAGGCATGTTGCTCCAAGAACATGTTGCTCAGCTGCTTGCCCGAGAATCCCTGACGGTTGGGAGCAGAGCGTGTTAGATGCATACGCAAAAGAAACCGAAGATGCTCTGGACTCCAGTGAAGAAGATAGCGCAGACAACGTTGAGGAGAGCAGGATGGGTCGGATCCTGACACTATGGATGGAAACGAGGAAGATGAAGATGAAGATGAAAGCGATGATGGAAAAACGAAGGGGAAGATGATGGTTTGGATGAAGGACATGGCGAGACGATTTGGATGATCCCGATTACATTCCCCGCTGACCATCACGTGCTCAATGTCAAAGCGTGAAATACGATGACGGATTTGAAGGCGGAATCCCAAATAAGTAATATTGTATAACGATGTGATTAACTACCTCCAGTTAGGCCTGGTGGAAAACCCGGCAAAGTCTACTTGATCCTGAATGGCTTGACCTCCGATAGAAAACGATATTCGCAGACGTAGCCGGACAGCACTCTAACAGCATCTTTAGCAGGGGCACACTGGCGCAGAAACAGAACATACCCCTATCGGCGCGACGACCCGCATTCGCTGTGTTTCCACCGATCCAGGGTTGATGTCTGGATTGGACATGGGAAGCATCTGCAGCTGTTGCGACTGGATAGCATGTCAGTGCAAAGTTTGTACAAAAACAGTAGACTTTAGTACCTTGGGAACAGCGGCCTGGAAGCTAAGGCCAGTCGCGGCAACGGCTCCCGCCACCTGGAAACGTGCCAATATCATCACCGTTCCAGGCTGCGCAGCGGAAGTCTGTGGTGTCAGAGTAATTTTTAGATCGTTTTTCTCATATGCCGTGTAAGTAGCTAGACGAGGAGCTGCAGGAGCCGCAGGTTGTGGCGGAGGCGGCTGTGGAGGTTGTGAAGCCGTTAGGTTGAACATTGACATTGGATCTGAGACAGGGTGGGTGGAGGGTGGAGAGGTAGCAGGTGGCGACGTAGTGGAGCTGGGTCCAAATAGATCCATGATATCGGCCACTGTGGACCGTTGCGTCGGTGGAGGAGACGTGGAACTCGATTCGTTGGATCCGCCACCAAATATGTCTCGGAGGATCTCTTCATTGCTTGGCCCCGGAGCCTGACCATTCGCTGGCGGAATATCGGGCCCAAGGAGCTCAACCTGTAGGCTCATGAGGACAATTGAGATTCAATAACGAAGAAATCTTACGTCTTCCAGTTTTGTGGATCCCACTGGTTTATTCTCGCTCCCTGATTTTTTTCGGTTAGTGAAAGGGGACAATAAAATGCGCGGAAGGCGTACTGGTATCCAGCATGGTGGCTTTTATTTCTGGAGGTGGCATCTTCTCCAGCACGCCCTCCTTCATGTTGCCCAAGTTGAAAAGGCTGACAAACTCTACAGCGCGCTGTTGTAGTTCGAGTTCTGGGCTGGTTGCGTATTTGGCTAGTAGCTCCGAGACACGCTCTTGCTGTACACCGGTAACCATCGGCCGCGAAGATATCTTGGTAATCGCTGTGAGAACGAATTGCCGAGTGAGCTGGTTGGCGTAGGGTGAATCAAGGATTGAAACGAGGAGGTCGATCAAGTCCTTGTCCGAGGCCTGCATTGAAAAGTAAGTAAAAGTGGCTAATAACGAACCGGGATACAAACCTGCTGGTGTGAATCCTCGTCGACGATCCCACCTTCGAGCAGAAGCTCGCTGTATTCGCCAATAATCCAAGTTGAGGCGAGCGTGAGCGATTCCTGGGAAATGTCCGCGGTAAGGGCAATATATAGCTTGGACGCTGTATACGCCTGCAGTTCAGGCGTGTGCGCAACGAGCCGGATGAATGCGGATAGGACCTCCTCTCGGACGAAATTCCCTGCCTACAAAAAAAGTTGAAAAAGAAAACAAGGCGGGCGAAGACGGGATTACCAGTCTAAGGAACCTCAATACGGTATCTATATGCCAGCGCTTGTTGGGAGCAAACCGCTCGGCGGCGACGGATATTTGGGTAGTCATACCGAGTTTGAACTCGTCGTCTGCCACCTCTAGGAAAGCGAGGAGTTCCCTAACAAGAACGCGGACATTGGTTTCGTTGATGAGGGCATACGAAAGCTCAAGGGCACGTCGCCTGATAGAGATGTCACCGTCTCGCAGGCAATCGAGGATAATATTACGATGCCGTTGCACGGCGTTCGTGTCCATTGAGACTACCTTGTTTAGGGTGTTGAGAGCAACATAACTAAGAGAGAGACTGATCAATGACTGATAAACAGAGGTAATAGGATATTTACCGAATGTTATTGTCGCGATTGCTTAAAAACTTGCCGAGGATGTTGATTGCCATGACCCTTAGACCATCGTCCGCTTCGATATCGAGCACAGTTAAAACAGTCTCGTATAAGATTGAATTGCCGACGTTCTTGGTCGAATCCGTATTAGTTGCGACCTGGTTAAAACTGTGAGACCCGAGTGTTGGTAGAGATGATTAGCTTTTAGGACCTGTGCCAGAATGTCATTCATGATTTCACTGGCTTTCTCATCCCCTTGGCCAAGTAGCCGAAGAAGCCGGAGGATCTTGACTTGAAGGAAAGGATCCGTTATGCCAGAAACATCGTGCTCCGGACTGTACCCCGTTGTCACCAGGGATTTGAGATTTCGTACGAGTAGGGGAACGGCCTATACGTATATAAAAAAAAAAAAGCTTCAAGCAAGTACGAAGTCTGAACTCACATTCCGGAACTCCTCGAGAATGGCGGGATCAGTCAGACACATTTCAGTGACAAGCGTGATCGAGGACAGCAGTACGCCGTGGTTGCGATCCGTAAGGAGGTTCTTGGCCTTCGCAGTGAAATGGTCCGCAAGTTCGGGGACTTTCTTAATTACTCGCAACGCACACAAGGCGGCCTACAGTAGATTCAGAGCCGGAACAACTGGATTTGAAGGTGACGTACCTTTTTGCGAATGTACGTATTGCTCGAACCTAGAAGTTTCTCTATCTCATTGGCTAAATCACGCGACATTTCTTCGGAGGCGATGTTTGCAAAGGTGCACAGTGCAAGCCCAACGGCATACATGTTGGAGTGGTTCATGTCGCTGAATGCGGTTATTGAGTGAATTCACATCGTGGGCTCAATGATGACTGACGGACTTTTTGAGTGAGTTTGTCACCAGCGTCAGCGTCTCCTGGCTCTCGTCCAGCAGCAGCATGATCCCGAGGTAGCCGAGCCGTTTGTCGGAGAAGCGAGGACTTGCGACGAGCTTGAGACATTCAATCTGGCCAAAATGCGCTGCCGACCCTAGCATATGAATATAGAGAAGCTTCGCGATGTTGTTGTGCCGCGCAAACGAGTCCTCTTCCTTGAAAGAGGTTCGAATGGCTGCAGATTCCTGCTGGATAAGTGCTCGCTCATCGGCCACGGTCTTGAAAGAAGTGTGAATGAGAATATGAGACTGATGCACAGGTATAGTATTAACCTTGCATGCGCGGATGCCCTTGATGAGGGCTAAACAAAGCAGTTGAGCGGATTCGTCGAGACAAATGCGGTTTCTGTACCTTTGAGGTTGTGATAGACCATGGGACTAGAATCCGGAGCCTAGAGTGAGCAGATACACTGGAGAGCGCCTCAGCCACAGGTTTGTTTGCAAGTCCGAGATTCGACGCTGGCCGACGAATGCACGCTCGGTCACGGACGTGACGTGTGACTGAAACTCTGTCTTCTAGTACTCACTGCTTAAGACTGGTCTCGCGACGTGCTATAGTTAATGCGACGTCGAGCCTCGCATTTCTTACAATTATTGGCCTCTGTGCGGTCTGCTTGCAGCTCCCTCAAACCCTTCTGCATTCTGCTCATAACGAATTGCACGCCTTTTGGGACTTCAGACTGTCAATTGGCTTCTAATACTACTGTCCTATTTAGAGAGGTGCGTGTTCTTTCCACCGCTCCAAGGCCAATATTGATTTGTTTCGATTTGGAGGTATGCGTAGTTCGGCAAGCTTGTGAGTTAAATGCTTTCGTTTAGAGGACGTAATCGCGAACGGGCACGGGTGCGACTGTTCTTGTGTTGGACCCGCTGGATCTGGGGCTGGACCTGGACGCGAAGATAGTAGGACATTACACACTCTGGGGGCTGGGGACCCGCGTCGTGGTTCGGTGAACTTACGTCTCCGAGATAACACTGAGGAGGAGAGCAGGTGTTTCAGCCTAAGAATTGAATCTAGCACTAAGTAGTGGTCGAGTCGTGTCCTGGTGTTTCTGAGTGTATGAAATACTTCTATTTTCGCACTTCAGCCAAACTTTAGCGTCAGCTTCAACTTTCCCAAAGAGGCTCCTCCGGGTCAATCCGGCCCGGTAATCAAACGTTTCGCTTTGGCCACGTCATACCATTGCCGCGTTGAAGGCCTAAAGCAGAAGTTCAATACTCAGCATGTTCATCTGCTCATTCATCCGTGTACCTCAAACGTGGACGCGTGAACCGGAGCTTGCGAGTCATCCAACAGTTGAACGTGAACTTTTCATTTCGAGTCGTAAATGCAATAATACAGCTGGAATGTGTGTAAGTAGTAATGCCAAGTAACGTATGTATCTAGTGTGTAGCCCAAAGGCGCGCTATGTGCGCTATGTGTACCGTAGAAAATATAATGGTACATCCGTCCGCAGAGAGAGCGAAGCCGTAGTGAATATGCAAATAACAATATGCGGACCCATGGAAGGAGAAAATGTGATGCAGGGGAGCGCCGAATGGGCGAGATGCGGTGAATATGCCACTGGGCGATAAGAGATGACAGTAGACTGTTGAATGCTGCTGAACGGCGCCATGCCACCTGTTTCTGCTAGTCCTCTTCTGTGACGGTGCTGGTAAAGCGCACGGCCTTTTTTTGGGCCGGTCGCAGGTCAGAGCTGCTGGTGCGTGGGGAAGAGACGGCGGAAGAGGGTGACGAAGATCCACGGGATGTGGGAAGGAAGCGAGACATACGGACGCGCAACGAGGTACTGCTGCGGTCAGATGAACGTGGTGTGGATGGCGCGGTGGAGGTGACGTCTGTGGTGGACGAAGTGGATGGGGGCGCTGTTCTGGGACTCGGGGAGGGTTTTTTGAGAGATGAACGCGCGGGCGGAGGAGGGAGGGGTATTGCGGTGCGCTGCGGATTCTGGGGTGCACCGCGAAGATGGGGTGTGCGAGAGAGATGGAGACCCATTGCAATCTGCTCTACGGTCGGGCGAGAGGCTGCAGGGTATCTGAATGCGGATGGTGCATATGGATTTCGCTCCGCCGCAGTCGAATACATGGGCATTATGGGTGTTTCTGGATCGCGCTTCCTTCCTGCAGAAAAGGACCTGCGAACGGACGTGATTATTTTTGAGCCCGTTTTGGGATGCGAAGAGGAAGAGGAGGACATTGTGGGCAGGTTGGTTGGGGAAGAGGAGGAGCGCCGGTGGGGGCGATGAGAGGGAGACGACGCGGCCATGAGCATGGGCGAAACCAAACGACCTCGGCAAGTTCCGTTGATCTGCAATTACAGCTTGGTGGCACTGTTGCTTCGTTTTCCTGTCAACCTTCGGGCTATATATGGCGTCCAGAACTTGGAGACCTACAGCTTAGAGGTGGTTACAGTATCCTTTCCGCAGCCTCATTGCTCTCCCAGATGGCTTATATTTCGCCATTTCAAGCTTTACAAACCCACATTACTCACCAGGCCCGCGACACAGGGGTGCCTGACATCATCTTTCCGTCGGCGACAATACGGATAACTAATCCGAGTAATCGACACCGTTGGCTCTCCGAACCCGCGCCTGAACCTCGGTGAAGACCGCTGGCAGTATGGCTACTCTTTCGCGATCACGTGGACCCTATCGGAAAACGAGGTACCGTGCATGCTTGAACTTGAATAGCTTCCAATCGTAGATCTTCGAATTTCCGATTGTCTGCGTACACGGTACTGCCGGTCCGAAAGCAATCTCCCCGCAGTGCTGCAAATCACTTAATTCTGATGTTTAGCTTTTAACTAAAGCCGCTGTTAGTAATTAAGACAAGCACATATCATGGCCAGCACCAACACAACAACACCGGCGAAAACCCATGGGATCAGTGTTGTACACAGCGAGGAACGTTAATATTTTGTGAGCAGGTAGGAGCTTGTGAATGTTCTTTGGTGCCCTTCAACGCAAGTAATCAAAAGTCCGCGGCATTTAAACAGCCGCTACGTGCCTAGCTTGAGCGGTACGATGTACTTGAATGACTCATTCGAGTCCAGCCGCGAACCGGCGGAGCAGAGCTGTTGGAATCCGCCGTCTGGTGAGTTGCTAAGCTAGTGAGTCGGGGTCTACGTAGGATTGGGGATTTGATTTCCACGATGTATCTACAGTTTTTCAATGGCTGGACAATGGACATGCATTGCTGCGATTCATTCATTCGAAAGTAGCAGATATCTTGATCTAAAAATGTCTTCCTCTTTCGTCATCTCGGTTTTCCCGTGCACAGAACGGATGTAGTTTTTGGTGCCGATTTGTCCAGGACACAAAAGTGGGAATTTTGACGTCTTTTATGTACAGCCATCGAACAAAAGGAACCATTAATATTCGTGGAACTCATTTTCAAATCAGAAAAATACTGGTTTCTTCTTTTAGTGAACGAGGTACGAGTTAAAGCTTCTGTCTACTGAGAGACTAGTTTCTTCTTCCCGAAAGGACGCCTGGAATCCGAGAAGAATATCCAGCAGATTCTGCAAAATTAGAGCAATGGTACAGGTTGACTTTCTACATGCTGAAACGAGTTCATTGGGCCTTTCCTCCCTTCGTCTTTTTGCTTTCACGAGAGTCGCCCGCCAACCACGCAGCAGAGAAGAGGAAAAAACCAACGCTGGTGCTAATAGCGCCAGCATAATACGGCCACGCAGCACTGAGGAAGCGCGGGTAACCATCGTGCCGAGGGGGCACTACAGCGACGGTGGTAGAACTCTGGAGATGTGTCCATCTATGCATCCATTAGTGACGGATAATGGGGACAGAAGGAAGTCAATGTACCCTTTGCGTTTGTAGTTGATAACAAATTTAAACACGCCGTGGCGGTCTGGAGCACGGAAGGTGACCGAATACGTGCCTGGTGATCCAGGTACTGCCTTGAGAGGAGTGCGAATATGGGGGTCCAGCATCGTGAATTCAAGCTGCATATCGGTGATGCCGGAATACGGATTCCACGTAGAAGTTTTTGGGTCAAAACGAGAGATTTGGGTGGTGTAAACCTGCTGAGCGTCAGAAACCACGACATGGAAATTAGATTTGTAGCAACGTACGATGTTGTCATTAATGGTATACTGGTCTAAGGGTGTCGTACTGTTGACGAGGTGGTGCGTGGTGTTGTCGATGCGCAATACGAGGGACTCCTGGAACGTCCAGGCTGCGATGTCGCGGGCGAATTTAGTATTGCCGGATGCGACGCCTCTGCGAGTTGAACTAGTCAGTATCCCAGTAAAGAAACGGAATAAATAACGTGCTTTGACACTTCCTTCTTGGCGAACTTATCTCCGAACATCTCGACGCCTCCCACCCAGGTCACTCTGGCTCCACCGACAATCTGGAATCCAGTTGCAACACTGAGCTGGCTTCCTGCCCAAAGACCCTCTCCGCCTTTTTCAGTCGCATCGACGAGAGCGTCGGCGCCGCCTTCAGAGTCCGCCGCGAAGCTCTCAGCTGGCGCGTGGAGAATCGGGACCAGAAGTGGGTTGTTTCCGAGAGCATGGGGAACACCAGAGAACCATACGGGTGGCGTTCCTGCCGACAGGATAAGAGACGACGCAGGCACCTCGATCGGAATGACTGAAGGTGGGTCAGAGCGTTCGGGGAAGAACGAGACCAGCGGTGTATTCGGGGGTGGGAGGATGAGAGAGAACTCAGATGCCAAAGACGAGAGCGGGGTTTGCTTTTGAGAGAGGGCGACGAGGAGGTTTGTACCGCCGGACAGAAGCTCAACGAGTGACTGCGGTGTAATGTCTTTTGCGAAGCCTGGTGACGCGATTAAAAACATTAAGCAATATCTGTTAGCAATGGAGCTCACTTTTAGACTCCGATGCAAACAGAATAACGTGGGCGTAGGTCGGCACGTCGTGCTCAACTAAAAGTGGTGTCTCATCTTTCGGTCCACGGAAAGTAAGCTCATATCCTTGAGCTGTCCGGGTGTCAGAATGGGAACAAAATATATGAACCCTACAGACCTTTCAGGCCGTCGAAGAAGATAGAGAAATCTTTCCGGTAGGCCGGTTCTACGATGACAAGGACAGAGTCCCCTTCGCTGGATTTTGCATGCAGGAAGCCCGACAAGCTCAGGAAAAATAAGACGAAGGTGGAAAGAGAAAGCATGAGTCCAGATGTCGAAACCAGCAGGACAGACCGGAGGGTTCGGGGCCAGAAATGAAGGTTAGCTTTCCGTGCTCAAGTTCCACGTCGATGATGCTGTATTGTGTTGTTGCTTGTTTGCCTTCTGATGTTGATCGCCAGGCTTGAATATCTCAGACCTTGCGACGATTTCCAGGTGGCTATGGATGGTACATAGAGGCTCTCAAATGCGAAAAATAAAATTGCTAAAAACAGTTTTTGTTCACGTGTAAATCTGTGAACTATCCAAACCCAGCGCATGTAAAAAGAGATTCACATTTGC
Organism: Mycena rebaudengoi; assembly: GCA_029282285.1. Classification (NCBI taxonomy): domain Eukaryota; kingdom Fungi; phylum Basidiomycota; class Agaricomycetes; order Agaricales; family Mycenaceae; genus Mycena; species Mycena rebaudengoi. The sequence continues at coordinate 1,578,071 of JARJCX010000011.1, read as the reverse complement.
CAGCTTCGTACGCCTTTCATCTTCGTCCGCGACCCAGCCCTTGTTCGCGCTGAGCACATTCTCAAGCACCTTGTCACGCAGGGAAGTCACTAGCACTTGGTGCTGCTCCGGTACTGCCTGCAGCGCCAGCGCAGCCAGGAATTGCCACACCGGCTGGTCGATGATGTCGATGGCGAGGGCAGCGCTGCTCGGGTGATGTGCTGGCAAAGCAATGCGGCTCGATGGGAACAGCGAGAGCAGGTGTGGCGTAAGCAGAACAAAGAATTGATTGAATACTGCTTGCCTGCGAGAGTATTAGGATCTGCGTTCACAGCTGAAGAAACGCGCTTACCATTGTTCGAGAGATGCTCCTGCAGTATTTAAATCTACCGGCTCAGCGCCGCTAGACCATGATTGCTTGATAACCTCGACGCGACTGAGGAATAGGGTAAGAAGCGCGAGTCCGGGCTGCAGTTGCGATTAATTACATCGCAGGTTAACCGTAGCAGAGTGCATATACCTTTGTCCTGGTGACTGCTGCGATATCTTCACTTCGCTCAATCAGGAGGCCAAGGAGGGCAGTGACAACGTGCAGCTCTAGCTTCGCAACGACTGGCAGGATACTCGACAACACACTGCCCAAAAACGCCTGCGTCTGACGTTCCACCTCGTCGCGGTCCGGTGTCTCCTCCAAAATATCCAGTAGAGGCGCCTGTTTCACCACATCTAATTGCGTGAAACAAGCGACCAGAAGCGTCATAAGAGTTAACATGCGGGAGGTGCCAATATGTCTCGTGAGGCGAGGTAGCAGCTTCTTGCCTTTGCTCGGAGCCAGTAAAGATACGAAAGGGTGAGGATTGCTACACGGCATAAGTTGAAGAGTTTGAAGTTAACAAAGGGTCGCACCTTGTCTCCAACGGCACCATGACTTTCAGACCCTCCCAGAGCAGTTCCCCGAGGTCCTCATACTCTTTTTGCCTGTCAAATGTGAGCATAAATCACCGATTGAAGCTGGCCGCTTCCTACCACTGTTGGAAAGCGTCCTCCTCCTCGGGGGGAGGTTGCTCGCGTCGGAGGTGTTCAACCTTCAGCACAAGGTCATAGAGGGCTTCGAGAATGGTCAAAACCTGTCGGCGCGTCAAGGGATCCTTTCGGACCACGTTGCCGGTCTACAGAACGCAACAGTAAGTAAAACAAATCGTGCATCAGGTCTACGACCCACATTCCCCAGTGTTTCGCGGCTCAATTTGGCGGCCTCCTTGGCTGCACCCTCGTTTGACCAACTCGTCGCATCCTCTTTTGAGATATGAGGATGAGCGTGGGAAAGGGTCGGGGATGTCGACGGGTTCTCCTCGACTTGCAGAAGTTGGCGGGGAGCTGCTTTGTAGCTACGCCCAGAGGTCTTGCCTAGAGCGCCTTGGAGACTATGAATGGCTAGCAAGGCTTCAGTCGGATCCATTTAGCACATGAACCAGGCACTCACAATGTAAACCTTTCTCCTCCTCTCTCCGGCGAGCATTGCTGACGATCCTTTCTACTTGCTGTTCCATCCTCTGCATGGCGTTCGGTCTTCGGGTGGCCGCCTTCTGGGTATTCCCAAGGCTAATACCACCTCCAGTGCCGAATTTCAGAACGCGCTCATCTTGGGTCTGTAAACCCATGCGGGATCGTAAGAGAGCCCCGTAGACCTGGGCATAAAAGTCATCGGCGTATGGGTCTGGCGTCACAAGCTGGGAGACTTGGATGCGCGTAATGAAGTCCTTGTCCGATTGTGTCATGAGGTCGTTGTATCGCGACTAGAACAAATTAATAAATGCATGCAGCGGCAAAAAAGGAAAGCGTACCATGTGAGCAATTTTGGCAGCTTTTTTGCGTCGCTTATCCTCCATCTTCTCTGCCTCTACAATCTTGCGCATTGCTTCGGCTCTCAGGGCCTCTTGCTCCGCCTGAGTGGCTCCTTGGAAATCTCGTAGGTATTCTACTTGAGCCAGCTCGGCGAGGAGGCGCTGCTGTAGCTGGAGGTTGTGTGGGGCAACGTTATTGAAGTCCTGGTACATCGCGGGCGATTGAGATCGTTGCCGACGTTGCAACTGTTGTTGTTGCAACGCTTGAAGTTCAGCTATGGTTGGACCAGAGGGCTGGCGACGGTGACTGAAATGAGTCGGACCTTGATTCAGCTGAGAGATCTGCTGAGCACGCAAATGACGCTCGAGCTCCTCCATTCGCAGTTGATCCTGTAGTTCCTGAACGCGCAGTTGCTGCTGCTGCTCCTCCTGTTGTTGGAGAAGGAGCATTTGCCGTTGATCGAGGAATCGAGGGGACTGGGTAGCAGGAAGCATCCGGGGCGGTGGGGTGCGTTGGTGCTGTTGCTGCTCCCGAAGCTGCTGCAGCTGTTGTTGCTGAATTCGCTGATGGTGAAGCTGCTGCTGCTGCTGTTCCTGCTGGTATTGCTGGCGCTGACGCAAATACTCTTGTTCCTGCAAGAATTGCTCTTCTTCTTGCTGTAGGCGTAGCGCATTTTGTTGACGCTGAGAAGCGCCCCTTACCTGAAGCGCCGCGAGGCGCATCTCATTCTCGATCTCCTGCAGGGTTCGAGCTCCAGACTGTGCAGAACTCTGGTGGAGTACGGGTGATGCCTGGAAAGGAGAATATTGGGATGTGGATGGTTCGCGCTGCTCTCGCTCGGCAAAGCGACCTGCGCCGTTTTCCCGCGGAAGAACAGAGAAAGGGGACTTGTCATCCCAGATGGACTCTAGCGACTGGGGGGCCCGGCGCACACCCGGATCTGCAGAAATCTCAACAAGCCACACCCGGGCCGATGTCATATAACATACGCTGCTGCTGGGCCGGTCCTGCCCCAGCAGGGGGAATCCGTGAGGGGGCTTGTTGGGGCTGAGGGGAGGCCTTATGTTGGGCCAGTTCAGGTTCCAACAGCGCCGTCTGGCCAGCAAAATCAAAGTCTTTGCCTGGAGAAGTTGGAGAGAAGGTGTGTCAATGGAGCCAGCCGTGCTCACCGACGCTGTCGCCTGCCCCCAAATGTCTCGTCGTTAAGGTCGTCGCCGCCTTCCTGAAGGGCGTCTCCGAGACCGTCGTAGCTTTCCTCTCCCCAAGTGTACACCGCTACATCCTCGTTTTCATGTGTCCCCTTGCCTGCAAATTTTTGTTTTTCGTGTTCCAAGTCATGTTCTTGGAAGCCGAAGAAAGACATTAGCACATTTAGAGCACTGTTGAGACCAGTCGAAGGAGTTCGCCAAACATCACATCACAACGGCTCCATGCCAGATTGATCATGATTATATTTTGTACACTTGCTTGTATGTATGTCTTCTACTAGTCTATGCGATGGTCCATGTCCATGTATGATTACAGTTTGTGCACAGTCTCGAGGAAGTCGAGCAGGCAGCTCGCGCTCCATGCCTGCGTGTTGCACGAGTCGCTGCAATAAGCACCATTTTCGTTCGTCAGCTCAGGGATGCCCGCCCAGGGATCGGTCTGGATGTGGCTGCGCGCAGGGAGCAGCATCTGGTGTAGACGGTGCAGCGTATTTTTCACGTCCTGATCCCAGCGTCAATGAGGATCAAACCGTGTTTCTCAACGAAAACTCACCTGCTTGCCATCACCCGCACGAGTATCGAAATCCAAGTAGGCGCGCAAAAAGTACCCTAATGGCCAGCCCCACTCAGGACCCTATCGCAAAGAGTTTAGCCCATCATATCGCCTTCGAAAAAATCACGCACATTATGATAGTTTAAGCCTTTGGCGATGGCAGCGTCGGTTGAGTCGTTGGAGTTGTCGTAAATTGGACGATACTGAAGATCAGCAGGATCCAAGGTCTTCATGCCCAGCGGAGCCCGGAGGACCTGATCGGCAAGCTTCAATGCGCCGAGCCCATGCTGCGCGTCGAACATCTCGGGTGCAACAGTCATCGCGATGGGGAAGTTGGGGCGGAGCTGATAGTCCGACCACTCCCGTCCCACGCCAGACCCATAGACATCCTTGTAGATGCCCCTCCGGTTGACAAGCTTCGGATCAAGATTGTATTTCGCGTCTTCCGAGGGATCTGGGTCCGGTCAGCTCAAAGCGACTGGACAAAACATGCCGTAACTGGCTCACCAAGCGGCACATAATAGCACTTTTCGAACGAGGCCTGAATCAGTCCAGACCACTCCTTGTAGGTGACCAAGCGCTGTTTCCCGTCAACTACGTTCCGCAAACGGTCAACAACAGCAACGCCGGCACCACATCGACTTACTGGTAGCTTGAACGCCCTTGAAGGGGAACTTGCCAACGCTCGCCAGCTGATCCAACCACCTCAACGTGCTCTTCAACAGACCAGTAATCTCGACAGGCGCGCCATCTCTCGGAGTACCAGGAACGCCTTTTGTGCCCGCCTTCTGCGACTCGCCCATCTTGTCCATCCAAGTTCCGCAGTTGTCCTGGTTCCCGCCCATGATCAAACCCGTATTCCAGTCGACGCTGATATCAATGTTGAACCCGTTGTCTTTCATCTGCATATCCAGGTTCGCCCCGGCGTTGTACTCGCGGAAACGAATCCCATCCGCGTGACGCTGGAGGACCTCCTGGATAATCTCAGCGACAGTGGAAGAATACGCGTAAGCACGAGGATCGTCCCAAGGCACCCAGGTGTCGTCCTTCGGGAAGCGACGCTTTACAGGCTCGGAGAGAATGGCCAGACCATCAGGGGCACTGTCAACATAATCTTGAATATTCTGCAACATCCACCACGGAGAATCGCGAGAATTATATCTTATCAAGAAGTCAGCGACTAAGGAAGAGGTGAACCAGAAAGATGAACGCACCTCGGATTGCGCACAGAATCCAACAGATTCGGGATTAGTCCATGCTTCAAAGTCGACGCAAAGGCCAGGATGTGCTTCTTCGCGCCGTCAAAGTTGCCCGTCGTCAGGAAAAGCCCGCGCAGCGAGATGAACACATCCCTGCCCCAGCATCTCGCCCACCCCGCCGTGAAGTGCGGGAGCCCGGCCGCCAACGACGGCGTAGCCACGCCAGGATCGAGCGACGCCGACTTGACCAGCCCATGCATCTGCACAGCGCACATGGCAAGGTCCTGTGTGAACTGGTGGCCCGACGACACAAACCCAGACGACTGCTCAACAACCGCGGTGCGTGCCGCTTTGTACGCTTCTGAAATCACGAGCGCAAAGTACTTGGGACGCAGGAACGGGGGAACGCCCGCCTTGACACGCTCGAACCGTTCCTTGAACCACTCCGCGGGTTTCACGAGTCGGGGCATCACTTCCGCTTGCCTGCGCCGACATCAGCCAACTCTCCAGCAGAAGAAAAAAAATGGACGGATTCTCACTTGGTTAACCGCTGATGCACATAATCCAATGCCCAACTCCCCTCCCTCAAGTGCCCACAAAGGGGATGCCCCAAGTCGTTGTAGCGCATGATATGCCTCAACGGATGCATCCAACCCTCGAGCCCGCAATACACCATCTTCCCCAGCCCGGGAACGTCATATACCCCAAACTCTCCACCGGTTGCATCCCGCTCCTCGCCATCAGCGCGATGCAGTAGCACATTGAGATCCACGAGGTCCAAGTCCGCAAACGCCTCCCTGGCGCCCGAGGTGCAGAACGCGTCCAACGTGGCATCGTGTTCCTGCAGGTGCGTCTCAAAGAGCATGATGCTCCCCGGCGGGAAGTACTCGGGCACGAGGACCTCCGAATAAGGACCTTCAGCGTCGAGGCCCTGCGGAACCAAGATGGGTGCCATCTCGACGAGCTTGGCGGGCATGCCTTGCAAGGTCTTCGCGTCCTTCGGTACTTCATACGATGTAATGTCGAGGCTGGCACCAAGGATGAACTTGACACGGGTACGACGCAGTTTGATAGGGTCGACTTGAACACGCTGATGAGCTCCCGCTAATTAAACAAGGAAGAAACAATACATACTAAACCCCCGATCCTTAGAACCCTTTGAAAACGCCGTGTGCGCGACGAGTAAATAGCCCTTTTGCGTCCCAGGCTGGACCCGATGCAGAACGATGTACTGGAATGAAGTCAGAAAACAAATATATGGAAGGATGAAAAAATTCACGTCGTTTTCCTGGTGAACATGTCCCTCTTGATATCCACCAAGAACCATCTCCAAATGCAAACCATTGAGCACATGCTTGATTTTGGCGATACCACTCCCCTCTCCGAGCCCCGTCAACTCGTATTTCCTCTTCTCCCCAACTAAATCAAGTAGTTTCGGGTACAGGTCGTCGAAACCCTTGACTGAGCCGAGAGCCGAATAGCAGAACGTCACTAAGGCGCCTGTCGACAGCGCGTCTTCCGCAGACCGCTTATCAAGCAGCGTCTCGTTGTCGTGGGTCAAGTCGTACATGAGCGCGTGGGGAGCGGACCCGTTGAGGAGCGTAACGACACACGAGCGAACAGGTCCCTTCCCAGTGGGCGGTGCGAGCTCCTCCATGCTGGTGAGAGAAGCCGCATCCATGGACCCTGCGCAACCCACCATAGATCAGCCCCACGGCCAATAGAGAAGCAAAGACCACCCACCAATCGGTTTCCCCACCCCGTGGCGATAAATCAACCTGGACAACTCCTTGGGATCAAACCCATTCCCACTCTCCCGCACCAGGCTGTTAATCCCCAGCCGCTTGACGAACACGACATCCATCTCCTCGTTCCCCGTGAACAGCTCCGCGCAGACGTACAGATCCGGGTTGACGACCCGAGCGGCGTCGAGCATTGCGACGCCGACGTGCAACGGCGTCGAGTGGCAGTTGTCGATGCGGAAACCGTCAAAGGTCGCCGCGAGCGAGGTAACGTACGTCGTCATGTGCGACCACAGCCAGGGATTGTCGTCTGGGCCAGAGCCATACCGCAGCTTGACGCAGTCACCCCACACGATGACTTCGCGCCGGAGGTAGCATTTGGACGGGAGCTCGGCAAAGTTCTTCAGTGGGTCGGCGGCCCAGATCCACCCATTGTTGGCAAGGGAGTACACCAGGGGATCAGAGATGGGAGTGGGCGCAAGACGTGTAAAGTAAGGCTCAACAAGAGGGGACCTGGATAGAGATGTTGAAGTTATTTAACATCCCCGAAAGGAAACTAACGCACTTCTTGGATATCTCTCCCAGCTTCGGTCCATGCTCGTCCAGACGCGTGTAACTGAGACGGTTTTTGACATTCTCGACCGCGACCTTGGTGTCTTCTTCCCACTCCTGATAGAGCGGAACATTGAGGACGTCGACGACCCGGGCCCACGCGTCTACCAGGGAATCAATCTCCGTCACGTCCACGAAAGCGGCTTTGACCAGCCCAGCAGCGACGCCCGAGTCGACACCCACCGCAAAACGAGAGGCAAGAAGACCGAGTCCTTGAACTTTGCCCGAGGTGCGCAGAATCTCAGCGATTTCGACAACCGTCTTGTTGGACACGGGCGGACCGTCCCACGAGACGACCTTACCCGAGCTTAACGCGGACTTGACAGAGTCCTTTTCACGCGTTACATCAAGCACATAGTACTGCCAGAGGTTCAGGTCCTTCACGACAGTCTCAAAGGCGTTGGTGAGCTTCTCAAGGTCCTGCTGGTTGGTGACAGAGGTAGGTAACCCTTTAGTGGCGAGATCGCTCGACAGTTGAATGATGGCAGTGTCGAGTTCGAGCGCAGGAGTAAGGTGGGGAGAGTTTGCAGGGCTGAAGCCTAGAAACAAGATTTTTCAACAGCTGTTTTTGAATTAAAAAAATGGGCTACGAACCTGCTTCGGGATGATCGACCAGCCAGGCGCTGTCGTCCGCAGTATGATTGAGCACAACATCCGTCAGGCTCAGGAGGCCGTACTCCTCCCGGGCTACTTTGAGGATGGCTTCTACTTGGGCCTTGCCGCCGTCCTTTGCGCGAACACCATCGGCGAACATCGAGGTGTCGTACTTGAGCTGGTTTCTGATCGAGTACGGGACTATCGCTGTGGCCTCTTTCCTGCAAGGGCGTGTAGTGCAGCATGGTGTACCCTCTATCCCGAGCCTCGGCGAAGAACTTGGGCCACTCGGGGATGGCGCCCATCCATTTGGAGACGAGGGTCAAGATGGAAAGGCCGTCTAGAGGGAGATTTACCAGACCCGTCGACGGCGCCTTGTCCTTGTCAAGAACGGGACTGCGCGAGTTAATGCGGAGGACTGGGTCTATGTTGAAATAGCCTTCGCGGCCTTTGATGCGCTGACCGGGGACATCGCCGTCATACTCGACCCAGAAAACGAACGCGCCGGCATGGGAGATAGGGAGATCGACTTGGATTGGCTTGGAAAAGTTGGTCGGCAACCTGGAAAGCGATCAAGTCAGGATATATGCATGAAATAATCACGGCGAGATGCTCACTTTCGTTTGGCGAACTTGTCACGTCCAAACTTGCCGCCGTCTAAGGGAAAGTTTGTTTTGAAAACGCCGTTCTTAGACGCAGGGGTGCCGGCGTCTATGGAGACGCGCAGAATGTATGGGACATATGCAGGCGGAAGACGAATATACTGGCGGGGCGATTCAGCCTACTAGGCGAGCACAGTAAACGGCGAGAACGACATACCGAGCGATCCTTGTGGGGCCCGCCATCTGAATCGAGGCGCAATTCGTATACCTGAATGGGAGTTTCGCCTGGGACTACGCCAGACTGGAAGAACTCGATGCCCTCGTCGGCAGGAGTCTTTGGGGAAGTCGCGGAGATAGGACTGGAACCCGAGCTGGATGATTTGGAGGCGCTCCTCTTGGGGAATTGAGACCGAAGGGCTTTGGTTTGCCATAGGAAGATTTCTTTCCCTTGGGCATGGTGGTGGTTGAGAAGAGAGAGGGAGAAACGCGAAACCTAAATTTATGTAGTAGGCTATGACGTCGACCGTTTACCGTGCACAGCCACTTCCTGCGCGATCGATGACCGTTGCGCTTAATGCGCTGGCAAAATTTCTACGGCTTCCTACGAAGGGCATGTACGCGTCGTCCATGGAGAAGAAGAAAAGTAGCTATTTTATGAATTTATATTCATTGTTTTCAAGCTCTGTAACTGTTACTTATACTTGGATCGCCGACCCGGAGTAGCTGACGGTAACTCGTCGTGTCGCGATGAGCTGGCACTGGTGAGCTGGCGCCGTCGCGGAACAACCGCGAATTTCTCTGAGACTCTGGTCATTGGGCATTTCCTTCAGCCCTAAGCGCTTGCTGCTCAGTCGCCCATAGACAACCAGTTTTGACTTGTATCTAGATGCCTCAAATGAGCCCAAATGTGATGCTGTTCCCAAAATTTATCGACTGGTTCTTGACTGGTTCGTGCATATATCCCGTAAGTATTTAAAAAATATTAAGCGGGCGTCATCGAAATTGGTGACAGGATCGGCCGTCACATCACACTCGCGTGATTAACAACTCTCATCATGTCCATTCCCGCCCCTGGGGGCAGACCGCGGCCAGTCACCTCAAAGGCGCGCGGAATCTGCAAGTATTATGCCACAGACCGCGGCTGTTTCGCTGGCCGCAACTGCAAATTCCTACACGGAGACGCGAAGCTGACTCCGTACGACCAATCCAAGACCTGTCGATTCTATGCCGCCGGTGCGTCTCCAAGCGTCTCAAGCGTCTCCGTCGGCACCGGGACTGTCTGGCTCATTTTAATACGGTATAGGCTTCTGCAAGCGCGGTGCCCAGTGTTGGTTTTCGCATGCAAAGGGAAAGGAGAAGGAGGTGATCGAAGACGAGGACGATCTTTGTTCCATTTGTTTTGAGAAACCTATCACCTACGGTCTGCTCAGTACGCATAGTCTCGCATTAAAGCGTGACCATGACTAACTATCTATGTTATTCACAGCCGGGTGTAGCCATATATTCTGCATCACCGTGCGCGCCACTTTACCTTGACACTTCTGAAGATTCACTTCGTTTCTAGTGCATCAAGGAATGGCGCGACCCAGTAAATAAATCCATCGATGTTGTTGAGTCGGGAAACACAAAACGATGTCCAATGTGTCGCCAACCGTCCAAGTTCATAATTCCTTCGTCCAAGTTTTTCATCCAAGGTCAGGAGGAAAAAGACGCTGCTTTGGCTCGTTATATGGACAGCATGAAGAGGGTTCCCTGCAAGTGCGTCTTGAGCCGAGTGTACCCGCCACAACGATTTAATCCCTTATCGCAGATACTTCCAAAAATCCCTCTTGTCGTCGCCTTCCGCCCCATTTTGCCCCTTCGGGAAAGACTGCTTCTATCAGCACCACAACCTGGACGGGTCAGAGCACATCTTGAGCCGCGGTGTGGAAGAGTGCATGCGTGTGCGTGTATTACCGACCGTGCACAGGAAGTATAACAGAGAGTCCTGGGCCAAAACATCGGGAAACTATGGAGAAAACAGGTGCAATAACTTTTTACATCTGCGCAGGCAGGACTTCATTGAAGAATATTCTTTAATGAATTCTTACATATCTGTGCGGAACATGGAAAGTTATTGTAAATATTTCTCGATAGCTTCCGTGTTTTGGCCCAGAACTTTTTGTTATCCTTACTGTGGGTATATCCCAACTCATGCATCCACAGCTTTATGCATCTCACTTGACGCGCCGGGCGGGCGACTTCCCCATCTCGACCGTATTTCCACACCGCTCAGAGCTCATCCGGTCCCTCGAAAATGTGTTCGCAGAGACCCGCCTTGGCCTGAACGCCACACGGGGATTTGCCGACAATGGGCCCGACGAGGTCGCGGTTATGCGGCGACTGGAGCTATTAGTGCTTTTTACATCTGTTTCATACTTGCACATTCTAATGGACGTATCTCAGGCGGACCAGATGCTTGCGTCGTTGGCGGCGGGACACGGCCCCCACTCGGAGGCGGAAAGCGACAGCGACGACGAGGACATCGTGGGAATGCCCCCGCTGGAGCGCCTTATTCCGCGGACGGAGGACTGGCCGCTCCCCCGGATGTTCGACAGCGACAGCGACGCCGACATGCCGCATTTGGAGTCTGTTTCCAACAGCAGCGACGACGAAGACGAGGACGGCAATAACGTTGATTCGGATTCCGACTCCAGTTCGGAAGACGACAACGACGATGCGCAGGAGCGAATACAGACGGTTCGACCGTTTGACTTGGCGTTCGACGTTGCGATGGACCCCATAAGAACCGAGACCCCAAGTTTGTTTGTGCGCCTTTCTAACCTGTGGATCACGCCAGATGCCGAGGACAGCCCTTTACAGTCCGTCGCAGAGCTCAACGTGGAGCCCGTGGCTGGGCCGTCGACGTTGTCCAACAGCCAGGAGGAAGAAGAGGACGAGTCCGACGCACCGCAGCCTGAGCGCGATCCGCCTTTTGTTACGGATGGCAGAGGTCGGGTCGTTTGGAGCTCCTCGTCGGGTACCACATCATCCTCGGATGCCCGTCGTGGCAGTACTTCCTCGGGGATTCCTGGCGCGTTCCCCTCAGGTCCGCCGCCCCGAACCGCGACGCCTGTCGAGAAGCCTCCTACCCCAAGGCAACCCTCTGGATCGGGTGGATTTACCACTGACGGGCGTGGGCGGGTTATTGGGACCACGGGGGCGCGCGCGGAGGGTGACGAAGGCGCCGACCCGCAGGGAGAGTGCGAGGCTCCGGCGCCGCAGGCGCGTTCTTTCTTTGGGCGTGTACTAGATGCGTTTTTCTGAACGTGCCCATGCCCATGTACATATTGCGACAGAAGTGAAAACAACCAACTGTAATATATAATCACATTCACTAACGACGTGCACCGTCTTCTGAATTCAAGCTAGGCTCGAATCTAGCGATGTTACATTGACAAGCTTGCTATTCAGATTCGATGTGAAAGCAGGGAACATCCGGTGTAAGAGGTCTAATCAATACAAAACTAATATACACTCCACACCAACTAAAGCTTTATAGACAACTAAGAACAATAATGTTACAGATTTGTGTGCGAATATAACTGAGAAATAAACTCGCTCAACGGTCATGATGACTTGGTAAGAAACGAGGTGATCTTGGTTGGACTACTGGAAGCCTGTGAACTGGGTTTCTTTACGATATTAAAACCCGGCGTCAAGCTCGGTGGTAATTGGAATACACGCACTTTCTTCTTCTTGGGGGATGAGGTGATCTTGGACAGAGTACTTGAACCCTGTGGATTGGGTTTCTGTACAAGATTAAAACCGACATCGAATATGGGAGTTCGAGTTTACGGACTTTTTTGGGAGAAGGACCGTCGATAATTTCAATATCAGAATCGTCATCAACTGTGGGCGCGTGTTTCCGTTTAGGTTTCTTGGAAGATGAGGGCCCATCGGCAATTATGGAGGATGAAGGTGTGTCGACCACCTCAATCGTGTCCGACGAAGGGCTGCGTTTCCGCGTTATTTTCTTGGGGGACGTCTGCGCTTCTTTCTGTTTCGTGAACATAGCTTGGATGCCATCCTTGCGGTTCGCGACTGGTTCGATGAAGGTAGATGACTCTGTGCCGACTCTGCCTACTTCCTTTGGCACTTGGTAGCTAGGAAGTGGAGTATACATAGCCGTTTAATAGTAAATGGAATGGAGCATACCATTCGAGCGGGCAGGACGGCGATACGACAATGTTGTTAAGATCTGAAGACCATTTGTGTGAAGAGGTATCCAGCCACATGTCAAGCGCTTCGGGGGTGGACAGAATTACAGGCTGTCGGTCATGTAGCCACGAGAGCCCCTTGCTCGCTGCGGTAGTGACAATGGTGAACGTCCACAGTGTCTCCGTTTCCCCTGTAACGCGTGAGACGCGTGGCGGGCCGGACAGAGACGCGTACTTGCCTTGTAAAACGACAGAATCCCAGAGCCCAGCCATGAGCATCAAGCGCCCGTCCTAGACGATGAGCCAATTCGTTGACGTCGTCGTCCGAGAATAAATGGCAAAGCGCACCTTTGGCTTGATAAAGTGTGGCAGCTTGTTCTTGCCCTTAGTGAGCCATTCGTAGTAGCCCTGACACACGACTGCGCAGCGCTTCGGGCCCTTGATGCTTCCCCACATGCCCCCACCCTCGACAAGGTTTTCTGAGCGAGTATTCGTCGTGTTCAGCGACTTGTCCTCGAATTTGGTCCAATTGGGTACCAGCCCCCATCTCATGGTAGACATGACGAATTTTGGGCTTCCCGGGTCGCTTGGTACTCCTGGAATCACGGGGCCAACGTGGGGGGACAATGCAGGTTCGCGTCGGCGTATTACAGGCGCCTGGCTGTGGGGGGCGATGTTGTACCGGGGTATGAACGCGTCGCGGCGCTCCCATTCATCGACAGACACATCGTAGCCATTGAGTTGTTGTATTTCAGCAGCCTTGGGGAATTAAATCGTAAGTCGTGAGATTACGGAGGATACTCACATCCAGACGAAGAGCGAAACGACCGCACATGGCAGACAAATGGCAGAAAGTATATTGGTCACACCACGGTCACGTTTTCTGTCTCAGGCGCTTCCTTGGCGCTTCCACTGACATAACTTCTGTGATGCCTGCCGCATCTGTCTGTTACTTCCTAGACCCCACTATGTCCACCTACAGTGCTTGGTTTGTTACTAGGAGAGGGCACCCCACCAAGGCTCTTGAGCTCAAGGAGGGTCTTCCAATCCCGACTCAGCTTGCAAAGGGCAATGTTCTCGTCAAAGTTTTGGCAGTCGCTCTCAACCCTGCGTAAGCCTGGACTCATGCTCTGGCTGGAACCTGGCTCATGTACAGCCGAACAGTGGATACGGGGTGATGGGTGCCGTCCCGAACTTTATGGCACGTCGGCCGCACCTCGCTGAGCTTGAAATGGCTGGAATAGTCGTCGACGCAAACGGCACCGACTTCAATGTTGGAGACAAGGTCTTTGGCGCGGACCCAAAGAAAGGAGCCCTTGCAGAATACATACAAATATCGTCCCAAAACATCGATCGAGTACCCTCAACCTCCCCGGCCATGTCTGCGGTTGAAGCTTCCGGCTTAGCAGGTAGTGGGGCTGACGGCGCACCATGCGCTCGTTACACACATCAAAGCAGAGGCCGGCCAGATGGTGTTCATTAATGGTGGTAGTTCGAGCGTAGGCCTTTCTGCGATCCAGATAGCAAAGTCATTGGGCTGCAAGGTCGTCGCGACCGCGAGCGGCAAGAACAAGGACAAGCTTCTCGCCCTTGGAGTGGATGAGGTATTGCCGGTTTCGTAGTTGATTTACTTAATTGACTGTCGGTACCCAGTTCATTGACTATACGACGGCGCCATTGGTTGAACAGCTGCTTGCCAAGCCTCCTTCCCCGAAATTCCACGCCATTTTTGATTGTGTCGGCTTGACCGACCCCTCCCTATATCTTAGGTCTCGTTCGTATCTCGCACCTGGAGGAGTCTATGTCAACGCCGGAACCATGCCTAAAACGCGCAAGGACTTCACCGGAATGCTGAGGCAGTTCTTTGAGGGATTGCTGCGACCAACCTGGCTGGGCGGCGTGCCCCACAAATATGTGTTCGTTTCTGTCTATTTCCTAAAGAACATCGTCTCAGAGATTACAATGTATCAGTTTTTTTACGCCAAATTTTACGAAGGCGGAACTGCAAGCTCTGCGAGAAGTTGCCGAGAAAGGCATGCACACTATCTTTTACGCCGTATTGACCTAACTCATGAAATACCAGGCGCACTCAGGCCGCTCGTCGACTCCGTGCACTCATTCGATCGAGATGGGGTGATGAAGGCGTATGAGAGAATTATGAGTAAACGAGCGGTTGGCAAGGTGGTCATCAAGGTCGCAGAGGAATAGGCGTGTATTATGAACAGTGGACGAATACACAACAGTAACTCGGATACATACAGTAGCCTGGAACATACAGTAGCCTGGAAAGGAGACGTGTCAGTAAAAGAAAGTAGAAAGCGACAGTACGGAGAAGGAATCAGCTGGCTGTTCTTAGTATTTTTGTTCATGAGTATCCCCATCGCCAATGGCTTCGGAGTTTGGTGTGATGTTCACATCATGCAGGATGGTAGAGAAAGAGACTCACAGAACCTATGGGAGAGAGAGAGTATGAGTAAAAGAACACTCGAAGTGAAAAGAAGAAAAAAAGAGAAAAAAATCAGAGGTGCACGATTTGGCTGTGTGCTCTACCAATCGTCAATGCGTTAACGCTACGACTGGGGCGGCAAAGAACTCATCACAGTATGGGGATGAAAAGAGACTCACAATATGAAAAGAGGCGGAAGACGACGAAGTCCATGGTGGTGAAAGTAGAGAAGATGAAGAGAAGCGGAGTTGGCGGAGTCTTAAATATATTTTGTGAAGCGAGGTGACTAATCAACCAGCTTTCACTGAGCGCCGAGGTATAATGTCGCCGCCAGGCTCTCCTCGACTAATCGACTCCTACACAGCACCAAAAGAGATTCTCCAAGAGTTCGCGGACCTTGCAGAGGAGGAGGATGTCGACCCCTTCGCAGAGACCGCCTCGAAGCGCCAAATCGCAGCGCGCCAGTCTGACTACCACAACCGCCGTTTCGACAGAGTAGCCGTCTCCAGCGCAGATGCTTTTTTGCCCACGGAGGATGGAAAGGAGCTCGAGGGGGGGTATAAGGATGCTATGCGTCTCTCCCGGCTGGAACAGGAAGAAGTGAGGGTCAAGCGTGCAATCCAGGAGAAGGAACGGCGCGAGAAAGAGGAGGGAAAGATGAAGATGGACCTCGACAAGACTCCGCCTGCCGCAGAACTTGACGAGGTCGCCAGAGAGCTTGCTGCTGCCAAGGAGCTCGCCCTGGCAGGGAAGGATGGCGCGGCCGGTGCAAAGCGCAAACGGAGGTGGGATATGTCGGAGCCCGCAGACGAAAACGCCGCACCCAACACCGGCGAGTGGTCGAAGGAGGCCCTCGAAGCTTCCGCCCCGAAAAAACGTCGTTCGCGTTGGGATGCTACTCCCGCGGAAGCTGGCCCTGGCGAGACTCCCAAGCGCTCTCGATGGGACCAGACGCCGATGGCTGCCAATGGTGGGGTCGAAATACCTATGACGCCTATCATCATGAACGCACCGGGCTTTATGCAGGAAGACAAGCATAATCGCTACCTCACTGACGAAGAACTTGACGCTGTCCTGCCCGCATCCGGCTATGCGATCGTCACTCCGCCCCCTGGCTATGCCCCCAGTGTCGCCCCCCGTAGGCTCATGGCCACGCCCATCGGAGACGCGGGCGGCTTCCAGATTCAGGAAAGCTCAGACGCAGGCTGCGATTGCGGCAGCGGCTGGTCTGGCCCCCGATCTCCCCACCGAGATCCCTGGTGTTGGTAACCTCGCATTCTTCAAGGCTGAGGACGCTCAGTATTTCGCCAAAATCCTCAAAGAAGAAGACGAGACCGAGCTGTCTGTTGACGAAATGAAGGAGCGAAAAATCATGCGCCTCCTCCTCAAAATCAAGAACGGTACTCCCCCCGTTCGCAAGACGGCTCTCAGACAGATCACCGACAAGGCACGCGAATTTGGCGCTGCTCCTCTCTTTGACAAAATTCTCCCTCTCCTCATGGAGCGCACACTCGAAGACCAAGAACGTCATTTGCTGGTCAAGGTCATTGATCGTGTGCTCTACAAGCTCGACGACCTAGTCCGTCCGTATGTTCACAAAATCCTCGTCGTCATCGAGCCCCTCCTCATCGACGAGGACTACTATGCTCGTGTCGAGGGCCGCGAGATCATCTCTAACCTGTCGAAGGCGGCGGGTCTGGCGCATATGATCTCCACCATGCGACCGGATATTGACCACGCCGATGAGTACGTGCGCAACACCACTGCCCGCGCATTCTCCGTGGTCGCCTCTGCGCTCGGCATCCCATTCCCTTCTTCCCTTCCTGAAGGCCGTGTGCCGCTCCAAAAAGTCGTGGCAAGCGAGACACACCGGCATCCGTATCGTGCAGCAAATCGCCATCATGATGGGCTGCGCCGTTCTCCCTCATCTGCGAAATCTCGTCGAATGTATTGCGCATGGTTTGTCGGACGAGCAGCAGAAGGTGCGGACCATGACCGCACTGGGTCTCGCAGCTCTCGCCGAAGCCGCTGCCCCTTACGGCATCGAATCTTTCGACAACGTCCTGAAGCCGCTGTGGACTGGCATTCGTCTTCATCGCGGCAAAGGGCTCGCTGCGTTTTTGAAGGCCATCGGTTTCATCATCCCTCTCATGGATCCCGAATACGCTTCTTATTACACCAAGGAAGTTACCTGTCATTCTTATCCGGGAGTTCCAGACGTCTGATGAGGAGATGAAAAAAATCGTGCTAAAGGTTGTCAAGCAGTGCGCTGCGACAGAGGGTGTGACGCCGGCGTATATCAAGCACGACATTCTACCTGATTTCTTCAAGGCGTTCTGGGTGCGTCGCATGGCACTTGACAGACGGAATTATCGGCAGGTCGTAGAGACGACTGTCGAGCTGGCCGAAAAAGCTGGTGTGGCGGAAATTGTTGGCAGAGTTGTAAACGAGCTCAAGGACGAGGCGGAACCCTACCGCAAGATGGTAATGGAGACTATCACTAAAGTTGTCGAGAAGCTGGGCGCGTCGGACATTGACGAACGGCTCGAGGTCCGGCTTGTCGATGGTATCATCTACTCGTTCCAAGAGCAGACGACGGAGGATCAGGTCATGTTGGATGGGTTCGGGACTGTCGTCAACGCTCTTGGTATTCGCGTCAAGCCTTATCTTACTCAAATCGTATCCACCATCCTCTGGCGGCTGAATAACAAGAGCGCCAAAGTCCGCCAACAAGCTGCCGACTTGACGACGCGGCTTGCTATTGTTATCAAGCAGTGCGGAGAGGATCAACTGCTGAGCAAACTTGGCCTGGTCTTGTTTGAGCAGCTTGGAGAGGAGTACCCGGATACACTCGGTAGCATCATCGCAGCTGAAGGGGCTATTGCAAACGTTGTGGGCATGACCCAGATGAATCCGCCTGTGAAAGATCTTCGTACGTCCTCCTTTCCGCTGATCGAATTCCGGATTGACGGATTTTCCAGTGCCCCGGATGACGCCAATTCTGCGCAACCGGCACGAAAAGGTGCAGGAAGCGTCCATCAATTTAATTGGGCGTATTGGTGAGCCTGTTCCAACTCGGTCCCAATTTTCCTGCTAACCGTGTCTTTAGCCGACCGTGGTGCTGAGTTCGTGCCTGCGCGAGAGTGGATGCGAATCTGCTTCGAGCTACTCGACTTGCTGAAGGCTCACAAGAAGGGTATCCGTCGCGCAGCGGTCAACTCTTTTGGCTACATTGCGAAAAGTTTGGGTCCTCAGGACGTTCTTTCAGTACTTTTAACCAACCTCCGCGTGCAAGAACGTCAAAGCCGTGTCTGCAGTACCGTTGCCATCGCCATTGTTGCTGAAACCTGCGGTCGTGAGTTTCCGTTCTGATCGCCTATACTCTAGTAATTGATGTTCTTTCAGCTTTCACCTGTATCCCCGCCATTCTTAATGAATACCGGACGGCAGAATTGAACGTCCGGACTGGGTGCTTGAAGGCTCTGTCTTTCGTGTTCGAATATGTCGGGCCGCAATCGGCGTACTACTGTGATTCGGTGGTCACGATGTTGGAAGACGCGCTGACAGATCGCGACCTGGTCCATCGTCAGACTGCAAGCACCATCGTGAAGCATCTGGCACTCGGTGTCGCTGGTCTCGGTTGCGAAGACTCCATGCTGCATCTCATGAACCTCGTTTGGCCCAATTGCTTCGAGACCTCTCCGCATGTTATTGGCGCCGTAATGGACGCTATAGAAGCGATGAGGGTCACGTTGGGACCCGGCATCTTGTTGAGCTATGTTCTCCAAGGACTGTTCCATCCTGCGAGAAAGGTACGGGAGGTGTATTGGCGCATTTATAATGCGCTGTATCTGGGTGCTGAGGATGCTTTGGTGCCGTTCTACCCAGATCTCGGCGAGTTGAGTGAAGGCTCCAATACGTTTAATAGGCACCCATTGCAGGTCTTTATCTGAGAATCTGTTGATACTTGTACATATATACTGTAAGACTTATTGTTAGTTACCTCCTTCAAGTACTATCGATCACCTACCTCTGCAAAAGTACCTACCTTTGCAAAACAAAGTTGAATTATTTTGTGACATAAATACTGGCTCAATCAACCCGAAATAAAATATGCAGGGATGCTTCTGGTTCTTAGGAATCTAGTGGTATTTTCTTTAGAGAATGTGGAAACGTACTGAGTCCGGCAGAAATTGATACTTTCTTGATGGCTGGCCTCGGTAACTTCACTGCCGCCTCAATTCGACCCCAAAGCTCAAATAACTTGGTATGCAACATCTTTTGGTGGTAATGTTACCTGGTGTGAATTCCGAGGCCCATCCGACATGAATTGCTGGTGTAGCATTGACATCAATTTTCTTTTACAAAGGTGGGTAATCGATAGTACCTGAGGCTGTGCCAGATCTCCGATTATGCCGATCAACGGCCAGCGGCCCAGCGAAAACGACGAAGCGCAGTGGTGGGCGCTTGTGGGTGAGTACACAGGGTATATAAGGCGTTGGCGTGCAGCATCTTGAATCTTAGCGCCAAACTGACAGTGGCAACTTCTTTTCCAAGTTTACCCACCAGTGAGTAAACTCCCGACATTCATGCCTGGCTATCTATATTGCACTGTTCAGGAATGAAGCTCTCCGCATCCTTCGACCTTCTCAGTGACCTGAGAGCAGCGATAAGAATTGCAGCATGGCCTACTCTGAAGGCGATTTATCAGGAACCCAGTTTATTGATACATCCGACCGCTCTTTCTCAGAGGTTTATGTCCGCCGTCTGGGAGGCATTTGGTACCCCGACTGATCAAGGCGCTGGCCCATCTAAGCAAATCCTAATTACCCCACACGCAAAGGGTACAGTCCTTGATATTGGAGCTGGTTAGTGCATACCACCCCCTTTTTCTCCAAGTACGAGAACTGAGTTATTTAAAGGACTTGGACACAGCATCAGCTATTTGGATCGCAAGATGGTCACGAACTACATTGCTCTGGAACCCAATGGTTTAATGCATGCCCAGCTAAGGGATCGGGCGAACGCGGCCGGTTTCACAGAAGGGGATGGCAGTCTCTTGATTCTGGAAACTTGTGGCGCCGAAAATACGACGGATATCATGGACCAACTCGGCGATCACAAGCTTCAAGTCGATACAATGGTGTCTATCATGACCCTGTGTTGCATTCCCGACCCAGAGCGTACTCTTGGACGGCTTGTTCGAGATGTCTTGAAGCCAGGCGGCCAGCTATTGTTTTACGAGCACGTCTTGAGCCCACGCCCTGATGTTGCGTGGTGGCAGCGATTTTGGACGCCTATCTGGAGAATTGCATTCGACGGATGTTGCTTGGACAGGCCCACACATCTCTGGATCGAGGCTATGCAAGACACGGGAGAGAATGGCAAACCCGTGAGTATGTGGAGTCATCGTGAAATATGGGGCAAGGAAGGTAGTTATTATATTTCGTGCTGTTTTCTTGGATCTGACGGGTTGCTTGCTTGCTTTTTCTCCAGGCGAACCCGAGGAGCATTTGTTCTGGCATCGTGTCGGCAAGTTTGTCAAACATGAATAGTTTGTGGGCTGGGGTATGTGTAGCTGCACATAGAATAGAATTCTATTTCTTTGGCACACCATTTACATATGGAATTCTACTTTTTTTTCATGCCGGATATGCTGTACTAAGCGCCATTCTAAAAATCGTGTATTCTGGATCTTGTCTCAATTAGGAATGCGACTCGCTACCATTGTGCCACGACGGCCTCAGGCGTCAATCTCACAGAGCTTTCACGGAGCTGGAACAGAGTCTGACGCCTTTCTCCTACCCGCCTATCCTGGATCCTGTGAATACGCCTCGCTACCATTGCGCCACGGCGGCCTCAGGAGTCAGTCTCACAGAGCTTCATGGAGCTGGAACAGAGTACTGGGCCCTGCCGCCTTTCTACTACCCCGTGCACGGCGGCTTGTGAATGCGAGTCAATCTCAGAGCTTTTGTGAAGGAAAAGATGCCGAAACATATTGGGCACAAGAGTATACGAAAAACTCATGGTACCAGTAAAACTACTGGCGGCTTTCTGAAAGCCCTGGCTAGCGCCGATTCTGATTCTGTTCACTATTTCAACTATTCTCATGAGACCAGTGGAAGGATGCATCTCGAACGCACGACATACCCAGCATTATCCCGCCGGCGAAGGGAATATAAATTAACAAAAGCTACAACCAACTGTAAGTATGTGCGTACAGGAAAAATAGATCCATTCCATTCCAACACGCAGCTCCCGAACCTACTTATCCAGCTTGCAGTCCTTGACCATGTGCGCCTGTGACTCTGTTTGACTGACACTGAATGTGGCTGCTGAGGGCTGGGGATTCAGAAGGCGAAGGATGAAACGAGCAGCGTCCGCCCATGCTCGTACGACGTCTTATTTAAGTCAAGGCTCTGGGGAACAGAAATGTATGAGAGTATACATGTACTGCTGGATCCGGGACGAGTTCGTTCTGTTACCAGCTGAATATATACGCAGTAGCTTTGGAAACTGAGAAACAAGTTCATGAATGAGGCGAGGTCGGGGAATTTTTGAATTTGCCTTAATCTGCCCAATATTAATGATTTGGGGTGAGCAGTCAAAAAAACGGTGACGATTCTGCCAATCCATAGCTTGAGATCGTGTATTTGTTTGTTCCGTGAGTCAGCCAAACGTTAACGTTAACCAACTTCACGTGAGCGCGTCACGACGCGACTTGTCTCTAACCCACCATGAGGATTGAAGAACTCGTCTTGGAGGGTAGGATCCCCCTTTCTTGCTCAGCACACTCTTATGTGTTTTCCAGGCTTCAAGTCTTATCCTGTACGGACGCAGATCACCGGATGGGACTCGTCTTTCAATGCCATTACTGGCCTCAACGGAACGGGCAAATCCAACATCCTGGACGCCATTAGCTTCGTCCTTGGCCTCACAAACATGACTACGGTACATATTTCCAGTTTTCTCCTTTGTTCTGGTTTGAATCGCCTCTAGATGCGCGCGGCCAACCAGACCGACCTCATCTACAAACGCGGCCAGGCTGGAGTGACCAAGGCCAGCGTGACCATTGTATTCGACAATTCAGATATCAGCAAGAGCCCGCCGGGGCACGAGTCTTCAAAACAGATCACAGTGACACGCCAGGTGCGCGTCCCAGTAAATACGCGTGCTAAGTACTGACGCGCTGCCGCAGCTTTCCCTCCCCAACGTGTCCAAGTACCTGCTCAATGGACACAAGGTAGCCCAACAACAGATTCAAACGTTATTCCAGTCAGTTCAGCTCAATATCAACAACCCGAACTTCGTCATCATGCAGGGCAAAATTACAAAGGTGGGTTGTTCCTCACTTCCGCCGCCGCCCGCACTCAATACGCTCAGGTTCTCAATATGCGTCCACAAGAGATCCTCGGGATGGTCGAGGAAGCTGCCGGGACCCGTATGTTTGAGGACCGCAAAGACAAGGCGATCAAAACCATGGCGAAGAAAGACAAGAAGGTGCAGGAGATCACGTCCCTATTGACGGAGGAAATCACTCCCAAACTGGATAAGCTGCGGCAGGAGAAACGCAAGCTCATAGAATTTCAGAAGGCGGAGACGGAGCTGCAGCGCACTGAGCGGGTGCTGCGCGCGTGGGAGTGGCACGACGCGCGTCTCCGGGTACAGAAGAAAGAAAGCGACATCCTAAAGAAACAGGGCGAGATCGATACGCAGGACGAGGCGAAGGCCGGCTTGCTGGGCGAGTGCGAGGTGGCGGAGACAGAGAAGAAGAAGGTGGAGGAGAAGCGAAACCAAGAGTTGCAGAAGGGCGGCAAACTAGCGAAGCTGGAGGAGGCTGTTCAAGAGCTCGACAAGGGAAAGGTGAAGATTAGAACGCAGGTTGACATAAAGAAGGGCACAATCAAGGATGAGGAAGCTCGAGCGGCGGCGGCTGATGCAGAGTTGACACAGGTTGGTGCGATTTGGTTCGTTCTTCGGCGTCTCCTCAAACTCTGTCCTCCAGCTCCAAGCGTCTCTCGCCGAGAAGAAAGCTCAGGTGGCCGAGGTGACTGCGGCTCACAAGACCGTCAAAGACAAGCACGATGGTCTTTCCCAGAAGCTAGCCACAGCTGAAGAGTTGCTCCAAAGTCTCCTAACCGGGTTATCGAACAACAAAGATAACAAGACCACGGGTGGCGGTGGGTATATGGGCCAGCTCGCGACGGCCCGTCAACAGGCGGCCCAGGCAGCTGCGGAGGAAAAACAGAGTCGGGTGAAGCTTGAGATGAGCGAGAGTGAGCTGAAGACATTGGAAGCAAGATGGAAGGCCGTGGAGCGTGACGCCGGAGAGGGGAAGAAGCGGCTTGAAGCTATGCGAGCGACGGTAGAGGGCTGCCGTGCCACGGTCGCACGGTGCAATTGGAGTGAGGAAAAGGAAAACGCTGGCGAGGCCCGTTTGAGGGAGCTCAAGATGCAAGTTCGGACGTCCCGTGAAGTACGCTTTTACTCGCCGTCTGCCGACATCGTACTTATATTTCACCATTCGTTGTTAGAATCGCGACCGACTTCAGCAGGGGCTGAGCCACTTGGACTTCAAATATGCTTTGGGTCCGCACTTTGACAGGTCGAAGGTCAAGGGTCGCGTCGCATTGCTACTTTCGCTTGCTCAAGAGAACTATCTCGCCGCACAAGCCCTTGAGGTTGCATCCTCTGGCAGGCTTCATCACGTCGTCGTGGACGATGAGAAAGTTGGGAAGGAGCTCCTCAAGAGTAAACTCGAGAAACGCGTCAATCTCATTCCGCTGAACAAGGTCACGACGTTTCCGATCGCTCCTCACGTCTGTGTCACTTCCTTCATCTCATGGACAACGTGCCTGATATTGCCTTTAGAAATTACAAGCTGCGCAGAAGCTGGGAGGTAAAGACCACGTCCGCACAGCGCTCTCTTTGGTCGGGTACAACCCCAACATAACCAAAGCCGCCGAGTTTGTCTTCAACGACACTCTCATCTGCGATACGGCTGAGATTGCCAACCGCGTCACGTTTGCGGATGCGGTGCGGGTGCGCTCAGTGACGCTTGCTGGTGACGTGTACGATCCTTCTGGATCCCTTTCGGGCGGGTCGGCGGCGAAAGGGTCTGGTCTACTCATCAAGGTCCAACAGCTGCTCGAGGCCGAACAGCAACTCGTCCAAGCCACAGCAGAACTAGAGGAGATCGAGAAGGAGCACGGCAAGGCCCAGAAGGCGCGCGAGGAATGGAGAGCGCGTGCTGGGGAGCTGGACATGAAGGAGCATGAGCTGAAGTTGATGGAGGAGCAGGTGCAGGGCAGTAATGCTGCCCAGGTACGTTTTCAATCGCCGTGCTTATTCTCTTCCTAATCCTTCTTCAACCAAAAGATCGGCGCTCAGGTGGAGAAGCTCAAACAAACAATCGTGGATTTGAAGGCAGCTATCAAGACCGCGGAGGAGAAGCAAGCTTTCGCAACTGAGGACTGTAAGCGCCTCCAGCGGGACATGGACGAATTCAAAAACAACAAGGACGGAAAAATTGATGAACTTAAGGTCGGCTTTTTATTTGCCCCTCGTGCTACATTATTGAAGACGCTCTGCAGGCCGATATCTCGAAGCAGAAAGCGGCCCTTCAAAAGCATGCCGTTATTGTGAAAACGCAGCAAAAGGAGCTGCAAACGGCCACTCTGGAGTTGGGTTAGCGCAATCTTTTCGTTCACCTGATAGGAATCTGACCTCTTCATTTCTAGAGCAAATGGAGGCGGACATCGAGGGAGCAGAGCGCACTGTGGAAGAGGCCAACGGTAGCGTTGCCAGCCATCAGAGCGAACTCAAAAAACTCGATGACCAATTGAGTAAGAAACAGGTACTTCAGACTAACCCCCTACCTCGGAAGTTGTCTTATATTTTATTAGGCGGCGTACGACGAAGCTGACAAGAAGCTTCAAGAGGAGCGCGCGACGCTCAAGCGGTTTGACAACGAGCTGTTGGCCCTCGATCGTGTTATCAAGGAGAAGAAACAGGCCATATCCGACGCCGAATTGGCCAAACAGAAATTGACCATTGACGTTCAAAACTTGAATAAGGACCTGTCCGCCGCTAACAGTACGATCAAGAATTTGGAGCAAGAGCACGACTGGATCCAAGATGAGAAGGAGTGAGCCTTTTCACTTCCCCGTGCCTTCCCCGTTCTCATGGATCTTCCAGTCAATTTGGCAGGAAGGGCCAATTCGAGTTCAACGACATTCCTGGGTTAAAGTTGCGATTCGAGGAGTTGTCGAGCAAGCACAAAGGCATGAAGAAGACGGTTAACCCCAAGGTCCTTGCCATGATTGACAAGTAGGTGTAATGTATGTATCGGCCAGAGTCTTGCTGACGAGCGAGGACAACAGCGTCGAAAAGCGAGAAACATCACTGAAAAAAATGTTGGCGACCGTTATGAAGGATAAGGAAAAGATCGAGGAGACAATTGCAGAGCTAGACCGATACAAGCGCGAGGCGCTGGAGTCTACCTGGAAGAAAGTCGACGGGTATGCATCACCACAGACATCAGCGTTCGCCGCTAACCCTGTAGCAGGGACTTTGGGGGCATCTTTGCTGAGCTTCTGCCTGGGAATTTCGCCAAGCTGCAACCGCCTGACGACCAGGATCTAATGGATGGTCTCGAGGTCAAAGTTCAACTTGGGAGCGTGTGGAAGCAAAGCCTTACTGAATTGAGTGGAGGACAACGGTCAGTGCTTTTCTGCTTGGATGCGTCTGTCAACTGATCTGCTCAATGACTAGATCCTTGATCGCACTTTCGCTCATCATGGCACTCCTGCAATTCAAGCCCGCCCCAATGTATATCCTGGACGAGATAGACGCAGCGCTCGATCTGTCACACACACAACACATTGGGCAGCTGTTCCGCACGCGCTTCAAGGGCTCCCAATTCATTGTTGTGTCGCTGAAGGAGGGTCTGTTCACCAACGCCAATGTCCTGTTCAAGACGCGATTTAGGGATGGCACGTCCATCGTCGAGCGAACGGCACAGAGGTCAGGATCAACGATGTACGACGGAGAGGACGGCGACGGTGCTCGGAGAGGCCGGAGAACGCAAGCATAGTATAGTAGCGAGACTAATTATTTATCGCATTTTTGTATACTATTATTGAACGGAGCTGCGGCGGAAGTGGAAAGGAGCGAGGGTTCGTGTGGTTGTCGGCGGAAATGCGAGTGATGGGGCAATTGCCCAAAATGCAAAATACTCGAAAAAATGAGGGCGAATCCGCGGCTGTTGTTGCGTTGGAAGCGCTGGAACAAAGAGATCATGATGACAACGTACATTTGTACACGGTCCCCGATCCATTACTAAGCGCTGGAGCGGCCCCCCAGCAGCCCCAGCGCACTGGGGACTCGCCACCAATAAATAAGTGAAGGAAGAAAATCAATTGGAAGTAATTTTCAATCGCCTCTTGGTCGCCTCGGTCTCTTCTCCTCGCATTGAATGAGGATCACATCGGTATCAAGCACAGCCGCCTCCTATAAATTTGATGTCTCAGTTTGGCTGCAGCTTGGCATAGTTCGACGGGTCGCGTTTCATTTCTTTCTCTCACTTCCACTCTTGAGGAGTGCTTTTTTCTTGTTTATTTTCTTTCTGTTCATTTACGCTCAATCATGTCTGCCGACGAAGGTGCGCCGATGTTTCGGCATTTGACTATCGACCACTAAACCTGCGACATTTAGGGCATGCTATCGTTATGGGAGGGGCACCTGCCTTTCTCTTTTTACACATCGCTGGCGGACATATTCTGATTCCTATCCTGGTGGCGACTATGCTCCTTTCGAGGAAGATTCACCGGCATCCAACACTCGTCAACTTTGTGTTTGTACAAAATCTGTTCAGAGACAAGTAGACCTGATGAATTCCAAATTGAAGCGGCCTGTGGATACCATACTCGATTGGATACACCCTCTTGTGAGTTGGATGATCGACTCGATTTATGCGAAATTGAGTGTGTCGGTACAGATTCTACGTCAACCAACAAGGGAGCCGCGCACCATCCCGTGCGCTTTGCGTCGCCCAAGGGATCATCGTACAAGGGACACCGCCAGCGTAACTTCCTTCTCCTGTCTCACTATCTTCTTGCTCAAACGGTCACACGTCTTGCAGGTCCAGTATCGCGGGTCTTGCTCTAGTTCTGCAAGTGCGTAGCATCGCATCAATTACAACAGCTATCCAGTAACTCAAAGTCGAACAGATATTTTTCAATCTCGGCGGGAAAATGCAGCAGTGGACAGAGCGCGGAAGGAGGATTTTCAACATTGTCGTATGTCTAATCGTTTCCCATTGTTGTCTGTCTTCATCGTGTCGTCCGCAGGCTCTTAGCGCTCCGTACATTACATTTATTGTATTCATCATCTTCTACGGCGCGTTGCAAGCACAAGTTCCCTTCCTCATGGGGCCTCAAGACACCGTTATGTATTGCTCAACTGAGGGGGCTGCTGCAAAGTTTGTATGATTCCAAAGATATGGTTCAAGTACTGACCTGATTTTAATAGAAACCCAACTCTAGCACCATCACTGAAAGGAATTGTCGGAATCAGCACGCTTTTAGATCCTCTATTCGCAGCTATCGTCCTACTCGTTTGTATCGGCTTTCTCTGTACGTCTTCTTTGCTCTCATCCAAGTTGTATTTTACCCTGAATCCTCTTCTCTTAGCGGTGATCATGCTCGGAATCTACCGCAGCTTTTTCGTTTATAAAAAGGCGAAGAAAGATCAACCTCTAATCTCCTGTGCCCTCCGTGTGTGTGGATTCATGGTGTATTCTTTGGCTATCGTCGCGTATGTTCCATTTTCTACGAGTTGATCTTACTCGAAACAACCGTACAATAGGACTGCAATCGTCTCGCTCTTGGGTGTGAAGACTGCCGCGCCATTCCTCATCCAGTCATCTCGTGCGTGGCGTTTCGCTCTCACACGCCTGACATAGAACTTATCCAAACAGTCCCGTTTGTGGTGTTCCTGCTCTTCGGAACGCAAGCTGTCCGTAACCTTTCTGTTCCCTGATGCTTCGACTTACATGTGAAACTTAGGATGTCGTACGAGCATGGACGGACGCCGCTCGTTTCGTCCTTCGCCTTCCCCAGCCTTCAGCAACCACCTTCAGTCAAACAGAGTCACAGACGCACATGGTCAAGGACGGCAAGCTGGATAAGTAGGTCAGGAACTGCGCGTTGGAATGGATTGGATGTACTTTTCCTGTATGTACATTAAATTATATCCCCTCATCTCGTCGTGCTCTACTGCCGGCGGGGTAATGTTGGGTATGTCGTGCGTTTGAGACGCATCCTTCCGTTGGTCCGTTGAAATAGCGGACAGAATCAGAATCCGCGCCAGCCTGGGCTTTCAGTTGTGCCACTAAAGTCTGAGAGAGTTTTTTATACTCTTGTGCCCAATATGATAATGTTTTGACCTCCACGAAAGCTCTGAGATTGACTCGCATTCACAAGCCGCCGTGCACGTAGGAGAAAGGCGTCAGGGCCTACCAGCTCCATAAAATCTATGCGAGATTGACTCCGTGGCGCGGCATCAGGCCCTGTTCCAGATCCATTAAAATTCTGAAGGATTCACCTTCTGACCGGGCCGCCGTGGCGCAATGGTAGCGCGTCGCTTTCCTAATTACAAGGAGTAATTTCATAAGGCGGAGGTTGTGGGTTCGATCCCCACTGGCGGTTTTCTGTTTTGCATTTTTTTTTTCTCAGCTCATGTCTATTTTATTCCCTCAAATACCCTCACTTGACTTTCGTTAAAAGAAGTCTCACCTGCTTGCGACAGGTCACTAGTAGAAAGTAGATTGAGGGCATCTAATTTTAAAGCCTTCAGCAGCGGGACGTACGTTTGTATGGTCTGTCGAAGCTGCAGCTCCTGAACACGCCCTACCGTCGGATACCGGAGTGGATGATCTCCTTCCAAATCTAAAAGAAAGGATTAACGTCGCACTTCTCCCTGCTGTTCTGTGCCTGGCAAAACAATAGCAGTGAATTCACATTTGATCATCGGAACGAAAATTGCAAGAAAAGAGAAATATCCATTATGGCAAAGCAAGCTATATACGGTAAAGAACGAGGCAATCAGTAGAAACCGGTCATTTGAGGCATCATCCCATTCATCATCTGGGGAGGAGCCTGGCCAGCGAAACTGCAGACAAGTCAGTCAACACGAATGCTCTGATGAGAAAAAGAACATACCCAGTCGGACCGTTAGTGATCATCAACCCCGGGTTAATGATGGGAGCCTCAGCCTCGGCCTGCTCCTTTTGCACATCCTTCTTTGACCTCTCCTGAACCTCCTTCTCGAGCTGCGCGAGCTGGAAAATCGGAACATTCAGCACTAACAAAAACCAAATATTCGCAACCAACGCACCTTGTTCACCAGTGACCGTTGGCCCTGGATCTTGTACGGCATATAAAAGTCATTCAGCCCGTGCTGCCATGAGAGCTCCTCAACAACATCCGCGCGCAGGAGGTCGAAGCAGATGTACAGCAGTGCTGAGAAGCACTCCTTGTTACCAATCTGCACGAAATACGATAGCAGCTCCTCAGCAACCTCTGTCGACCCGGACACTGATGCAGTTATCATCGCGTCCTTGTACAGCCTATCATTCTTTGACAGTGCTATCGACTCGTCCCATCGTTTGTTTTTCTACCAAAACAGTCAGTATGCAAGAATTACCAAAGAGTTACGGTGCAGACCTTGTACAAATGCGCAGCCAGTCTGCGGAATTCAAGAAGTGGAGAGGCCTGTAGTCGCTGTGCCAGTCCGATGTTGTTGAAATTGTCAAAGTTGTCGATAGAATCGCGCAGAGTCTTGTAATCCTCTTCTTCCATTAGCAGGTCGTTGTATGCGTCATTGACATCTTCGAGGTTCAACTATAAGTGAGTCAGCACAAGGCTTCAGACATCCGTGAACAGGCCATACCTCTTGAACAGCGATGAGGTAATTGCGAATTAACGGCAGGTGGTCTTGTTTTCTGAACATGCGAACGACACGCGCATGGTTGATCCGAGGAATCAGGACGGTCAACAAGTCGGTCAGGAGGGTCGGCTGCTCTTCGAGGTAGAAGGACAAAGCACGGTAGTAACTGGTTCACAAATGGTCTTAAGTCAAGCAGGCCGGAAATGAGTATAATGAGCCTACATCTCGACGTTCGCCGCTCGGACGATGACATCCTTGAACTGATTGTGCTCCCAGGCGTCCGCAGACCGTTCAATCATCGCGACGGCGGCATTGTCCTGTAAGCGATGACTAAGCAAGATCATAACAAAGACAAACACCAACTCACGAATTCATCGTATTTAATGTAGAGGAAAACGAGTTCTGGCCACAAGTGCGCCTTCTCCGCTGCTTTCAGGACCTACAGGAAAGTTAGGAATGATAATATGTTTTTCAGAGAAAAAAAACTTGCCTTCGGGATGTTTATGCGTGAAACGTATATCTTGAGATGCTCCATGACTGTGGACAAGTTAGCGACATTCGATTTGAGAGTTGGTCGCATACGCTTGGAGGGTTGGTATTTGCTTAACAGTATCGCCATCTCGGTGAAGATACCCATGTGAGCACGCTCAAGCCCCAAACCAGCCTTCAACAGAGCGATGACTTCCTCAAAGTGTCCGCGACGTTCATACAACTGCACCAGGGCAGTCAACTCTTCCTGCAAAGAGGATCAGACAATACGGAATGCCGCCATGTCAGTGCACTTACAGCGTGAACGATGATATTCAAACCACAAATCTCCGCCTAGAAAAAGTTCAGGGAATGGTCGCCAAGTCTAGGTCGTCGTCTCTCACCAAGGTGAACTCGGACTTCTCGATGCAAGCGGCGTGCACTTGCTTCCATACCCTGACGAGCAGTAAATATCCAACGCTTCATAGAACTCATTGTGTACTTACTGGGTGTTGCCGGCCTTGCGGGCACTGTCAACTGCCGCCTGGTTTTCTCCGAGGTAGATGAGGGTTGTGGCAAGCCGAGCCCAGTTGGAAATGCTTGCGAACAGGAGCTTCGCGGCCTGATACAGCTCGTCGTTGAAACATTTCTCTCCGACCTCCAGGATGTCAGCAACGTTGGTCATGCCTAAGAAGTCCTCCATGTCGTGGAGTCGGTCGGTCTTAGCATACGCGTACGCCAATTCCGTGTCAATCTTGGGCTCCCGGAGTGATTTGCGTGCCATCTGGAGGAATCGGACGAGATCATCTTGTTTGCCAGCACGAGTGGATATCTCGATGACTTCCATGAAATTCGTGGCATCCTCAGCCTTGATGTAGGAGTCTGGAGGGTGACGTTAGAGAGTACACGAGCATTGTCCAGTTACTTACCGATCGAGTCCTTGATACGAAGACCATCGAGCTGAGCCTTGGCAAGCCTGCTCCAGACCTCTGGCTTGTTGACCTTATTGGCGAAGTCCAAGCCGCGATCAATGGATACAATGTGCTCGACGAGAACATTGATGGCCAGAGCATGTTGTTCGTACTTCTTGTAGATGGTCAGGGCCTCCTCATACAGACCGTGCTCGGTGGCGATCTTGGCAATTTCATTCGAATCGTAGTTCTGCAGCTTGTTGATGTAGCCAACGACTTTGCCCTTGTCAGCGCGCACAGCCGTGAGGAGCAGGAGGTTCTGCAGGTTGCGGTTCTCGCTGAAGGGGGATGGTTCGATAATGATTTTCTCCAAGAGCTCAATCAGCTCAATGGGGAGATCTGCCTGGATAAACGCCTTGACAGTGATGGAAACATCATCCGGGTCTGTGCATTCGGGGAGAGCGGTGGCGACAATCTAAGCGATTATATTCAGACAACACGTTTCCGACTTCACAAGAAACCCTACCTGATCAATCAACTGGCGACGGTGAAGGTTTCCCCCATCGAGAACTTGCGCCCAAAGATCTGGCTGGCGTCTCTTGACGAGATAACGAGACTGCTGCTTGAACATCGAGTTCTCGTTGGTAATGGCGATGAGCTCGTCATCACAGAACCCTTTTGCATAGGCAATGTACGCGAGGTAAGGGTCGCGCTTCTCGCAGAACTTTCCGACAATCATGGGGTCGTAGAGCTACACTGATGTTCAAATCAAGTATCTAGAGGGGGAGAAGACCACATACGTTATTGTCCTTTAAGAATGCCTCGGGGTTGTTGTTACTGTCAATATAAATCTTGGCAATCGCATTGAAGACGGCAGTATCCTGGCTGCCGGCTTGAACTCGGGCTTCCAACCACGGAAGAATCAGTTTTAGCCTGTTGCGCTCCTCCACCTCGTGAACAAGCTCATCGATGGGGAAATTACCGGTGACAGAGGCGAGTAGACTCTTGATAGTTGCTTCGTCGCAGTCAACATCAAGCAGCCCACCAACGACCTGCGGCGTGCGAACCGAATTGACCCGCTGAACGTAGACCTCGATGAATTTGGTCAGGCCGTTCTGGTACAGATAGAGAACCAGGTCATGGACGAAATCGAAACGATCGCAAACGATGATGAGAGGGAGCTGGTCGGAGAGCTTGGCCTCCTTGAGGAAGTTCTTGACCTTCTCAGGGTTGTAGTGGTTGCTTTCCCGGCAAATACGTTCAACCTCGCGGATTTGTCCAGTGCGGGTTGCTGCCTGAATGTATTTGAAGTGAACCTCAGGATCCTCGCTAAGGTTCACAACAGATCCGAGATAATAGTAAAGACCTGTACAGACAGTAAGACGTCGAGTCAAGTATACCAAGGTTTTGCACAAATACCTTCGAAGCTCTTGAAGCCCTCGAACATCTCAATGAGCTTGACTGGGCCAAGGATATCCGAGTACTTGGTTGCGATCTGAATGACGACCTGGAGGTTTTGGCGGATGTTAACTCGCAGCATTTCTTGCATGCATGCCATGGACTGCTCAGTGGTGAGCCTGCTGAAGTAGTTCACGAGCCACTGATACAATATTAGCGGTGAGGAAAGGAAGGGGATGCTGGAACCAACCTCAGGCTGAAGAGCGGCGGTATGGACGATCGCTCGCTTGATGTCGGCCAGGTCCTCGTAGTGTTCGAGAGCCTGTGTTCGAGTTGAAGTTGGAAGAAGAAGATGTGGAAAGAATGCGCACCCTCTGCAACAGTCCTGCCTTCTCGCACAAGTTGGCGATCCGAGGTCGATCGTAGTGAGTGAACATTTCGTTCCCAAGGATGGCATCGGCGACTTGAGGCGCGTGGACAAGATTCATTTCGAGGAGACGGGTTTGCAGGGGCCCTTGTTCGGGCCTATTCTCCTTCAACGCATCGAGGAGGAAAGAGGTCGCAGGTTGGATCATGTTCTGGGACATGAAAATGTCGACAACCTGAGGGTGGGTGTTAATGCCGAATCAGTATAGCACAACCGACGCCTACTCTTTCAACATCGACGAGGGGGCCGGTCTCATCGTTGACAAGTTGAGCCGCGAACTCGGCACCTTTGTCGGGGTTTGTTCGCATGATGTGCTGGAGCAATGCCACATAGTCCGGGCTATAGCCAACCTTCTTCGAGTACAACACAATCTTCTCGGTCTGACCAGTCTCCGCGAAGCATGCGATGACCTTGTTGGGGACATTTGCCCGAAGATATACGCTCAGAGCGAGGGTCATGTCGTGAAGGCGAACAATGTCACCCAGCTCTTCGCTACATGTAAGCTGTGCGGGAATGAGAACAAATCGACCTGCAAATGAGGCAAAAAGACCTTGTTCTCCTTCAGCCACTTCTCGAGCAATTGTTTGCGACCCTGCTGAAGAACCGGGCGCGCGAGCTCTAAAGACTCGAGGTGGTTGAGTTCGCCCTTCTCGAGTAGTATCCCAAAGTACTGCAGGATGGGGGAAAGACCACCTGGCGGCGCAGGGGCGGTCTTGAAAGCTTCGATGACTTGGACAGTACGCAAAATGCCCTGCACATAACCGTAAGTCAAATAGATAGAGGCGAAGAAGAATATCTTGCCCTGGGAGAGTTGGCGGCAATCTTGGCTGCCTCTCCAAATTGACCGCTCTGGAACAGCTGGTTATACTGTTGCACGTATAGGTCATCCGCCCCCGGCAAGTTCGCGCGACTGGCCAGCTTGAAGGCAAGCTCGGTGTTGTTGAGGACCGTCAAAATATATGGAATGATGGTCTGCTCGTCGACGTTGACACTCAGAACTTGGCCTTTCTTGTTCACACCAATGATACCGTTGGTGGCCTCGTGCTCGGAGGTGACGAAGATTGTCTCTCCGGATATCCGGTTCATGTAGACGCAAGCTCCCGACTCCAGGTCGTAGAGATGAATGAACCCATATTTCGTCACAAGGTAAATGATCCCGTGCTTCTTCGAGACCTGCATGGCTACGGGGAAGTCATTGGTAGCCTCGGGCGGGAAGTAGACGTCAACAGCCTTCTTGACGAACGGTGGGTCGGGCGCTGTGTGGTCAATCTCGACGACGTGAAGCTGTTTTGATTGTTTCAGGCCATGTCGCCATGTGGAGACGCAAAATACATACTTTAGCTCCAGTCGCGGTCCGGACCGCGAAACTGAAAAGCTTGGTGGGTTTCTGGTGACCTTCCAGCTTTATCTCTGCAAATGCGGCGGCGTGTCCTTCTATAGGCTGACTGACGCCCCGTTCCCGGCTGTAGAGCTGCATGGCACCCTTGACCTTGAACGCCGAAGGATTCGTGGTGTTTCCGGAAATGCCAACGAGGACAAGCCACTTCTCGTCCGGAGTAACACGATAGTTTATTATCTGAGCACCGCTGAGGGTAGGGTGACGGTCGAATATTTTCTGAGGCGGAGAAGTCTGGTCGGCAATTGTCCAGTGGTAAACGGACGAGTCGGTGACCATCCCGATGGTGGTGTCTGAAACCCACTTCCAGAAGACAATATCCTCGCTGTTGACATGGGATTTGACTTTTTGTTTGGTTTCAATGTTAAATATCTGTAAAGTCCGTGCAGCTGCGGCGCAACACAGGCGACGTCAGCAGGAACACAAAGTATACGTGGTGAACAAAGTACCTTTAAGAGCCAGAATTTTCTGGGTCGGGTGCATAATAGCGGAGTCGGCAGTGATGGGCCGTCGCAATACATTATTAGCTTCTGCCAGGTCGATAATAACGACCTGGTTCTGCTCGTTGACCTTCTCCCGAACACAGATGAAATGGTCCGACTCGAGGGTCAAAGTCTATGCGGAGAGAAACCCAAAGTGAGTGCAAGTTGGGGAGGCGTTTTCGCAGCGCCGCAGCCGCGTCGAAAGACAAACCTGAAATGATATGGAAGCTGGCTGAACCCCGACGCTCGTTAATTGGAGATGCTCGCAGAACGCGATGGGCTTGGGAGGTTCCATGGCTAGAAAAGACCCTGAGCCGAGGCGTAGCACGCTGAGGAGTGGACTGACCTGGGAACAAATTGGGGGTGACGGGTCGAAGAAATGTGAACGCTCTCGAAGATGCGTGTGGTTGTTGGTACTTGTTGCCCAGTGGCGTTGATCTTCCTCGGAATCGCCCGTTCTAAACATCGAGCTCAGACCACACCTCTGCGGAGGTCGGGGGCGCTCACCATCGTTGAGAAAGAATCGGAGACGGGGAATGGTGTTATTTCCAGGCTTAGGTGTGCCCCACACCTGCCACGCCTTTTATGCACATTGCAGCCTCACACCACGAGTCATTCACTATCTATTTTTCATAATTTACGACAGTAATACATGGTCACTCTTCAGCCAGAGCAAGGGCCTGTTCCAGGTCCTCATCGTCAAGAAGTACACTCAAAGGTGGAGCATTCCCGTATAGAATTCGTTGGATCACGATCGCTGCCGAGTGTTCAGTAAGTATTCAGCGGTTCACGAAACAGACACAGACCTAGATCAATCGAAAGCTGAAATAATGCGCATACCTTGAATTGGATGGGAGATGCCTGCCAGAAGAAATAACCAGCCCTGAAAACGTGAGCCCACCGGGTACATAGAGACGGATCAAACTGTACTTGAAGGCGTCTCCTCCAGCCCATCCGACCAACGTCGACATTCGGAACCCGTACAAAGAGCGCTGCTTATAATTGCTGCAGAGGGTTAATGCGATGAATGGCAGAGTAGGAAGGCACCGGCGTACCTGACGAGTTGGGGAATGGGCAAAGTACTTTCGAGCCCCAACGCCACGAAGCCCAAGATTGTTACATATATTTCAAAACGGCCCAATATCAAGAAGAGTATAGCGTTCAAAAGGCTGGGTATGAAACGTTAGTGCAGGTTCCGAAAATGAAGCGATTACACACATGAAACCAGCGAGAAATTCAACATGCTGAGTATATGTTGCCCATTGCCAGAATGAAAATGGCCTCGAAGATCCTCCCAGATTTTCTGGGCTGATGCGTGGGCGGTATATGATACATATATACAACAGTGCGAGCTGATCAGATGTTTGGGTGAGATGCGAGTTGGGATGGACATTGCATTGGGAATGGGAACCTGAGCCAGGATCATAAATATGCTCTGAAACAGCAACGGAAGTTCAAAGTGATCCCTGGGAGGTTCCATGAGAATATGGCCAAAAGTTTCATGGCGACAGAGACCAACCCCAGCCAGAAGAAACATCTTGTTAAATTCGCCATAAGCCTGCACACCATCAGTATACCGCGCAGCTGAAAGGAATCAAGTCGGACAAAATTGCGCAGACATCACGAGAGAACCCGGTGGCATCCCTAGCCGCCACAAGAATTTAGTTCGGTGAATATGTGTCCAGGAACTTTTTACGCGCTTTTTACGAACTATAGAGTAGGCTTGATCCGCGTAGACCTGGAAAGAGGTTAGAAGACAGCAACCAACATGGCGAGAAATAAGTACCAGCGGTGGGCCCACGGCCATGCCGACTGAAGCCACGGTGGAAAGCCAGGACATGGTGGTATTAGCGTTGATGTGATTGCTACACAGCCAATAACAAATTAGCCGAGATATTTACTTTCCAACATCTTCCAACATATATTTCCAGTCTGTTTCCAGTACATACCGTTCAGAACAACGTTGAAAGTCAATATATTTAGCGGTGTATAGTATTGTCGCTGATAATATTGCCAGCAAGACTACGTCGAGAACTGATCTGGATCACGTTCCATCTTTCTTCTCATCCACGTCCTTGCATAGCAGAGCGCTTCTGAACGACTTCATTCAAACGTTATAGAGGCTGGAATCTACCTTAGACGTCCTACCTTCTGCCACACCGCTTGACCAATATCGCCCAGAATGGCAAACAGTGCAAAGTCCACGGATGACGCAGAATTGAAAAAAGCGCTCGCTACCGGGGCAGTGAAGGAGGTACCAATTTCAGCCAGTAAGCATCGAGGTTGGGATGGGGAGGAAACATGTCTAAGTCGTCCAAGTTCCTCCAATAGTCTGCTACTGCGTCGCGTCAATTGTCATGACTGTTGTGAACAAGGTGCGTCTCGTATATTTACACCTCACGCGCACTCATACTTCGCAGTTTGTAGTTTCGGGTGCAAACTTTAGCATGAACTTCCTTCTACTATGCATACAATCGATGGTATGCGTCGCTTGCGTGGCACTTGTGAAGAAGGCGGGAATCATCTCGTTTAGAGCCTTTGACGTGCAAGACGCGAAGGCCTGGTTCCCTGTAAGCTTTATGCTTGTAACGGTAATTTATACCGGCTCAAAGAGTCTGGTGCGTCATTCAAACCGCCTGTATGATTTTTATACTGACGAATCTCTCAGCAATTTCTTAGCATACCAGTCTACACGATATTCAAAAATTTGACAATTATCCTAATTGTACGTGCTCCTTAGAGCTGTCTCGACTCCGCCTTTCCTCACAGACACAACAGGCATATGGCGAAGTTATTTGGTTTGGTGGAAGAGTTACAGAGCTTACATTTATCTCGTTCATCTTCATGGTAAGCCCAACGCGAAACATTCGACCTCGTGTGAACTATGCCTTCAGGTTATTTCTTCCATCGTTGCAGCGTGGACGGATGTAACTGGGGCTCTTGGTGATTCGATGCCTGCAGCGGCCTCCGGGATTAGTGCGGCGTCTCTCCAGGCTGTCAGAGGCGTCGTGTATAATCTGAATATCGGCTACTTTTGGATGCTGGTCAATTGCCTCACAAGCGCCGCTTATGTGCGTGAATCTTTGCTTTACTACCCTATTCACGAATGTCGATCTGCTTGCCTTCAGGTCCTTTCGATGCGCAAGCGGATAAAAGCAACTGGCTTTTCCGACTGGGACTCCATGTTTTATAACAACTTGCTGCAAGTAAGATTCGTGGTATCTGTACCTAGACTGACGTCGTGAAACACATAGATCAATTCCTGTTCTTGCTGTATTTTCTATTATCGTGGAAGACTGGGGCTCGGAGAATCTTGCTCGCAATTTGTGAGTCTGTATTATGCCTTTGTCGTAGCCCATGCTGATTCTCTGTCAGCCCCCCACAAACTCGACATGTCTTACTTAGTGCTATCGCGTTCTCGGGGGCAGCCGCAGTAGGTATCTCGTACACCACCGCTTGGTGTGTCAGAACCACCAGTAGCACAACCTATAGGTAAGTCGTCTGTATTGTTGATATCCGCCTCTTTTGACCTCGCCCTTTTTACAGTATGGTTGGAGCCCTGAACAAGCTCCCTGTAGCAGCCTCTGGCATGCTGTTCTTCGGCGATGCGGTAACCCTTGGATCGGTTTCAGCTATTGGTTTAGGATTTTTTGCCGGGATCCTGTATGCGGTTGCGAAGAACAACCAGAAGAACGCAGAGCTTCGGGCGCAGGGAGAAAGTATAATACCTCTAGCAAACAGAAATGCTTAGATGCTCCACTCTAATTGCGCACGCACTCGTGAGTGCCCATGTATATATTACGGATTCAATTCGTGTCGGACCACCGTAAATGTGCTTGGAGCGTGAACCTGAATGTACACCTCAAATCGAACCAAGTCCCAAATTTAGCTTGTCGCCGTTCACTTTTGTTTGAAAGCCAGATTGGAAGTTGAACATCGATGTAGGATTTCCTTCCTCAAAAACATGTTGACAACTTGAAGGCCAGCGGACAACATTCTGCTTGGGAAAAAATAATTGATTGGGACTAGGACCATTCCTGGCCGTGTAATGTTGCTGGGTCTACCCAGTGCCATAGAATATCTTCATCCCAATCTAACAGTAAGCTCTCCGAGTTCGTAGACGCTTCCACGAAAGCTTCCTCAACAGCGTGCGGTTCAGTGAACTGGAGAGCTTGATCCAAATGCTGAAAGTCTAATGACCCCGGGAGCCCTTGCTCGCAGAGGTCCAAGAGACGGCGGGAAGCTTTCTCGTTGGCGTCCTTAACCTCATCACTAAGAGACGGCTGCGGAGGGGGATCCTCTTCCGAGTCTTCGAAATCAGGAAAGTTATCAGACTCGCGGTATGGGATGTACGCTTTGAGATGGAAGCTGCGCAGCAGGGCAATGGCCCGTGGTGGAGATTCAGACACCCGACGAGACGCGACCATGTCAGCGAATGCTGGAAGAAGCTATGAATTACGTCAGACTAAGAATTACGAGGTGATTCAATTTGCTTACTCCCTCGTAACTGTTTAGGCCCAAAGAGATATCGATAAGATTAGGAAGGAGTGTCTCGCTGCCGAGACCAGTATATGTCAAAGCTTCCACCACTTCTGGAAGATCACAGTTGTGTGACTCCCAATAAAGAGAATTTATGGACGCTTGCTTCCGGAGGAAGGACAAGTGTGTCCTCGGGCGAAAGTGTGGCAGGAATGGAGGACCACAGTTGAATGTGCAGGGATTCAAGAGAAAAATTGGAACGACTGGCGAGGCCTGTGAGTGCCGGCAACATGTATGTGTTGACATGCTTGTCGGCAGTCAGTCTAAGAGACTTCAGCGCCGGGACAAGAAGCTTGTCGAAGAGATCGATGAAGGAAATCGGCATGATTCCTAGTTGATAGTACTCTTCGCTGTCGATCCACGAGATCTCCAAAGAGTTAAGATTAAGAGTGGTAACACTTGCGGTGATGACGGGCCAAATCGGTCGTCGGGTCCCAGGTTTATCAATAAATGAGTGAGGTTTTGGGCCTGAGTGAGAATGTCGGCAAGTTGTGTGGGCGAAATGACCCTTGTGTCGTACTTGACACGGAGCTCGAGACGGGATAATCCACTCCACGGAATATTTAAGAGGGAGCTATGGATGAATGTGTCGTATGAATGGACAGTGAGATTTCGCAAACTGGTCGGATGGTGTGGATGAGGAAAGAGAGGTGGCAATGAAGCTGCCCGAATCTTCGACTTGGAAGTCGTAATGACAATGTTTCGATTGCATTGCAGTGTTTATGGAGTAGCTGTGTGGCCCCGGACCAATAGCTGTCCTCTCCATAACCCAAAGACGGCCAGATGTTTAAATCGAGGGTGACTGTAGCAGCTCTGCTGAGCCACTGATCGTAAAACGCTAGTGGCAATGTTCCAGTGTCTGTATACGTCAACTCACACCACAGGTCGGGTGTCTCCAATGCGACTGCTCGCCATGTCGAGCATACACGCAGTAAGTTCAGTAGCGTGGTCATCTCCAGGTTGAGAGGACCCCAGCTGAACTCCTGAGGCGAAGGCACGGCACATTGTCGAAATATTTCGGAAAGCAGCTCGGGAAGTAACGTCTGAGCGCGACTGTGCTCAAGCTTTCCGTAATACGACGCGAGCTCAGCGATTTCACGCGATTGCTGGTCTCTCAGTTCCGCCAGCATCCTCTCGAGCTGGCTGTGGGAGGAGGGAGAGTCGATTTGACGTTGCAGCTTGTTAATCCCATCTGCCAATCGCTGCTTTCTAGTTGAGTGCGGCCCCTGGCGTGCCAGATCGTCCTGGAGCTTCAATAATTTTTGACGATTGGCCTCGGAGTCGAGGTGACGGCGTACTTCTTTGATCTTAACTCCAATTGTGGTGCATTGGTGTCCAAATCGTGGTATCGAGCGCGACTCTGCACGGTCTCCGAAACCGAGGGGGCAGTGTTGCGTGTGGAGTAGATACGGCCACAGTAGAGGTCGACATGATGACCAGTGGTGGGCGATGCAGTGAAGAAGAAGTAAGCTCTAGATCCTGATTATAAGCGTCAAGCAGAATGCGGTTCCGACATGACTGGGAATCCCGCGAAAACAATTCCCGGAGATGCTGCCGGCATTTTGTTCAACATTTTTGTATCAATTGAAGTCCCGGCTGTCCTTGAAAGCTGAACGCTGAGTACCATTGACCGAAAGAAAAGGTACTGGGTCGAATTTTGTTTTTGCGGGAGTTGTGAACAGAAAGAAGGCGGGAAATGTCGTGACGCATACGACTTATTATACTTACAACAAACAGCCACATCCGAAACGCGCCAACTAACGCCACCCAGGCCAAGGACAGGATGTACGCCTAGCTCGGCGGCTCTCTGAGCAGAATTTCGCGTGCCGTGGGCCAGACTGCACTTCTGTGTGAGCAATTGAGCACCGATCTGCACACGATGGCGCAGAGGCTTTGCGGTTGGATGCAGCGAAGTTGGTTCCCGGTCGTATAGAGTAGCTCAGTTTGGTTGCATGTCTGCTGTGCACCAGTATATATATAGCTAATTGCATGTTGTACAACTTAGATCAGAGCAGCCCTTGCGATAGAACTGTACAAACTGGATTGGATTCGATACACGGACCGTGACTGTAACACAGTACAAGTATGGGTCATTTTTCCTTCACGCTTTCAAAGGAGCCCCATCCTCAGAACCGTCAAACAGTCCAAGTGGAGGCGAACGACAGGCCAACAAAGAAAGGAAACTATTATGATACACTGCATCGACATTGTCAGTGGTCTTTGAGGACTACTACGGCGGGAATTGGGGCTTACGCTTGGAAATGATCATGTAGGATACGACGCATGCCATGCTGTGGGGCATAGCTAGGTGCTAGACAGTAGTGGTTAATGATTCAGGACTGTGTGTTCTGCTGCGAAACTTACGCAAGCTAGGACGGCGAAGGAGCAAAATCTAGATTGAGCCAAATGAGGCGGCCTCAGCGCGTCTCAACGAGTGGCGGGAGGA
Organism: Mycena rebaudengoi; assembly: GCA_029282285.1. Lineage (NCBI taxonomy): Eukaryota > Fungi > Basidiomycota > Agaricomycetes > Agaricales > Mycenaceae > Mycena > Mycena rebaudengoi. The sequence continues at coordinate 1,536,076 of JARJCX010000011.1, read as the reverse complement.
AGGAACGTACGCGAGGAGCAAGCCACTTCCGACAACAAGCTTGATAGCACGTCTAACGGGGGTGTTGCTTTCCCTGGAAAAAATCAGTCTCAAAGGTATTTTGTTGGATAAACGAAACACTCACTTGCTGAATTTGTCGTTCGATTTGAGCAGGCACCATATCATTGCCATTGCGATGCACGTAGCCTTGACGCAGAAGAGCCCAAAGAACAAGTAAATCAAGGCCTTGAGTATGCATGTATTGGTTAGACGAATGATACACGCCAAAAATAAATACGAACCGAACTGGAAATGTCATATATATCCGTGAAGCGGGGGAAATATGATGCTAAGGGGTTTGTGAGACATTTCCGAAGGGCTGAGAGTGAAAGAGAGCGCACATTTTGACTCCAAGAACTATCATAGAGCGGCAAACAGGTGAGTGGGGATGGTGCGCTTGGAGAAAGGACGCCTCTTACCAACAGCAACAACTGCGCAGAGATATTAGCCCTTGTCACGACTTAAATGGAAGAAGAACGTACTGCTTCCTGCGGCAACAGTCAACCCCACAATGACGGGGAGGACGTACGATCGACTTGACACTGGAAGGTGGCCAGGATCAGTTTACACTCCGCTGGATCAGTATTTGAACAAACATTTGACCACGCAAACAGTGTAACAACTGCGTGGAGACATAAGACACTGGGGGAGGAATGCAATTGAAGGCGACATACACGTCAAGGAGAAGGACAAGTAACTACCGAAAGCCAGGTGGAAAGCTATCGCGGAACGTCAGCCCAACTTGAATGGCTTTCAAGAGGAAATAGCATTACCTTGAAACTCCTGCATTGATAAAGTGTTAGTGAAATTTTGCGGCGAATGAAGTCAGGACTAACCAATCCATAATTTGCGGCACCCATGCCGTATCGAAAGCGATTACAACGTAGTACCAAATTGTGTACGTGTACACGCCGATATGGAGGGCATCGACGACCCTGATGTTCCCAAGTCAGAGGCTAAACTAGGGAGCCTAACGGCGCGTCGTACCACAACGCAGCAACGGCGCCTCGGATGATGGCCGTGTCCGACTGATACGTTTGGTAGTAGTTGTAGGTCTGAGATGAAACTCAGACATTGACCGAGGTAAGGAGAGCTGAATACGCACTTGTATACATGCTGCACCAAAAAATCTGGCGTGAAGAGAGATGGGAACAAGCTCATTAAGATGAGAGGGTACGTACAATGCCCCAAGAATGCCTGTCAGCACCACGGCGCCCAAGATTATGTCGACAGATGTAGAAGTTGAAACTGACATGATGAGGTGGGTAGAGGAAGAACACTAGGGGGCGTCCACAATACCCGGGATTTTATACAGTTCTGGTCTGAGACATGCGGAGCGGAAGAGTTAGTGAGACCTGCGGAAACAGGCGGATGAAAATGTGGGAAGCGGAAGTATCTGTTTAGGAGTTTTAAATGTTGGCGGACAGCACACATGGCTCGAGGAAATCCTTCAATGAGGTTGTCTAAGCCTTAAATAATTGAAACTGACTATACACAGAATCTGTGGAAGCTCAACCGAATACACGGCCCACACCTTTTTGAACTGCTCCACTGAGGAGTTGGCCCCCAATACCTCCGATGCCCAAGCTCCATCCGGAGCTGACCACACTGTTCGCCCATCGTTGTTTGGAGTCTCGATCGCTGGTGCGAGTGAGCCAAGGAAGGTAAGACATTGGTAGTACATACGCGTAGGTAAACCCGATTGCATTCGTCACGTTGAAGACAAGAGCCGAGGACGACGATAGGCACGAAGCTACACACAGATTAATATAGGCTCGTACTCAGAACCAAAAAAAAAAACAGAACTGACGAGAGCCTGAATCGTAACAAGGACACTATGAAGAGTGCAACCCAAAGAAGAGGAAACACGTAGATTGCGATCTGTTATATAGTTAGCAAGTTGCTTCGCCCCATGCCAAAAGATATATTTGTACCCAGAACATCCTGGAGTCGACTGGATTCGCAGGACGTGAAGGCTATATTTAATAGTTAGTATGTAGCCTTGCGCCATGATTAGGTGTATCTGACGCACATCTCGGCTTTCGAAAACCCAATAACTCTCTCCGTCCTCATCGACCTACCGTCAGTAGTAAATATATATATGCGCGCCCAGCAAACACGAGCGTACCTGATTCCAAAATCGGAGTCCCACCAGCGTTCGACCGGCGACATTCTGGAAATCTATTATGTAGCAGTCAACGGGATGTTTTGGGCGCAGGCGTACCCTGCAATTCCAGAAGTCCATCGCTAACAGAACAACGACCCCAACTGTCGACAGCACATAGTTGTCTGGACAGAAGTCAGCGAAAATTTGCAGGGGAACGTGGAACCAACCGGTAACAAATCCGCTCAAGAGGTACACAGCAATTGCCGCCGTGCGGAACAAGAAAAGGAAAAACAGAGCGAGAGGATGTGAGGACTGTGATACGTGAGCCAGCAGGAATGCTAGCGTATACTGGCACTAACTTGGCGAAATATGCCCGCTATACCATTCTCCGCATCGTTCTGAGTGGTGGCCATTTGCTCCGTGGCGCGGTTTGTTGGGGTAAGAACGACGGGGCGCGCATTATTGTTCGTGGGTGGAGGAGCGGAAGTTATGGATCCCTGGGGCACGTCGTCCGGTTCTATCTGTCCGTCGAGCAGCGGTGTATGTGCACTCATTTCAAGCTGGTTTGACACGCCGCAGCCCAACAAGACCAATCAACAACTGGTTCCTTCTGCCTGCTCTGGGAAGCCGACGTTCGACGTCCTTTATAATAAATACTGGCCCCCAAGCCCGCCCACGCTCCCTACAGGCATGCCCCTCTCGGAAAATAGCCCCCTTCTCAACGGTCGTGGAGGCGCAGAACCCGCCACTTTCCCAAACATCTCCGGCGTGCTCTCTCATATCGGCGACAACTTTGACCGTGCTGCCATCCAACAAATCTGTCCTCGCAATGTCGGGGACCTCCCCAAGCAAATTGCATTCACCCTTGTTGTTCTCCTCGAATTAAAAGCGAGGAGAGTGCGACAGAAACCCCCCTCCGATGTGTGGGCTCACTGGGCACAGACAGTGGCAAAGGAGCTTGAAGCGGACCGGCTGAATTCGTATATCGAAAACACCTGGACGGAATTTATAGACGATTACCGTACCGCGCATGAAATCGAGCAAGTTCTTTGGACACCATTCCATGTCGATGGTGTGATCACACCGTTCGCGGTATGTTTATGCATCACATCTGCTGTGATCTTGGAGCTTCACAAACTATCACCAGCTTGTTGACTTTTTGAACGCCGACTGTCCCAAGCCAACTCCTTAATCATGACCTTGTTATGTTCAGTCTTGCCAATTTTTGGAAACATGGACCATCCCATGATGTACCTCCTGGAGCAAATTCGGATGTAGCCCGGCGTTATGATGCGATTTGCACTCCCCGGTAAGCAATGTGGTCCGAGACAGGCTTGGTGTATGTCTTATGGACGATGGACGGCAGAATTTTACATGCAGTCGACCTTGCCACCTACTTGGCCTATTTCAGCCTCCTCGTCAACTATGTGATATATCCACCGATTTTCTTTCGCGCGCGCATCGAGTATATTGGGGCACGAGAGATTTTGTTATTAGTCTTTTCATCCTCTTTCCTCCTGCGACCATGGTCTTTTTTTACTGTCCCCTTTGCCATCACGCCTTTGATGTTTTTGTCTTGTCTTCCATCTCTCCCTTTCCCCGGAAATCCTGCCTTTCATGTCCTTCTCTTGTGCCTAGCCTGGCATGTGTTCCAGTTTCATTCGCCCTCTGCCCCCAGTCCACTTTACCTCTTCAGATTCGAGCATAGTCTATCTTTCGCTTCCTTTCTTGTTCGTGGCTTTACGCGCATCATTTTCCCACTAGCACTCTTCTTTTTTCCGATATTCGTTTTGGGTGCTTTCAGTCTATCGATCGCCCTGGCGAATACCTTCTTTACAGACCTCGTTTCCAGTCTCTCTCCAACACCCATGGAAACCCGTAACACCATACTTTTCTTATTTTCCCTCCTGATCGTCGCCGTCGGTTGCTCTGCCTTCATATTCGCGGTCCAGGGTCCAGGGCTGGACACCAGCGCATCTGGGTGGGACGCCTATTCGCCGACAGCAGGTCGGGACGCGCGCACGGCCTTCATCCGAACGGTTATCTCGTACGCGAAGCCGGCTACTTTTCCGGCACCTTTCAACCTGGCCTACGGTGTCTTGATAGGAGCACCTTCTTTTGTGCTCCGCCGACTGGGAATTCAGCTCCCATTATTCGCTCAAGGAGAGCAAATAATGTGGAGGGCTTTTGTCGTACCCGTGGGCTTTGTTTTCAGCCTTCTTATGTTCCTGTTACCTTGAAGGTTTGGCACGTTGTCGATGTGGAGCATAAAGAGTTCGTCTATTCTTTCTTTCTTTTTAATAGTTGCTGAGCTGTTGGTGAAATATAGGGTCTGCTGCATTAGATTAATATACATATTACTATTCAAGTTGAATTTATTACCGCTGGATTTAAAATAAAAATAAAAAGCTGGTCAAAGCGAGATAAGCGATGACGTGTTGTATATCCCTATTAGTATCAGGAGGATATCGACACCTTTCCGCTCTGTCATGTTCGAAAAAGTTTGAGGTCGCCTGTGGGTTTCCAGCTACGGTCCGCTAACATTGCCATAGATAACGTCGTTATGGTCATCAACGCCTCAGACTCCATACGACCCCACCAACCCGAAGGTCAATCCCCTGAACCCGCAGGGCTTGAAACCGTGCGATGTCAGCTTCTCTCTTCAACAATGCGTAGCTGAAGACCGCACTGTCCAGGTGCTGCGCCTGCCCGCAAACCAAGGCCGCGCGAGACGACTGCTTTCTTAAAACGTCCTCCACTGAAGCTGATGACAAATGCAGAGAACTGGTGCAAAACCATCTTGCCTGTATGCGAGGTCTGGGGTTCAATATTTGAGGTCGGGGCGCGGTTATGTCTGTGTCGAAGGGCTCATTGTCTGAAGTACTACTAATCCAAAATTAATCGATTTTTTTCTAATGGCGTGAAGCATCTAATGCTGCTACTGTTCCCCCATCATCTCCTCTGGCGGTGCGCCACCACCCTGCTCCTTGTCCTTCCGTATAGCCTGTACGACGTCATCCACCCGGAGAAGCATCCGCGCAGCCTAAAGAAAAAGCGTGTAAGTGAAAGTTCCTGTTGGGCAAACACAACGAAGTACCTCGACGGCAGTTTTGAAAGTTTGGATCTAGGAAAGAGAATGAGTAAAGCACAGTATAGAAGCCCATACATACCTTGACGCTAGCGGACTCATACAGGTTATAAACCTTCATGTCCACGATCTCCCCAGTTTCACCGTTAACGCCCCACGAGTTCTCACCGTTGGCGTGTTTTGCCTAGAACATGAATTTCAGCCGAAAACGATGGATCAGTAAAAAAAAACCCCACTCGTAGCTCAGTTAAAACCCGAATAACATTGCCACCGCTGTTTTGTACCAATGTCCGTGGGATGACCTCCATCGCGTCTGCCACCGCACGATACGGCCACCCCTCTACACCAACGATGCTGCGAGCCTTGGCCTGCAGCTCCACGCTCACAGCCATCTCCGTTGCACCGCCGCCTGGCGCGAGCATCGGATTGAACACCACATTGCGCGCCACGCTCATGGCGTCGGCCAAATTCCGGTCGATCTCATTCAGGATGTCCTTGGATGGACCACGGAGCACGATGGTGCATGCTTTGGGTGTACGGCATTCCGTGAGGAAAGAGAAGTACCTGAGTGGTGTAATTTATAAGTGTAGAAAGAGGGCATCTGAGGGCGCGCTTACTCGTCACCGATTTTGTCAATGTTGAAGAGTCCGCACTGTGTACCGACGTCAGCCTCGCGGAGGTCCTCAACACGGTTGACGATGGTGGCGCCGACGGCGAGAGCGATACGGTTGTTATCCGACTTGCGTACACGACGCAGGGCGGAGACATTGTGCTTCACCAGGAGGTGCTGCGCGGTGTCTACCTCGCGTCAGACAATGTATATAAAGACCCAGAAAATCCGATACGCACCTGAAACACCTTTTTCAGTGATAACCAGGTCCGGTTTGAATTCTAATATCCGCATAACGAGCGCTTTCACTTGTTCCTCCTCGATGTCTTGTGCGCGAGCCCAGTCGCCTTCTTTCGAAAACTCCATGTTCGTTTGACTCTCACCCTTCTTGTACTCGAGCGGGCAATCGAGCAGAATGATCCGAGGATTCGCGATACGGCGACGCATCTGGGGGTGTGTGATGTCCTTGTTGAGCATGACACCATTTAGGACCGTGCTCTGCTCAATCTCTCCCCCCGGAATTTTCTCCACCCGAGCGTAACGCTTGATGTCGACGGTCTTCATGCCATTGTCGTCCTGCGCTACGGTGCGTACGGCGTCCAGTGCAAGCTTACACATGAGGTCCGACCAGCGCATAACGAACTTGGTGCCGATAGAGGTCTTGATGAGAGCAAGCATCTCCTTGTCGTTGGTGGTGTCGATGGGGATGGATATGCGCTTGATGATTTCAAGAGCCTCTTTGAGAGCTTTGTTGTATGCGGAAATGATTACGACGGGGTGAATGTCGCGCTCGAGTTGAGATAGGGACTGTGCGAGGATTTCGCCGGCAAGAATGATAACACTCGTTGTGCCGTCGCCGCATTCCTCGTCCTGCGTGCGACTCAGCTCAATCATGTTCTTTGCGGCGGGATGAGCAACATCGATCTCGCGCAGGATGGCATTCCCGTCGTTGGTTAGTCTATAGCGGTCAGATGTGCACGAGAACAGACATTTAAAAACATACAATATTCCGCCCATTGGATCCAGAATCATCTTCAGCATGGCTTTTGGACCGAGACATGTGCGAATAACGTCCGCGACGGTCTGGAGACAACATGAGAAACACAATAACTCGATTCTCTCTCGAAGCGCGCACTTTGGCTGCAGTAATATTTGAGATTTGTGCCTTTCTCCCCGACTGCCGGGCGGGAGCCGTGTCTGCTCGAAAGAACAGTTATTCGAGGTGCACTGTGCGTAAAACAAAACCCTACTCATCACGAAAACTGGGGTCTGCGACATAGCTGGGATGAAGCAGTAGAATCAGGTTCAAAAAGACGCGTCGGTTTCGGTTTCGAAATCACGCCGCAGCCAAACAAAGATCAAGTACATAAAAAAAACAGTTGAATTCCAAAATCTAGCCAGTCTTATTCCTACTTCTCTTCCCAACCTGCGCCTGGAATCCAGTCTTGATCGCGTTCACACTGCGCCGACTCCCGCACGACTCGCAAGCCATAAAGAAAATGCGGTTCTCCTTTGTCAGCAAGGTATCTGGCGATTTGCATGTCTTGCACGTCACATATTCCACTATTCCAACATGCGGTGAGTACTCTACCAGCCAAGCAAGAGAAGAGGCTTACCGATATACCGCCGCAGCACGTTCTCGACCTTGTTTTTGTTGGAATCGCCCTTTGATAACCAACTGACCTGCAGCGTCAACAGAGCCGGTGGTTCCCATCTCAGAGAATAGGAACTGGATGACGTGTTCGGGCTGGGCACGTAAGTCAGGATCATTGCAATAGCAGACAGCGACGTACCTGTCTGTGCATCTTCTTGCAAATATCCGTAACGTTGGCGAAGATACTCTTCTTCGTGCCTTCGCGATGGATAGACGGAGGAGCAATTGTGTACCGTTTGCCTGCAGAGGAGGAGAGGAGAGAAGGGTTGGCAAGGTGGAGGGATTCGTAGAAACGACCCAAAAGCTATGAATGCGTTTTAAATATGCGGAGAGGAATATATAATAACACTCACCTCGGGGTACGTGTAATCTCGGTCGCTCTTTAGCCATGCCTCGTTCCCAGAGCCTACGCTAGGCAGCTCTCCACCGGGCTGGGCAAACGGATCATCTCCAAGGTCGGCATCGTCATCGAGATCAACGGTGGGGTTAGGTTCGCCGTCGTCCTCGCCGTCTGCAGCGTCGGCGGCAGAAGAAGACTTGAGCTCCTTCTCAAATGCCTCCATGTCGAAGTTCGCCTTCTTCTTGGAAGATTTCTTCTTCTTCTTCAAATCTGAAAAGTCCAAATCTTCGACCGCTTCAGTCGACGGCGCACCATCTGGCGTGCTAGCCGCCGGAATGGGGGTAGACGTCCCTGAATCATCGCCCTGCAGAGCCTGTCGGTTACGAGGATTCAGACAGACATTCTGCAGGGAAACATACGAAATCCATAGGAATCTCCTTCTTCTTCTTTTTCTTCTTGAGATCCCCGAACATGGCCTTGAACTCCTCATCTTCTGCGGGCTTCGCCGCCTCCGCCTCTCCGTTCAGCTTCATCCTCTCGTGGGTGGTTCCTGCTCCAAGATCAACCACGGCGCCGTCAACGGTGGTTTCCTCAATGGTTTCCGGGGCAGGGGCGGTGGGGTCTGCATCTGCGCCGAGTGGGTCGACAGTGAACTGGACTTGTTTCTTCTTGCGCTTCTTAAGCGAAGGGTCGAACAGTGGTTCGGTCATTTTGGTAGGATGAGAAAGTGAATGTGACTCCGAAGAAACAAACAGAGCACAACTAGGCAGGTAAATAATTTTATTTCGTCTCCTGACTCTCCACAACATTCACTCGTCGCGTCGCGTCGCTTCTTCAATCGCGGCCGGTCCGTCCCTATGCTCGTCGAATTGGTACATAGGAAAATCCAGTAGCACCGTCTTCTTCACTATTGGAGGAAGGTTCTTGTACAATGCTTGTGGGATCGGGATCAAGATGGAGGTTTGCCTGAGGTATGCCTTGTATTGCTCCCAGACAGCGGAATCGCCTTCGGTAGCTGAAGGCCCGTAACTCTTGAGGTAGTATCTCTTCGCTTGCGGCTTGGTTGAAGTCGGCAAGCCCGAAGCAAACATGAGCAGACTAATTTTCACTAAGCAACGAGTTGTAATGATAAGAGACGTACTCACAGGACAGTAAAGATGGGCGACACGACAGCGCCATTTTGAGCAGCTCGAGCGGAGGAAGAAAGGGATCCATTGGTGGTTGGTGATAAACAGAGAATCCATATGCCCCACCAGCATATCATTCTGGAAGTTCACTGAGCCAATATCGGGAGATGGGTTAAAACGTATTACTCTCCAAAATAGGGCGGGTTGCGCGACCAAGCCCAAAGACCCGTCTGTGGTACCGTTAGTATGTGCACCGCCAAATTTAATTCAGAGGACTCACGTTGATGGGTTTATTCTTCGGCGTTGTTTTAGAGGATTTATAGAGATACTGTAGTAGTCAGTGCCCGGGCCACAAAAAAGGATGCAGACATAATCACTTTCTGCATGTCAGTAGTGGCTTCGACAAAAAAGCCCAATGCCCATAGCACAATCCCCGCAATGTCGCGTGAGGTCCCAAAAGGAGGATTAGATCCGCCTTGGGCCACATCCGAGATGGCTGGAGAGTTCAAGATGACCAGAGGAAGTGAGACGATCCAGACCTAGGAGCGAGTGTATTAGGTGGGTGAGGAAGTCAATGGTTAGAGTGCCTACCCAGAAAATCTGCGCTGATCGAGAAAAGGGTGAGATTCATTAGCATCTGAATTGCTCATATCCACCTATCCAGAAAGCTATGGCCCGAAAATAAATGAAGGAATGTAGGACACATGACTTGGCCCACCCAGAAACTTGAAAAAGTGTGTACGAATCTCGTCAAATCGGCCGTCGGTCCCAGTCATCAACACACGAAAGAACAGGAAGCCTGGACTAATACATTCAGTGAAGTTTCGATTGGAGACCGTAACACTACGAACCCGCGATCCGCACAGACCATACCATAACCAAAGCTACATGGAAGACTTGTGAGATCGTTCTGCATGTCACCCGGGATCTTACATGCTTGCAATAACATTGCGCGTGTGGAATGTATCACCGGCGAGCAATGTTAACAACGCCAATATGAAGAAATTAGAGCCCTGGCAGCCCTCAGTAAGATGAAGGCTGGACAAAAAGGGCGAATTACGCACCCCAGTAAGATCTGTAATCTTGTCAAATTGAAAGGTAAACGCAATGGCAAAGCCCAATAGCTGGAAGGCGGTGGTGACGAGGAGGGTTAGAGCCAAGTAATACGAATCCAGTGCATAAACTGCCATTGGTGAGGTCGCTGCCACCCAACGACTGAGGCGTGCAAAACAAGGTGAGAATGCCCGTCATCCTTCACAATCTGGGCAACCATCGAGACGTTGTCGATCGACACAGGACAGCCACAACTCCCACAACTCAATTTGGTAACAAAAATTGTTCAGCACTGTCTAAGTTATGTACTGCTTGCTTCTCCCTGTAATCAATCCACATCGCGGATGTTGAGATGAACAAAAAGCGTAGAAAACAGATGGGGGCACAGCTGCGCATCATGCAGAGGAAGGTGCCGGAAGCCTGTGGCGATGGTCAGCATAAAAGGGAAAATAAAGAATAGCAACTAACCATGTTCCAAGCTTGATAGTGGAGCAACGTAGCTACCCAGAGGTTCATCGTCTGATTTCTTGTCCTGCCTCACGTTGAATTCAACGAAAATTAGTTCTTTCATGCCTCCGACGCAGTCGAATGGCAGACAGAGCTCCTCTTGCCACTGCGGATTAAATCCGTTGTCCTTGATAACCCCTGTACTGTATGAGATCGTGCGTGCCGAGGTGGCGGACGTGGCAGTAGCGTCCGAGGGCGGACTGTGCTCGTAGCTTTGATTACGAGGCAAGAACGGCGAACTTGACCACGCAGGTATGTGCAAGGAGACCTCGATGTACGGATCTACGATCGACTTGTCGTCGTATTCTTTCCCAGAACTGTCCTTTGGCCTTGGGAGCTGCTGGGCCGAGATTATCTGTCCGCAGTGCGAGAATTCAGGAAATTTGAGATGAAAATCATAGGATATGGCTTACAGTAACATCGAAGTAGTGCTTGGTGTGCTTCCGCAATTTGACAAGATTTGGATCTCTGAGGGCCATAGGTTTTAGCGCATATCCTTGAGGACCATTCCGCATAAACATAGCCTGATTGATCCTATACCCTAGATCTATCGAGAAATAAGTATCACGCCGTAAATGCACAAATAAGTCCCAAGGCACCCATTGTTTGCCAATTAATTGCGACCAACTGCGCTCCGGCAGCCCAAAAGCGAACTGGTTCATAGTTGGTGGAGTTTACGCGGGTGCCTTTTGGATATATCCTGACAACATGCGTCTGCGTATGCCGAATCAAGTCATCCATGCCGGCGCCTTGCTCGATAAGCTTGTTTGCGGTGTTCTCGGAGAGCGAGAAGATATGCTCTGGCGCATAATGTTCCGATTTACCTATGCCCCTGCGCGAAATCGTATGAGTGAAACTTGACATGAAGCTCACGATCGACACCTTTACCTGCATTTGACTCCCACTGTGTACACTAAGAGGGACGCAAGTGCCATGGACATGGGGACCTTGGTTTTTGCAGGCTTGCCATCGGCACCCGTAGGAGAGGGAACACCGCGTAGCTTACGCCATTTAGATTTCAAATGGCTAATCTCCTGGCCAATCTCTCCGATGACCGCTTTCGCTTCGCTTCCGATCCGGAATCCGAGGACTCAGAAGAGGAAGACGGATCTGCCTCAAGGTGCGCTGCCTTGGCTGCCGCTGCCGCCGCCGCCTTCTTCTGCGCTTGGATGGCCGCAAGTTCTGCCGCCACGTAGAGATTTTTAGTCTTCACCAAAACACGGCCCTTGAGCTTCTCCGGGCTAGGTAAAACCTCAATTTTGGCATGATCCTCGACGGGGGCTTTGACCAAAGCAGAACCAAACGCCTTCGACATGATGTCCACAAGTTGCTCCTAACATCGAAGGAAATATAAGGGAACAAGACAGAAGTAAAGAAGCATGCTTATGTACCTGTTGCGCCAGGCCACAATGTATTTCTACAGGACAGGAACAGAGGATACTGAGATGCCGTAAAGCCATATTTTGCGATTGCTTGGCAGATTTCGCGGACAGAGACCTGCGACGTTAGTGTGTTGCCGTGATACACCACCTGGCTCCGTATCGCCATCGTAAATGTCTAGTTCGACGCTTCTGCAACCACAGAGCAATGCGCGGATGTATCCTTCAATGGTGCTAACACCCGTGAGTTGGTTCCCCACGAGATAGGTGTTGTGTGAGGAAGAAATAAATAATGTGATATCGGCTGCGTCATATCGGGCTGTTCAAGAACTGTGGGCGCGTTGTCTTGGGACATTAAGAATGATGTAAAATTGTCTAGGCTCATGACATGAGTTGGACCAGGAGTCGGCAAGGGCTCGGACGGGGTGTTAGCTACCGGAGGTGGCGGCTGATCATGTGGGATAGGGGGAGTGGAAGAAGGCGCCGTGGAGGGAGGCACTGTGGAAGGAGGCGCTGGAAGCACGGAAGCCACGGTGGGAGGGGACACTGCGGCGGCCGGCGTAGCTGGTTGAGTGGGGGGTACACCTGTCAGGGCTGAAGGTGGGGGAACAGGGCCAGTAGACGAGGGAGGTGTACGTGTAGGTGTGGCGGAGGCAGCTACGGGCGTTACGTTGGGCAAACTTGAAGCTGCAGTTGGTGTGGGGGCTACAGCAGCAGAAGCCGGGGAGGCAGATGCTACAGAGGGCGAAGAAACAGTAACTTGAACTCCTGCATATTTTTCAAACATGGTCTTCAGGTCAGCCGGACTTAATGCGGACTGGATGACCCGATTAACCACTGTCTACGAAGAACCGAACCGAGAACACATACTTTTTGCGTATCCCTCATAAATTGCTTGAACGTAGCAAAATCGAATGCCCGTCCAGCACAGACTTTGGCATAAAGCGCCTCTAGCTCTGGCCTTCTCTTCAAAAGCTTTACCCAACGCTGGAAATCTTCAAAGTTCAAGGTCGCCTTTGACGTCGTATTGGCTTCCTATTGTACAGACCGTCATTAATATAGACACGCCAGCGTAAATAATAGTAAAACGCACTTTAAACATCCGTTCCAGTTCGCCCTTCGGAAAATGCACGTTCAATCGGACGCAAAGATCTTTGAGTTCGTTAAAGCTCAAGACACGGTCACCGTTTCTATCCGCGCCTTTCCAGTATTGTCGTTCCCAGACTGTTTGCCGCAATTGCATGTGCATGTTATCCAGGCTACGCATTAACCCGATGCGTATGGCATATAACTTCCGTATCGTCGATTCCCATAGAAGGAATAAATCTCGAAGAAGATGAGCGTCGCCACATCAGAAGAGACATGGACGCACCTCGCGTTGGAGCGATGAGATGCAGCGTCTTGTAGGTGGCGTTCAGCACATAAACTATGGTAATCCACTGCAAGTAATTATTAGGATTACAAAGGCTTGGTCGAGAAACGATACCACCCACTCTATCCTTCGTGTCGCCGGAGTTGAATTTGAGCTGTGTACAGTAGTATTCGGCATCAAGTCCTGTTCTAATTTCCTTGATAGCCTCGATTGGCACTGTGAACGCGGAAACGTGTGAGTGGCCAGGTCCCAGAAATTATTTGTGAGCTCGCACCGACTCCGTTCTTTCGCGATGGGTACAAGATCTGACCTGGACGAGATTTGAGTGCTACTGAAGCGACTGTGGAGATGCCTGACCTTCATCAGGGTCGATGCGGAAGATGACTTTCTTCTCCGATTTTTTGGAGACCTTGGTGAGTTGGGTTCCTTGTTGGAGAAGTGAGGGCACGGTTAAGCCTGCGTCCTTGGTGCCAGAGTCGGACTTAGAGGTATCGTTGCTGGTGGACATTATTGGGCGCTAAGGGCTGCTAAGGGGAAGCCGCAAGCGAAACTTGACGGCTATGATGCGTGTGGGGAATCTGGATCACATCAATTATGACGTCTAAATAAAAAAGTGGCAAGCACCGAGCGGCTGAAGCGCTTGCTGAATATTTGCTGGAAATTGTCTGGAAAGTAGAAATAGCTGAAAGGATGCTCGTCAGACTCAAGAGAATAGATAGTCGCAGAAGGTAGGGCAAAGAGATGTTTGATGGCATCATTAATACGGTTCTACAGATACACAATGAAACTTGGTCCAGAATTCTGGAACCAAGAACAATTCTAATAATCTAGGAAAGTCTGGAGGGTCCGGCGACGGCATTGACCCTTGGTTGGATCGAGGGAGCGTCCACCATGGCGACATCCTCATCGATCAAGAATTCTACATCTTCGGACAGGTGAGGGAAGAGGATGGATAGCATATCATCGATCCTTGGGCGGAAAAATAAGGTGGTGTCAGACGCACAAAGGCAAATACATACTTGAAGATGAAATCGCCTTTCAGATTCTTCTTGGCTGGAGCATCAACTATAGGCTTTTCTCCGTTCTCGGCGAGGGATGTTATATTCGAAATTGAACCGACAGAGTTGCCGATGGTGTATAAAGATGTGCCCTAGACAGGCTTGGTTCAAGACAGTTAATGAAGAGGTGATGGGTCGTACCTGGCGTGCTGCAAGGTCTAGGATATTTTTCTCGACAGTATCTGACGATTAAACACAATTAAAACCAACAGTCTTCATACGCCGAATGATCATTACCCTGGGCGTAATAACAGTACACTGGAAAACTGTTAGAAACAACCAGTATGCCCGATATTTGAATTGTACCTTCCGTTGCTTTCATCTGGCCCATTCGATCAATACGAGCTATCGCTGAAAGTTCCCAGTTTGAGTTTCGCAAGACATCAGATGTTCTGAGGCTTGCTTTTACCTTGAATTTCAAACGCATGATGAACGACGGGCTCCAGTAAACACACTCGCGAGGCGCAAGTAATGTCTAGACCTGCATTTTCTCTTTCACTGTACCGCAAGATTAGCATTACCATCAATTCAGGACTGCCGATCGCACGAACCCATGCAGTAGTAACACCAAGGATATTTTCGTCGCTCTTGAACCGTTTGACGGCGGGTTCACCTTTGCGGTTTTGATCAATTCTCAAGCAGCGAATTCCTGAGCACTAGTTAGGCGAGCAGTGTTGAGAAATCACGAGCATACCATTCTCCTGAAGCGCTCGTTCCACGACTTGAAAGCGTGTCAAAAAGCGGAATAGGAGCGGAAAATCAACGCACTGAATAAGCTGTCGGCCCACGCAGAAAAAACGATTGTTTTCGCTCCAGGATCGGACGTTCGTATGTACAATAAATGCCGAACGAGGTGCTGAATCTTGTTGCCGTAGTCCCCGAAAGATGGCTGGGTCTGAATTTCTCGAAAGATCTTGGGGTTGATCATGTTGTAAGTGATCTCGCGCCGGGACTTGGGCGCGGCTTCAGTGTTTTTCGGCCTCTTTGGAAGTTCCGGCGCTTCAACGGCGAACCGCTCCAGTGTGTCTGGATCAATTGCCAACCGACAAACGGGACAGGTCTTGCCCTCCTTTCTTTTTACCCACGCCTTCATGCAGTCCTGTGCTGCTTTTTAGTACTGCGTAACAGGAACAAAAATATTAAAGACCTCGCAAAAGACGTGGCCACTAGGAAAGATGTCAGTAGGCAAATATGAAAGTCGAGACAACATAATTACCATCTTGTAATAAAGCCTATGAGCAAATGTTAAGCTTCGAGAAGCTCCTAAAACATGCCACTTACCGCGGACAAATTCACACTTGCAAAGAATGCACGTTCCATCCTCCTCATCTGGGTCTCCGCCATCCCTATTTCTGGCCATTTGGTCAAGATATCTCTGCTGAGCTCGGTTTGTGTTAATCTGTGGTACATGGTCAGAAAGCTGAATGGAACAAGAGTGTTGTGGGAACCGACTTTGGCTGTCAATGCTTTATGTTCGGCCGCGCAAGTGGTAAGGGCAGCGTCCACTGAATCGAAAACCACATCCGCAACTGAGTCTGAGATCTCTTGTAGCTGACGATAGTATAGGATCCGTTGATTGAAGGCCTTTCGGTAAAGAGCTAGATCCGCCTCCAGTTTGTCGAGGAGTGCTCCTATGATGCATTGATGAGATTCACATAAACACATAAAAGGCGCATCATAAAACTGACCTTGGTCGGCGATAAGTTTCCGCAGATCAGCAACACCGCGTTTCAGAAGGATTTTTTGAGGATCCGTCTCTTTGTGTATCAATGCCGCTCTGGCGCCCATCTCGACCACCACCTGTTAATGTTGTTTCTCAATGTGTCCGAAATGGCAGATATGATCGTACGTACACTTTTGATAGCTCGTCCATCTAGCTCATTGAGCAGATCCTTGCGTTGCTTCTGGAGATCCAGATGTAACACTTCATGCTCTGGCTGTAACTCGATGCCATCTAACCCTGGATCAACATCTAGAGCCGCGGCAGCTTTCATTGCGGCCTTGGTATGTCTCATTTGTTTCTCTCTCTAAAATAACTGTAAGAGGACCGCTTCGGCGCAGTTTTCAGAAAATAACTTGCCGTATCATGAGCAGCCAAAAGAGTTCGCTCCTTCAAGAGAGCCTCGCGACGATCGGCAAGAAGGGCAGCATAGTTTCGCAAGTATGTCTCGGCTTCCCCTTGATCATCCAGCGTCCGTTGATACTCCTGGCCGTCTGCGTCTTCCCCAGGAGTTAGTTTTTGGGTCAGTAGCTCGGTCATGCGTGCTCTCCACTCCCACAACAGCTCGGATTGCTCGTTAAGGACATACTCGATGATATCGTTTGCATCAGCTTCCTGTAAAAAGCTTAGTGGAGTAAATGGGGATATGTAACTCACGAACGAATGCTTGGTCCTTGAGCGTGAGTTTCAAAGATAGGTACGGAACCTCAATCTTCAGCAGCTGCGCGGTGAGTCCCTTCTTTGAAACATCCTTGGCCAACTGGTTCATGGCATCTACGGCTTCGTCTCCCGTTGCTTCAGCCAGCCGTGAGTATGTGGTAGAATTTTCGAAAACAGAGCTCCTACCTTTCAGAAGGCTTTGGCGAATTGTCTCCGCCGCGCCATAAGCCGTATCTTCCGCCGCTGCTTGAGAATCACCAAGCATATGATAAGCGTCTCCTTGCAAAAATTTAATTCGATGCAAAATTAGCCGGCATTCCCTAAGTCGTATCTTCATCGCATTGCGTTTTGCTCTGTGCTCTTTAGAAGCAGTCGTTTCAGGACGGGATCCGTCGTCAGAATCAAGTTCAGACAGGGGAGATAAGGAGCGTTCCCGCTCTTTCCCCTTTCCTTTGTCATTCGCGGCTTCGTCTCCAGCCTGTGCCACTGGTTCGGTGTCTTGCCGACTGGCTTCATGTGTTGCAAGCCTTGAATTTATCTCGGTGATAAGCTGGTTCGTCTCTTTTTCAGCCAGCAGGAGGGTTTCAAGCGAGTGCCGATATCGATTTCTATCGTCCAAATGATTTTGAAGTTGAGCCGTCCTGATGAGACCTTGAACCTGGCAGCCACGTCAGTCAAATGGGGATGTATGCAGGTTTTAGAAGCGTACCTTCGTCCTACTGTCGTCTATAACACTGTTCCAATTGTTGTCGGACATAGCCTATCAGCAAGTGAGTATCTGTATATGCATGCACCTCTAAGCGGGACGCGCCTGAAGAACTTGTTCCATACTCTTGAGCGCGCCGGCTTTAAATAGCTTATCTCCGGGTTTTGTTAGTTGGCCAACCTGAATGAAGTGGTCAATTATTGGCCAGCACAGGTGCACGGCAGTTGAGATACTTGAGGATGGGTGCAGATTGCACGGAGTCTGCGGAGCAGAGATCGCAGTAGAGTCCCGTCAACCTCCCAGTTCTCGGTCGCTGCTACACCGCGAGCATCCAGACCTATTTGTTGGAGGGTCGTTTCAAGGTTCTGCTCGTACACCTGCCTAATGTAAGAAGCAGGAAGGAAAGGAGGATCAATATTATCTCACATGTCTTTCAACAGGGCCCATCTCAATACCAACCAAATATCTCGTCTGTTGCGGGATAGTCAACTCGGCTTTGACGCTCACTTTCGTTGTGCTGAAAAGGCTATTAGTATCCCCGAGTATAGGCGACAGCGGGTACACACCGGATCGCAATGTTTCTGAAGAAGGCGCTGAACTCGCCGGCATATTCAGAACGGCCGAACAGTTCCCACAGACGGTTAGAACCGATGAGATGGTCAACTCGGAGGAATTTGAGAACATGCATGAGGTCTCCGATTTTCGTGCGGGCGGGCGTCCCGGATACCGCAAACGAGGAAAGGCGAGGAATCAAAGATACCATATCTTCGGTCCTTCCGCCACCGACCATCTGAACTTCATCCATGACGACTCGGTTCCATTCGACGAGAATCAGCGGGCTGCGCGGCCGAGTGACGTTCGAGTACACGACATCTTCTCGTCTAGGACGTTTTGGGGCAGCGCGCGCGACATCAAAATCCTTTCCGAGGGTCTGATAGGTGGTGATCACAACATCGAAGGTGTGGACGTAGGCACACCAGTCGACAACTTCTTCCACATCTTCCCCAGCCTCGTCCTCGTCTAGAGACGCCTCACTGTCTTCTTCAGAGTCATGCTTGCTGCGTCCTTTCTTTGCTTTTGAGGAACCCTTCGATCGTTGGATTTTTCCTTTCCCCCTGGTCGCAGCACGGCGGCGCTTGCGTCGCTCTTCCTCGATTTGAGTATCTGTGATCGGCACTTTCACCTTCGCCCACCCGTCATACACGAGTACCTTCAACCCCGGCGCGTGTTGTGCGATCTGGTCGCACCTAGCCAAATCATTAATATGTGGCGCTAATGAGAAATTTGTCTCATACCATTGAGAAGCCAGGGTAGGCGGTGTGACGATAAGGGTTGTCTGAGTACGTTTTGTTTAGAAAATAAGCTCTGAGAAGGAGAGTAAGAATACCTTGACAGCTTTGACTTCGACCTCAGCCACAGGATCCCACCGCTTGACGCCTGGATGTCGTTCGTTCGACGCGGGATTCAAAAGAAAGAGTGAAATCATTTCAAGCGTCTTCCCAAGCCCAGGCTCTTCGGCCAATATAGCGCCAAGAACAGGTTCTTCGTCAGGCGCGTCCGGTGCCGCGAGGCCGCTCAAACGATTCACATAGAAAACCTGACCTGACCCCACCTGCTCCCAAAAGCTGAATTCTCCTCCAGACGATTTTTCGACGACTGTCCCCATTCGGGGTGATGGCTTTGCCTTCTCGGTTTAGTAACCACGCGACGCTGCGCCTCTGGAAAGGGAGCAGGGTTGGGAGGAGGGCCTCGTGCTGAACCGCTTGCTCCACCTACAGCCGATTGAACCTGGGGGGCAGGGCGCAGTAGGGAGTATAAAAACGAGATGTTTGTTACACCCTCGAATGAATCAGGAACAGGGACAGGACGCAGGAATCGGAAAAAGCGATCGTTGTGATTCCTCGATGGAGTGTCCGGGCAGCGATCTTGGGAACGGCTTATATATCGATGGTGTCCGCGCTGAAACAGTCACCTGTATTTGCAAGCGGAATGGGACGCCGGAATGTGCTTCTTTCGCAGGAAGCATAACGAGCGCAAGGCGGGAGTCAATGGCAACACGCTCATCGTCCCGTAAGACAACACACGCCATCATGATGTCTTCTCCTGACTTGGAGTCAGCCCCATAGTCAAGCCCATCGGACAGCACTGGAAGCAGCGCCAGCCACTCTGCAGCTCCCCGGCGCTTCTCAAGTACTTTGGACACGACAACAAGTCTGCCACCACGTGTTGACTGTGCAAGCACAGCGTCACCAAGATCGAACTTGTGTGGCTCGCAGAAGGGTCCGCCGAGAAGACCGAGTGCCTGTTCCACGTTCTTTTCGTCCACAGTCCAAGCGGTAAACGAGGGGTCCGCAAAATGCCCAGGCATGGCACCCGCAGGAACGTCGGCGGTGCTATTCGATTTCGAAGATGTGAGTCAAGATGGGTACGTTTTCCGAATCCGGGGACGAGGCGGGGTCTTTAGGCGCGCACAGCGCCGGGTAAGCCATTGGCGCCCATATGAAGGGTGCTTGGTGTCCATTTACATGAGTGGCATCACCATTGGATGATTTTGCACGCTTTTGGGTCTGCGCGTCTGTTGTGGATGAAGGTGATACAGCGCGTTTCTTTCCCTTCCCTGTTGGTTCCGACGCATCAGTCGCGTTGACGACGGGTATTTGAAGGAGTTCGGAAAAAGCGGAGAGGTTCAAAGCTGGCCTATAGACGGGATTGGTATTGTGGTCAGGATACTGGTTTTCCCGCCTATAATGCAAAGGGAGTGCTCGGGTCGATTCCCGGTGACAGGAGGACGTATTTCGCATGGTGTCGAAAGGGATATGTGGATTTGGTGTCCTTGAGCCACAGGGAACAGAGGGCGGAGGACGCGAAATCCGTGAAAGAGATGGTCGTGGTATTGGGAAGAGATTGGATAGGAGAAGTGTCACGATCACGTTTTTGATCGGGCCAATTAACTGTCAATATGAATCACGTCTCGGTGCCGACGCGACCTCGTCTAAATACCGATTCGTTTACATGGAGGCTTTTCCTCTTGGCTCAAATGGAAGTAAAAGAGCCAAAACGCCCGCAAACATTATCAGCGCCCCAGAGACGTGACCGCATGTAGTATTCAAGTCTAAATACTGATTCTTTTTACATGGAGGCCTTTCCTCTTGGCTCAAATGGAAGTAAAAGAGCCAAAAAGCCAGCAAAAATTATCAGTGCCCCAGAGACGAACACAGGGACTGTAGTCTCCAAATTCGCGTACAATGCGATCACAGGCGCCTAGGAAGCAGGATGAGGATAGTGGAAAGGCGCATAGCGGGAATGCACTTGCGATTACGCCAAACAGGCGGGAAGCGGTAGATACCAATGCATTCCCCGTCCCACGATCTTTTGCAGGAAAGATTTCGGGAGAGATGGCATATAAAACGCCGTACATGATCTGGGCACTGGTCAGATAAAAATGCAGATCAAAGAGGGAAATCCATTACGTTACTGAAAAACACATAGCCACAATTCCACCCAAGCAGCTGGACTACAAAGAGGGTCAGTCAGTGTCATAAATAGCTTCAAGACACTAACGCGAGGTCCTGCTGGTTGTGCTCGCGAAAAGAAAGACACCAGTTAGCCCTAAATTTCGCGAAGAGTCGTTGAATAATGCAACCACGAGGAAAGAACAGGTTACTTGCCGGAGGAGATGGCCAAGGTCCCTTTTCTACCGATGAAGGGGAGCTCGACGGCCCATCCCGCTAGGAAAGCACCTGGGATGCCAATGACGCTCAAAATAACTTGCTGAGTCAGATTTCAGACACCGAAAAGAAACGATATTTCGGATGACCTACGTTCCGGTATGTTTGGTAAAGCGATCCGTCATTGAACTTGGCACCCCGGCTTGCAAGTCTGAAGGCGAGTAAGTAACAACTGCAATATAGGGTCATGGACTCACAGGAACGGCAGAAAGCTATTGTACAGCGTCGACGCAAGTCCAATAATGGCTGAATGTACTTATAAGAGAATGCCTACATGATGTAAAGAGTCGCGTACCCCACAGTGCGAGGAGCAGGCTAGTTGAGATCGCCATTTTGCGGGTTGCAAAGAGTGCCTTGATATGGTGAGTGGTAAAAACGGAGTTTCTACTCAAGAGTGGCCGTTGCGAGGGTTCACTTCGGCCACCTGACTTTTCTCCAGCAGCGGTGAGTTCTTCGACGGTCAAATTGGACGTGGTGGAGTTATACGCCGCTATGCGGTGGATTACATCCACCGCCTCTTGATCCTTCCCGATGCCGACAAGGAAGCGAGGGCTTTCTAACAGGTTGAATGCGAAGAAGCGAACAGCTGACAGAATGAGTGTGAGGGCTCCCAAAATAAAAAGCAGGTAGCGCCAGCCCATATTGTCGCCTTTGCTGCAGCTGACAGCGAAGGAAGGACAAGAGAAGTTGGCGATTAGAGGCCAAGCGAGCTAAAGATCGTATTATGCGCAGACATGGAGTAGGAAGAACGGGATCCATACCAAACTGACGAGAAGCTGGCCAAGACTCCACCATATAGACATGACAGTGAGTAGGTACTGATGTGAACCGGGAACGAAGTCTAAACGAAGGTAAGCTATGAACAGTGCCGAAGAAAATTGCTAGCCTAAAAAGACGGCGGAATCCACGGGCATATTTCCTTTAAAGAAATAAGTAATATTTCTCAGTGCAAGAGTGCTTATCTAACCTCCGACACCTACGCCGACAACAGCCAAAAGGGAAGCGAGGGTCACAAAATCAGCTGAGCCTCCCGCAGACAGGCCAAAGACACCAGTGATTAACAGAGTCTGATAAAATAATCAGGGACGCAAAGTCGCCAGGAAGTGAAAGTAAAAACAAACCAGATTGAACGACCACTTCCTTCCCCACACGTCTGATCCCAAGCCCCAGACGATAGCACCAACGAGGAGTCCCGCGTTTGCCGCCAAGGACAAGAAAGGTCCATTGAATTTAAACTCCGTTATCACCGGGACAAGAATAAGGCCGGAGATAAGCTTGATGTGGATTGAGCAAGGCCCACAAAAGGAGACGTCTGCTTACCGGCCATACACTATCGCTGTTGGACACCATTGTGAGAAATAATATGGGTCGCCATTTATTCTGGACCTACGCAAACCAGCCAAATCCCGCGCAGACGAAGAGATAATACTGTTCAAACGTCGGCAATTGGGAACTTAGATTCGGAAGGTATCATCCAACCTGATATCTGCCCATTGCAATATCCTGAATGGCGGTATTCAAGATGTGGGCCTTGGCAGTACTTAATAGCTTGAAGGTCTAAACAAAATCGAGTCTACCTTTGCATGGTAGATCGGTTCGACAGCCTTGTCGTCGTGAAGGTCATCCAGTTGCTTTGAAGGGGCCATGAGAGTTAAGAGCAAAGACTCGCCGAGTGGTCGGTGGAAGAATTCCACATGCCATGCATCTTGTCAAGATCACAAAGCCGATAAAGCCATTCAGATAACAGCGATGAGGCTCAAAATCCAGTCGGCGCCGCCTCTTCCTCCATTGAAGGTGTGGTTCACTCCCGCCGAGCAGTGTGTCACAGTCGCGAACCTGAAGTCTACCTTGGCCAGGGAGTTGCCCTAACCTGAAATTGAAAGACGCGGCGGTTGAGCTTAGCCTCGATGGATTCGATCTCCTGGACACTAGTTCCTTGGATGTACTGCGAGATGGCGATCTAGTTGTCTTGTCGGTGAGCGAGGTTCCCAAGAAATCGAAGGGTAGGTTTTTCTCGCTATTTTTCTTTTATTTCAGGTTCAAATGTATGAGGTAGGTCAGAAAAGAAAACGGAGCGCCAGTCCCCTCCGTCGCAGTCAGACACAGACGAGATCGCTTCCAGTTGCAAACAAGTTATCCATCCCATCTTCGTCTTCGGCGTCTTCTACTTCATCGACTTCCTCTTCATCGTCGTCTTCGTCGTTATCCCTCGATTCCTCGTCTTCTACCGACTCTGATTCTGATTCCGATTCCGATTCCGATTCCGACTCCTCGTCTTTATCCGGTCCATCTATTCCCGCCGCCAGATATACCTCTAAACAAACTTTTGTACAAAACACAACTGCGCGCAGATCCGTGGTCCAGCCACTAGCCAAAACATCCGCCATCACGCCAGCGGCCTTGGTCCCACCAGGAAAGGGCAAATCCTCTACCCACTCCCGAAACCTCCGCAGGCGAGCGAAGCGCGCTGCCGTTGGCGCCCCTCCCTCACTTCCAGACTTTGTTTCCACCACTAACGCGACCCCTGTTTCTAAACACGTCAATGAGGACTCGAAGGCTATATCGCGAAAAAATCAAATTCATGAGCCGGCTCCCGACGTTGCTTTCACTCTGAACAATGCCTTGGGAGGGAATGGACAGTCGGGGGAAATAGACCCTGGCTCTCTGGATGTCTCCCTTCCATTTACCTCTCTCCATCCGTCATCGGAAGCAGAGGAAATATTGAAGGTCCAAATGCTGTCCATGTTCCCCAAATCAAAGAATAAAAACAAGAGTCGCATGCGCGGTAAAGACGGAGAGGAGGTGGATCCGAGAAGCAGAAAGATTGTGTTTGCGTCACCACCTCCACCGCCCATTCAGCACATTTCGGACCACGCGGAAGAGCAACGGGCTTGGGTCCAGCGACCCGTACTTATCCCACCCTCCTCGCTACCGCCCGACTTGGTTCCCAACAACGTCTTTATCACTTCCGTGGACGTTGAGGAAGGTATGAAGAAGGGCAAGAAGAAGAAACAGAGGGTGGTGGTGGAGGAGCTTTGGGGCTTCGAGGAAGCGGAAGTGGTACTGGATTACGGAGGTGGGGAGGAGAATACGGAAATGCCCGCTCCACCGCAAGCAAAACTAGGCTTGGATCCTTCCATGTTCGACTCGGCGCCTTCGATCACGTCGCGGCTGCAACTTTCGAAAGGTGGCATAGTTGGTTTCACCGTGCGTCTCGCGTGTTGTTCTCATTTTCATTTACTGACATGCATGTAGGGTCTGGTCATGAACTTCAGCACCTACGCTCCCGAGATTGGCAAACGCTACGCGCGGGTGCTGGAATGGACGGACTCGGATGAACCCACCATTACAATTCGTCCAATGATCGAGGGTGCAGAGGAAGAAGTCGAATTTGAGGCGGATGAAACGCTCGATTCCTCGGATCTAGAAGTATACGAATGGGCACAAGTTGTCGGATCCTGGAAACTGCTGCAATAGTTCACGTAGACATTTCTACCTACATTTTTTTGGTTTTATTTCAATCGTTGTTGTGGAATGTTAGACATCAGCGGCGTCGACGTTGACTCTTTCTCCATCGCCCACCATGGTAAGTCCTTTGTTCTCTGGGCCACCCGTCCTAATGTTCCATAGCCTCCCCCCAAATCAAAAGGCGGTAAGATGCTCAGCCTCATCAACTGGAGGCTGAAAGTAACCATCAACGACGGACGCGCTTTGACCGGGCAAATGCTGGCCTTCGACCGACACATGAATCTAGTTTTGGCAGACTGCGAGGAGTTTAGACGCGTAAGGCCCAAGAAAAAGCCCGGAGAAGAGCAGGCGCCCGAGCACGAGTTGAAAAGGACCCTTGGACTCGTCATTTTGCGCGGAGAGACGGTTGTGAGTTTGAGCGTAGAGGGTCCCCCGCCCGTCGTAGACGACGATAAAAAGAACGTGGTAAGCACCGTGCCTGCTTCCCACTTGTTTGCAAGCTCACTGTCCATATTCTGAAGCTTCCTGTCGGCCCTGGGCGTGGCATGCCTGCTGGTCGCGGTATGGGTATGATGCCCCCCAGTGAGTTATTTTGTCTCGCATCATTGACGCGTTTGCGGCTACTGACCTTCTGCCACCCTTTAGTGGGAATGCCCTCGATGGCTCGTCCTCCGATGCCGTTCCCGCCGCCCGGGATGCCAGGTCCTCCACCGGGCTTCAGGCCGCCAGGCTTCCCTCCCGGCATGCCGTTCCCTCCTCCTCCCGGCTTCGCGGGGCCCCCTCCAGGGTGAGAAATACATCGGCTGCAATGTGACGTCTTGCTCACGGGCTCCTCCTAGTTTCCAGCCTCCGCAGTAGTTTGTTTTTAGTCTGCGAATTTGTAAAGACTTGTTGTGCAATGAAAGAGAGGTCCTATTGGTGTTGCAAGTCAGTGGCTTCCGTCGATTCTTGTTTTGGTCTTCGCTTGCGCAGTGAGAGGTCCGACTTGAGGGTCTCCATTGGCGAACTTTGAAGCCGATCCAAGGCGGCCCAGCTCATTTAGGCGGATGGGTGTTCTGGGACTCTTCACACGCGTACTCCTCCTTCCCTATTTCCGTTCTGCATTGATCGTCGTGTATGTGTAGCTAGAAATAACGGATCACTTCCGGTACCAGTTGTGGATCGTTTCCTGCAAATATTTTTTCTGCATCGTACTCAACATCTTCTAGCAGGAATTTCTAGTTGGGGCTGTCCGGACCATGGATGTTGCAGACCGACTATCAGTGATTTCGACTTGTGTCCTCTTGCGTCGCCCGGTCGGTCCTAGGTTCCGCAATTGAAGGATATGGATTTTGTTCGAGAGATGATCATTTTTCCCGCCAGAACTCTAAACCCAGTACCGGTATCTCGCATCGGTCGCCCGTACGTCTTGGCAATTTCCTTACTTTGTATGCTGCCCAGCAGGAATCTATCACTGTCGCGGATGCAATAATTGGTTTTGACCTCTGGTGTTGACTGGCGTCCTTTGGTTTGTCCTTGGTTCGACATATTTTTCTGGGATCAACGACTCGGTTCTATGAGCGTGTCTAAATAGGGCGTAGCGGTTAGGCCGCCGTAATCTAATCTGGTCTCGAACTCGTCCAACGTTCGTCCTTGATGTACTACGCGATTTTTTTCGCGCGCGTTCCCGTCATCTGCCGTGCTTCGCATCTCACGCACTTACGGGTGTTTTCGGTCGGCATTTTCCGTCGTTCGGTGTTTTCCGTGCAGGGTCCTTGACGCCTATCCCTTTGGCAAGTTCCGCGATCAGGTCAATTCCTCTTTTTGAACTGCCTGAGTCACTGCCTCCTCGTTAGCCGACGGCCTAGTCCAACCAAAATTGCGTTTTTGAATAAAACCGTTTTGGCGCCGCCCGAGACTCCAGTCACTGTCGGTGCTGTTAGCCGATGGGCGTGGAACCCGTCCGATCTATCCTTTCGATCGTGTGCGCTCGCTTCTTCGTTCGACTCATAAATCCATCCACCGCATCGTCTATGTGTTCTCACACTATATTGTTTAACAGACTCGCGCTGACAGAGTGCCTCCCGAAGCCGATCATCTATCAGATGGAGAGGCAGACTGGAACTTGAAATCTTCAAGGGTGTTAGCGTGGTGGTGGAAGCGCAACATGTTGGCAGGAACATGTTGGCGTTCGTTGCGGGGTGGCTTCGAGATCCGGAGTTGTCGTTGTTGGCGTCGCACAACTCACACCACGGAGGCTAGGTTAATCTTGGGTGCCCAAGCACTGTCGGCGCCACCAAAATGTTTTATATTAAAGATTGGGTATGTCCTTAATTTTAAATGAAGTGCGGGAGAGCCGATGGCGGTTCCGAGGCGTCGTTGTGATGGAGGCGCAGGCACCCATCCAATCCCGCCCAATCAACACTGTTTCGCTCAGGAGTTGGAATCACGCGCGTAGTCGGGTCTTGGTGCATCACGGCGCGGGGCGCAGACTTGAGATCCATACAGTAAAGTTCCCTGGGCACGTCCGGGAATTTCCAGGCGCGACAGGACGGGGTTTACTCGATGCGTCTATTTACGCGCTTCTATGAGCTTTTGAGCGGGTAAATTTGTTTTGATTGAAATGCGTGTCGACGACAGGTGCATATGGGGTGGTGTTAGAAAGCATCAGTTGCGCAGGGGCTACGCGACAAGTGCACGCCGCGCCCTCTAGCGCGCCTCCACGTCGCTCGCGTGCTTCGCTGGCTTCCTTACCTATGTATCCTTACGCGAAATATTTGCGGGCGGGACTTGTTATGTATGTAAGCCAAGTATGCATCCGGACGCCGGGCAAGTCCCGGTCCAGGGGCCTGGATGGCGGCTCGACTCGAAGTTGAGTTGTGGTATGCATCTGTTGGACCGTCGGTGTGGAAGCGAGGGTCCGGACACTGGACAGGCTGGCCTGGGCGGGGCGGGACGCGTGCCAGAGGTTGCCCGACGCGTTAGGTGGCCTTTGGGTGGTCTTATGATCGCGTAACTTGAAGTACATTTAAATATATGCGCGAGGTTGGGCGCGTGGTGGGGCCGGCATATTATTTGGTGCTGGGCTGTTGCCCGACGCGCGTTAGTCTGTGGATCCGGAGAGGGGCAGCGTACATATGTATGATAGGAATATGTGCATGACAAGTAGGAAGTAACTTGGATTCGACTTCGAACTCGTTCGTCGCGAGCTATATGTATGGATATCAAGTTCGACCGCAAGCTCCTAAATGGCTAGAGTGCATCTAATTAAATTATTTGGCACTGAGACCGGGACCGGGACCGGGAGGCTTCCTCGCTATCAGATAGACTCGGGGGGTATATACATGTTAACGTTACTTCGCGTTGCCAGTACGACAGATATTCACCACCTTTACGACCAAATGAAAATAAAAGTCACTATGAAGTAAGATGAGCAGCCAGTTGAGGTGGATCCCCCCCAATGAAATTCCAAATTCAGTGCGCCCGTGAGAGTAGTGGCGCGAAATTATTGATAGATGGCGCCGGCTGGCATTGTCCGGCGGCAGCACCACCGACTTGCCACCTTGTGGGCGCCATATGTATGCCAGCTTGTGGGCACCGCGATGCGCTGCGTTCGGGGAATTATTGTTCGGGCGAATATATAAATCCAAGGAGGAATATAAATAAATGCATCATCGCGGGACCGCGTTAACGTTGTTGCACGCATCACAGAGGTTATCACGGAATCACTTCAAGACTCCCGTCAGGCAGTATTCGTAGTAAGTCCAAAAATGGTTAGTGTACAGATTTAGTGTCGGCAGTTCCGCCCGGCATGCGCTTGGGTCGGGCCTATGAATTTATTTTCTGCAGAATATTCTGCGGAGAATCGCGAAAAGGCTGTTGAATTCGCCCATAAATTATGGACCAACAGCTCTTGACAGTCTCCGACGTGGTGATATTTAGGAGGCTGAATGGGATTTGCAATTATAATTTTTGGGGTGTGCCGAGTGTTTCAGATGATGTCTATCCGTGTGCGCCCCGACGTGATGCGCAGCTGGCGGCGTCTTGATAATTAATTTGCTGCTAGTGCACTTTGGGATACTTGACATAATGCGGATTTGCGTCCGGCCGACCGTGGGCCTGGCGAATCAAGGCACGAGTTCAAGTTGGTACAATGACAGTGCTCAAACGAATAAGATAGAGTTGAGAGATCAGAGATTGCGAATAGTTGCGAATCGGGTGAAGTCCGGGCAGAGGTCGGGTGACACAGAGGGGGGCGTGAAGGCGTGGGTGTACAGTCATTGCGATTATCCTTTGTCTGTAAGGCGACGAATCGTGAGCTTGCTTCTTTGGAAGGTTATTGAGCCAGAGTGGTGGTCATTGGTGATGACGCACGTCCAAGGTGTTGTTACTTGAAGGCGAGGCAGGGATTTAACTCGGGCAGATAGAGCGATCGATAGATAGATGTATGCATTGCCAATACATTGGGTTGTACAGACAGACAGTGTATAGCGTACATGGGGAGGACTTCTATGTGTGTATGTAGAGCGGGTGGTCAGTACACCTCCAAAAGTGTGCGAGGAGGGGTATGGCTACCAAGGTAGCGAGTTGTGATGTGGGGGGGTGCTTTTTGGCGGCGGTGGATGCGTGGGGGAAGGAGTGGGTGGTGTGTAAGTAATGCAAGATGAGATGAATGGATGGATGGGTGGGTGGGTGAAATGCGAATAGAGATAGAAAGAGAGAAAAGAGTGTCCGACGTTGCATAGTAAATAGCGTGGTCATGAGGAGGCCTTTTGGTGCGCGGCGCGTTCGTGAGGGTGCTGGCGTTGGGAACGCGAGACGACATCTATGGGGGGGGAGGGGAACGAGGCAAGTCATGATATGACGCGGGTGGGCTTCCGTCCGCGGGAGGGGTGGGGTGCACCGCGCTGCAGCACAAAGTGCTTGGGAGGGCCAGAACGCGGGCTGTCCTGCTCTGCGGCAGAGACCCACCAGACAGGGGGAGACGTCGCCGTCAGAGGTCTCTGTCTCGTCGGACGGTGTTGCAGGCGGAGGGGTGGGTCTTTGCGAAGACGGTGAAGTTGGCTGTTGTGAGACGGGGGAGGTGGGGCTTGGGTGCCCAGGAGCGCACGAGGCCGCCAAAGGAGATGGGGGACGGCGGGGCGGTCGAGCTTGCGACGAGCGACTCTGTCGCGGTGGGGGATTTGCGAGTGGGGCGCGGGTGAGACTGGAGAAGGGTTGGACGAGATGGTGGAGTCCGAGGTAAGGCAAGCGGTGGGATACTGGGGCGTGAGGATGCGTTTCGAGGGCGACAAGTAGATGGGGGTTGAAAGTGGTGGTGTGGGAGAGACGTTCTGGGCCCAGGCAGAAATACGGTGCCAGGACGCATACGAGGAGGAGTACATAGGGGTCCTCGCATTGGTCATCGTCCTCCTCTGTCTGGAGTTGTACATGCTGCTGCTTCACATGCGGGCGAGCAGTACGTTGCGGTACCCTCCTGCAAGTAACAAGTCAGAAACGAAAACTGGGCGACAACAGTAAGGCTGCCTACAACAACACGGTCGCAGTGGGGGCAGCTATCCAAGCACCAAACGGACATGGTAAATAGTGGGATAGAGAACAAAAGTTGGTGGATGAAGCGGTGGGCAACTTCTGGGAATCTGTTGGCCTTAAGTACTTACATCCGTAAAGGGGAGTGCGATCGAGAATCGAGGATCTAAGATCCCTTACGGAACCTTTCACAAGTCCTTTTGGCTGGGATGTGATCCCGGCCGGCGAGATACAGCCACGCCGAGTCACACCCAGTGGCGACCGAGAGCAGCCGAGACTCGTACTATGTCCATTCCCATCGTTGATTAAAATAGAGTCGAATAGAGCTTCTGCTCATGCTTCACCATCACTAGATCAACCACGCCTCTCACAAGAAGCAGGATCCCCACCCCACCTTGTATCTTTTTCTCTGACGAGAACGTCGAGAAGATCCCTGTTGTAAGTATCCTCGCAAAAATCAAAATCCCCTTCGATGAGTCGTCGCTTCCTGCTCCCACCAGACGTCACCATACCCGACTGCAAGCGCATTGTTTGCTCTAAAGGACTACATCCGTATCTCCGGTGGCACTGCACCCCACAAAAATTCATTAAATCCACTCTCTTTTACTGCGTCTTCTTCGCCGCAGCCTCCTCTTTTTTCTCCTCGGCCGCCAGGTTTGCGAGCGCCTTGGCGTCCGACCGCCGCGCGTATTCCTGTCCGCCCTAGATGATAAAGCATTGAGAAAAGAATTAAGAGTCATTTTTCGTCTCCCGAAGCTCCGCCGTGCGTGTGTGTCCAGGCCCAACAAACAAGTTTCGAAACAACTTGTCGCGTCGCGGGAGAGTGATACATATACATAGTGACGCTGACACGACCACCCACCTGCAGCAGAAGAACCAACCCCAGACAAACCATGATGATGATGTTGCCCGCGGACAGTATGCTCATCGCTTCGATCCTGTCTTGCCGCGTGTCGCTTCTCTTCCGGCGTCACGATCGTACGCAAGGTCGGTATCACTACAGTCATGTACACGGCGAACCCGAACACCACCGCACCTATAAGTAGTTGGAAAAAAAAAGCAAACACCAAAAAAAATAGGAATCAGCATCCGAAGAAAAGAAGTAAGGAACATGGAAACGCAAAACAGAACAGCACCACAAGCCGAGGGTCTCCGAGACTGCGAAGCGAGACTCACCGATGGACGATCCATCAAAGAACATGGCGCTGTCGTCCCAGTCGTGGAGTTTGCTCATTAGCCCGAGGAACAGAACGCCAACCATCCCATGTAACATCGCCTGCGTCCGCCGAGGCCCCAGTCAGCTCCTTATGCGCGAAACGCCCCACCCGCACGCACGCACCTTGATCGCGGGCGGCGCGTTGAAAAACGTCGTGTAAAACTGGAACCCGTCCTCCACCGTGTCCTCCGTCAGCGGCGTCCACAGCACGCGGTGGTCGATGTTGAAGCAGATGAACAGCACCCCAAGGAAGAAGCACACGGGCCCGAGCACGGCAGCCTGGCGGAATCCCATATTGGTACTTGTTGAGTGAGCGTCAAGAGAGCGAGATTCGCGTGCGGATCAGTCAGTCAGATTTGCATGATGATGCGCCAGGCCAAAATAAAAATTATTGCAAAAAAAAACAACAAGAGGGTATATAATACACGACATGTAAATAATAAAATGGATCCAATAATATATGCGTGTGTGTGTAGTTTACAGCGACGGCGCAATCGAGTCTGCGCGCGGCGAGTGTGGCGGCCGCGGAGACGCAGGAAGGCCCATCATCGTCGAGTAGCGGTTCCCCCGGGTCGACTGCGTCACAGACACATTCAGCCCCTTGGCCCCCGCCGCATTCGCCGCCTTGTTCATTTTCAACGCGCTCAGCGGCTGGGCCGGCGTCTGTGGCTGGTACTGCGCGTGCGGCGTCTGCTGCGACTGTGCGTGCGGCGCCTGGGACTGGTGTTGTGGCTGCTGCGCTTGTGGCTGATGCGGCGTCGTCTGCTCGTGCTGCACCGATGATCCCGGACCCGGGCTCGAATTGGATGACTCTTGCGTGGCGTTGTCTTCGCTCTCGTACTGCACAGAGTCGTCCTCGTCAGATGGCCCCTCGTCTGCCGCTAGGGTTTTACATACGTCGTCAGCCACAAAAATGTAGACATACGGAACTAAAAAAGGCACTCACAACTTAATGATCGTCCCGACAGCCCGAGTAGCTGGTCAGCAGCGGCACTCGAGTACTGACGGCTGTTCCGACGTTGGTGCGTTTCCGACGTTGACCGGTCCGAGCCTCCTGGCAGCTCCGGCTGGGCCTCAGCCCCTGGCACCGGCTCCGCAGACTCCCCATTGTCCGCGTCAACATTGAATACCCGGTTGAATTCCCCGAGCATCAAGCTAAACACCCCGGCGGGGATGCCCAGCGTCGGGCTAAACACGATCCCAACATTCCGCATGGTCATCTTGTTCACGCTCGCATTTTGCACGATTAAAATCAAGTGCGCCGTCAGAGCGCGCAGCAAACTATAGTTGGCAATCGGCAGCGCCGCAATCAGCTGTGAGAGCTCCCTGATCCGCTCCTGGGGGTCAACAAAGTCTATTTCGAATAAATAAGCCCAGCGGTCCCGACCAAGTCCAAGCCACCACTTACCAATGACAGACAGGAACCGAAGATGAAGGCTATGCGTCAAGATGCTGGCAGGTAGCTCCCTCAGGAAACTCTTGAGAAGGCCGGCGACAGCGTGCATGTCCCAGTACTCGTCCGAGCCTACCAGATCCACGTCGCCCTCTACGTACAAAATTAAACGTTGAAAATCAGTACGCAATATACGCGATAGGCCACGGCACGGCTCTTACCCATGTTGAAACGGTCCTTCAAGCTTTTGATCACGGCAGAGCTTCCACTCAACCGATAGATCCCTTCTTCCTGGTCGGCCTTCTTGGCTTCCAGATACTGGATGCAACGGAACACCACCGCAGGCAGATGGGC
Organism: Mycena rebaudengoi; assembly: GCA_029282285.1. NCBI lineage: Eukaryota > Fungi > Basidiomycota > Agaricomycetes > Agaricales > Mycenaceae > Mycena > Mycena rebaudengoi. The sequence goes on along the minus strand of JARJCX010000011.1, from coordinate 1,502,989 downwards.
GATCTGCGCAATTTCCAGCGAGTCTTCTAGCTGCACGCCAAAGACCGCCCGCGGAATAAAGGTAACATTCGGCTGGTAAGGCTTCTCGCTCCCTGCGCATATGAATGAAATGAAAAATTAACAGAGCAACAGACAGATAGACAGGCACTCGCTTACCGCCATTGCTGTTATTATTACTGCTGCTATTGTTGTTGGGCCGCCCAAAGCCCCAGAAGGACCGTGACTTGGCCTTCTCTCGCCGGTCGCTGGCCGCGGTGGCCGCAGCATTTTCCGGCGGAGGCGTGTCCTTGCCGCCGCCGAACTTGTACCCGGCGGGGATCGGCGCGCCATGCAAAGGCCCCGAAATCTTGCCCCGTTCCTTCTCCGGTGACTCGGGCCCCCTATCAGCAGAAGACTGCTGCAACTGCGGAGGCGGCGGCGGCGCCGTGGGAGGATGCGGCGTAATGGGGGAAGAAACGACCGTATTCAGCGTAGGCTGGAAGCTCTTATGCGGGTCTCGCTCTCTCGTCCGATGCTGCTCAGGCGAGTGCTGGCGGCGGCTGCGAGACGCCCCGTTCTGCTGCTGCTGTTGCTGCATATCCGGGTAGTAGCCCTGCTCCGAGTTGGCGCGCTGGTACGACACCTCCTGAGGGAACGCGGCGGCGGCGTTGGACAAGGGCGACGAGTCCGGCAGGCTCGACGGCTGCGGCGGTGGCGGTGGCGGCTGGGACGGAGGCGGGCGCTGCTGCTCCAAGACGCGCTTGGACGTCTGCGACTCGTTGAATGCCATTGGCGTGCGGTCGACGGGCGAATAGTCGAGGGACCGCGCGGGGCTCGCGGAACGGCTGTACTGCTGGTCGGCGCTTGGGCGGGACGGCGGCGGGAGGGCGCTATTGCTCGGGCTGTTGGCGAACGACGGCTGCCCATACGAGACCGGCTCCTCGCTGTACGCGCCGGAAAAGTAGCGCACCAGCATCTCGACCCAGCTGTCTCTATCAGCATCGCTCTCGGCGCAGAGCACATGCCGTGGGTGGTTGCCACCTGGCCCCTTTTTCGCTTCGACGATGAGAAAGGCGTGACGGTACTCCTTCTCTTCGTCCGTCGCCGGCCGCTCACTTCGTTGCTGGCGCCCGATTTGGGCGCCAGTAACCGTAATTGAACCCAAATGCGCGCCACCACGCTGTTTAAATTCAGTCAATTACCCTCGCAATGAATAAATTAAATGAAGTGAATGAATCAAGACGCACGCAGTCATAGTATTCCAAAACAGGCCCCTGCAGGACGAAGAAGCGCGTCTTCCAGCCGCCAAAGTTCTTTCCTCGCTTGGTCAAATAGCCCTCCTTGTGCCCAGCCTGCATGACGGGCTGCTTGTACTCGCGCACAATGTCGGAAGTGAAAAAAGCGATGACCTCGTCGTTGTTCTTGACGGGCAGGTTCACAAGCGCCTGCAGGTAGGTCTCGAGGATAGCCTGAGAGAAGTTGTTAGACATGAAAAAAAAAATTGAATGAGACGGTGACGCACCTTTCGCTGATCCACCTTGGCTGGGGCGTGGTCCTTCCACAGCTTGCCCTCGGGCAGGCTGACCATCTTCTTCCCCACACCCTTGCCTACGCTGTTCCGCACGCGCTGGTCCAGCGCTAGCACGTCAGAGTACATTTTCTCCACCCGCCAGCCTTCTTTGTTGTTGCCCGGGTCGACATACACGACAAAGGAGAGCACCTCCTTGCCGCGGTCGTTTGGCCGCACGAACGAGTGCGAGACGACGACGGTCGTGTGTGGGAGGTCAGAGGAGAGCAAGGGCAGCGCGCGGAAGGACGCGGGCACAGTGCTTGCGACGGGAGAGAGCCTCTGGGGCTGCAGGGGGGCCAACTCGGCGGGGGGCGCCATTTGTTGTTGTTGCTGCTGTTGCTGCTGTTGCTGTTGTTGCTGCTGCTGTTGTTGCTGCTGCTGCTGGTACTGCTGTTGCTGTTGTTGTTGCTGTTGCTGTTGCTGCTGTTGCTGCTGCTGGGCGAGTTGCCGCTCTTGCTGGGCGTGACGCTCCTGCGCCTGCTGGTACGCCATCGCTTGCGCCTGCGTGTTGGCCATTGTCTGTGCTTGCTGAGCCTGGGTTTGCGACGGGGGCTGCCCGACACTGGGCGGGGGGAGCGGGAAGTCAAAGTCCGAGGCAGCGGCTGGCGGGAGGTTGCGGACTGCATACAGCGGTTGGGTGGGCGGGAGGGGCGTCTCATCCTCGTCGTCGTCTTCTTTTTCTTGCGGGCCCTCGTCCTCCTCCTCATCGTCCTGCACGTCGTCGTCGTCGTCATCCTCGTCGTCGTCGTCCCCCTCGTCATCATCCATGTCAAGGAACTCGCTGTGAGGTATCGCTGGAGGCGGCGCAGTGGGTGGGGGCGCCGGGGGTAGCGGAGCACGTGGCGCAAATGCGTCCACCTTTGGACTTGGAACCGGGGTGTCGCCCATGTTGGCAATGTACTGACGGGCCTCGTCTGGCAAGGAAATGCGAGAGTCGCGCGACTGGGCCGGCTGGTTGCGAGTGTCAGAAAGCATGTTGTTGGAGGTCTGGAGGGGCGACGGTGCGTCGACGGGGGAGCTTGGGGAGGTGGCTATTTGGGGTGCGGATGAGGTGATTGTGGATGTGGAGTTGTGGGGGGCGTGTTGTCGCTGGAACTGGGGGGGCGCTGTCTGGGGAGTGCCGACGGGCGGGGTGTTTGTTGCGGGAGAATAGTGCTGTGGCGGGGTCTGAGGCAGGGGCGGGGGCGGGGGCGGGTGCTGGACGGGGGTCGCCTCATTGCGGACGACGAGCCTGCCGAATGGGACCTGTTCCTGGGTGGCGGGGGTAACTGCACTTGCGGGGAACGGGAGACTCTCCGCGCGGGGCGGAACGACAAGTGGGGCCAGCGACGACTTCTGGCGCGGCGGGGTTGCGGTCGAGTTGTTTGACTGGAAGGAGGGGAAGGAGGGCATGTCCTGGTTTGGTTGCGGGGGTCGTGGGGTTGCTGTGCGGTGAAACGGGTGAGCAAAAAGGGATACAACTGGTGAAATATACATACGCAGGTCGTCTGAATTTGAGCGCGAGGTCCGTAAGGGCGGTCTGGGCGAGTCATGAACGTCGCCATTGGGTGCTTCCTTGCGCGGTCTGCGGTCTGGGGAACCCCCCACCAAGGCTGCCAGCTTTGTCTTTGCGCCGTCGCGCTCTGCACGGACGCGCTCGAGTTCCTTGAGGATCTGGTTGTATCCCGCGCGCTGCTTCTCGATGAGTTTCCAGAGCTGCGAGTTCTGTGAGCTCAGGACGTTGCGCTCTGCCACCGCCTGGTCCAACGCCGCCATCTTTGGGTCCTGCGCCGTTGCATGGGTGCGCAACAGCGACTCTGCGGTTATCGCTGCTGCTGGGGCGGGTGAACTTTGGCCGACCGATGCGGGGAACGACGAGGAAGCCGACGAGGATGTGAGTGTGCGCTGGTGGAATGCGGGGGACGAGCTCGACTGGTGTTGCGCCCTCATCGGCGTCCCTGCGCTGCTCCCGACGCTGCCCGACCCAGACGACGACATATTTTGTGATGGAATAAGACAGAGAGGGTCCTATCACCTGATGTGATCCATACACTCCTTCAAGTTCAAAATTTACTGTTTCAATCTTACCGCCATGTTCTCTCGTCTCTCTAGGCTCTCTTTTAGACGTTATTATTCTACCACTACTACCCGTCCAGAGCATGCAGTCATCTCCACCTTTGACCTCTTCAGCATCGGGGGTCTGTCCCTTCTTTCCGCATGACCACCTGCCACATTATTGACATCTAAGTTCTGCCATCAGTCGGGCCCTCGTCGTCCCACACGGTTGGTCCCATGCGTGCTGGCAAGATATTCTGCGCAGGTCAGATCACGCTCACCTGACACTACTGCTCCGTTTTTTATTTCAAAAAAGACCTCAAAGAACTCGACCTTCTCGAAAAAGTCCGTATCGCGCTCCACTGACCGCCCCTTCTTACCCCATTCCAGGTCAGGACAGTCAAGATTACTCTGTGCGTCTCTGCTCGTGTTACGGTGTCCTTCTTGACGTGACTCCGACAGGTATGGATCCCTCGCCGCGACAGGTATGGGTACAGCGTAAGCACCATATTGTGGCCTAACAATTTGTGGGCCACAGGAAAAGGGTATTTCACGCGTCCGTATGCCTCCTACCGCGTTTTGATTCACAATATGCCAGCCATCACACTCCACAGGCAATATTGCTCGGACTTGAGGGAAGGTCGGTCGCGCGCCTTTTTTTTTCGTGTTTCAGGTTTCACCCCTTTCTCCAGCGACCCAGAAACCATAGATACCGGGACTATCCCTTCGCGCTATGACTCTATTGTCACCAACAAGTCCCTCATGCTGAGTGGGTACCATAGAATACATTACGACATGAACAGGGATATGCTCTGGCGGTGGGCGGGTTTGTGGTTTTTATTTATTTCCTTTTGCTGACAACCGCATGCAGCTGGGATCAAGGTCCTCAAGACCCACCCCAACGGTATGCGTTTCAGCGTGTTCGGCGAGGACGGCGATCTGCTCGCCACAAACGAGGTACGAGGTGGAATAATTGAAGCGTTTGTCCTAATTACTTTAAAAAAAAGTACTTTAGTGTCGGGGGTGGGTTCGTCGTGAATGACAAGACTAAAGTAGACGAAAATCTGTTTTACAAGGGTGTCGATAAAAAGGCCGTTCACGGCGCGCGGCTTAGCCAAGTGCATTCCCTACCAGAGCCCGGTGCCGCCAGCGCTTCCGACTCTTCTAGCTCGGATGAACATCCATCCGCGGAGGAAGCGACTGAGGACACGGTCCCGGCGGGCCCACCTTACCCCTTTGCGTCGGGCGATAGCCTCCTCGAGCTGACGAAAAAGCATAATGTCCGTACGCAGGAAGCGCGTGCCCGGATCCGACGCTCATATTGCCTCAGATGACGATAGCCCAAATCGTATTCGACAACGAACGCTCGTTCGGCTACTCGGACGAGCAGATACACGCAAAGGCATGTTCGCGTCGCGCGCCGCTTCTCGGGCTGATGATAAATAAATTCGTCCAGATCATGCGCATATGGAGCGTGATGGACGAGTGCATCCGCACGGGTGTCGCGACGACCGAAACGGTACTGCCAGGCCGACTGCAGCTGCGGCGCCGCGCGCCGATGCTCTACCGGCGGCTTATGCGGGGGTTCGTATTCAATAATAATAATAATAATCGTAGCGCCTTAGCTGATGATGGATGTGCCGTAGCTTTTACCCTGGAATCGCATCTTCGCTGACCAACCCTGCCATCGCGGCAGGTTCCGCCGGCTGGCAGCCCGACGCGGCGATCGACGCGCCGACGGCGGGGCTGCCGACGCATTCGGATTTCACCATCGACCCTGACGCGCCAACGCGCCTGAAGCCGCGCGCCTCGGTGACGCGTGCCGCGCGTGTCGTCGGCTCTTTTGACCACGCCGTGCTCCCCATGCCCCCCAGGAAAACGGTCATACCCTGCGATGGATTTCCTGTCCTGTTACGCGATCGCCGTACGGCCTAATGCTGTCCAGATTGATCATCTTGAATTTATTAGCATTCCGTTAGGTGAATGAGGTGAATGCGAGTGGCGGGCGCATTGTTACGTCGCCCACCAACGGCGCTGCGGGGGTCATCCCCGCCGTGCTCAAGTATATTCTCGAGGTGCGTCGTCGGCTCAGGAATTAGATAGATGCGGCATCGATGATATTTGCCCAGTTTGTGAGCGACGATCCAGAGAAGAGCGTCGTTACGTTCCTACTGACGGCATCGGTGAGTCGATGTGCGAGTTTTGTGTTTATTTCCAGCCATCAAACGTGTTTTCCTGCAGGCTGTTGGCATGTTGTTCAAGCGTGGGAGCACGATATCGGCCGCAGAGGGAGGTTGCCAGGCAGAGGTCGGGGGTGAGTTGCATGTGGGTTTTACCCCCAGATGGGATAATGACAAAATGCGCTATAGTGGCTTGTTCGAATGGCAAGCGCGGGATTTGCGGCATGCATGGGCGGTATGTCGCTCGCTTTCTTCCTCCTTTCGCCCCATTCGGACTATTGCCTAACGTGGGTATATACGACAGCGTCGCCGGAGACTGTATTGCAGGTGTGTTTCGCGGTTCCGCGCTTGTTCCAAATTTTTTGTTCACCCTCCATGCGCGCAAGGCCGCTGAAATAGGCATAGGTGCGTAATTATTGCCTTTGGTTTTGTGGCGAGTGGAGCGGCGCCTGATCGACACATGCAACAATATTGCAGAACACAATCTCGGCTTGACCTGCGATCCCATCGACGGGCTCGTGCAGGTGCCCTGTATCGAGCGAAACAGCCTCGGAGGTGCGGTGATGCCGTTTATTTCGCACGGAGTGGTGATTGACACTCGCCACCACATACTTAGCTGTAAAGGCCGTAACGGCGGCGCAATTGTCAATGGCCAGTGACGGCGTCTACAGTGTGACACTGGACGAAGCCATCGAGGCTATGCGCCTTACCGCAGCGGACATGAGTGTCAGTACTTTTTTTTTCGTTCTTGTTGTGCTTCTTTTGATCCAACACCCCGCGCGACAGCATAAATATAAGGAGACGGCATTGTCGGTGAGCCTCGTTTTCTTACGTGGTTGGTTGTTGTTTTGTGCTGACTTGACGCGATTTATCAGGGATTGGCTGTGGGTGGCGTCTAATTCTTCGTCTTCTTTCAGCGCTGATACCAATTTGAACAGACCACTGTCAAGATTCCCCTTACTGTCCCGGCGTGCTGAGAACCAACTAGAGCTATACATATTGTATTTGTTGTCGTAATTGCTTTCGTATAGATGCTGTATTCGTGCGGCCCAAGGGTTTAATACTTGTTAATCAACATTCTGTTCGGCCCAAAATGTTGACTAACCAGACGGCGTCACTCCTAGATTTTCGGTCTGGGGTAGATGAGGGCCTCTATCGCCGTGAGGATGTGAAGGTGTGCGGCGATTTAGGAGAAATTTAAACTAGGTACCTATTATTGTACAAGCGTATAATATTTCTGCCGTTACGCAGCGGCGGACTCTCATGAGTCACATCGGAAAAATGGCGCGAATGAGGCTGAAATGAGCAGAATGAACTGTCACGGTATTTCGTGAGGATTCTCCCTCAGGGCTGCGATGTGCTGGAAACGACCGTAACACCATTAGTCCGGGCTGCGAGGGAATAAGAATACTCCGGACCCATGAACACGCCTTTGCCTAGCACCGTCCAGCAGTACTTTCATCTGGGCGAGAGAGCCGCCCACTTTTTTTACGCGGAGAACGTAGAGATGACTGATGCCGGACGGCGGAAACCTCTGAGTGTGACTTGCGATACTCGTGAACGAAATGGACATGTTTTGAGAACCCGAGATAACAGGTGTCATCCGGTAGGACGACTGTAAGGGACGGTGGTCAGCCGGTTAAGGAGGAGGTAGCATTGAGTTGTTACCACCCGATTGCTGCTGCTGAAGCGCGGCGTCTTTGGTCTCTGCTCTTGCTATATCTTCATCAGTGAAGGTCTAGTGGTCGGGATAATCGTCGGGATCTATTCCGCAGCAGCTGTCGTCTTCGTTGGGGGCGTCGGTGCCGCTGTCGGTAATATCGGTGCCGTCAGTATCAGAGTGCTCGTTGGAGGTATTAGCGCCCTCTTGTGGCGTCTTTGCAGGCTGAGGTTCTGATCGGAGGTTCTCGGGAACTTCGACCTTGGCAACAGCTGGACTTTTTTCATATACGCGAAGCGAGCCCTTGGCAATCTTGAAGGTGCTCCACGCAAAACGTGCGTGTAGGAACTCCGGAAGAATACGAGTAGGTATACGGGCTGCGTAGAGGTGGAAGTTGAACGCCAGATCGGGAGTCCCCTCAGTCAGGAAAAATGTGATCATACTGCCTTCATAAGAAAAGAGGACAAAGTGACCATCGTCAAAAGTTGGCTTGTTGAGGTCGGCGGAGTGTGATGATGTTCCGCATGTGTCGACGAAAACCCAACCTTTGAGCTGGAAGACGGCGGGGTGATGTTTAGGAACTGCAATTTAAATAACAGTAAGACAGGAGAATGAGCAGCAGCACTTCAGCATACCCAACTGCGTTCTGCTAAGGGAGTCAAGTGGCTCGCGTTAACACAGGAGCAGTCACTAGTCACAGCACACCGGCCGTCCTCTTCTTTTACTTTTCTGCTTACAGCGGACCACGCGCTGGAGAGTTGAATTATCTTGCCTATAGACCCATCTGAACCAGAATGCCAACCTTCGCGCGCCCAATTTAGGGGCAGGTCCACAGGGGGCGTCCACGCACGAAATTCTAAAAAGATAGGATATCGCTGGTCGCTGTGGCTGGGGACATGGTAGCTATAATTCCAGGCCGCAGATCACGACCCGGAGTGGCGCTAGGGAGGGGGATGGCGGTCTGATCTCCATAGAGCGCGAGGAATCCGGGAGGATTATTAGCAATGACTTGGCAGGCATCCAGAACTAGAGCGAGTGGGATGCCGGCGACAGTGCTGTCGCAGATGGGATACTTAGACGTTCAAGTCTAGGAGAATGAAATTGTCGTAGGCGGATGGCAGACTACCCACAGAGGAGAGACATACAGTACTGCTGCCTGCACGGGCACGGCGAGCGTGGTCGCCATGGTACGGCGGCCAAAGCGGTTAATACGAGCTGTGTTGATTGATGTTTGGCTGACTAGTGCAACCTCGACGATGCTTGTTGAGCAACGCCTCGGTGACTGTGCTGGGCTTGAGCGTCTCAGTGGAGCTTGTTACTGTGCTTCTATGTTTCCTCGGCTTTATCTACGTCCGCCACAGTCGCTTGCGGGACCTGCAGCGCCAATAGGCGCGTCGACTTCGACCCGCCATCTTAGGTCTAGATCTTGCTGTACACTACGCGATCCCGCTTGAAGACCGTCTCCCTTACATCCCGGCCCCAGGACCCGCTGAGCTTGCTAGCATAGATATCCGGTCCTTTGAGTCGCTGAGGCCACCCGCCATGCACCTCTTGAATCGGCGCATCTTACCCACACCGCCGGGCTCGCCGAAACATCTATCCCCACGGGAGCTGCGACAAGCACAGAGACTGCTGGCCTACGAGTACCCATTGTCCCCATCGCTACCCACCACACCTGTTCTGCCCTCTCCGCCCATGTATTCGCCAGCAACGTTCCATGAGACGCGCAGTAGCAACAACAGTATCATCAACCGCCATATTGAATGCACCCCCTCGCCTCGTCCTCGCCCTGAACAGTTCCCCCCTCACGACAATTGGAGCACACCAGAACCCCCTTGTAGCCCTCCTCTACCGCGATTGGAGCCGGCTCTAGATCTGGTATCTCCCCGGACCGAATCCCCCCATACGTTTACGCCGGCACTCGACTGTCCGGGCTCGCACATGTTCCAAGATTTCGATTTCACACCCATAACACCCATGCTCCCGGCAAGGCTGCCGCTGTCTCCTGCTCCGACTCATCTTCCTCACAATTCCCACAATACTATCCCTCCTTCTATGCCTGTTGGTGCTTCTGCTGCGGTACTGCCGTCTATTCCTCCATCACAACACCCGGTCTCCAGGCGCGCGCGACCTATTATTACTCATGACAGAGGTTCATCTATCCCGTACGTCCGCCCTTCTGCTTCGCCGTCTACCCCTCCACTCAGATGCCCGGTTTCAGGACGTTCTCTCTCGGCTAGTTCTCCTGCCGCTAGACCTGTGCTTTTCGTCGAGCGGGCTAAATTCACGACAAACGACGTCTCGTCTAAGATTGGGTCAGGGCCTCTTATACCGCTGGCGCCTACACTGAGGCTTCAGAACCAACCTCAACGTGGAACGGCTGAGGAGAGTGATGCTGAAGGACGCAGATGTAAAACGGGAGACGTGGAGGATAATGTCCATCACCTTCCATTGTCTGACTCGCGCAATATGTCGAGGAATGGGTCGCCATCTGCAGCTAGCACTTTGAAGGATATCGACCCTCAGACTCCCTCAGCTGCTGCTGCAAAAGCACTCCCGCAGGATGATATCAAGAACATTATCCCGGTCGAAGAGCCTGAGCCCGAGTTAGACGAATTGGTGTCCTCAAAAAAGAAGAAGAAAAAGAAGAAAAAGTCAGTCAAGGTCGACAAGCCCATTAGAACCCCCCGCCCTGTGAATGCGCAACCGTCGATTACGGCCCTTCTTCCTGCTTTCGAGCCTGTTGCATCTATACGCGGTTCAATGAGAACTTCGGAACCCACGTCTCCATTTGTCATCGACTTGACCTCGCCTGGTGATGACTTTGGGCCCAGTCCTTCGACAGAGCTGGTGAAGAATGTGAACGCGTGTCATCTCCTGTAACGACGGGATGTGTCCGGGGGGCTCAAGATGCAGGGGCGTGTATGTAATGTTGTACTAGCCTCCAAACTGGATGTAAATAAATCTCATGTGTCTTCCCGGTAGTCTTCGTAGCCAGCTGGACTCGACAAATTCAATGATAGTCGATAAACGTTGAACTTTTGAAATAGATTGAGTTATTAGTTCAGAACGGAACTGTGATGCCATTCGCGCCAGAAATATCAAACATTGGTGGCGGGCCGTGCGGGAAAATAGCATATGACATCATTGGCACGGCTTTCCAAGGTCCGGCAATACTGAGTAAGACTTTTCAGACGACCAGCCGGGTATGCCCGCGTATTACTACTCCGTTCATTACCATCATGTACCGCTCAGGCTTGAAACCCTTCAACACGAAATTGACGCGCTTGCTAGGTAAAGATCAGTTGTGGACCGGAAACAAGTTGAAGATTGGCGAACTTCTACTTCTATTCTAGGCATTCGAACTCCGGTCGTTTCGCCTCCTATGGCCGGAGCGTCGGGGGGTACAACCACCGCCCTATTTCTTGCAATCGATTGGTTTTGACGTACTGTAGGTGAACTGGCCGGTCAAGTATCAGCCGCTGGAGGATTCGGGTTTCTTTCTGCAGGTCTGGCAACCTTGTGAAATCTGTGGTCGGCTCTGACGAAACTCACGAAAGGTTATGGTACCGCGCCTGATGAATTCAAACGCCAGTTGTCTCTCGCGTTGTCTATCTTGTCTGACTCTAAACCGTCGACCTCGGCCGCCCATAAGTTCCCGGTGGGGGTAGGTTATTTGGCATGGCAGTTGGAGAAACCCCAGTCTTCCCTCCTGGATCTTCTGCCTATTGCTTTGGAGCATAATGTTCAAGGGGTCTGGTTTGCGTTTGGTGAGAGGCTGGGAGACTGGATCCAGTTCGTACGGGATCACGACCAGCGAATGGGCAAAGAACAAAAAACCCTCATCTTCGTTCAAGTCTCGACTGTCGAAGAAGCATTGATAGCCATAAAAGAATGGAAGGTGGACTGCGTCGTGGCTCAAGGTCGTATCCCACCCTAAGCTGCATCTACTCGTGGCTCATTTTTTTTTCGCAGGTATCGAAAGTGGAGGACACGGCTCTGGGCATGGCCTACCCCTTCTGAACTTGCTTCCCTTGATCTTGTCCGCAATTCCCGCTGACGGCCCGCCTATTCTTGCCGCCGGAGGTTCTGCTATATACCGCCTATGATCGCTAAGCATCTCTGACTTGTAAATAGGCATGGCGAATGGCGGTCACCTTGCGGCCGTACTCAGTCTGGGCGCATCTGGGGCCGTCTTGGGCACCCGCTTTCTCCTTGCGCATGAAAGCTTGTACTCGGATGCGCAACGGAAAGCCTTGGTCAATGCTCGCTCCGACCAGTCTGTGCGCAGCATGGCCTGGGATCACGCTCGAAATACTTTAGGATGGCCTACAGGCGTCGATGGAAGGGGTCTACGGAATAGCAAGTCTTCCTTAGACGGGTGGTAGATTGTCTTCTGAATTGACATTCCCAGGCACCGTGGATGATTTCGAGAAAGGGGTGGACATGGAAATCTTGAAGAGCAAATTCACAGAAGGTGTGAAGAAGCAAGACACCGACCGTATTACGGTCTGGGCAGGAACAGGCGTGGGGCAAATGTCACAGACCCAGACTGCAAAGGCAAGTCACCAGCTCCCGCGTTTGTTTCACTTGACGTTAATTCTCTTTCAGTCCATTGTCGATGAGCTCCATGAAGATTGCGTAAAGCATCTCGACGCCGTTTCCCAGGTTTATTCGTAGGATCCATTGAAAGATTGCGCTTATCGTTTACAAATACAATAAATGTACCGGCATCTATACGCTTCTGCCATATTATTTCTTCAATGCACAATTTCGACAGTGAGGTCGCCCTGGGCGATGGAATCGCCTGACGATTTTCGTCAGGAGATATAATCGCGAACAAGCTGGATACCCACCTTCCTGTACGACGACACGCTTGATGTGTCCCGAAACGGGCGCAGTAACAGCGGACTCCATCTGCAAAAAAAATCAGCATGGAGGTGGATTTCATCAAGCTGCGAAACAAAACATGCCTTCATAGCACTCAGAACTGCGGAGATTGGGTGAGCCACGCTGCGATCGAGTATACAGAAACGGACACATACCGCACAGTGGATCACCCTTCTTAATCTCTTGACCCTCTTTTACTCTCACTTCCACGACGACGCCGGACATAGGAGCTCCAACTGATCCAGGGTCGTTGGTGGACTTCTCCCGCGATACGGTTTCAACAGCGGAATTCTTGTCCTCAACGGACACCGCGCGAACCTAATGTGAAGTAGCGTGAGGATGACATGAGGTTATGGGGGTTCTAAGTCGGCCGATTACCTCTCCATTCACTTCGAACCAGACATCACGTTGAGCGCGACCCTCAACAACAGGACCGACCGCCATGAGGCGGATGATCAGAGTCTTGCCCTTCTCAATGGAAATGTGCATTTCCTCGCCGATGTCCGGGCGCCCCAAAAAGTAGCGTGTGGGAATAACGCTATATGAAAAATTTAATATGCCATTTTGTGTGACTGTTGTCAACTTACCTGAGGTCGCCATACTTCTCGATGAATCCTTGATACTCCTCGAAGACCTTGACGAATGATCATCGCATCGACCAATTAAACCATAACGCGAATCTCCGACATACCTTCGGGTACATCACCGAGGAAGTCACATCGGCGTCGGTGATGTGCTTCCCAAATTTGCTTCTCAAATCTGCTTTGATCTTCTTGAAGTCCAGAGGAGCCATAGTGGCGCCAGGGCGGCCATCAATTCTGGGCTTATCTCTGATAATTCGGGTACGAAGGGGCTCTGGGAAACCTCCCACGGGTTGCCCCAGGTAGCCTTGGAAGAACTCGACCACAGAAGACGGGAAGTCCAGTTGCTCGGCACGTTCAATGACCTGGGCCTTGGACAACGAATTGGACGTCATCCATTGGGCAAAGTCTCCAACCACTTTGGACGAAGGGGTGACCTAGAAGAAACATCAGAAAGACTGCAAGAATCGAAAGAGAAATTTTGGGGTGCCTTGATGATATTTCCACACTGTTCACAGGAATCAGACCAGATCAGACCAGGCAACGGCGTGAGGATGAACGACTTACGAGATCGTTGGCTTCGATGTATTTCTGTTTGATGACTGTCCGTTTCGCGTAAATATACAAATCAAGTAAGGCCACAGGTTCCATACCAGTCCATTGGGTCCCAAGTCCCAGCTGAGAAGCTTGGAACTAGGGAACAGTACGTCAATGAAAAAAAAAAAAAATTGTCCAGGGATAGTACACGTACCATAAGGTTAGTATATTGGCCGCCAGGCATCTCATGATCAAAGACACTAGAATCCGAAGCCCGAACGTTGGCCTCAAAGCAGGTGTAGAGCATGCGAACTTGACTCCAGTAAATGTTAAGTGCCTGGATGTCCTCGAACCGAATCCCAGTCCCAAGCGAGGTCTGCTCCAGAGCCATGCACACGGCCCCCATAGACGGCTGCGAGGTCAGACCGGACATGCCTAAAAAAGATTGCTGTTTTTAAGACGTCATAAGGAAGAAGAAGGGCCATACTGTCGATGGCGACGTCAACAACGTCGGCTCCCGCCGCGGCGCAAGCAATCATACTAGCTGCAGCAATACCGGCGGTGTCATGGGAATGAACATGGATAGGAAGATCAGGGTGGGCTTTCCGGATGGCGCCAATAAGACTAGTAGTTGGGGTTAGCAAAGTATCGCGCGAGGGTCGTGGGAGTCACAGACAGTTTGGCGGCCTCGGGTTTCAGTAAGCCCGCCATGTCTTTGACACCAAGGACGTGGATGCCCTCCTTTACGAGCTGGTCCACAAAGTCGAGGTAGTACTGCAACGTGTATTTGGTCTCGGAGGGGCTGGCGACGTCGCCGCTGTAGCAAACGACGGCTTCGCACACACCGCCGGCCTTCTTGGCAGCGTCTATCCCGAGCCGCATCTGTACTTTAATCGTTAGATAGGCACTGAAACGGGGTTTACTGCACGTACGTTCTCTGAAAAAATATGAGCTCGAATGGTAGACAAGTAGGAGCGCATGAAAACCCACCAAAGTAGTTGAGAGAGTCGAAAACTCTGAAGATGTCGAGACCATTCTCCACAGCCTTCTTGGAAAAGTCGTAGATGGCGTTATCGCTGAGGACATGTCAGACGGGAGCGAGTGTAACGGGATCAGAGCATACGGATAGCTGGTGTAACCGACACCGTTTGCACCACGTACAAGGGCCTGCAGCGGAATATTGGGCACCAGCTTGCGGAGAGTGCGCTAGCCGAATAATGAGACAATTGAGTTGCTTTCGGCGTAGAAAAAACGCACCAGACGCTCCCAGGGGTCCTCATACAAGAAGCGCATAGCGACATCGAACGTCGCGCCTCCCCAGCACTCAAGGCTGTACGCATTCGCCAGGGCGTAGCTCGTCTCCTTGGCGATATTGACCATGTCGATCGTGCGCAGACGTGTCGCGAGGAGGGACTGGTGCGCGTCGCGCCAGGTGGTGTCCATGATGAGCGTTCCCGGGTACTCGCGCACGGCCTTGGCGAACGCCTCGGGCCCCTTCTCCACGATGATATTGCGCCAGCCGACCTCGCACGGGAGAGACGCGTCCAATGGCGGGCCGTTGACGGGGTCTTCGCGGTTCTGGAACTTGGGGATGACGACTTCGTCCTTGAGGCCGGGTTCGCCCTAAGGTAGAGGTCAACATCGGGCTTCAACGGTAGTAGATGATGCTTACGACTTGGCCTTTGATAGAGCTTCCGTTGACGGCCAGGTCTCCGAGGTATGCGAGCAGCTTCTGGGCACGATTCTGACTCTGTACAAGCTTGAAGAGTTCTGGAGTGTCATCGATGAACTGTTGGTACTACTTAGCAACGCTAAACGGAATGGAAAAAGAGGGTGTGAGCTCACCGTTGTCCAGGTCTTACCCCCAATGAACACGTCGTGAGTTAAAAGGCGGAACAAGAAGGGTATGTTGGTCTACGTGTGACGTTATTCATTGGATTTACCGTAGCGTTAGATTCGATGACCAACCTTGACGCCACGGATACGGAACTCGACAAGCGCACGGAGCATCTTGCGGCGCGCGACCTCGTATGTTGTTCCACTAACCGTACATTTGACGAGCAAGCTGTCGTAATGGGGCTGCAATCAAGATTGAGCGACGGAAAAATCTACAAAGAAAAATGCCGTGCATACCGTAATCTGCGCACCAGCAAAACCAGAGCTGGCGTCGAGACGCACGCCGTTGCCGCCTGCGCTGCGGTAGACCTCGATCTTGCCGGTATCGGGCTGGAAGCCCTGGGACGCGTCCTCGGTCGTGATGCGGCACTGGATGGCGAACCCGCGCTTCGTGACTGCCTCCTGAGTGAGTCCGAGCTGCGCGAGAGTCGCGCCAGCAGCAATTTGAATTTGGGCAGCGACGATGTCAATGCCAGTAATCTCCTCTATGGAACTGGCGTTCAAGAAAGAAAGAGGAGAATAATGGTAGAAGCGGACCTGTGATGGTGTGCTCGACCTGGATGCGGGGATTGATCTCGATAAAATAATGGCGTCCCATCTGGTCAACCAAAAACTCTGCGGTTCCGGCATTCCGGTACCCGACGCTCTTTGCCAGCTTGATTGCGTCCGCCAGGATCGCCTGCCGCACTTCCTCGGGGAGGTGGGTGGCCGGGGCGACCTCGACGACTTTCTGGTGCCGCCGCTGGACGGAACAGTCACGCTCGAAGAGGTGGATAGTGTTCCCCTGCGCGTCTGCGAGCAGCTGCACCTCTATGTGGCGCGGGCGCTCGAGGAAGCGCTCGATGAAGACGGTGCCGTCGCCAAATGCAGACTTGGCCTCGCTGGTCGCACGGTCGAACGCGTCTTTGAAGTCGGATTGCTCACGAACGACGCGCATACCGCGTCCGCCACCGCCCATGGCGGCCTTGATGATGACTGCCGAAGACTATTTTTAGTAGACGGTCCACGGCGGTAGAGGGAAAGATGGCGCACCTGGAAAGCCGTATTCCTTGATGAAGGCGTCCCCGTCGGTGTAAGCTGCGACGGCGCCGGGGGTTCCGGGGACGACGGGCACGCCCACCTTCATTGCTACGATACAGGGTGGTTTGATACATGGTTACTGGGTACACAGCGACGCGACGAACCGAGTGCGCGGGCCTTGGTTTTGTCGCCGAGGCCATCGATTACTTCAGGAGAGGGGCCAATGAAAGCAATACCAGCTTGCTCGACCTTGCGCGCGAACTCTGCGTTTTCCGAGAGGAAGCCGTAGCCCGGATGAATCATGTCGACGCCATGTTCGAGCGCGATGCGGATGATGTCTTCCTGCGCGAGATAGGCCCCGACGGGCGTGAGGCCTTTGCCAACTTGATACGCTTCATCGGACTACAGGATTGGGGCGTCAGGTCAACTGATATAGTTGTAGCAGGGATGGCAGTGGACCTTCTGACGGTGGGCGGATAGGCGATCCTCGAAGGAGTAGATGGCCACGGTGTGCATCGCGAGTTCATGGGCGGACCTGAATACACGGATTGCGATTTCCTGGACAGGGGTGGTTGGGTACCACGCGCAATGCAGGGAAGGGGAGACATACACCGCGATTTGCGACGAGAATCTTGGGCAGAGGGCCGCTGTGGCCCGCGCCCTTCCTGCGCATGGACTGGATGGAGTGTACGGGCGTCCCCGGAGCACTGGGGAACGCGGAAAAGGTGCCTGGGACAGTGAATTGAAAGCATACAAGGGACTGGGACACATTACTGACCTGCAAGGCGAGGTGGATGAAGCGAAGACATGGTTGCGGAAGAGATGCGCTGGCTCCGGAATTATTAAAATATCACGGTCCTTATCTACCAATGCCAGCAGCGTTTCTTGGCTAAGCCTGGTTAAGCCCACAGAGGTCGCTTAACTTTGAGTATATGAAAGTGTATACATCGTCTATCCCCGCACACAGTGAACAGAAAATAAAATAATAGAACACCACCTTTCAAGCTCTTGTTCGGATCTCTATGCTGCTAGCTCTGCGGGGCAGTGCTCTAAGAATCTTGTTTCTTAGTCGCGTCGAGTCACGAACCAAGTCAGTCTCTTTCTATAAATTGCGAGAATCTAGGTTGCATTCTACCACATCCACCATGGACTCGGTTCTCCAGTCGCTGGCATCGCTCTCCATCGCTCCGGCCGCAAACATCTCCCATGATCCCACAAATTCCCCTGCAACCTGGCGCGAGGCTGTGGCAGCGAACACTTCGCAGTCATTTGAGCTCGTAAAAACCCTCGTCTACAAACCCAAGACCGCGAAATCAGCAACCCCCGTCCCCGTCGTCGTAATCGCCCGCGATGACACCGAAACCAACTCTGGCGCAATCGGCAAAAAACTCAATCTCAAAGAAATGCGCCTCGCTTCGGAAGATCTGTTGACTGAATTTTTTGCCCTCGATAAAAACTCGCGTGCGTCTCCATCTGCAGTCTGCGAGCAGTCGGTTCAGAGTAGATCTAGTGTCCCCGCTGGCCCTCAACCAAACGACCTTCCCCAAGGTCGTCACAGTCGTCGACGCATCCATCGCATCGTCGTCGTCCATTTTTGCTGTCCATGCCCTCTCCTCGAGTTCGACGCTCCTCCTCTCTGGACCCCAACTTCTCGCCTATCTGCGCCATCTGGAAACAGACAGCGCAAAGATCCAGGAGCTGGATCTCGCCAATCTAGCCGCCACAATCGCGGCGACTCCCGCGCCGGCTGCCACCGCGACTCAGGCCGCTTCCGTATCAGCTGCGATCGAGGGTGCCGTCCAGATTGCCATCGGTGTCAAGAAGGAGGTCGATTTCGCGTCGTGGTACACGAATGTATGATTTCTGGCTTCTTTTTGGCCCCAAACTCATGTCGTTTCCAGGTCCTCATAAAGGCCGACATGCTGGACTATTACAGCGTCAGTGGATGCTACATCCTGAAGCCGTGGTCCTACAGCATTTGGGAAGAAATAACACGTCGGTGCCTCACAATACTCGGCGCGGTCTCCCTCTAACTTGTCTCTCTCCAGAATGGTTCAACACAGAAATAAAAGAACTCGGCGTGCAAAACTCCTACTTCCCCATGTTCGTGTCGCAAAAGGTCCTCGAACGGGAAAAAGACCACATCGAAGGCTTTTCTCCCGAGGTCGCATGGGTTACCAGGGCGTGAGTATCGCTTTCATCGCGCAACAAACCCCGATCTTACCCCCTTGCCCAGTGGCAACTCGGACCTCGAAGAGCCCATCGCAATTCGTCCGACCTCAGAAACTGCCATGTATCCGTGTATGTGGTCTCGCCTTTTTTGTATATATCGACCGCACATCTAACCGACGGCTAGATTACGCCAAATGGATCAAGAGCCACCGCGATCTGCCGTTGAAGCTGAACCAGTGGAATAGCGTCGTGCGATGGGAGTTCAAGAACCCGCAGCCGTTCCTGCGCACGCGCGAGTTCCTCTGGCAGGAGGGCCACACCGCATTCCTCACCAAGCCCGAGGCGGACACCGAGGTGCGCCAGATCCTCGACCTGTACCGCCGCGTGTACGAGGAGCTGCTTGCCGTGCCCGTCATCCCGGGCGTCAAGTCCGAGAAGGAAAAGTTCGCGGGCGGGTTGTACACCACCACCGTCGAGGGCTTCATCCCCACCTCGGGCCGCGGCATCCAGGGTGCAACGTCGCATTGCCTCGGGCAGAACTTTTCGCGCCCGGAGATGTTCAACATCTTCGTCGAGGACCCCAGCGACCCCACCGGGCAGGGCAAGACGTACGTGTGGCAGAACTCGTGGGGGCTCTCGACGCGCACGATCGGCGTGATGGTCATGGTGCACGGGGATAACCAGGGCCTGGTGTTGCCGCCGCGGGTGGCGAGTATTCAGGTCGTTATCGTGCCGTGCGGTATCACGGCCAAGACGACGGAGGAAGGCCGCACCAAGATCAACGCCGCGTGCGACGAGCTGGCCAAGACGCTGAAGAAGGCAGGCGTCCGTGTCAAGGCGGACCTGAGGGAAGGATACACTCCTGGGTACAAGTTCAACGATTGGGAGCAGAAGGTGCGTGACGGGTGTTGCGCGGAATTTCTTTTTCTTAAATTTATTTGCACATAAAGGGTGTTCCCCTCCGTCTGGAAATCGGCCCCAACGATATCGCGAAGCAGCAGACACTGACTGTGCGCCGCGATACGGGCGCCAAGAATCCCACTGGGCTCGCGAACATCGGTGAGACGGTCACTGCACTGCTGGATACGATCCAGAGCGAGATGTTCGCGCGCGCCAAGGCGTCGTACGATGCGTGCGTCAAGGAGATCACACGGTGGGAGGACGTCGTGCCCACACTGGATGGCAAGGGCGTCGTCGCGATGCCGTGGTGCGAGGTTGAAGCATGCGAGGACGACATCAAAGAGCGCAGCGGGAGAGCGTGCGTACCTTACAGAAGCACATTCTTTTCTACGCACTGACCTTTTAATTGCAGCTCGGAACCGCAGGACGAGCGCGCGCCCTCCGCTGGAGCCAAGTCGCTGTGCATCCCCTTTGATCAGTCACGCTGGACTCCGATTGTTCCTGGCGAGACCAAGTGTCTGGCGTGTGGGAAGGATGCGAAGCGGTGGACGCTGTTTGGGCGGTCGTATTAGTTCTTGGCCGATATGTTGTCGTAGTGTGCTTTTTGTTTTAGTAGAGTGAACAAACCAACAAGACGTTACTCGTCTAGATGCGTATAAGACAGTGTGTGGTTACATTATTACAAATGGCACAATCCAAACCGACCTGAAGCATGATGAGGAGGAAATACGTTGAATAAGAAGGGAAACTTACAGTCAAGCTTGCTGTTCCCCAGCAGCAGCTTCCTGCTCCTCCTCCTCCAGCTTGTCGTCCGGATCTAACCAACTCTCCTCGACGGTGGCCTTTACCCGTCTGACATACTCCTTCATGTTTTCGCGGTATAGCTGTGCCGCCTCCGCATTGGCGGGACTGTTCGGGTTGGGGTCGTGCAGCAGGCTCTGGATCGAGGTGAGGATGGCGGCAACGTCATAGGTCGGAGACCACCGGTTCTGCAGGATGTCGAGACACAGCTCGCCGTTGGCGTAGACGTTGGGGTGGAACATGCGTGACAGGAATTTGACGGACGGGGGCTTGTTGGGGTAGGATTCGTCAAAGGTGAGAACGAGCTTGAATGTCCCGTCCTCGAATGGTGTCTCCGCTGGATTGTGTCAGGGTAAATTCATATGAAGCGGCACACTGGACGGACCTGGACCGAAGATGACTGCGTTCCAGAGCATGATATTGTCTGGGCATGGGCTGCCCGATATGCCGCCTGGCGGGTCCGTGGAGAGACGTTTGAAGTCGCGGATGAGACGTCGTTTGCAGTTTGTGGACATGGTGGCGGAAGACAAGGCCCTTTGTTTGCCACCCGCCTCCGATCCAAACCGTCATGCCTCCCAAGAAACATCGCAACCAGTCCCCTCCTCCAGCTCCAGCTGACCCGGAACCCACTGCACCACCGCCGCCAGAGCCGGTCCCACCAATTACGGTCCTCTATTGTGCTGTATGCACCTACCCGCCAGAATACTGCGAGTTTGGCGCGAGCTTGACGCGGTGTAAGGACTGGCTGCGTGAAGAACATCCGTCATTGTTTGATCGCTATTATTCCGACGGTGCGTTGTGCTTTGCTACCACTGACTGCCTTTTTCACTCCAGTCCCACCACTTCAACAGAAGCTCTCCAAACCAAAGTCGGCACGCTCAGCCTTGAAGCGCAGACCAAGCTCGAGAAGGACACGGCAAAGAAGGAGGCAAAGGCCGAGGCGAAGAAGGATGCCGCCCTGAAGAAGAAGATGGCGAGCCAGGTGCGTTCGAGTTGAGGAGGGGCGGAGCACGTCTATCTAACGGAACGCAGGTCACCATAAAACGCATCGAGCGCAACAAGCGCAAGCATATCACGTCCATCCACGGGCTCGAGGCCTTCGGAATCGACCTCAAGAAGGCCGCGAAGCAGTTCAGCACAAAGTTCGCGACGAGCGCGAGTGTGACGAAGAATGCTGCGGGCGTGGAGGAGATTGTGGTGAGTGCTGGAGTCGTTTTTTTGGGGTGCAACGAGTCGCGTTCTTTAATCCTTCTGCTGAACATGTTCTTTTCTCGTTCCTACCCTTTTTATAATTTCCTCTTACTCTACGCAATCCTGTTGCTCACTGCCTTCTCTCCAGGTTGCAGGTGACGTCTCAGACGAGATTCTAGAGATGATCGAGGAAGAGGTCGGCGTGCTCAAGGGGATCCCAGCAGATAATGTAGAGCTGGTGGAGGAAAAGAAGAAGAAGGGGAGCGATTGAGTCTGGCAATTTGTACTTAGCCCTGCTTCCTGCTGCTGGTAAATATGTATATGTTAAATTCGAAGTCTGGCTTTGAGTTTTTAAGAAAATGAATGGCACGATATTTTATTACAGAGGCTATAGCTCGACCTCTCTGATGCCGTCCTTGTCTACAATTTTGACTTTGTATGAGCCTGGGCTGACAACGAGACGCTTCGAGACCTCGTCGATGCAGCGTCGGAGAGTCGCGAGGCCTTCCTCCAACGGCGCCTCGGGGTCGTGATACCTGGCGCGGCGCGATGTGAGCGCCGAAGGAAAGGATGAGAAGGGTATGACTTACCGGTCGAGCAAACTGAGAGCAAAGTACGCGCCGTAGCCGTGTGCACCGAACGGGACCTCTGTCATGGTGCCGAAATAATCGATCCAGTAGAGGTGGGGGTCGTGCGAGGCGGTGTCGTAGCCGCCTACGAGGAGGTTGACGGAGTAAGGTTTGCGTGAGCGTAGGGAGGAGGCGAGGGCGCGGCGGATCCACGACGCGGCGGCGGAAGGGCGTAGCGCATAGAGGTTGCGGATGTGGTACAGACGGATGTTGCGCTCGACGAACTCGGCGAACTGGACAGTGTCGCCTGGATTTGGGGTGTTAAAGCGAGCGAAAAAAGGCGAAGAAAAGGGACTACCTGGCTCGCCGGAGTATGCCATGAGGAGGTGGGGGCTGAGGGTCTTTATCTTGTCCTCGTCTGTCTTCATCTTGACGATTGAGCGGGCAGAGGTGGTGTCTGCGGCGACAATTACATAGCCTTTGCCTGTTATCGCGAAAGACGTTTCCATGGTTGAGGAAGAGGGAGAATACGCGCGTCGCCCGCCAATGCCGGCTGAATGTAACAGGGCCAAACAAAATGACACTAATGCTGTTCTTCAAAATCCCGAATTTGTCCATGATTCACAGATGTACCAGGGTGCTCGAGATGGAACGCAAGCTTGACTGGGCGATGACGCGCAAAAGGGCAAAGACGCTCTCGTTCGGATACCAACAGTGCGCAGTCTTTGGAGTCGTAGCTATCCGCTGACATGTTACTGCAATAGACGACGCGAATCCTGAGAATCTTCATGAGCCACACTGTGTCCAGTCAATCGTGGCAGACTACACCGGATCTCAACGACGCGCCGAATTTTGAGACTGGAGAGGGTATTCCTGCTTGGGCATGGGCCGACTCCTCGAGGTGCGCACAATATGGCAACAACTTATTCCGTTCTTTCAACCTGACTACTAGATTCAGAATCGGAAAGACAAAAGCCGGCCGCGCAAATTTTCCACCTTTATCAAACGGATGATTGTGGACCTGGACCGCGACGCGACTCTCTACCCGGATGGCAACATTGTCGAGGTATTTTTTTCGTGTATCATGGGTTTGTTGCGGCTCATCTCACTGGAACGACAGTGGCCCCGCGTACCTAACCCTCCTCTTGATGGATTCACTATCCGTCGAAAGGGAGACGTACCCACCAAAGTCCGAGTGATCATGTATTTGGCTCCAAGCATTATCCTGAACAATTCAGGGTCATACCAGAACTAGGTGCGTCTACTCTGCTCTTCCTCGTCATAGTTATATGTATTCTCCTCAGGAAGCATTCTTGGCATCAAGGAGGACAGTCGCATCGGCGTCATCCAAGCTCTGTGGA
This sequence comes from Mycena rebaudengoi, assembly GCA_029282285.1. Lineage (NCBI taxonomy): Eukaryota > Fungi > Basidiomycota > Agaricomycetes > Agaricales > Mycenaceae > Mycena > Mycena rebaudengoi. The sequence continues at coordinate 1,479,648 of JARJCX010000011.1, read as the reverse complement.
ACTACATCAAGATACAGGGCTTGCAAGATAAAGTTGACCGGCGTTTGGTGCGGGCTGACGAGAAACTGAGACCCGTGCGCATCCCAAATAATGTCTCCCTTCTCGCCACTAATGCTTTCACAGATATTTAATGGCGAGAGCATCCTGTTCCAGAAACTTCCGGAGCTGGTGAACCGTTGCTTAGCCTCGCCCGAGCCCATTGTTCTCCATTATATGATTGACCCTACTGTCCCGTCCCCAAAACGGCCTCTTGCCTGGGGCGTCGAAATCAAAACGGAAGACCTGTCGCTGAAGAGCCGGATGGCCGTGATGGTGCAAGCGACGAAAGACAGCGCATAGAGTCTCAGCAAGATTGATGACGAGGTGCGGACCGCCACTCCCGAAAATCGGGACCACACTCACAGTTGAGATGCCCCAGATCGCAATCCAAGTGCAGTCTCTGCACAACTCGCACTTGAAGCGCACGTTCTTGCAGTCCTTCGCATGCGATCCAGCGCAGTTCATGCAGACGTGGCTGGAGTCTCAATTCCGCGACCTCGAGATGGTGCTGGGCAGTGGCCCCATTGATGGACTGACAATATGGCAGGAAGAACTGAAATGTAGTGGATTTTTCCGACTTTCGTGGTGCCCTCGAGTACGAGCGGGGCACGGGTTCGGCGCGTTTACATTGGCAAAGTGCTGAAGGTAAGTCTGTGTCACGAGTGAGTAGAGTCGACGAGTGATTTACTGCGCGGAATGTAGAGCACGATGCACCCGGTCGCCTTGGCGTATTCCGCGGCTTGCAGCAGGGGGAAGCTCTTGCCGGTCCCTGGGTGCCTGTTAATCACGAGGCTGCTAAAGCTGGCCTTGGACTCCTCGAGCATGCGGATAACGCTGAGCGTTGTGTCGCGTGCCAACGAGCCAGGCTTGGAAAACACCCGGAACTGGGGCCAAGTAGCATACCTAAACACAAGTTGGTCGGCAAACCATATACATGGTGGGGTGACGTCGCAGTGGCTGGCATGAGGGTCTGGCAGTTAAAGACAGGCAGGTTCAGCTGAGGTTCAGTGCTCAGCTTGGGGTGGCTGTCCGCTCGTGGGTAAGTCCCGAGACTTTTTTTGTGCTGCTTCACGATGGGGTGCCCTGCTTCTCGGGATTATTGGTCTTGTGTTTGGCGTGCCGCTTGACGGGTTTATGCTTCAACCACGTGCCGTGCGAGGTGGGCGTTGCGACCACGTGTCGAGATGTCCATGTTTGGTTCAAGAATCTTAACACTGCCACTAATGCTGTTGGCAGAACGCTGCCATTCTGTGCGGCAAAATGGCAGAATGGTGCAATTGCCTCTGGTATGGCAGAATTCGGCAGATATTTGCCGGTTCATGATCAGGTGCTGCTTCAAAACACGTTGAAATTCACTTATCCATTGTCTTAAAATGTTGATATATTGTTCAATGATGTGACAACACCTGCCAATATCACTTGATTAAAACACTTGCTTTCTGCCTTCAATAACCACTGAATCCTCTCGAGCTGGCTGCAAGGCTCCTGTGTTCTACACAAATCATTTCACCTGTCTGGAGAAAAAAGATGGGAAGTCAAACCGCTGGTACTGGCAGTGCAACTATTGTGGAGACGATGAAGGTGGCACGGGTTGTAAAGTGGAAGGACGCAATAATTTCCTCCCCAACCACATAGCAGACTCGCGGAACTGCCCTAATGCTCCTTCGACTGCTTGGAACGAAGCTCTCATCCTCATGTGAAACAAGAAGAACACCTCTGAGCATGCAGCCACCGAACCCCAGGACATCACAATTATTGACGTCGATGCCACTGAAACAGGTGCAGTCTGTGCAGAGCCCCGAAAGAAAAGAAAGGCACTGGGAACACTCGATGGTTATGTGGACCAAGCTATGTTGACGACTCAGAAGAATGCTGCAGACAGGAAATTACTGTGGTCAGTTGTTTTTTTGCCCACTCAATTTCATGGAGCAACAAAATAAATCTCATGTAGATTCATAATCCATGCCAATGTTTCATTCAGTAGTGCAGAGGACCAGTACCTTACCCAATTTCTCCATGACCTTCGACCATCTTATGATGCCCCCAAACAATACCCTCTTACACACACTCTCCTCAATGCCGAAGCTGCAGACATATTTTTACGTGAAGCTGATTGTCTTCAATCTTCAAAGATGCTTATGCTTCTTCAAGATGGCTGGGAGGATTGGTTTAAATGAAGCATTTATGGTGTTGTTGCCACTGCCATTGATTTGTTCCCAATAATAATGAGCCTCGACGACCTCACTGGTGTGGGCTCTCACTTCGCTTGACCCATCAACTGACAGGGATTTGGCCCAATATACGACACACCATATACAGTACACCACCCAATCTCCCTTCCTCGGAAACACACAGTGGCGACCCCTATACACATTTCCCACACTTTCCAGCATATCTGTTTCACTAAAAACCATCAAAGCTCAATGAATACGATACCTTATGACCTGGAAATCATTCATACCACATTGTTTCCACTCGCACAGCTCAATAAACCACTCGGAATCATCTCGCTCTGCCTGTGGAATGGCTACTTGGCGGTATTTCCTCGATATTCGACCCGGATTATATTCTTGACTGTCAAAGCTTGATGAATACAATACCATATGACCTGGAAATTGTTCATACCACCTCATTTCCACTCGCCCACCTCAATAAACCACCTGGAATTGTCTTGCCCTGCCTGCGAATGGCTACTTTGCAGTATTTCCTCGATATTCAACCTGGATTATATTCCTGTCTATCAAAGCTTGACGAATACAATACCTGGCATCAAGGAAACCCCTCATACCACCTTATTCCCACTCATACAGCTTGATAACTCACCCGGAATCACCTTACTATGATCACGGAACAACTATTAGGGCGACATTCCTTCAATATCTCACTTGGAATATGTTTCCAACGCCCATACTCACCGCAAATGACAGCATGCAACTAGGAATTCAATTGCATCCAAACAGTTCACCTCATACTACGCAATAATCCACCCAGAGGAGGGAACAGTACCTCAGGGCTGCAGCACGCTCACATGACTGTGGGGATCTTGCACAGACAACATGTTTTATCGATTCACCAGCTGCTGACTGCAATCACGGTTGAAGTACTACCCGGAATAGGGGTAGGAAAGCGGGATGAGATCGGCGATACAGATTCCAGATAGGTTAGAGGAAGGGAAAAGGCGGGAGAAGAGCGGGTAGGGACTTCAAGGGCTGGGAGGCGGAGTATGGCAGGCTGCGGAAAGGCATGCAGGCCCTTCGCAACCCGACAGCTCGGGATTCCCACGCAGTAGGGGAAAACATATAAAAGCGGGCACACTTATTACTAAAACTTCACTACCAAGTTCCCCTGTACTTCTCTAGTCTACACTAGAAGAAGGAAAAAAGTACACCCAACTACAGAGCTCTCTGGTCACCCAGAAGGCTCTCTTGTGACACATCTCCCTCCGCTTCTCGAAGCACTCACAAGGTCCCTTCCGGATCACATTCCTTCCCCCACTCTCTGATTTGTGAACATATTCGCTCATGGAAAATGCCACTGTATGAATTTAAAAGCACAATACCAGAGTGCTGAGACGGCTGAAATGAAAACATGCTTACAATTTGGCGAAACTCAGTCTAAACTGATCATCTTACTGCTCGGTGGTACACAATTAGAGTCAGAGTAAGCTCTGAGCTGCTGATTGAGTCTCAAAGATGTGATGGAATATGAATGATTGACCATACTGCAACTGTATACAATACTCTAAACAATGTGGGGTCAGTACAGTGTTCAGTGAGTTAGTCGTGAGTAATCGTCTGATAGTGGCCATAACTCATATGTGAGGGCGGTATCACGCAGGATCACTAGAAACCATACCAAGGAGATTGTATGAATATCCATATTTATTATAACATTGCTACACAAAGATCATAGACCTCTAGCAGGGATTTTGGGCCAATATAGTCTTGTCATGACTCCAAGTCGTATAAGAAATAGTAATTCTCAGGCACAGATAAACAGTTGTGAATAATGAAAGAGTCGCGACTACAGAAATAGACCTTCGGGTGATCTCTGAGAGTGTGATCACATGTCAGATGGTAAACCAGTTGACTAGGCAAGTCAATCCGAGGATTCCTGATGAAGTCCGAAAAGATCCAAAGATCAGATCAAACTTTCACATGGAAGATGTGGTTGTCATGATTAGGTTGAAAGCACACAATATGGCGTCAAGGCAGTCTAGATTGCTCTGGATCTTGCCTTGACTAAAGATAGATGACTCTGAAGGCTCTCCGGAACTTTCAGAACTACTCTAGACAGTCATGATTGATTCCTATAGGCTACAGGCCGCTGATCTCTGATCAAACACAGTTGATAGACAGATAAAAGGACCATATACCTCATTTCTATTACTCATTTTCCTTATCTGGCATGTACTAAAATAGATTGTAAACTAGTATAAAAGCAACGTAGAATAACTGTATTTTCCTCCCAGCTATTATAGCCATGACTATTGTTGTCACTGGTTGTGGGTCACAGGGTTAGTGCACGTCTGGGTTTTACACGGAGATTTGTTTAAGAACATTTCGAAGTTGTACTACTCTTAGCAGAAATATATAGAATCAGAACAAAGTTATTTGATAACCAAAGTCCCAGCAAAGAAAGCTGAATAAGAAAGTCATAAGAAACAGTCAAGTCTGTACCTAAGTGGTCCTTTAAGAGTCGCAGCTAAGTGTCAAGACAGAGGATAGCTATTGATATCGTTCCTTTGAGTTTGGTTGCAGTCTAAGTACCAAAGAAGTAAAGTTTAAGACGGTCTCAAGTGACCTAAAGTTCAGTCCAAGTGTGGCTTAAGTTGTCAGAGTTGTTCAAGTACACTCGTGACTGTGTTTCGTTTCCATCCAAACACCCCAAAGATAGTGTTTCTCTTGTGAGAGACTTCAGTCAAGGTTCTCGAGTAATACTTGTGATTATTCCCAAGGGCACAATTAGATTTATAGTCATTCATTGCAACTGTCTACAGTTCATCTTACTCAATTCTGATTAAGAGGACCCTAGTTATAGAAGCACCAATATAGTCAAATAGTAGTAGTGTGTGTGTGTGTTGGGTGTAGTTCATTTTGTGTGCGTCTTGCACATATCTTGAGATTAGACTTTTCACGACTATACTTGGGTGCACCGTTTCATATGTCACTCTTCTGAATCAGAGCCTGAGTACAGCTTGGCCATGCGCCTGGAGAACTGTGTCACAATCCAGACCCGGCGAACAGGGACTTTGTGTTTCTGCACGACAATGGCATCCACGAACTGGGGGTCAATTTCTGTGCCTGTCAGGGGGCAATAGAACCTTCCATTCAGATGCTGCGTGCTGGCTGGTATCCGGCCACTGAGAGCAGGCCCAAGAGTGACCCTCGCATACCTCAACAGGTTCCAGACAGAGACTCTCCAAGCCAAGACGACCATGTACGATGCCTATGGCATGCTCAAAAAGCTGATGAAAAATGAGGGCGTCAAACCTCCTGACTGATACCAACCGTTCATCCACATCTGCCGCGAATACCCCAATCTGATGCTGTTGCAGCGGCGAGGGTGGGGGCACGAAGTTGGCGGGGTGAACGGCACAGCACCTGGGGAGCTGGCTATTCGCTGCCCTGCGTGTCCGCGTCCTGGCGTGAACCTTCCTGAAGGATGGGAAGACGCCAAACCAGAGGACAAGTATGTGTTCGCCTTGCTGCATAGATTGCTTGCTCACATTTGTTTAGATTTTTGTATATCTTATTCTTGGCCTTGGACACTTGCTTTAGACTGAAGCAAGGGATGGTCTCCAGTGAGTTGAAGGATCCAGGACTTGGAACAGGGTGGGTGTATATGATGGAGAACAAGCCGTATCGGGAGTTTCTTCGAACGAAGACTCATGAGCGAGAGGTATGTATTTTTGCAATGTTTTTAAAGAAATTGCTGACACTCATTTTTAGATGAGTATCTGTAGTAGGCTTGCTGCTCTTGACCACGTGAACACGAAGTTCTCATGTGGGTATACAACTACTGGTGTTGTCATGGGTGTTTGTGCACGCCACGAATTTGTACAGCCTACAGGTGTTGGAGATTTGCAGAAAGGGGAACAGTTTGTTGCTAGTTAAATTTTAAAGGTCAAGCACTGATATTTCTTGTAGATATGCAAACACAGATTATGTATGTGCCTCGCTACTCCGCCACCACCATGCACTACTGTACAAAATCATCTCGTATGATATTGTGTGCCATTGGTGGAAAAAGCTGAAAGAATGTCTTGCTGAGCTACCACCGCTGGTTCAGCTCATTCTTGTTATACACCTTGTGTGTTTTGTGATCCCGAAGATGCATATTCATGCCCACACTCTCATTTGCCATCTTTTGTACTCACTGAATCTCGTTCCGGGGGTATTGCTAGCAGCACACATGTGATGGGCCCAGGAGCGCGCCACGACTGCGTTGACTGCCACTGGAGCCACTGGAACTGGCAGAAATTGATTCAAATGGGTCTGTATGTTTGTGTTTGGAATGGGGCCTTCAGTTTACTTAATTTAATAGCGCGAACATTACAGTGGAGGCTCGATGTTGTTGTCGAGGAGTTGGAAACACAGGAAGAGGGTTTCCTGGCGTTCATGGGGCAACAGGCTGAGCGCGTCGTGGGGTGGAAGAAGATGGTGGTCGAGTTTGAGGCAGATGGATTGAATAAGAACCCGTATGAGGCGGGTGGTGAATGGTGAGCTTTATTATGCGCGAAATACATTGCATTGAGGAACTAATTCAATACAGGGCTCACCAAAAATGAGGTGCACCTCCAATTCATGGAAGAGGAGGCAAAGGAGGCAGCAGCAGGCGTACTTGGGCGCCATGATGTGACCCTGAGCGCTTTCATTACGGAGGGGCTAGCCATCGAGGATGAGCAGTAAGCGTTTTAATTCACGTTGATGTAGCCCATACTGATAGTTCTTTTCCAAGGTGGCATGTCTGTGTGCAGGCAGAGCTGAAGAAGTCAGAGACAACAACACAGCAAATAAATCTAGGCGCTCTGCGAACCAAGCTGAATTGGCAAATTGTCCGTTTCCGAAAGCTGCAGGCCATGTACATGCCAGGTGCGTTATTGGTGCAGGCCAGGCGTGCAGGCAATACAGCGATCTCATTGGACACCACAATGGACACGGATCTCGCAGAATGTAACGAGTACCAAAAACGAACAGACCAATGCCCAGCAGCTGCCAAGCTGCACCGACATTGCTGAAGGTTGACTGAATGGACAACTTCTCCCACTTCCCGTAATTGTTGTCCTGGCAGAGAACCCAGACTGCCTTCACCTCTGATGGACCATTCCCTGTCTGCTTGAGTGCAAACCAGAAGTCCTCCCACTCATGCTTCAGAGCCTCCAGCAACAGCAGAACTGGGATGCCATGGACCACCACCGGCAGCTAGGGTATATCCAGCTTGAGAACAGCAGGACCCATAAAGCTGCCACACTCCTGGTGCACAGCTTTGATGAGAGCCTCACCAAAGATTGCTATGGCAGTGTTTACTGGACAAAAATGTTGTGCAGCTCTGTGCAACTCTGTTTTGGCTGTGCAACTCTGTGTACCTCTGTGCAACCTTGTGCAACCTCAATGCAACTCTGCAGCTCCATTACAAGCCCTGTGCGCCCTTGACCACATCAATCACATAGTGATGCATAAAGAGGCACAATTCCAACCACACAAGAACAATGCATAGCACTGCATTACATCACATCATGCACTGCACAAGGTTGCATAACTGGCATGAGGTTGCACAACGTAACACACAACATCACATCAAACTTTGAAAAGCCCCTGTCTACTCTGCAAATTTTGTCAAGAACTTATTTTTGGTCCTCCTTGTGACTGCCGATCCTTGCACAGTGTTATATCCATGCACTCCAGCTATGGGTGTCCTCCATTTTCTGGGCAAATGGTTATTTAATCATTTCGGACTAGGACATCCTTCACACCGTTCTTCAGCCGAGGTAGCTGGTCATCATCCTTTCCCCCATTTTGACCCCTTTTATTTGTACCAATCTTTCACCCACCCATACATTCTTACACTTCACATTTATTTCTGGTCACTTCGCCACCTTCTGTTCTTCCGCTCATCCGCTCTTCCGCTCTTCCGCTCTTCTGCTCTTCCACTCTTCCGCTCATCCGCTCTTCCGCTCATGCACTTTCCACTCATTGCAGGACTTCTGTCCTATTACCTATCATTGGGGTTTTCATGCAATGAAGGCTTACTGAGTGTTTCTCGTTTATCCATCTTCTTCTTATTGTTCTTATTGTCTTAAGATACTTATCACTTCCCCTCCTCCATTTAGAAGTACCACCTTATTGTCCTTATTGTCTTTCATCAGAGCCTCAATACTTAACCGCATTAGTGATGACAATTAACTACTTAGTATATATGCGCTCTAGATACTTCCTGTACTTCATCTGGAAAATTAACGTTATTCCATGTTTCCGCTCATGGACTGAGACCACCTTTTAATCCTTTCACTCCTTGTCTCGACTCCGGGTTTATATCCTAGAAACTCTGGATGTCTTCCTTCAAACAATACTCTTCCTAATAATTCCTGCCGGCCTAGGCAGAGCACTCGCCCATAATCCTCTTGTGGTGTTGCATTCTGCTTACCGACGAACCCTGTCCTCTGCCTTCCACTCTATGTCGGAAGCGGAACGATAGGCTTCACTGGATCACCCAGATTCACCTTGTCTTTCTACCATCTTTCTCTTCATCCTTATGTTTCGACTTCATACCCAGTGTACCTCTGGATATCTTATTCTGAATTCTGACTTTACCTACTTCATTCTGCATTCCTACTTCATTCCATATTCCGACTTCATTCCACATTCCGACTTCATTCCACACTTCACCTTCTTTCCACCTTAGGGTCTGTTGCCATCCTCGGAACAGCTCTCATTGTATCTCGGCTTGATAGACAGACAGTCGCACACCCTGCTGAGTGTGGTGCTTGCGAAAACAGCCGACTTACCTCCTGTCCTTTCCGCAGTATACATTTATTCTGCCATGTTCTGCACTGATTCTGCCTTCGGAATCCCAAAGGACTCTTCTAGTCTTCCTCTGGCTCAGGATATAACACACAGTGTGATTGCATCTTCTCTGTCTCTTTCTATGAGTTTTCCTCTTGCTGCCTGTGGGGCCTGTGCCCAATGCCCCTGTACAACAGCAATTTTTCCCCTGGCAGACGAATGACCACACAGGCAAGCACCACTCCCCCCCCCTTTTTGTCTTGGGACTGATGTCAAGACAACCACAGCCTTCAAGTGAACAAGATATTTGTGCATGCACCCACCCATACAGTGTCCACTCCTCCCTTATAGATCCTAATGCAGCCATAAGGAGGGCAGGAATGGTGAATGGACACTGTCTTGGGTTTAACACCGTAAGTCCCTTCTGGAGTGCCCTTCTCCCTTGTCTTTTCAATCCCTTACAGGCACTGTATCCTCATTGGCTTCCCACCACATCTTGCATTGGATGTGGCAGTCCCTGGACCCACCTCATTCCCCTAGACCATGTGTCAGCCAATTTTATTGTTGGCCAGTTACCACTTCTAATCTTTTTCGCTTCAGCCACCCTGACTGTCCCCCGGCAGCCAGACCCTGATTGCTGTCCTGCACAGCCAGACCCCGATCACCATCTTGCACCTCCGGCTCAGATCTATCGCCACTCATTCCAGACCCCTCCATCATCTCAATACTTCGTCCCCCCCCCTATCGGAGACTTTGGCGCCCCAGTTCCTGATAGGGGCCCTCTGCAAGATAGGGAGCAGAGCCGGCTTCACAATCTTCCTCAACATACCAATACCTGTCCAATGATCTGCACTGCCAATGCTGCTTCCATCGCTGGCCCTTCTGGCATCCAAGGCCAACCTGTCAAACGAAGTACTACAGTCAAAAACCCTTTCAAGAAAGGCTTGTACAAAGATGGTGTTCTTGGTGAACATACCTATCTAATTTGCTTGCTGCCTTTTATGGTAAGCCATTTCTCTGCTCCTGCTTCTGTACTCAAGTGTGCCCACATCCCAGCATGGCGAGGGAGAAGAGCCGACAAATGACAGCCAAGAGTATCACTTTCATACCATGCAGGAAACCCAGCCTCTTCTTCAGTACTTGGGTTGAAGGCCACTGCTTCGCCTGGCAATACGAGTCCCAGATGTCCTCTGAGTCACAGCAATGCGTGCGTCATCAGATCCTGGACAGGAGCCACGCATGTCCCATGATGTGGACACTACTCATCAACTGCTCATAAAATATCAACCATATCCCATTTAAAATAAAGGTGGAACCGCGCAGAACATTAGCCAATACCATCTAAATAAAATCACTGGCATAGCCGACAGAATTGGACACTAGGTCGTTAATTATGCTGTTTGTTTTGGAAAAAAAATCATCTCATATTTGTATGGGGCACACCTCTTATAAGATGCCCAGGAGACCAATAGGGGTGCTCAATTCTTGGCTCATCTCGCCCATCTAATTTTTGCTCATCTCATATTTGTTTGAAACAAATAAAGAATTCAAACTCCGCTTAGCCTGGCCAGCATTAGCACACCGTTTTCAATATACTTGCGCCTTTATTTGCCCGCATAATGGACTGGAAATTGCGTGTCATTATAATCAAATCTTCTACATTTATTTTAAATTTTAAACCCAAGTATATAAAGAGTTCTTTGCTCTATTTTAGCTATGGCTTATGGCTTTCATGGCGGTGACCACAAATTTCTCCTGCCTGCTTTAACTGACTATGATGGTTTATAATACATAAATAAAGGTCTTCATCTTAATATTCTAACCCTAAACTGTATGACTTGAGTGCCATTGTCCTGCCGGATGAGTCGCTGCAGAGCGGAGTTTGAATTCTTTATTTGTTTCGAACAAATATGAGATGGGCAAAAATTAGATGGGCGAGATGAGCCAAGAATTGAGCACCCCTAATACTATTTTGTGAACCAAATCAAATATTTGGATGGCTGATCACATATTTGACTGTTCCTTCGCTAAATCATAGGATGGATGCAATATTTCAACTCGGACGATAATCCTGTATAATTCATGAGTTGTGGTTAAATATTTGTGTGTCTGAGCGGACATATTCATGAGTTGTGGCCACCATATTTACATAATATTTGTGAGAGGACTGTCCTGCACAGCCGCTGGCGGTGAGCAGGCCTAGGTGCCTGCTGTTGGAGGCAGTGTTCTGGCTTCTCCACCGCACAGCGGTGTCGTGTTGGTACCAGCAAAGCGCTTCTGACTTCGGAATGTGGCCCGAGATTTGGTGTGGATTAACCAGGCCATTGGATGATGTCTTTGCTGTAGAGTTCTTCTAGTTAACAGCACAGGCTCATCGCAAGTCTTCCTTACCTCATCAATCCACTTCTTACAATGCGTGCCTTTCTTGGTATCAGCTATGGAGTGCAGTCTCCAACTTTCAATTCCTGCCATCGCGCCTAGGGCGCATCTTGAAGCAGACTCAGAAATCATACGACCGTGAGATCCCTGTCGCTCTGGAGGAGTTCAAGAGGGCAACTATGGCCCAGTATTGTGTCTCAAATGACGGAATTGCTGTCGGACGGTGGGTCGACTACAATCCAATTCAGTCATGACCTGCTCATCAAATCTCCAGTGTACATTGGCCAGGTGATTTCAGACCGGAAGCCCGCAACTGCGGCGCAGTGCGACATCATACAGCCTGAGGCTCTGAGCGTCCTTGCACCGCTTAACCTTCACACCGCTATAGGACCTCCTACGTTCACTACGCGGCCTTTTAAGGAGAAAGAGCTGAAGAGCGAAGAGCCCAAATTAATCGAGCTTCAAGAAGTGGATGGGCAGGCAGGGCACGAAAGTAAGATTGAAAGAAAGACGTGCCGTGTACGAGACGGTCTGGCAGAGCGTGAGCGGATCACTCCGAGCCAATCTGAGCCACACACCGGAACGTGCTCTGAAGTCTGAACAGCTTGAACAGTGACCGATGCGATGCCGCCATGCGGTGGAGAAGCCCGAACACTGCCTCCAACAGCGGGCGTGCAGGCCCTTTCATCGCCTGCAGCGGCGCCGGTCAGTCCCATCATGAATATAGCCGCTGCTGCTCATAAATATTGGTGTCCAACACATAAATATGGTTGCTCCAACACATAAATATTTTGCTTCAACTCACATATTATGCAGGATTGTCCCGAAGATCGAAACACTGCCATACCATGAATGAATGAAGGAAAAGTGAAATATGCAGTCAGCCATTCAAATATTTGACATGGTTCATAAATATGGGATTGGTCTCCCGGGCATCTCACAAGAGGTGCGCCCCATACAAATACAAGATGATTTTTTTTCCAAAACGAACAGCATACTGCGCAGACTGCATCAACAAACGCCACAAGCGATAATTTAAAAAAAAAAAACGACTTATGATCGAAGGGTGAGGTCAAGGTGGTGGCAAGTTCGAACAAAGCGGCAGCCAATCGTAAACTCAAACCAGTACCTTTCGCAAGATCAAAGACACTCGTTTGATCAATGCTGAATAGGGACTGGACTTTAATCACACGTTTTAGTACAGGCGGAGATTGCCGGCCTATCAAGACTTCATCAGATTTTCATAGTATGAGCGGACAAAGTTTATCCACATAAAATTCTGAAGAGACAGTCTTGTAGCTGCACAAATTCTAGGGCTCTGTTTGTTTTCCAGATTGTTTTAATCTAAAAACTGGTTGTAAAAAACCCTGATTTGAATTTACAGGGGCTTACATCAATTTCCACTTTCACTTTGCTTTCACCTGAACTGCGGGGATTCTCTTCACTTTTTGCACTATCAATATATATCTAACCTCTGTGGGAGCCTAAATTCCACCTTGAAGCCTTGTCTAATGGCCTGAGTTGGTGCCAGGACATCCAAAGAAGGTACTTCACCAGGTCACTTATTTCTCTACTTGGTGCCCAAGTGAAAGGCAGAAAGTGGATTTTAAACTTAAAGAATAGATTTAGGAAATTAATTTCCCTCATCTGAGCTTCCTATGAGTGAGGAACGACAAAAGGCATGAAACCACGTGCAAGCCCCTATAAATACAAATCAAGGTATTGTACAACCAGTTTTTTAATTAAAACAATTTGGAAAACATACAGAGCCTTAGAATTTGCGCAGCTACAAGACTGTCTCTTCAGAATTTTTAACAAAGAAAATTTGTCTGCTCATACTGCAAAATTCTGACGAAATCGTGATAGAACAGCCGGCAATCTCAGACTGTACTAAAACGCGTGATTAAACTCCAGTCGCTATTCCAATGATTGATTGTCATCATTGGTCAAATAACTACTGGCTCGAGTCTGAGCCAATGGATCAATGGTTTTTATTTCATTGTACTGGGTATAAATGGGGGCAAACACGAAAAGGAATTCAAAAAAGGAAGGAACTCCGGAAATATTCACAAATTTAGTTGAAGCTCATTCAGTATCGCTGAACATCATGGGCTGGATTTTACTGTCAGAACCATAAGTACTGGTGTATAATTATATGTACTTCCTCAAATTTAAATGTGCTGCCTCAAGTTGTTTACATCCAACCGGATATTTACAATAAATTACTGTTGCAGTGCCAGATGTTTGTGCAGGACTATAATATGCAACAAAGACAAGGCAGTTGTCCAAGATCTTCACCCAGGATTTCTCGATGCCGAGAGAATAGGACATTACAACATGTTGGCCGAGCACTCAGTCTTCACCCCTGATATAATTCATGCAATCTTGTGCACTCAGTGGTTCTAGAATATTTTCTGATGCCAATTATGCACTTGCATTTATCTGGGAAAGACTCCCACTGTTCACATTGGCAGGTATTCCTGAGGTCAACTGAAGCACACCTCATGACATGCAAATGAGCACTGGGGGGGGGGCAAATTTACCCATTTTTGCAATCCAGGACATGTATTTTGTTGAATAAGTGGGTTCAGAATATTTGGCAACGAGATATAAGCACAGGATGAGCCCATCCAAGGTGAGGAAAGGCGATGTCACAGAGTCACAATTAGCTGCCAGTCACACTGTGAACTCCAGTGCAAGTGACAGGCAGTGTCTCAACTTGAATCCCCTGCCAGCGGCTCGAATTCTGTGCCGGTGCACACCTAGGCTCACACTGTCCTGATCCAGTGCATAAAGCTTGCAGCTGCAGACTGCTCACCCATATCCAATGATACCGAGTTTTTGTTATTTTTGGGCCAGAAATCAAATTCAAGCCATCCCACAATAGATATCAGTTTACTGTTAACTTAGAATATATCATACGCTGGGGCCGGCCGGCTCTGATTTATTTCATATTTTTTGAAACATATTTTGTGGTCATCGATACAGGCGACATTGAGGACTCTTTGATCGTTGTGTTCCACATGGGGCCTACCGATCAGGCTGATTAACGCAAAGATCAGTAAGCCGTTCTAAAAAAAGAACAAATGGTGAATAAGCATTGAGTATTCCGGACCACCGTGAGCGGCGTCAAAAAGTTAAGCAGAGAAGGATCCTAAGTTCCAACTGCCTCAGCAGTCACCGCAATGCTTAAGAATGGAGAAGGCCAAACCTTAGTAGTGGACATTCATGATATTATAACACCGTCAAGTAATGCATGACTACTCATGGACCGGGTCCTACATCAATCTCCCACACAACATTCCCACAGAAAGGCTAAGTTAGTCGGATGTCGGGAAAAACAGGGTACATTGGAAAAGGCGGTGAAAAATTACTAATAACGATACCTAAACAAGTTTAGGACTCGTAATCTCAGCCACTGGGATCTCTCTTTTGACATTGTTCTACCAGTATACACCAACAATTTTCCTCCCATCTGGCAACTTCTGGATTCAAAGATCAACAAACACCTAGATCGCCATAACTTTGGTATAACCAAGGACCCTTCCCCTGCATCTGTTGCTGGAGACACTTATTCCAGCCTGCCCTGGCACCTTCAATCCAATTCAATTTCCATTAGAGTGCGCGCAGGCCCCTTGGGGCCCATGTGGCACTATATGTAGTACATGTAGGTAAACTAGCTGGTGCAGGGAGGGTGGACAGTGGTGTGGGCTAGAAGTAGAGAGGATGGGCTTGGGGAGGTGCTATGAGGGAGGTATATGAGTTTTGGCGAGGCGGGGTGTCTAATCTATTCTGCAGTATGAGTAAGGAAGAAAGAAAAATATGCGAGGGCACCACACTGCTCTGACAATTGGGGACGGTCTAGATCTCGCCAAACGCTTGAATGACCCCCCTGCACGGCCCGTGTGATACATGCGAATGCGATGACTGCGACAACGACCGAACGGCGGGGGGCTGTGTAAACCCACATGCTTGTGCCACAGCTGCCACCTCGTGCCTCAGGCAAATCCTGCCTAAATGGATTCCACCAAGAAATGACAGAGATGGACTCGCTTCGGCATCGGTAAACGAACCGGAAGACAATCCCGGGCTATTCGTACCCCTGATGGGCATTGTGAGCCTTGCTCAGGGCCTCCACGTGCTCATGCACCGGACAGATGAACCAAAGGAACAAGTGCATCCACGCGTCTGAAGGCGGGCTGCACCGACTGCACAACCCGTTGCGGCCACGGTGGTATACATTGCAGGAGCAGTATACACACCACCACGGCAAAAGGCACGTGCGGCTGCGGGCCTATTTATTGACCACGACAACAACCGCAACAGAGGCAGGTGCTTACCGGTGACTGCAAAACAATCATAGTATGCGGCTGAGATTTATGCCGGGTTAGAAGCGGTGAGGAGCATGAATACTGAGACTTGCGCTCACAATAGTCAGCACGCAAAGTTTTGTCCATGATGCGATGAACAAGAAACTTACCAGATGGGAACACGAGGGCTGGGCTGGGGTACAGAACCATGACATGCTACGCTGTTTAGCAGCCGAGCTCAAAGCCGGAAATCAACAACGGTATTTGAAGTCGTGAAATCAGGCTCACCTACGAGAGTACTATGCAGGCAAGCTGCCGTGCTTGCAAAAAGGACGGCGAGAGCCACGAATGAAGTGACGTGGGACCTGTCCATACCACAGGACACCGTGCTCCCTGGTCTAAGCCTACAGGAGAATCGCCGTCAAGTGTTATACCGCGCAATACGAGAAGAAAAAGTCAAGGCACTTACCCCTAGACCGTCGACAGTTAAGAAACTCGACTTGATACGCGCGACAATATTTGATGTGTTCGGCAGACATGTCTCCGACACAGACATCTGGGCAGCAACTGCAGAGAAGGATATCCTCCCACAGATAACTCAATTCCTCTGGTGGGGAATTCATAATGCACATAGAGTAGGGAAATATTGGACTTACATCCCTGAGTGTGGAGATCGCGCGGTGTGTACAGACTGCGAGGTGACAGAGGATCTTGACCACATTCTGACTGGATGCGCAAACCCAGGGCAAGAGATCATATGGAACGCGGCAAAAAACCCTGTGGCTCGAAAAAGAGACCGTATGGCCAGAAGTGTCCTTGGGCATGATATTGGGATGCGGGCTCACAGAGTTCCACGACAACAAGGGGAAGGTGAAGCACAGTGCACAATGGCTGTACTGGATACTGATGTCCGAGTCAGCATACCTCATCTGGAAACTCCGAAATGATCGGGTCATCTCTCGGGGCGGTGCACCGGCGACCAAAACAGATATTATAAATAAGTGGAAGTTCGTGATAAATCAGAGGCTACAGATAGATATAGTGCTGGCGAACTGGCCACTACACAGGAAACACCCGGCGTTGGCCAAGCCACTCGTCCTTGGGACATGGTCTGGAATTCTGGACAATGAACATCGCTTACCGGCCAATTGGTTGCGGGAGCCCAGAGTTTTAGTGGGTAGCTGCGCTCTTACACAATCCCAACCCTGGCAAAATAATATCTGTGGTGTTGGGTAGCACAATAGTCCCACACTGCCCTTTGGGCATGGGAACACATTTCTCTGGGTGATGGAAGCCACTCCCTATGGAGCTTACACTCCAACCTTTACAAACCAGATGGGCTAACCAATTGTTAGTTGCTACTGGCCTAATGTACCACCAAAAAAAAAAAAAAAAAAAAAAGAAACAAGATCTGTATCTAGAGTGCATATTGGGGGAAGCGGCCGGTGTCGCGAACGAAGTGGAGCACTGGCTTGGGGTCCGATTTCACGGTGAGGAGGCGGCGGAGGGAGAGGCGAGCTGTACCAAGGCTGAGGATGAGCTTGAGACGCTCACGGCGGTAGCGGGGGCATGAGAGGAGGTAGTGTGGGACAGTCTCTGGGACGAGGCAGAGGTTGCAGTTGGGGGAGGGGGCGAGGTGGAAGCGGAAGAGGTAAGCGTTCGGCGCAAAGTGTGTTGTGCGTAGTTGGGTGGTTCAGGCCCTCATATGCGCGTTGATAAGCCGGATTTCAGGCTATGCTTGTAAACATGCATTTTGTGAAATCCTACATCTAGCACAATCATCCATGACTAGACGGCTAGCGCTAGGATTGAGCACGTAGACGGTGTTAGTGCCTAGATGAGGGCTACGAGGCGATACTCTGCTAGCGATGCTTCATATGAGGTTGCTAGCTCAGTTTTGACTGGTTAAAGCTAAGTCTATGGGAGAAGCCTAGCCTAGGCAACCTTACACTATGATACATAACAAGATCTAGGAGGAAACCAATGCAGTAGCCAATGATACAAAGCTAGCGGCTTTGTTAGGCGTTGATATGAACTAGCCAAGCGATGTGACGAGACACCTGATGTTTCAGTAGCGCAATATGACGGAATCAGGACCCACCGGAGTAGGCAGGGCCGTCGGGTACTACGGGCCGGGAGTTATGACTCGGCAATTGCAGCTGTGATCGGCAATTGCAGCCGCAGATCTAGCACCAGTGATATCCGGACTTTGACAGTAGGAACACGAATTGGACTTAGTAAACACTGGTGGATGTGCAACATCGCTAGGGCGCTGTATCTCAAAGCTTATAGCTAGGGGACAAATACTCCTTGAGCTAGCTAAGGGATATAGGTCTCGGAAATGGCGGAAGCACTTTCTTATCGCGGAAGAACAGATTTCTCTGTGGCTGCTGATGGAGCAACCATATGGGTTGGGCTGGGGGTTTCGTGGATTGGACCAATTATATTCATTTTATTTATATTCTGTTTTGCTTGGCATGTATACCCAAGGCCTAGGCTGCTGTACTTTCATGTGATTATGTATGTAGTTAGTAGTATAAAAGCAAGGGGAGAAGTGGGAGGAGGGCAGCAGATTGTACCCCAGTTAGTGGAGGCAGTAGCTATTCATATAGTGACCCCCTATGTTCTAAAGGCACGCATCTAGCCCACCGTCCATTTGTCCTTCAATAGAAGTTCATTTACACAACAACACGCACAGAGTGCACTGAGGGATTGAGGGATTGAGGGTTTCAAGGTTTCATACTCGTTGAGAGTGGCTGATACTCGTTGAGAGTCGGTTTCTACCTGTTGAGCGTTTGGATTCATACTCATTGAGAGTCCGTGTGCAGCGTCACAGAACGCATACACGACACAGAGCAGAGCGGTTAAAAGGACAAGGAGTTGAGGTTGGACTTGGTTGGAAGGATACAAGTGCGAGCTAGCACAACAAAACACGCCGGTTAACAGCCGTAAAACACATACACGATCGAGAACATTGGTTAAAGAACCTTGTGAAGGTCCATCTGTTCACGGATAGGAATTCTATAGGAGGTTACATCGCAGAGAGCTATTAGCACGACTAGCTAGGCTAGCGCGTTTCTAGTGTACCAAAATCCGAAGTCAAGAGAGGATTGAAGCAGAGAAGAGATTACATTCATGGAAGGACTATCATAAAAGCGGCCTAATACTTGGTCCCTACCCCGAACTTTTGATCTTACGGCGTACAAGCTGTTCTTTAGGGAGATAGCCAGGAGTTTAGCGTTGGACGCTTCTCCTAGCCGAGCTAGCTATATTTGGTTGTTGGTTTTGTGGAGTAGTAGTGGTTTGACGGTCGTACCCGACAAGTTGCCTCATACGCTCTGGTTGCAGACAGTGTTCCGCTAGGGCACCAGTAGAGCACACCTTCCAACTTATACATTACACTCGGCCCCTGCAGCATGCGTATCAGCGTACGACCGCAATCCCCAGCAGGGCGCTGTCGAATTGGGAGATGCACCAGAAGCGCGGAGATGCTGACCATTCCACCAGCCACCGTGCCCTTGAATGCCTTGTTACCCGCGTCCATCGCCGCCACTCTGCTCGTCGGGAGAGGGGATTCAAAGGGGATGATCCTGGACGCGAGGGCAGACGAGGCGCCCTGGCTGCCTCCTTTGCGTGCACGTCGATAGCTTCGTTCCCAGTGATCCCGACATATGCTGGTACCCAGTGGAATCACACTTTGAGGGTGGGGTGGGCACAGAGAAGGCAATAGTGGAGAGTATGGAAGAGGGCGAGGAGGTATTGACCTGGCTGGGGGCGGGGGTTGGCGATCGTGGTGATGGCAGGCTGGCAGTCGGTAAAGATGTCAACACTGGTGAGCCGTTGTGGGCTAGTCCTTCGGACAACCCACCAACCGACACCGAATTACACAATATTCACAAATGAGAACGGGTTTCCCCCACCATAACTGTACAAGCACGAGCGGACACAATATCACGAAGAACGGAACATGTTAACTATACAAATAGGCGCAGCACCTCTTTAAAAACACAGCGCAGACTACGCAAGGACAGAAGGCAGTGCAGTTTAGACTCAGGATCAAGGACAGGCCTCCGATTCCGACAACGGGCCTCAAACTCCATAGAATGGCCCGTTTCCAGCCCCAAACTCTTGGTTCCGTCCTCGCAAACCCGCTCTCAGGGGGAGTTTGACGGCCATGGGTAGAATGGACAGTCCTACATGATGTCAAGCAAGATCCTGGGTAGAACGGAGTGAAACACACGGCTGACAAGCCACTGTGGGAGTGATCATCGCTGAAATGAGAACACACCATACAATTCCCGTTCTTGCATGTCACAGATGCGATGAAACGGTGCACCCAAGTATAGTCGTGAAAAGTATAATCTCAAGATATGTGCAAGACGCATACAAAATGAACTACACCCAACACACACACACACTACTACTACTTGACTATATTGGTGCTTCTATAACTAGGGTCCTCTCAATCAGAATTGAGTAAGATGAACCGTAGACAGTTGCAATAAATGACTATAAATCTAACTGTGCCCTTGGGAATGATCGCAAGTATTACTCGAGAACCTTGACTAAAGTCTCTCACAAGAGAAACACTATCTTTGGGGTGTTTGGATGGAATGAAACACAGTCACGAGTGTACTTGAACAACTCCGACAACTTAAGCCACACTTGGACTGAACTTTAGGTCACTTGAGACCGTCTTAGACTTTACTTCTTTGGTACTTAGACTGCAACCGAACTCAAAGGAACGATGTCAACAGCTATCCTCCGTCTTGACACTTAGTCGCGACTCTTAAAGGACCACTTCGGTACAGACTTGACTGTTTCTTATGACTTTCTTATTCAGCTTACTTTGCTGGGACTTTGGTTATCAAACAACTATGTTCTGGTTCTATATATATTCTGCTAAAAGTAGTACAACTTCGAAATGTGTTTAAACAAATCTCCGCGTAAAACCCAGATGTGCACTGACCCTGTGACCCACAACCAATGACGACAATAGTCACGGCTATAGTAGCTGGGAGGAAAATACAGTCCAGAATCGCGTTATTCTACTGAGACTTTATACTAATTTACAATCTATTTTAGTACATGCCAGATAAGGAAAATGAGTAATAGAAATGAGGTATATGGTCCTTTTATCCGTCTATCAACCGCTTTTGATCGGAGATCTGTGGCCTGTGGCCTATAGGATTCAATTCCGACAGTCTAGACTAGTTCCGAAAGTTCCGGAGAGCCTTCAGGGTCATCTATCTTTAGTCAAGGCAAGATCCGGAGCGATCTAGACCGCCTTGACGCCATATTGTGTGCTTTTGACCTAATCATGACAACTATATCTTTCATGTGAATGTCTGATCAGATCGTCGGATCTTCTCGGACTTCATCGGGAATCCTCGGATTGACTCGCATAGTCAACTGGTTCACCATCTGATATGTGATCACACTCTCGGAGCTCGCCCGAAGGTATATTTTGGTAGTCACGACTCTTCCATTATTCACGACTGTTTATCTGTGCCTGAGAATTACTATTTCTCATACGACTTGGAGTCATGACTATTATCTTCAGTCACGACAAGACTATATTGGCCCAAAATCCCCGCTAGAGGTCTATGATCTTTGTGTAGCAGTGTTTAAATAAATATGGATATTCATACAATCTCCTTGGTATGGTTTCTAGTGATCCTGCGTGATACCGCCCTCACATATGAGTTATGGCCACTATCAGACGACTACTCATGACTAACTCGCTGAACACTGTACTGACCCCACATTGTTTAGAGTATTGTATACAGTCGCAGTATGGTCAATCCTTTGTATTCCATCACATCTTTGAGACTCAATCAGCAGCTCGGAGCTTACTCTGACTCTAATTGTGTACCACCGAGCGGTAAGATGATCGGTTTAGACTGAGTTTCGCCAAATTGTAAGCGTGTTTTCATTTCAGCCGTCTCAGCGACTTGACGACAGGACGCGTCTTCACTCTGGATTTCACGTCTAAGTACCGTCCTCACCTTTGGGAGCGTGTTTGATGTGTTAAAACAGGCAATATTGGGCGATAATCCTCCACCGTCCTAAAACGGGGACTTAAACATCCTACTAACTTCACAATGACAACCATTCACTTTGAAAACTAGAACGGAGTGTTGCTCTGCGACAATGGACCAAAACTCTGGTACCACGGGCTGTGCGTAGTCGAGAACGGAGCTCCCATGCCAGAACAAAGGGTATAAAGGAGTCGGATCTTAGTAGAAGTAGATCATCTCGGAACTCCCCTGTACTTCTCTAGTATCCACTAGTAGGAGGATAGTACACCCCCAATTCTATAGAGTTCTCTGGTCATCCAGAAGGCTCTCTTGTTACCATCTCCCTCCGCTTTTTGAAGCAATCGTGCAAGAAACCTTCCGGATTATATCCTCCACCCCCAAAAAGTCTTCAATTACACAAGATCTCGAGCATTTAACGGGCTACGTTCCACCCTCACTCGATCTTCCCCATTCATTTCTGGCATTCAGGAAACCATAAAAAGGAAACCGAATACCCGCAAACTGTGCAGCCCGTTTAATCCTCAGACACCTGCCTGAGCATATCACTTTACGACTCGATCGACTTAAACGGAATAGCTGCAGTATTGCAAACAGACGACGGAACTACAGTTCGCGTCACCACCTTTTTGCAACTAGTCTAGCGCAAATACCTATTGATAGAATTCCGTAAAATTTAATTTCGGGAAGGAAACCTGTCAAAAGAATGCGATTGGCAGAATTTTGTTTTTTTTCCCATGGTCGGTCACTTTTTTCGGGCCGCAACTTTTTTTTTGTGTGTATCTCTGTTGGGATTTTCGCCGAGAATCGCCTTGCGTCACCACTCCGGGCTTCGCAATGCCCAAGCTCCGTCGCACACAGGCTGCTGCTCGCAAACGCCACGACACCAAGCGTGGGGAAGTCGATCCAGAAGAAGCTGCCGACTGCAAGCAGGACGGCACTTATGACCCGACATCTGATCACTCGCATGAAGGCTCTGAATCTGATATGGAAAGCACAGAAAGCACCCGCTCCCTGTCTTCTGTTGTCCACCACGCTGCCACCGCCGTCAAGAACTACGTCACCGGGAAACACCGCGGCTCTCCCAGTCCAGACCCTGATTTGTGTCCCGATTGGGAAGTGGAGGAGGTAAGTCGTGCCGTCGTGTCTTGACATTATGGTGTCGTTTGGGTCCAGGAAATTAACAACCATATTTGCAAGGAAAAGGCCAATGCAAAGAAAAGAAAACGTGAAAATTTGGATCTCATTAGCAATAGCGCACCTAAACAGAGCACCTCTACCATTTACCGTGCCAACAATGGCAAAACCAAGACATCCAGGGCACAAAAAATGCAAATAAGTATGAAAGATATTTTCAAAAAGGTATTTAGACTTCAATTCCTAAATTTACTGCCGATTGAGACCTGGATAGATCCTTCCACCTGTTAAAAAAGCGAAAATCATCCACACAGAAACCCACGACTCGGACATTGAGGTGAGATATTTCAGTTGCAGTACATTTGTCTTCCTGACACATCCAGATTCTCGATGCACCATCCAGCAGCAGCGTGGGATTGGAGATGGAAATGGATGTAGACTTCGATATTGAGGTCAGTGTGCAATTTTCCCCATTTCTTTTTTTGCTCAGCTCCTGTGCCAGTGTCCCCCTATTGGAACATTGATTTCGACACCGGCTCCTTCGCGTGAATTCAATGAGAATTTTTCTGCAAGGCAGAATACTCCGGCAGCACCAGAACAAGTTTGGGCGAGCTCAACTTTACCTTCACCGGCTCCCGCTGTCTCGGCTTTGCCGCCGGTTTCTGTGTCTATTCCTGATGGAGTTGAGCCATCAGGCGAGGTTCTTGTCAGCTCACCGGCATCGCCCACCACCAACGATGGTTTAGGAAGCATTTCTGATACCACTGCATCTGTGGACAATCTCATAACTCCGAAGGAAACTCATGCCCGCCTCGCAAGACTGATTGAAAATCACCTTCGGGAGCTTCGAAAACCACGGACCATCCTGATGGACAAATCTGCAGCCAGCAAGATTCTTGATCTTGAGGCACTGAAGCGTTTCAATGACTTGCGCCTTGAGTACTCAACCAAGGTGAAGGCTGCACGCCAGCGGGTAGTGGATGCACCTCCTCGAAAAAAGGCACAAATGCACAGCAAGATCCCCAAAATCCGACCAACCATCGATGCCAGCGAGAAAGTCGCTGTTGCACATGCCAAAGGACCTAGTTTCGCTCGACGTTTTCGCAGGACAGCAGCCTTCCTCCTGGAGAATGGCACACTCCCTGAATCGAACCAGGGCAAAGGTGCATTTCATGCGTCGGCATTGAATAATCCTGAGGTCATTTCTGCGCTGCGGCACTGGGCTACCGGAGCTCTTGAGCTCAAGGATGGTGGCTTTGAAGATGGGGTAAGCACGCATCCTCTATTTTCATCACAGTGCTCACCAAATTAAAGATCAAGCCTGAAAAACTTCGTCGCTATGTAAATAATTTTCTGTTCCCATCATTGAATATCGAGGACACAATTTCGGAATCAACCGCCATTCGCTGGCTCAAGAAATTGGGATTCAGCCTTGCCCGTGTCCAAAAGGGTGTTTATGTCGACGGTCATGAGCGGGAGGACGTTGTTGAGGCGCGGAACACTTTTATTAACTATCTGTATCATTCCGTCTTGCCGTGAGTGTTCTTTTAATTCACCTCTCTCTATTCTGTCTAACGGGCTGCAGATTTTGTCATGAATATGAAGGCGATGATATGAAGGCCGTGCCGCCGAAAGACCCACCGTCAGGTGAAAAAATCCACTACCCTATCTACCACGACGAATCTTGCTTTCATGCCAATGATCAAACCAACTTCATCTGGATGCGGGAGGGAGAACAGCCCCTTCGGAACAAAAGCCGTGGGCGCATCGTTCACGTTTCGGACTTCATCATCGAGAGCACAACCAGTGGACGTCTCTCCTTGACTCCAGAGCAGATCCAGTCGCAGTTAAAGCTCCCTCTTGCGCCATTGCAGCCCAGCGAGGCGAATTTAGCACAACCTGCTGACTTCCCAGCTATCGTCGGAGAGGCTGCGCCTGCTACATCGTCAAATACTGCTCCAGAGACAAATACAGCAAAGCCCAAGAAGCCTCGAAAAACAAAGAAGCCCCCGAAGGAGAAGAATTCGTGCAAGGCAAGGGTTACTGGCCGAACTGAGGCTGACCATAGCTGGGTACCACCTCCTGCACCAGCAGGCACGGAATATTGTCTTGCAAGCTTTGATGCTCGCCGAATAATTCACCCTGGTGCTAATTATGATCCCTGGTGGGACATGCCGCAACTCATCGCTCAGGTTTGTCACTTTTATTGCAATCTCTCGGCCTTATACCCTATTTTCCTTCTTTCAGGCTCGTGATGCAATCCAAATCTTTGAGTACCTCCATCCAGTTGGGATCGCCGTCTTTATTTTCGACTGTTCATCTGCTCACGAGGCATTCACATCGGATGCTCTGCTTGCTCACAAGATGAACTGCGGGCCGGGAGGAGCACAGCCCAAAATGCACGACATAGTGAATCCATCTACTGGCCAATGTCAACAAATGGTCTGGCCCTTGGACTCACCTGCTACAGACGCAGAAGGTAAATCTCTTGCTGGCCAGGCGAAGGGTATGGAGCAGGTCCTGCATGAGCGACAGCTTCTTGAAACCCTTGACACCAAAAACGGAAGATATGTTGGCATCTGCGCGGATTGCAAGAAATCACAAGCTGCACGTGATAAAGCTGCAAAAGAGGCAAAGGCACGTGAAGATGAGATTGAGGGCTCCGGCGTTGAGGGATTTGGTGAACGTGGGGTATCTGAAACCGAGGCAGAGGACTTGACACGAAGCAGGACCTGCTGCATGCAACACCTTCTATCACTGCAACCGGATTTTGTCGCCGAAAAGCCGTTGCTTCAAGTTGTCATTGAGAAAGCGGGGCACAAATGCTTATTTCTTCCCAAGTTCCACTGTGAGTTGAACCCCATCGAGATGGTCTGGGGCCAGGCGAAGCGTTGTGAGTTCTCGTTAAACTTCCCGCTTCTTCACTGCTTCACAACATCTTCAGACTTCCGAGAGCGTGCTGATGGCACCTTTCCCAAGGCCCAAAAACTCGTTGTGGAGGCACTGGATCATGTAAATGTGCTGAATATTCACCGGTATTTCAGGCACTGCTTTCGATACATGGATGCATACAAGTCCGTTGCATTTCTTTTCGTTTTCTTCAGGCACTGAACTTATATTTTTAGCACGGGGCTCAATATTCGGCAGGCAGCATATGCAGTCAAAAAATATCCCTCCCACAGGCGCATTCCGGCCTCTATAATGAAGGACGAGGAGGTAATTAAACGTGCAACACGCAAATAACGCACCCTGGCCAAGTTCTGGCGCATTTTGGCCCGTCGTAAGTATCATTACGTTAAATCGGTCACTTTTTCGGGCTCTAAATTTTTTTTTTGTTCCCAGCTCTTAGCCCTTTATAAATCCGTTAGATACACTCAAATACTACTTGTTTTTACTGTTTACAAGTATGAGGAAAGTTGATGCCAAGTGCTGAATCGTTTGGGAGCTTTGCACCTGTTTAGGCCTAATCGGGTAGTCGGGATATCGTGACGCGAACTGTAGCACTTTGCTCTCCAACGTCCCGTCTTTCTATTAAAACGGACGAAGAAAATCATACACCCCTCGAACCCAGTTTTTGCCACTTCCTCGCGTCCCTTGTCATAAACGGGGCTGTCCGTTGCTCCTGTCCTACACCCTGACCCCCCCGTTCTCATGAGGAATACCAACTACGATAAACGAAGAAGGCGACCGAATAGCTATCTAGCTCATGAATAAGCGATTTGTGTGCTATCTAGCCCCGTTATTGTCCTGTTCTACACCAATAAAACGGAATAAGACTCCTCAGCATTTCTAATATACCTAGGTACCAGGGATAGGATTTATTAGACTTACTTTGGTATCACCATCACCCACCAAAAATCAATTACACCAATTTCCTGCTACACTCCACTGCCTTGATCATTTTCCCCAGAGGACAAATCACTTCTGACACGTCTGCAGACATACGTGCAGCCAACAGAAACACAGTCAACATCACACCGTGGGGTGCCCTTGGTGATGTCCAACACGAGGATAGCGCCTACCACTTCTGCTTCAAAGACCGTGTGCTCGCCCATGGTACCCAGGTGCCTCATCCTGCACGCTCCTTCCCTGTCTCCATTCCACGCTATCGCCGCCGCTCCCACCCCTCCCTCGAAGCCCGAGCTGTCCGTGTACATACTAAACCCTCCCTGCCACCCTGTGTCCTCCACCTCTGCCCATGCCATGTCCTTGTCCGGCACGATCCTGGTCGAGAGCGAGCCTGGTGGTGCTGGGGCAATGACAAGATGGGGGTCGATCGTTTCCATGGCACATCTGAGGAGGGGGAAGGCGCCGAGGAGGTGGTGGATGGGGGAGTGGTGGAAGCAGGGGATACACTGGCAGCACTTGAAGACTCGGTGGAGGGGGTGCGAGGGCGGGAGGGACACCTGCTGGAGGTGAAGTTGAATAATAATCCCTTGTGGGCGGCGCTGGTATATTTGATACAGATGTGGCCATAAACTGCCTACATCTCGATAACCGTTGCAGGTAACCAATGCAAACTCATCGTCCGGTTCCTTGGGGATTTGTGAAAGCCCCACTTGGGTTTCAGTGAGCTTCCATTTGCGGAAGTACGTCTTGAAAGATCGGCTGTTGAGCTGAAGGCTGCTAATGAAGTTCTCGACGGTGGGGCTGCCATTGAGCTTGTTCTCTGGGAGGACACAGACAAACCCCCTCCCATCCTTCACGAGGCTGACAAAGATGTAGCTGGTTGATCCATCTGGGCTGAAGCGGGGTTGCTCCTTTTTCACTTCAGCTGCTGCGACACCAGGTTTATAAGCAATCCCATAACACCTTTCCAACAGCTGAAGCGTATCTTGAAACAGCTCATTATCAGCAGCCACATCTTGAGGGGCAGTCTCTGCCACATTTACGACATAGTGGTGAGATAATTTCTATGACACAAAAACAGCTCCAGTTATCTGACTCGGCAGCTTCGACATATGGACCTGAGGGAGGCGGTGTAGCCTCCTCCAAGCACGGGGGAGGGCTGGGACTAGCTGCCTGCAACAGAGTCGCTCTCTGGGTGAGAAGAGGAGTGACCAGATCCAAAGATGCGGATTCATTAAACACCGGTGAGACGGCTGAAATGAAAACACGCTTACAATTTGGCGAAACTCAGTCTAAACCGATCATCTTACCGCTCGGTGGTACACAATTAGAGTCAGAGTAAGCTCCGAGCTGCTGATTGAGTCTCAAAGATGTGATGGAATACAAAGGATTGACCATACTGCGACTGTATACGATACTCTAAACAATGTGGGGTCAGTACAGTGTTCAGTGAGTTAGTCATGAGTAGTCGTCTGATAGTGGCCATAACTCATATGTGAGGGCGGTATCATGCAGGATCACTAGAAACCATACCAAGGAGATTGTATGAATATCCATATTTATTTAAACACTGCTACACAAAGATCATAGATCTCTAGCGGGGATTTTGGGCCAATATAGTCTTGTCATGACTGAAGATAATAGTCATGACTCCAAGTCGTATGAGAAATAGTAATTCTCAGGCACAGATAAACAGTCGTGAATAATGGAAGAGTCGCGACTACCAAAATAGACCTTCGGGCGAGCTCAGAGAGTGTGATCACATGTCAGATGGTGAACCAGTTGACTAAGTGAGTCAATCCGAGGATTCCCGATGAAGTCCGAGAAGATCCGACGATCTGATCAGACATTCACATGAAAGATATGGTTGTCATGATTAGGTCAAAAGCACGCAATATGGCGTCAAGGCGGTCTAGATCGCTCCGGATCTTGCCTTGACTAAAGATAGATGACCCTGAAGGCTCTCCGGAACTTTCGGAACTAGTCTAGACTGTCGGGATTGAATCCTATAGGCCACAGGCCGCAGATCTCCGATCAAACACGGTTGATAGACGGATAAAAGGACCATATACCTCATTTCTATTACTCATTTTCCTTATCTGGCATGTACTAAAATAGATTGTAAATTAGTATAAAGTCTCAGTAGAATAACACGATTCTGGACTGTATTTTCCTCACAGCTACTATAGCCGTGACTATTGTCGTCATTGGTTGTGGGTCATGGGTTCAGTGCACGTCTGGGTTTTATGCGGAGATTTGTTTAAACACATTTCGAAGTTGTACTACTTTTAGCAGAATATATATAGAACCAGAACATAGTTGTTTGATAACCAAAGTCCCAGCAAAGTAAGCTGAAGAAGAAAGTCATAAGAAACAGTCAAGTCTGTACCGAAGTGGTCCTTTAAGAGTCGCGACTAAGTGTCAAGACGGAGGATAGCTGTTGATATTGTTCCTTTGAGTTCGGTTGCAGTCTAAGTACCAAAGAAGTAAAGTCTAAGACGGTCTCAAGTGACCTAAAGTTCAGTCCAAGTGTGGCTTAAGTTGTCGGAGTTGTTCAAGTACACTCGCGACTGTGTTTCATTCCATCCAAACACCCCAAAGATAGTGTTTCTCTAGTGAGAGACTTTAGTCAAGGTTCTCGAGTAATACTCGTGATTATTCCAAAGGGCACAGTTAGATCTATAGTCATTTATTGCAACTGTCTACGGTTCATCTTACTCAATTCTGATTGAGAGGACCCTAGTTATAGAAGCACCAATATAGTCAAGTAGTAGTAGTGTGTGTGTGTGTTGTGTGTAGTTCATTTTGTGTGCGTCTTGCACATATCTTGAGATTATACTTTTCACGACTATACTTGGGTGCACCGTTTCACCGTTATGTTCAGCACCTTGAATCTGTTCGTCACCGTACGCATCCGCAAACCCGTCCGTATCATATCCAACGTCTCCGAGGCCTCTGCGAATCGCATTCACGCCTCAATGTCGGCAATCCCGGGAGCGCATGCTGCTCCTCGAGCCCGCGGGTTCGCAATCCCAGAAGGCAGGAAAAGCTTGATGCTCTCAGGCTCCTTCTTATTCTCCACATCGAACGCCTGCAGCTGCTCCTAAGAGAGCTGATCGTGTAACCCTGGCATGAAGATGTTCTGCATGTCGCGCAGTCGCTGGATTTTCTTGATCAGAGTCGTCCGCCGTTTTACGAACTCCAGCTCCTGGTAGGTTGTCGCCTGCTGCTTTGCACACACCTCGAGCTCCAGAAGATGCCTGTGTGAGTACTCGTCAGCTTCTTATCAACGTTCTTAACCAAATCACTTCCTGAAATTCTTCGATCTCCAGCCCTAACACTATGAACGTGCTCCTGCTGCTCGAATGCACCACTTGTACCTGACTCTCCGTCTCTTCGTACTCCTCTTTTGCCAACTCGAGCTCGACATCCTTCATCGTCAAGCCTGCTGACATGTGAGCTCCAAATTAATCGGTAAAGCATACTCTATGCACTGTTGCGCTTAACTTCATAGGGGCATTCCTTTGTATGATCCGCCTGCCATGCTTCCTCCTCCTCGCCCCACGCCATCGCAATCCCCTCTGACGCCGACTCCAAACCCCGCGTGAACGCGTCGAACGCGCTCTGCTGCCGCAGCACCTCCTTGATCGCCTCTACCATACGCTTCTGGAGAATACACCCTTGTTATACTGCGTCAGCCACCACCCTCAGTTATGCGATCATGTCGTACACTTATCCAATGTCAGCATCTTCCGATAATTGTGAGCCCCAAAGATATCATCCAGAGTATCCTGTCGCGACCCCGGGCCCATCTCCCTCGTCTGTGCCACAGTGCCGTTGGAGTTCTCCCAGTTTTGCTCAATTCCCTCCCTGTTCGTCAAGCCCGCAACCTTGAAGAAGTGGAGCGAGAACGGTGTGAGGGAGACTGCAGCGTCTGTTTGGAAAACGGTGTTCCAAAATTGACTTGTTCTTCCTCTGGGGGTTTTCTCGTTGACGTGTGGGTCGAAAGTTAGTGAGAAGAGGTGGTCAAACAGAGTTTGCCCGTGGGGTCCTGTGGGAGGTCAAAAATGGGGGATAGTGTGAAAAATACCTTGTTCAGATGGCACCCTGCTGGTGTGCTTCGATCCGAGACAATATTCAAGTCTCTGCTTTGTCTTTCTTCTATCGCCTTTCCCCTTTGATCCTGGTGATAGTTGATACAACTGGCTTTCCCAAAGGTGGGATAACCGCGACGGCTTGACGAGGGCCTATAGGCTCAACGTGGGTCGGACTCGTGTGGCAGGCATGGCGACTCGGCGTTGGTCTAGGTGGTCCGCGATTTGTGTGAGATGCCTTGGTCGTTCCTCTCTGCATCAGCAGTGGTTTTCGATGACAAGGGAGCGGTTTAGTGTGGGTCAGATGTTCGGTATGAACCGTCTAGAGGATGAGTGGTGAAGTGTCTTGCGACAAGTTAGATGGTTAGTGTGTGTGTGTGTCAACAATGTATTGGGGGATTGGTTTACACTAGAGAACTAGTGGGGGAAAAACCACTCCGAAGTTGAGTGTCTACTGCCTAGAAACCCAGGTCCTTTTATACCTTCGTGAATATCCCCTTTGGAGCATCTCTACATGTCCTCAGTCCGCTTCCTCGGTGTTCCAGCCCATTCCATCGTGTTTCAGTCGGTCCCAAGCTGACTCGAACATTGGGAGGTGTCGCGGTTTATTGCCTTTTTTGGACCATATCTCGTCGAGACGTGGCGGCTGGCGAACCTCTACCTTCCTAATCCGTCCAAAGTTCGTTCAGGCGCGACGGTTGGCGGCCGAATTTTGGTGAAACACATGCGATGTGTCGGGTCCGATGTTTCGGAGCATGTGGTACCTCGCAGTCGTCAACCTCGTTATGGCCAAGGTAGTTCCCATGTGCCAATGGCGAAACCGGGCGCGACGCTTGGTGTGATGAAATCCGAGTCGCGGCGACCTGGTGTGTGTTTGTTGGACGTGTGAGGGGTATATCGAGTGTAGAGGCGTCGCGTCTGGTCCGTCGTATCCGCTGGGGCGTACACAGCGCATGTGGGAGCCCCACACCTCCCTTAAACTTTTTCATGTCGACCGTCCCTGGTCGACCAAAACCCTATAAAGGCAAGACGGAAATGCGGAGAAATTCCACATTCCATGGAGCCGTCTGCCCACCAATGTTTCCTCGTGTCGAACATCATCTGGCCTCCTGGTGATAGATTTTTCCTCCCGGATGGGGGCCTAATCCGATTCCTTTGTGAAAATATACGCTTCAAGGTGTTCCTGATGGTGATGCCGGTATTCACCAACGCGTATTGCAATGAGCGCGTAGCGTCTCTGCCGGCTCCGGAGCTCTGCGACCTTCGGATCCGCATGAAACAGTTGGTGCGCCATATGGTGAGTCCCGTGTTACTCCTGCGATAAAATATTAACGTCCGTTAACAAGTTTTTCGCGGTGCAAATTCGTCAGAACGAGTTCCGTATCTCGTATGACCCGGTCCCGGTTCCCAGCGAGGCGGCGTGGATGTTCCATGTTATCCTGTGTCTGCTCTGGGTAATCGGGTTCGAGGACGACACGGATACGTCGTTGAAGACCAACCAGCCGTTCCAGACAGGCACGACGGAGGGACAGCTCGCGGAGGCGCAGGCGAAATTCCTCCTAGGCACGGCGCTTCAGACCTATGTGGACAACGTGTGTGCCGGTGCGCACTCGCCCCTCGATTATAAGACATATGACGAATATGGCTGGGTGAACAAAAACTTCGTTCATCGTATCCGGCCGGACGCGTTCAAGGCCATGCCCGTTGGCATCCCGTTCCAGGAGTCGTTGGAGATAGAGGATATCCTCAGTGCGTGGCGGGCTCGTTACCGCACGGAAGGGCCGAAGAAATCTCCTGGCTCATTTCCTCTATCGAAGGAGGCGGAGGCGATAGTACACCAAGAGCGGGAGGAGGAGGAAATGATGCGTGCCACAATTGTAGCTTCCACGGTGCAAAGTATTGCCGCGGAAAAGCGGGAGGCGACGGGTTGGGTGACCATGGAGGAGCTGGATCGTCCCTTGGACGAGTATTTCAATCGGCCGTTCACTGAGACGGCACGTTTCCCTCGCCGCGACGGTATACAAGTCACTCTGCTGACCTTGCAACGTCGTCAGGAGTCGTCCGGAAGTTTCGATGAAGGGTATTATTCCGGGGATGAGGACGAGGCGCATATGGTGGCGGTGTATGCGGCGCAAAAAGCGTGGCGAGCGGCGTCGTCCCATAGCTCTATGCCAGAGCTCTTGACTCCGTCGGATTCGGGTTTGTCGGAATAATTCTTTACGAGTCCCCCATTAATTTATTGAAAATTTCCTGGGTATCGTTGGAATCACATTTTTCGCCTGAGTGGAGTCGTGGCGGGGGGGACAGGTCGTCGAGTGGCGATTTGTGAGGAATGTGAGATGGAAGGCGCCGCCGCGCCTTGGTCGTGATGTGATCGATCAGCGAAATTTCCTTCCGCGTCTTGTGTTTCAAATATCACTGGTGGCGCAATTTACTGGTTGCCTCTGCTCCTGAAATTTGCCTCCACCTCGAGATGCCTCCGCTGCCTTCGTCGGAACTCGAATGTCTGTTCGATCCATTGCTGGTGCAACCGCAGCTCCTCTGCAATCCCCTGTGGACTCCGGTGAACGGCCTCGAGCCATTCCTGCGCTATCGCATCCGCAAAATGGTGTATCTGCTGACGGCTGCTGTCTGTGATGAGGGTGGTTTGGAAACTCCGATGCCGAGGATATCGGAGAGCAGTCTGGCGCTCGTCCGGTCGTATCTTCGATATGTCCTGGTCGTTTTGGTGAGTGGGGGAATATTTGCGAATTATTTTCTTCATCGTTTATCTTCGTCCTCCCTGCTATCCGTCTCCCTCCAGCGGACTGTCGGTCAGCGAACCTTCGCAGAGCAGATCAGTGCCATCTACGACTGTGATTTGTCGCAGCAGCTCCCCGCGACGGCTTTTAATTTTCCACCACGCGGTGCCTCGATGATCAATATCTTGGTTAAGATAACCAATCGCGTTAAACTGCCTGATCCTGCGGATCAAGCTGTCCTCGTTCTGATGCTGCAAATGTTGTGCGTCGTAGCGTATACGTGGGCGAGAAACCAGCAGTCGGAAACGGAGTGGAGCCCCTATTCCGCCCAAACGGGACTTTTCTGCGACGCTTCCATAAGCGTAGACGACTATTTTGGGGAGGTGGACTCTGCGGGTGAGTGTGTCATTTGGCCTCCGGTAGTGGCCCATATTAACTGCCTGGTTACGCAGTTGTCGCGGTCGGATTTTTGCCAGAAGGCGCGGCGAGTGGGTGAAGTGATGGGATCAAAATTGGCGAGGCGTGGCGGATGGTGACCCGATTAGGATAATGTAGTTCGATCGGTTGGTCGTGGCGGCTTGAATATGCGATGGTGCCTGTATAAAGGCCCGAATCGAACATGGGGAAACCCATGAAATTCTGCCGTGGTCCAGTGACGGTCTCCCATCGTTATGCGGTCCGCGAGGAGTTCCGAAATCTCGATTTTCGCACCACGAAATGTGTGCGCGAATATGCCAACCTTCCATCCCTGGTCTGATTGACACGAGAGCACTTGGAGCCCATGGCGCAGTACTTCTGCTATATCCAGGCCAATTTCTGCTGGACCGTGGCTGCGCATTCCTCGCAGGATATGACCGTTATGCAACAAGTGATCGCGGATTATCTCGTTCATGTGGTACGAGGAAGTTGTCGTCGCGATGGGTCTTCGCTAACGGATTCCTTCCCCGATGGGAATTTTCCAGGCACATCTGGCTGACACGCTGGTCCGGTATCGCGAAGTGGCTAATGCGCGACGCCTTCCAGTTCCTCGCGTTCCGACCCTACGCACGGTGATGAGAGCGCAGCGGGCTTTCGGTTTCAGGGGTGACGAGGATAAGGTGCATGGGGCGGTTGTGTGTGGAAAACTCACGGCGCTTTTCGAGTATTCTGCCGAAATTAGACAACATGCGGTTGATGGGGTCCATAGGGCGAAACCTGGAGTTGGTTTGCTGAGAGGATTGGTCATATATTCGGAGCCGCGTGTCATTGATGGAGAATTATAAAAGGCGCCACAGTTTTCACCATGCCTCCTCATAAAATTTCGCCTTTTCTCGACGCGTCGAGTGGTCCTTCCCATGTCGTTCGATTATGTTCCTCGAACCGTCGCGGATGTTGTAGCGATCCATCCGTACCACCAGGCACAGATGGATCTTTTTCGTTCCTTTCGGCACCACCCTTTGGAGTACACGAGTTCCCAGTGTGGGGTCATCGAATACACGTCGCAATGCGTCCGTCCGTATGGCAAATTAATCTTGAAAGCCATTCCCGCAGGTGTCCATGCGCCGTCGATGCTGCCCATTGGTCGGCTCGAAGAATTATTGCCCCATATCATCGAATTCCTTGTCCAAACAGTGTGTTGGGTTTCCTTTCACTTTTCGTGTCCTGTCCTGACCCTCTACCAACAGTCGCTGATCTATACCATCGCTTTAGAGCGTGGCGGTTTGATCAGCCAACTGCCGGCCATTCATCCCTCCTGCTCGTATTGTTTCTTGTTGGCGCAGCGCATCGATATGATCGCTGGATTTCCCGCGTTTAATGGGAATCCCGGAACGCGTGATGCCATCCTGTCGCGTATTCGGGCTGGCGACGCGCTTTGCAATACCCTTTGTCGATCGGTTGATTCGCAGGACCTCCCATTGTCCCATTCTATTTCGACCGTGGTGGCCGTCCCTCCTTGGGATCGTCAGCGAATAGCGGAACTCTCGCAGGCGGAAATGAGGGATCCTTGGGCGTGCGAGACGGCGCTTCTCAAGGACGAGATGTCGTTAAGCGATAATTTGGGGGACGCGTTCGTCAAAGCCTTGAAGGCCGACCTGGATGGGTATCCACCAAATCATCGTGGCCGACAGGCCATATGACTCCCATAAACTTTGGAAGATTGCTGGCGCGGGTTTATGTGTGATGTCCAAATGGGTTGCAAGGGCGTCGCGCCTGGGTGAGGGTATAAAGGTCGTCCGCGTAGTTTGTCGTCCATAATCTTTTCCGCATCTCTTTATCAAACTGTCTTCCTCTCCTCCTGTTCAACTGTTCCCATCTGATTTCAAGAGACGGGGGCTCCCGTGCCTTGGCGCACGTGAATTGTCGTGCTTCCACCTGGTGGTTTTATGGGTTAACCGTATGCGATTCCTCGCGTCGTGCATCCACGAAGCGCTCCTCCTTGGAGAGGTCAAGCCGGTCCCTTCGCGCGTGGTGGAGGTACTGCGTCACGCAGTAGTGGTGCTTTTGAAAAATATGGTGTGTCGCGATTTAACTCCTATGTCGCGATAGGCGTGTCGGCTTAATCGCTTTGTTGTAAGGCTGAGCTCGGAAGAGCTAGTGTTCGATATGGGAATTTCCGCAATACTGTCGGAACTGGGCATTTCGTTCCATGCCAGGCTACCGTGGTGTTCGCCATGGCGGAATGGTTCGTGGACCGCGTGGGTTATGATGGCGATGGCGATGAACTCCAACAGAATTTCCTCTTCCGCGAGTTGGCGACCCTTTTCGATGTTATGGTGACCCATCCCAAATATGGAGAGTTGGGATATGATTTTCCGGGATTTCCTACACCGCGTGGGGATCTCAGGAAAATCGGAATTTCCCCCGAGATCAAGATACTCCAGCAACGAGGACTCCTGGTGCGAAGGGGTGAACGTCGTTGTGGCTTTGGAGAGAGGTTGGCGCGGTACAATCCAACGCCGTCGGATTTCGATGTCCACAGGATCGCTCTTCCTGAACTGGTCGCCACGCGTCCAAATACTCCTGAGGTGGAGGAAGGGGAAATATCCAATCCCTTCGTTCCGCACCAAGTGGATGACTCGTCGGGAGACGTCGCGATGGTTGTATCCGGTAATTTCCAAGTCGTTGCAACTGCCATTGCTGACGCGTCTGCAGATGATTGAGAAGGAGATCAAAGATCTCGATGAGGACGATTCCCCGGACAGTTTCCTGGATGATTTCGTGGATGACCCGGATGTCCCATCATGGATGGTGCATTCGGAATATGCTGAGTTAGGTGGGGATGAATAATAGGTTTGGCGAGGCGTGGTGCCCGGCGTAGTTAGAACCCAAATGTGGAAATGGCTGGAGAAGGCGTCGCACCTCTGTCGTGGTTTTTGTATCGTAGATCCTTCCTGTGTTTTGTCGATAATCCCATCGGTCCTTGAGTCACAAAAGTGACTCCTGACAAGGGTATAAAGCACAGAAGGTCCTGCGAAAACCTTCAGCACAATGTCCCATTCCCAGGAAGTTGTCCTTTATAATCCTAGGCCGGTCCAGGATGTCGTCCTATATGCGCGGAAACCTGAGGAATATCGCGACATTCCTCTCATCTTTCGATTCGGCACCGCTCTTAGCGATTTGTCGCTACAGCCTTGGGAGTTGGAGGATAAAAACTTTGTTCCTCTGGAGAAATGGCCATTGTTTTTCGAATTGCGCCTCCGGCCCATGGTGTATATTCTGCACCGTGCCGTAACGCATGATTTCACCCTCGTGGGTCGTGTTGGTCGATATTCCATCCTCGAGCTAGATGAGCTCCGGTGGTGGTTGATGCAAATCCTTTGGCACTGCGTGAGTGGCTTTTGTTCTTCGTCCGTTGTTGCCTTCTGACTGTGCGTCTTTCAGCACCTCGTCGTTCGCAACATGTATACCACCGCTCTCCCCTACTCGGATGAGGACGCGCCTCCGTTTCCTCCACCAATCGAGGTTCCTGGGGAGTCCACCACGATGTTCGAGATAATCTTGAAAATATGCCTCTCTCTAGGCTTTCCCGAGAAAATCGACCCCAACGCGGACCTGATCCAGGGTGCTCTCGCGCCCCTAGTCGCCGCGGCTCGGAAGACGAAATTTCGATTCGGGACTGGGAACGATTATTATCCGTTCAGTAGCGTCGGGGATGTGTTGGTGGATGATTATTTGGATCCGTCGAAGGGGCTGATCCTGAATCTGTTTTGTTGATGGAGCGGTTTCCATCGTCTTTCCTCCCATTCCACCTATGTCTCTTCCCTCCATTAATTGTATCGCAGGGCGTGGTTTCCGTGTAGTCGATGTAATTCCCGGTGTATTTGTTTTTGGGTTAATTGAGGGTGAATTTTGGCGAGTGATCAAGTCGCGTGTTCCCCGTCGACATCGTGTGCTAGCACGCACGTCGGTTTTAGAGTAGCATAGGTCGCCACGCATTTCCAGAATGCGATTTGTCCTCCTTTTATTTTTGACACGCCCAGGTCGACATCTGGGTAGCGTCCCGGTAATTTCGAAGGGTCCGTCGCGATATTCTGTGAGGTCGTAGTGGTCTCGAAGTCGAAATGGGGGCCCCCCCTATGACTTTTCCGTTGGTGTCGAAGTCGAAGTGCGATAGCGTGTAGTGTTTCCCTGTGTTCTGGAATGTGTAGCGTTGCAGAGTGCGAGTTTCAACACGTCTCGGTCCGTTGGTCATGTGCGCGTGCGTTTGCTTCCATTGTGTTGTTCTCCGGGCATGGCACCTACCCCTCCTATATATAGGAACTGATTGGACTGGATGATCCGATCATGTTTGGCGATCTGCTTGGTATCAAAAATGGCCTGGGCCCTTACCTGTCAGTTCAACCCACCCACCCATGCCAGAGGACTTGTAAAAATCCTCAGTTGCGGGTAGTGCCATGAGACTCGGCGGCATCAGCGGTATCAACCTAATCAGGCGGACGGCTTCTCGCCCGGTTAACCCCGGCATTGCTGTCAATGAAGGTAAACCCTCGTTGCCCCCACCGTCGACTCCCCGCCCCCGCCGCCCGCCGCCCGCCTCCCGCCGCCCGCCATGCCCGCCACGCCCGACCTCCCCACCGCCGCCCTCACGTAATCGACGCGCCCTCACACCCATGGCACGTAAATAGGTGCAAATTCTCGCCTGCCTACTCGCTTTGATGCGCCCGCGTGCTACTTGCCCGCCACACCGCCCTGCCGCCGCCCCGCCTCCATGCGCCGCACTATAATGTGTCAGGCACGCGCCACTTTTCATGTTCATTCCACCCTCTCCTCACTTTAACCCGCCCATCCAGCTCTGCACCCTGCACCGTCTGATGCTTGCTTCATGTGTCTGATGTTCGCTCACACCCGCCCTTGCTCTCTCCATGCTGCGCTGTCGAACTCGGCTAACTCGCCTTCGGGGATATGTCCGCATCTTCCCGTGTCGGCTGATTGTTCTGTCCCACGCTTCGCTTCGGACCAAAGGCGCTCTGGGTGCATCATGAGCGCGGATCAGGCGAGCTGCATATTAATCTAGCAGACATAATTTCCATGTAGCCTCAGTGGTATGAATTTACGTGTACATGGGTGAATAAAAATTAATGACGAAATCTTGAGATATATTTAGTAAGTAAGATGTGCGATGATAGATTTAGGAAGAAGCGGTGGGCCCAGTTTGAGCGTCGGTGGACAATGAGTTCGGTGTGACCGTATCATCGGGGTGCACGGCGCCACCAGCTGAGGAAGTGCCCACACCACCAGCAGACCCATCATCATCCTCATCCTCGCTGATGATTACGCGACTGCGCCCCGCCTTGCACTTCGTGATGGCGCTTCGTGTTGTCTCGTCATCGCGCCCTGCATTCCGTTTGGTGGCGGGCTTCCTAGAAGCTGCTTTTGTGGAGGTCTTCTTCGGTGCGGCTGTCCTCTTCTTTCGCGGAGGAGGAACGACCTCGGCTCCGGCATTTGCAGACGCGTTCGCTGCGGTCGGACCGGTCTTGCAGCGCTTGACAGGAGGGGCATCGTCGCCCTCGCTATCTAGGAAGAGCATCAGTATGAGGCAGCGGGATACCACGTATAACACACCTGGGGTCCCATTTCTGTCGCCCGGGGCCTCGTTCTCCCCATCCTCGTTCTCCACGTCGCCGTCTCGGTCCTCTTCACGGGCCGTGCCGTTTGCCACACGCTCCCAGCGTCTCCTCTTACCGGATTTCGGGTCAGCGCTGCGGTGATTCTGCAGGGGCTCGCGAATTCCCGCAGCAACCTCGGCATTGTAGCTCTCGATGCGCTCCTTGCGCTCCACGCTATTTAATTTGACGAACTTGCAGGCATCAGTCTTGAGAGCGTGCACGAGTTGCTGGAGAGGGGCCAGCGACGAGCTGAGTTCGCTTGGGTTGACGAAGTGTGGCGCTGTCCATCCGATGAGCTTCACACCCCAGCCATGCACAATTTTCTCTTCATACTGCACATATTCCATCATGGCATTTTCGTTGCCTGTGATTATTACTGGGTGGGAATTAATTGTGAATTTCAAACCGCAGGAATGACATACCTAGCTTCGCCTTAATCAAGTCGCGTATCTGGCACTTGAGAAAGTCGGCTTTCTGTTTCGAGGTGCGCAAGAGATCTAATTATATACATATTAGCAGACTGCGCGGCACGGCTTGTTTAACTCACTCAGGACGTTCGACCCCGCGATTGCAAACACTTCGAGCCTCATGCCGACTGCTTCGGTGTCCCAGCCCTTCCGGCATGCAACCTGCATGTACTCTTCGAATTCAGGGGATGTAAAAAACCATTTGGGCTTTGTATTGTAATCAGGGTTATTGCGGACGATACAAAAGAAGCCCTCAATGCCAACACGATGGCCGAGTCCCACCATCTAATAAAATTCAGTAAGTTTCGATAAGAAGAGCAACGACTTACAAGCATTTGCATGTTGCAATATATATTTGCGAGATCTTGGATGCGGCCACGCGGCGTGTCCCTGCATAGCTTGACCTCGTGGGATTTAATGTCCACAAACCAGTCGACACATGCCTCCTTCTCTTCCTCCGTTAACAGCGAGTACTCTCCATGAAATTCGTTGTGCAGCTGGGTGATGCGCTTTGGTTCCCCCTCTTATGAATAAGTCAGCTCATTTTCCTGTAGTGAACAAAATATAAATATAACTCACGCTCGCGGCACTCAGCTGCCTTTTCGGCCTTAAAGGCATTATATGGGTTCACCTTCTCCTGGTGATGCACCATATGCGCTCCTCCCTGGAAGAAAATGTCGAGGAAATAGCGCTGCTTACGGTCAAAGCGCTCGGCGAGCTCAGTGGCTTTTGCATAGGTGTAGGTAAGCCATTCATTCACAGCATCGTCGATCTGACTCTGCTTAAGCTCGCGCTCCTCCTTGTTTTCTTTTTTTTGCTCAGAGGTGAGGGGTGCGCATGGCTGCGGATCGGTGTGGCGGATGTGAGGCTGACTGGCGGAGACAATTGTTGTATGATGGGATGGCATGGTGGGAGCACGTCTGGGTGAGGAAAAAGCGCGTTGACAAGAAGGGTTGAGCTTACGTGGGTATGCTCAATGAGACAGTGAATTTGATGTCAATGAGTGGACGGCGAACTTGGCGTCAACGAGTGGACAGCAAACTTGGACTCGGAAATTGACTAGCACCGACTGCTACCATGACAGAATTTCATCGAGACACAGTCAGATTGCAAGGCTATCATATTGAACGTACATATTGTAAAAAGAAACCTGATACCGCCGACTAAGTGTCCGCACTCAGTGCAGATAGGAGTCCATTTGAGATGTCCTCGTCCAGCCCCAGGCGCTCTACCTCCTCGTAATACCTAACAGGAGAGACTTGACGAACCATGATATCCAAGCTAATTAGGAGATATTCCAGGCAATTGTCGCGGATATATGCGGCCGCCGTCGGACCTACAGTGGCGCCACGTTGCCTTGGAGTTTCAGCCAACGGGCGGACACTCGGAAATGAACTTGCTACGGACAGCTGGGACACACGGGTCACAAGCGAGGGTGAGCCAACCATATGGGTGCGAGATGGTGATGTCGGATTTACTGACTTCGCCGGTTTACGAGTCGGGGTGGACGGGGGAGATCGAAGGGACGAGGGAGCTATAAGAGGTGCGGGCGTGGTAGACATTGCAACTGCTGCTATAGCATGTAAGTAGATAGATTGAATTATAATTACTGTATCACACCTTTGGACTTCTGTTTCAAACGCTGAATCCGATCCTGCAGCTCAACCACCTGCTGCAGTACTTCCTGCTCCCGTTCGAGGAGGTGGTCATGCCGTTCTTCGTAATCCACAATGATGCCGAGACGCTCACGAGCGAGACCCTGAGCTGCCGCAAGCTCAATTCTCATGTCAGATAACTGATTGTTGAGCTCCGTGACAGGCGTGGATGGTACGGGCGGAGCTAGAATAGACTGGGATGTTGCCAGAGGGGAAAGACTCGACCATGGCCGTCCCCAGAAGACATAATGCGAGGTTGCGGTTGCAGGAATTGGAATGAGGCGATGGGCAGGTGGGTGTGGAGGGGCTGGGTTCCCGGTGAACGATAGGGACCATCCGTTGGTATGTGCACTGCGCGTCCAGCGCTCCACAGTTGGGAGCCCAACGTACTCAATAAAGAGTTGGACGATGTGGGCAATAGCGAGATGACTCCCCGGGTTTTCTTCGACAAAATGGGGGGGCAGGTGGACGTGGGCCCTCATGCGATCCGGGGTTAGCATTGTATTGGGTGCCGTAGTCCCATCAATATGGAGAATAATAGTCGAGCCACCAAACGCACGATCCCACATTGTTGCCTGAAGCAGTTCATGAGCGGGGGAATGCAAAGAATAGGATGTGACATACCAGGTCGTAAAGCAGTGTCCTTATTTTGGTCTAGAAACTCTTGCGCTGGTCTCTCCCGGCACTCTCTGTTGGAAGCGAGTCCCGCAAGGCGAAGAAAGACGGAAAGAACTTGGAGGGATCTATAAAATGGCAGCTATCCGCACTGGCACCGGCCGTGAGCCAAGCGAGGTCGGCCGCATCGAATTTGCGCCGGAATGTGGTGAATGTACCGGGTTCAGAAACGAGCACACCAAGGCGTCGGCGAAGGTTGTAGAGCCCGAGGGGGTTGAACTTGAGATCCTCGTAGGCGGGTGGACGAGTAGTTAGATCAGCGTCCCGAGCAACAGGCGGCTGGGGAATATGGATACCCGGGAGGCCCCAGTTCCATGAATAGAGCGGCATGAGAGAGGGAGAGAGAGAGAGAAACCAGGAACAGACGACACCCGTCGGAAGTTGATGGCTGATCTGAAGCACCGATATGAATAGAAGCCCCTGAGTTGGGGAGGAATCGCGTCCCCGGGGCCTCATAAACCGTGGCTTCGAGCTATAATGTATGAGAACGGGTGTACTTCCTAATAAAGTATGTCTGACAGAAATATTGGGACTGTGTGATTTTTGCAAGGGGAGAATCATCATAATTATACACAAACTACTGGCCTGGTCCGTTTCTTGGATGCCGTGCAGTAACCAGTCTGGATCCACTCCTAAGACCATTCCCAAGGCGCGTGATCTGTCTCCAAGCTTGTTGGGATGTAAGGACCGTATCTTAAGCCCAATTTTCGACCCACAGTTGCAACGTTGCCGCTTCAATAGCACACTTAAAACACATCCTTATCTCCCAAAACTCGAGATTAAACATTGTCTCATTCAGTGTGACACCATATTTCAAAACTGGAATGTTCCCAGGCATTTGAACTTTTTCCAATTTTCGAGGTTTTGGGGCTGTATGAGGAGCTGTGGGAGCTTGGGTAGCTTCTGGGCATCAGAATCGCGAACCAATAGGCCGTGTCATGTAGAATAAACAGGTTGAACAGGGGTAATGTGACCTCAAAGTCTGAAATCCACGAAATAGCCATGAATCCAGGCCACAGTGCACGACAATTAGTATGTTAAACCTGGGGATTCAAGCTTCCCAAATTTAACCTTTGGTCAGATTTCTATAATGACTGACGTTGTGGCCTCAAAGCTTTTATATATGGTAAATAGATCTTCTGAAATTACTTTCCACATTTTTCAGTGCTTTCATCTCTTCAGAACATGCATGTATGCTCTCCGTCGTACTTTCAACATGAAATTTGGCAGGCAGATCAATGAAATGATGCATCAGAAATTCAGTTCCTACCTGTTTTCCTGGATACTCTAGCATGATAAACAAGTGATTTGGAAGCACATCCTCAATCCCCCACATCAGTGCTTGAGCCCGCTCCCATCCCGATATTCACTCAAAAAGTCTGAACTTCGGTCTCTTAAATTAGTTGCCAGCTACGGTCCGAATGCCCGAGCCAATCAGAAGCCAGTTCTCACACGGGCGATCATGCTCGGCTAGCCAGCGCCTACATACGG
Source organism: Mycena rebaudengoi (assembly GCA_029282285.1). Lineage (NCBI taxonomy): Eukaryota > Fungi > Basidiomycota > Agaricomycetes > Agaricales > Mycenaceae > Mycena > Mycena rebaudengoi. The sequence continues at coordinate 1,435,682 of JARJCX010000011.1, read as the reverse complement.
TGTGACACAAAATATGTATTAATTCCCCATCTCTTCTATATCTATGGTTGTAAGCCGTTCCATGAGGTCCAATATGTGGTCATCTGCCCCCTCCAGTGCTCTTGGGACATCATCATCCGAGTCCGGTTCCTCATACTGAACGATCTGTCGTGTAAGTCTCAAATAGTGAGTGGCCCATGCTGGCAATGGTTCATCCAGATTTATGCTTTCGTCCCGACCCACCCGATTGGCAGGGAAGAGGGATCCACTAAATCCAGAGAGTTGGCTAGTTTTGATAAGTTTGAAGACAATTGACTCGTTAATTCGAGTGCGCTGTATCAGTTGTTGGGACAGCTCGTGAGCTAGATCCGGTGCCACCATTGCATGGTTACGAATGGCGTGAACATAATCAACATGCTCATCGACCATAAAAGATAGAAGGCGCACAATCTCCACATTCAAGCGCCAAATTTCTTCTTTTGCCCGCTTAATCCCGAAATACAGGACCATAGCTTCGCGGTTGGCGGGTTGTGCCCACGGAAGGCTGCGGATGTCGGAGCGCGTATCACGTAGGAGGCCAAAGTCGGCCAGGGACACCGTTTCGATTACAGAAGCCCACGTAAGTTGGGGACGGGGAGGATTGAGCTGGCTCCCGGCGATGTTGTACTTGTTCAGTGCGATGCGGATAGCCTCTGCCCATGTCCGTAAGGCTTTGCTGATTTTTTCCCGCATCTTGTATCCTGTGTTTCGGTAAGTAGATGCCTAGAAAGTGGAATATTACGCACCAACACCACTCATACCTAATTTAGTCAACTCAAACAAGCGCTTGACTACTAGGCTTTCCAGTTTGTCAAGCGCAAGCTTATAGTTGCGCTCAGACAGAAGGACAAGGGCTTCTTCATACTTTGACGATCCTGGGCCCCAACGCTCGGCAATATCATGCTCTTGCTCGTGGTCACAAACCTCTTCCTCAACTAGAAGTACCCGTTCATGAGAAGCTCGGTAGCGACGCCTCACGAGAGCAATCTGTGGCCTCGCATATCCATTGTGCAGAATGTTGTAGTCGAGGCGTTGATATTCAAGTTTGGATTTCTCGGACTCATTTCTGTACGTGTGATCAACAAAAATGATACTGATCGGCGGAAGAACGTACTGGGTGTTACGAAGCTTGATCAACAGGTCCACGCACTCCATCGTGAGGGCAATCTCCGGCGGTTCGGACTTACGATCCACAAAATACTGCTTTTCATCATTGAGAAACTTCTCATAGTCTGTTGCACCTGTTTTCAGGGTTCGTTCGAGCTCCTCAAGCTGCTGTGTATTAATACTAATTTTTTCAATGGCTTGCCGGTAATTCTGGAAAATAAAATTGCCTGTTGAGAAAGGTGTGAGATGATTGCTGCAGAAATTGAAAGACCTACCAGAGCTCGCATGCTTGTCGAGGTCATGAAAGAAGAAGTGCTCATCAATCTGCTGCTGTCTGTGGAATGGCGAGCAGAGGCATGTGGTTGAAGCTAAATTATTGGACTTCGTGAAGGTGCGTTCACACTCTTCGAAATCCTCAAGCCCAACCCCTTCCACGTAGAGTGGATGCCACCCGATTTGGCACTCTCGGTTATGAGCGTGACCATGGAATGCCGGAACGACGCCCCGGAGCCGTAATGCAGCTGTCTTGGCCCCAATTGAACTTCGCTTGAGAGTTTTGAAAAAAGCACACATGATATCATAACCAAGTGCCTGGTCCTCGCCGTACGTCTCTAAGAGGTGATCACTGACAGCGAGAGGGTATTTTATTCTGTCAATAATTGTTAGATACGGACAAGGAAACAAGGATAAGAATAAAATACACACAGTTCACCGCTCCGGATCATATCACACATGACTAGGACATGCCTGTGGCGACATACAGACAGGAATATCCCAGCAATCGCAAAAAGACTAAACATTTTCTTCCTTGCCTCTGGCCCAGCAGCACGCCAGCGATCAACACAGGTATTGATGCACTTTGCGAGCTCATCAACTTCTGCACCTTCAAGTTCGTTGACATTCAGCCAAGCGATGTCTTCATCTTGATCATCAATATTGATCTCCGATAGCGGTGTGGGACCAGACTCAGGTAAATCGGCTACAGGTGCTGCCAAGGGCGCGATCGTGGGCACTGATGTGGCAGCAACCGCCGCTGGTTCTTTCGGAACAGGCACAGGCCTTGGTTTCTACACAGAATTAGTGCAATCCAAATGAAAATGAAGTTACTTACAGGCAATTTGGATGTCTCGACTTCATCTTTGAAACGATCCACTTGTTCGGATGTAATCCATCGAAGGGAGGTTGACTTGCGGTCATCAGTCCGAGGAGTCCCAGAACGGAAGGTCGCATCAACCAGTTTCAAGGAGTTATTGCCATCCATAGCCGCCAGTGCAGAGAATTTGAGGGGTGGTTCACCAACAGTTTTGCAAAAGCAGGGAGGACAGACATTTTTCATGTACCAGTCTTCCTCCCTCTTCAGTGCTTTCTGAACGCGCTCTTCGACTCCACGCAGGATGGCCAGATATGCGTCATATGCGTCGCTTAGCTGATCACGGAGGTACTTTTTGCGAGGAAGCTGAAGCTGGTGTCAGCTCGGTAATCATAATAATCTAAATTGCCCGACCTTATGGAGATTATTCAGTGTCTTCGAAAGCGCGTCCAAACTGAAGCGTGGGCAGACACGGTGGATCTGATGAAATTGCTCTAAGAATTCCAGAGGAAAGGCTATTACTGGGCTCTCAGGTGAAGAGCCCAAGTACCCGTGCTTGAGAAGGGTTTGGTTTGCCCTGGAGGCATCCTCTGTATGCGAGAACATCCGAAGCCCGGTTTCTTGATCAAAATATTTAGTCCCATCCAGAAAGCATAAATTTAGAATATACCTGAGAACGAGAGCACATTGAGCGGCCAGCTGCGTGTCTCATCAATGGCAGTGGCCCCATGTGCCTTGTACTGGAGGTAGGCATCGACCAGACGGTCCATCTGGACTCTCCATCTGTCAATGGTAAGCTGAACACGGTGCTTGCGCACACGAGAGTCGATCCGCCTGAATACGGAAAAGAGACATCAGATGCGCACCAAATTTACAATGGCTATCACATACTTGCAGTCATTAAACATTTCTTGGAATATGGCCTCACCGCCAGCATGACTCTGGAGGAAGGCCTCCTCACCTGGAGGAAATCGACCATACGCGGCTTCAATGTCCTCGTAGTCGTCGGCATCATCATATGTGATGTCCATAAATTGATATTGTGTGTCCCCACCATGGTCAACCTCTATAAGTTCCTGGCGCTGCTCGAAGTTAAGAGCTGCACTCCATAAGTAAGATAAAAGTGAACAGATCATGCCGGTTACTTACATGCAATTTGCGAGCTTTCTGCCTTCCGTTTTCTTGCGAGTTCTTTCCCGGTCCTGTTCGGCTTCAATGTGATTGGCTTGCTGGAGCGTCGGAAATTGGTTCCATACTTGACTTGGACTCCATTCGAGAGACCCTTCTTGGTCATAGTAAAGCTTGGAGCACTGCGACTGCTAATGCCCCAGATTAATTCGGTGCTCACAAAATGTTGATTGGCGCATTAACTGAGAGCACCCGTAAACGAGCGGGAGGCGCAACACAGTCCTAGCTCAAGTTGCAGATGTAAATTACTTCTAAATTTATATCTTAATACATGAGTACAAAATGTAATTGAGGCCGCAGAAATGAGAGCTGAGCAGAGAGACAGGGTTGCAGCAGGAAAGGAGCCACGGGCGTTTATCAGAAAGGGGATGTGAACTCAGCCGCATGCGACAGCGTGGGAGTGCGGACAGGGCGGGGGCGGGTGTAGCCGAATGTCCAACGCGACGAGCGTGCATCAGATGGCATGGCACGCAGCATGCGGGGATAGGATGCCGGGAGGGAAGAGCAACTGCGAATGGGCTGCAGCGTCGCATCGAGGCGATCGGGCGACAGGGGGGGTGTGTAAATGACGGGAGGTGTAAGCGACAGGGGGCGGGTGTAAGGGCGGGTGTAAGCGATGATCAGACACAAAAAGCACACCTCAGATGGGGCGGTGCATGGAGGCAGGGCGGCGGCAGGGCGGGAAAGTAGCGGGCGGGCACATCATAGAGTGGCGTGCAGAGCTGCATGGGCGGGTTACGGTGAGGAGAGGGTGGAGTGAACATGAAAAGTGGTGCATGCCTGACACATTGTAGTGCGGCGCATGGAGGCGGGGCGGCAGCAGGGCGGCATGGCGGGCAAGTAGCGTGCAGGCGCATCAAAGCGAGTAGGCGTGGGGGAATTTGCACCTATTTACGCGCCGTGGGTGTGAAGGCGCATCGATTATGCGAGGGCGGCGGCGGGGAGGTCGGGCGCGGTGGGCGGCGGGAGGTGGGTGGCGGGCGGTGGGGGCGGGGAGTCGACGGCGGGGGCAACGAGGGTTTACCTCCGTTGACAGCAATGCCGGGGTTAACCGGGCGAGAAGCTGTCTGCCTGATTGGGTTAATGCTGCTGATGCCGCCGAGTCCCACGGCACCACCTGCAACTGAGGATTTTTACAAGTCCTCTGGCACGGGTGGGTGGGTTGAACTGACGGGTAAGGGCCCAGGCCATTTTTGATACCGAGCAGATCGCCAAACATGATCAGATCATCCAGTCCAATCAGTTCCTATATATAGGAGGGGTAGGTGGGCATGGCACCTCGTTGTGTGTTTTCCCATGCCCTGCAGGCTCGTGCCTGTTTCCGAAGCCTCTCTCGTCTCTTCCATCTTTCCTCGCCTGATTTCCTTTGCTGCCGTGCTCTCGCACACCCAGGGGTATGGTGCGGCTGCATATCCCATCGTGGATGTCTCGCCAGGCGCCACGGTTTCGTCGCATGGAGGGGAATGTCCTCGCGGTCGGGTTGCCAATACTGGTCGGTTGTCAGTTGAGGGGCATCTCTTCCCGATGGGTTTATTCCCTTTTCGAGCGTTCGAAGGTGTTTCGGCCGAAAGAGGAAGGATCCGCGGTCGAGATTGGGCCCAAGGCATCGCGTCTGGGCATCGGAAGTTGCCGAATGAATTGGATCGGCGGTTTGTCATCGGTCTGACAAGTCCCGTAATTTTCCATATAGGGGCCATGTCCGGACGCGTTTTTCTTCCATCCCGACCTCCTCTGCTCCTTCGTCCTTCATTCCTGGCCAGATACACGTCCATCCTCCCGTCGCGGTTCGTGGCCTATTTTGGGTCGAAGCCGTGCCGTCCTGCCTCATGTTGGCAAATTATATTGCATACCCCATTTGGGTAAGAATATTCTGTGTCAGTTCTCCGCATCCAACTGAATGGTTGCTGCGGCATGACTCGACACTCGCTTCTTGGCTCTTACCACCACCATCGTCTAACTCCCCCCACCTGTGCATGCCTGTTGTTGACGACTTTTCCAACCCCGCCTTCGCCATCGACCGCCGCACCGGAGTCCCTGTCATTCATCGTCACTCGTCTCGCCCCCGTCTTCCCATTCACCCTGTCCAACCCAACTTCTACGTCCTCGTTCCCCCCGCTCCTTACCGAATCCACAAAATGTCCGCCTCCACGAAAAAGGGCAAGGGCAAAGCGACCGCCCCACTCTCTATCAGCTCCTCCTCAAGCAGCGACGCCCCGTCTCCGCCAAAACCGAGCCCGGTGTTCAGAAAGCGAAAAGATGCACCCGAGTAAGTTTTTCCTTTGTTCTTCTTTTCTCGTCCGATGGTTAATCGCTCGCTGCCTCTCTCTAGGTCGTCTCCTGGCCCAGCGCCTGGTGCTCGTCCCATTTCGCAGATCGCGGCAGATGTCGGCGACCCCTTGCATCGCGAGTCCAAACGCACCCGTATGTCGGAGTCGGACGGGGATGAGTCCTCCTCATCCGATTCCCTTGATCCCGCGTTCGAGAACACCCACCTTGACGGAGCTTTCCATCAGATAAACACCCGGGAGGCGCTCGGTTTCGAACCCGTCCGCGTCCACGAAGGTGACCGCCCCGTCCCAAATACCCGTCCAGATGGTGTCCTCATCGCCGAGGCCCGTCGTTTTACTGATACCGACCTCCTGGAGAGCGTTGTGCCTTCAAAATTCGGGTCCGCTGATTTCGTTGTGCCGGATAGCCCGTACCTGCCGCCAGTCTTCAATCCCGCCACGTCCGTCGCGACGCTGATCATCCGGGGGCGTGAATTCCTGAACACGGTCATCCTCCACGACCACTTATACCAGCTCATCGACCCCCGACACTTCCCCGTCCCGTCCGACGAAGAGCTCCTCCCGCCGCCCATCCTCGAACTCCCCGAGCCTCCGACTCCGCAGTATATTCCTTTCCCTCCCGACGCCACCGCCGAGGCGCTGGAGGAGAACTTCCACCGCAACAAGGAGATCTCGAAGCTCGCGGGGCAGGCCCACGCACGTTGAAAGTCGGAGGCCGTGGCAGCATTCGAGGTTGCAAAAACCGAATACCTCTCCCGCGTCGCGTCTCTCCGGCGCAAGTTCGATCGGCGGCGGGTCAAGGAGCACGAAGCCTGGCGAAAGCACGACGAACTCCGCCGCAAGATTTCGAACCATTTCTTGTGCGTCGCCCACACCTATCTCGCCTTCGCGGCGTGGCGCCTTGAACAGCACAAACGGGCACGCGGCGTTGCTGTTGCGATGCTGAAGGGTCCTCCAGGCCGCGCCGCCTCCGAGGTTTCGTCATTGACTCCCTCGCTGCCATCCGCAAAGAAGAAACCGTCAGGTCGTGTCGTCGGGGGAAAGGTCCTTCACTCGTCCAACACCAACCGTCGCGTTCCTGGCGCAGCCAACATCGTGGATTCCGATTCGCGGGATGCGGAGTATGTCGACTCGGGCGAGGAGGAAGCGGATGATACCAGTGAGGGTTGGGGGGTGGAGCCGGAACCGGAACCATCGTCGTCGCGCAAATCCGCACCCAAACGTCGTGGTGCCCGCAGCGATCCGGTGACCGATGAGCCCGACTTCGACGAATTCTGCGAGGAGGTGTACGGCCATGTCGTGATTGGATCGAGGTTGAAGAGCGGCACCCTGGCGAAGTTGAGTGGCCTGCTGTCGCGGAAGAAGTCGGACGGAACCGTCGTGACTGTGGCGGCGGATTCCTTGGAGGGTCGGCGTCTCGAGCACGTGCTTGAAAAGCGTGTCTGGCAGATCACGGGACCGTACATCCCCATCCATCGCGTCCTGGGGAATGGGAAGAAACTCCCGACAACCAACAATGGCTATCCGCTCTCTCTTACCCACCCGAAACTCGTCGCGGGTCTGGAGCACCACCACATCGGCGCGTCGTGTTACCCGCCCATCGCGTTTTTCATTCGCGGCGCGGTAAGTCCTTTCGCCCCTATCTTCCCCTTCTTTCGTTCCTAACCTTCTTTTTTCCTCCAGGGATGCACCCATTGCTTCGAGAACGACCTCACCTGTATCCGCCAGATCAAGGGCCACCAGTTAAATCGGTCGTGCATCGAGTGCGCGCGCCACGGCAGCATGTGCGTCCCCGTCAAAATGTTCGGGGATTTCGATTGCTTGTATACCAGTGAGTTTTTGTTGGTTCTTCGTCTTTCCTTTTGCTGACTCTCCCTCTTCAGACCACATGCTGATCCAGGTCAACTGCGATTACTTCTTCGTCGACCAGCACCACCGCGGCGCCCTTTTCGAGAAGATCACTGGGCAGCGCTTCACCAGCCCGGCTTTTAGCTCGTGCCATCCCGTCTTTGGCGATACTGGCAACGCCGGAGTCCTCGATCGTGACGACAAGGGCAAGGCCCTCGAGAAGATCTCGTCGGATGCGAATGGTGAGTCGTCCCCCTTCTCCCATAAACTTTTGGTGCTGACCACCCCTTCTTCTCCCTAGATGTCGATTCTGAAATGCGCGCACCGAGTCCATGCCTTTCTCGCGAGAAAACGCCCCTGCCGGTTGCGGGACCGAGTCGCTCAAGCCTGAGCCACCCGCCACCGGCGCGTCAAGACTCTCTGCAAGCACCGCTTTCGCCGCCTGCAGTCGCGCAGACCTCCCCGCTGCAGCATTCGTCGCCGGCGCGGGTTGCGTCTCCCAATGTCCCGCCGGTGGAAGTCTTGGCGCCCCCTTCGTCGCCGGTGTCGTCGTCACCCACGAGGCCCGTAACTCTGCAAGTGACGTGCCCGCGCGTGCGTTCTCCGCCACCGCCCGTCCTGCCTTCCGGAGTCGGTACTGTGGGCGCCCGTTTCGAATGGCCGGGCTCTGTCGCGACGGCTCACGATTTCTTGGCGAGCGCATTGCCGGAGGTTTTTCCTGTCCCTCCTGGCACGTCGAGTGCGCCCGACGCTATGCCGATGGATGTCGATTCGTCGCCCGCCGCTCCCGTCGTGGCTCCTCCGCCACCCGTTACTTCGTCCGGAGTGCCAATCATCCCGTTCTGCTCCTTCCTCTCCGGCACCTTGTGTTCTCCGCCGCCCGTGGGACCTCCGTCGCAGCTATTGGCTTCAGCGTTGAGCAGCCCGGTCGCGGCGCATGGACCTGCTCCTTTCAACAGGAGCTCGTCTTCGCTTTCTGGTGCGCTGGGAGGAAATGGAGAGGGTTCGCGCTCGAACTCGGGATCGGCATGGGGGAGCATGTCGCGTGCTGTGTCGGATGGTGTCTGAGTCGGGGTCTCAGGTTTCGTGGGCTCTGGGCCTTGGATGGCGCGGTGTCATGGACGTAGTCCCATTTTTCGTTTTTTGTATATCGTATATCCAGTCCGAACTGGCCAAGCGGCGGCTTGGTTTCAGGAGGATCCTAAACCCGCCTAATTTGTGTTGCCTTTTTGCTGTCGGACAATGTCGTAGTGGCCTGTAGGGCCTGAATAAATATGTCTTTTGTTGGTCGAACTTGTGTGAATTAAGTTGGGGGTGAGCGCGATTCGGGTGTCGGTGATGCGACCAGGAAATGATGCATAAAGCCACGTGATGGTGTTTTGACGCGAAAATCGTGAGTCGGTCACTGATCGGGCCGTCGCACCCGGTGGCTATCTTCGAGCAGACGTCGCGCCTGGTACTATTGCGAAATGTCGAAGTCGATTGTCGAAAGTACTTGTGCAGTGGTTTCGATGAGAGAATTATCATTTAACCACTGCACTAAGTACATTTCGTAGTATAGGAAGGGAATCGAGAGTTGGAGATGAAAAACGATGAGTTGCCGTGCCGTTGGTGGTCGAGTTCCGTTTTGGGAAGGAAAGGCGTCGCGCCTTTTCCCCTTGATATTAGTTTTTGGGCTGCGGTGCCGATTGCCCTTCGTGCAATCTTTCCACAGCATCGCCCCAATGAGGTTCTACCTCTTTGCGTTTCCTGGGTGGTGCCTTCTCCTCTAGAAAGGAGGTAATTGGTCCGCGAATTCGGGATCGTAAGTGATATGGGATGAGTCGGAATGTGGCTGTGGGATTTTGGAGACAGCACCATTGAGTTCTGCGATGATGTAGGAACCGTCCGATTTTTGTTTGGCCACAACCATGGGTCCGGTGTACCGCGGTTTGGCCTTTCGAGACCATTCGTTTTCGATGGCGGAGTTCCTCAGAATCACGAGTGATCCTGGTTTGAAGTCGTAGTCAACAATCTTTTTGAGATTGTCCTTTTCCCATCGCCTGACGCTGAGGAGCCGCGCCTCATAGACTTGGGATTTTATGAGTGCCAACTCCTCTGGTCGTTTGAGAAGGTGTAGCGCCCGGGTCGCAATCATGTCTTCGTCCGACAATTTCTCCCCGGTGGCTGCCATCATATACGTGGCTTCGGCAATGTCGAACGGGAAAAGTGGTTCGACTCCGTGGCAGAGGTAGTACAGAGAATATCCAGTGGACTTCTGGATGGAGACGCGCTCCACCCAAAAGACATAGAAGATTCTCTCCGTCCACTTGCTGAGGTCTCCTTCGCAGGCCTTCGAGACGGCTTCGCGAACGTCGTAGTGGCATCTCTCGACTGGTCCATTCACGCGTGAGTTGTAGCCGGAGATTTTTATGTGATGGATGTTGTATTTGTTGGCGAGCCAGGTTATGGCTTTGACCCATGGCCCGCCGTTATCCGTCACGATTTCCGCGACGGCTCCCCACCTGCACAAGACTTCTTCAAAGATGAAGCAGCCTATGGTGCGCGAATTTTCCTCCTTCATCATTCTCCATTCCGCCCATCCGGTCATTGAACACCTCGCGTGTGCCAGGGCATTAAAGCCGTTCGAGTTAGGCAGCTTCATGGTGTCAGCGTAGACTTTGTGGAAGAGTGGGAGTGGAATTGAAACGGTGGGTGGTATGTTGATTCGTTTCGTGGACCGGAGTTGGCATTCGTGGCATGTCTTTAAGTACCATTTAAGGTCTTTATCCAATGGCGGCCACCAGAATCGGTCCATGAGTCTGCGTTGTGTGATGAAAAATCCTCTGTGGCCGAGTTCATCGTGAACTTCCTTCAATATTCGTCCGCATTTTTCCCTTGGTAGAACCAGTTTGTGTTCTCCCTTGGGGTCCCTTCTCCATAATATGTCGTCGAGGAGGAAAAAGTCGCGGCATCTCCGTACGAATCGTTCGTAGGTTCTATTGTCCATTCCCTCGGGACGTGTTCTGTCCTCCAGAAATTTTCGATAAGAAGCCAATTTCGCGTCGAGTGTTCGTGCAAGGTCGGAGCGTGGTATGGTGTATTCCGTGTCGTCGATTTGTGTCGCTAAAACTTGAACAACCGTGACGGTTTGTTTTGGAATCTCCTTTTTGGGAAAGGCAACACCAGGCGTCGCGGCGAGTGGTCTCCCGTTTATTGTTATGCCTGTCAGTGGGAGGGTCTCCAGGACCAATTTCTTCTTCACCCTTCCCCAATTCATCACCTGAATGGAAAACCCGCAGGCTTTGTCGATCCATTCTTCGACATCGCTTTCCTCCTCAGGGTCATCCGCAGCGCCTTTCCTTCGCGAAAGACTATCTGGAGCGTGCGTTACCCCGGGGGTGTGCTCGAGTTCGAAGTCGAATAGGAGTATGGCGGCGATCCATCGATTTATCGTGGCGTTTGGTTGGATGTCGGGGTTTTTCAACATGCCTTTTATGTATTTGGCGTCGGTTCGGACCAGCAAATTGGGGGCTCCAACGAGGTAGAGTCGATAGGCGCGGAGTGCATGGAATAACCCGTACAACTCTAACTTTGCCTGGGAATACCGGGACTCGCATTCGGTCCAGGTGATGGACCCAAACCGCGATGGGTACTCCTTCCCATCTTCGCCAACCTGGTATAGGATGAATCCAACCGCGATGTAAGATGAGTCCACGGATAAAATGACATGTCTGCCGGAGGCGTAATCGATTTGTCGAATGGCTGGTGATTTTATGAGGAGGTGCTTCAACTTTTCCATCGCGTCCTTTTCTTCGGCCTTGAATTTGAACTCAATTCCCTTCCTGGTGAGGTTCACTAATGGTTTGGCATGGGTAGCAAAATCTTTTATGAAGATCTGCATGAGTCCCAGCGTCCCCAAAAATGCTCGCACATCGGTAAGGTCTTCGCAGTCGGGCCAGTCGTGGATTTTCTGGACTTTGGATTCGTCCGGAGTCCTTCCCTCTGCGCTGCACATATGCCCAACCACTTTTATCCTCGGGACCGCGAAAAAGGACTTTTTCGCGTTGAAGGTCCCGCCGGCGTGGCGGATTCGTTGGCAAATGCGGTTCACATTTTGGAGGTGCTCCCAAACGAAGCGCCGTATCCCAGGATTCTCCTTGATGGTCTCGTACGACTCATCCTCGAGGAAGTAGTAGCTGTCCCCTCCTTTAACCGGTGTGTCGTCCACAAATGGTTGCGTAACGTGGGGGATTTCATCTTGGAGGATGAAATTGACGTCCCCTTGCTGAACCTGTACTGCGTTGGTGTATCCTTGGGGAAGTCGTGTCAATCTGAGCGTGCCGAATGGTCCTTGGAAGGTGGTGAAATCCCGAGACGCCACGTCTAGCATGCGATGATCGAACCCAATGAAGAGGTTGAACATGCCGTATATGACGCGTCCTCCGAAGGACTCCGCATATACTTCGACGATGGGTGGACATCCTGCGTCTTTTATCACCACCGCGTTTAACGGCTGGAGATTATGGACAAGGCGGAGGGAGCCGTTTTGTTTGGGAACCATGAACCAGTTGCTCCGGTAGGATGAGCTGGATGGTTCATAGACTCCGCTCTCGATTTTCCCTCTGATCATCTTGATGACCTCGTCCCTAATTCCTGGTGGTATAGGAATATTTCGCTCCTGCCACGGCGTGTGGGCCAGGACGGGAATTTTGATCGGTTCGAAATAGTCCTCCCGGAAATGTTCCCTCTCTGTTTCGTCCCATGCGAACACCATTTCCTGGTTGCGGATTAGGTCGTGCACCAATTTCTCCTCTTCTGGTTGGAGGAATCCTTCCGGGTTAATGTTCATCTCTATCGCCCTTTCCACCGTGTACTGCTCGCCATTTGTGAGTTCTGGCGGTTGTGGGTTCAGTGGCAGCATGTCTTCAAGTGGATCGGATGGGAGCCTTCGAACGATGCGAAATTCCTCGGGCAAAGTCGTCGCGACTGAGTGGACCCGATTCGCCACAGGTTTGTACTTTTTGCCTGCTTTCTTCTTCGTCTTCGGCTTCTTTTGCTCTCCAACGTCGATACTCATATCCACGAATACCCTGGAAATGTTGTCATAGTCGTAGGATTGGGAGAGACAGTACTCCAGGTACCGTGGCGATATCTCCCAATGTGTGGTCTGGTCGTGAATGAAAATTGGCCAGCAATGTGTCGTGTTAGTCCCCTCGGGGGAATATAAGATGAGTGGCGATGTCATGCGGTGGAATGAGAAGCCTGGAATGATAGTATTCGAGTCGGCTAGGCGTGACGCCTGTCCTTCCTTTTTCGTATTCTTGTTTCCCGATTGGGAAACCCGTTGAGCCGTGGCGGCTGGTGAGCCTGTTCTCCATGTGTACGTTGATGCCATGTGGGTTTCGGGAGTCGCAGCAACAGGGCCGTGCTCCCCTAGGCAAAACCCACTTTGCCGATCTTGAATATGGAGTAAGGGTTGACCTCCGTGACGCTTTCTCGAGCTGGTTTCTTCCGTGTTGGTACGGTAAGGACCTTTCCGGTGTTAGGGCAAGTGAGCGTAAGCTCCTGCATTCCGTCGGCTCTGTCCTTTGTGTGGCATTCGGTGAAGCGGAAAAATGGGCGTCCCACTAATATGTTGAAGGGCGCGCCATCCACAACGTGGACTTGGAGTAGTAGATCAATGTCTCCCATGGAGAATTTGAGGTTCTCCACTACCCCAGTGGTCACGCTTGTGTTAGAGTCCGCTGACTCCATTGTTAACACCTTGTCAGGAGCGAGGGACACTCCCAACTCTTGCCAGACGCTGCGGTTCATCGCGATGATTTCGGATCCTTGGTCCAGTGTGCATGCAATAGTGTGGCTGTCGTTAACCAGCATATCGAGCACCCGGAGGGAGTCAATGGGGGAAGCCGTTAAAAGATGGCCTTTGAGATCCTCCTGCCCTTGGTATATGAGCATGGGCGCCTCCTGCATTTCCCCTGTCTCTTCCACCGCGATCATGGATGTTTCAACCATGGGAATCCGTTTAGTGACCGTGTTTTCGCGGTAGTATTTCCTGAAGTCTGCGGAAATGGCGCAGAGTTCTTTGTTGGAAATCGTGATTTGCGCATCAAGCGCCCTGTCGATGACTTTTTGGACCAGGTCCGGATTCTCGATGTTCAACTGGTATTTGAACGCCGGCATCTGTGGTGGTCGAGATGCTGCGGCCGGGTGCGATGTTTCGGGAATAGCCGCCACAGCTTTGGTCGGAAGTGTCACGCCTGTGTTGCCTTTGGTTGGCGCGGGTTTATTCGCGTCGGTTGGTTTAATCGCGGACGCCTTCGGCTTCTTAGCTGTGGCGGGTTTCGTCGTCTCGTTCTCCTTTTTCCCCCTGGTTTGGGTGAAAACCTGCCCATCCGTTTCTTTGTCAGCCTCTGGCTCATAGTTTGGGTCCGGGACCTTCCCGAACGCCATGGTTTGTACCGGAGCGGTACTCTCGTACGTCATGGCAGCGACCTGGTGTGGCGGTTGGTCCCTTTCGAACGTGGGAGCCTGTGCGGGCCTCTCCGGGAGCGGCGCCTGGACATGGTTCAGCGGGTTCTGTGCCAACCATTTGTCAATCCTATCCACCAGATTACGTCCTTCGATGAATCTCGGAACGAATCTGCCAGTTGGGAGCACGATTTTGAGGGGGTTGCGGGTACGGTTGGCGATAGGTAGATGGTGGCTGGTTCTGTGGGGGAAAATATGGCGTCGCGGGTTGATTTTCCAATGTGGTCGCATTATACATCGGATAAGTCGTGCGGACCTGTTGTTGTGGATATGTGTGATTTTGGGCGAACGCGCGAGTGAGTGATGCCATCTCAACTCGGATCTGATTTCCTATTTGGGATTCCATCTTGCTAAATGCGTCGTTTAGATCAACCATCTCCTTTTTAATGGAAGAGGTGTCTTCGTTCGCATCGGTGATGAGTGGAGGCCCATCGAGGATGTATTCCGCCGCCGTGGACATCTCGGAAAGGAGATATGGCATGTCATTGGGGTGATCATGATGAATGATTTGAAGCCGCCGCAGCAGCTTCTCCTTGAAATCGTTCTTCAATCCCTTCATGAACAGCCTCCTCCCTTCGAGTTCCGACATTTTTCCTTTTTCCGTTAAATGCTGGAGGATTTTCTTGAAAGTGCGGTGGTATTTGGAGAAATCCGTGGTGGTGGTGACACACTTTACAACCTGTGATGCCACAAGGTCATCGAGATCGTTGGCTGTGTATCGTTTTCCTCTGTCAGCTCCGGGGTAGAGGGTTACTAGTGCAGTTTTGAAGGCTGCCCAAGTAATTCCCCTGACCGGCACCACTCCTTTCCATAGTTGTTCATCCTCTGTGTCAGCATAGCGCATGGCTAATTTGACCTTCTCGTCGTCCGTGTCCCTGTCGTGAGAGATGGCCAATTCTTCGACATCCTCGAAGTATCTGGCGAGGGATACTGGCTCGCCATTGAATGCTGGGGCTCCTCGTGCGGTTCTACCAGGTAGAGCCTTGGTTGTCATCTTTTTAGCTGGGGGAGGCGCGACGACTTGTTGGGTGATCGGAGAATCTGGGGTAACGGGTGGTGAAGGTGAATGGCTTGACTGAGTGTGCGACGACTCGGTGATTTCTAGTGAGCTTTGGGGAGATAGGGTGATGGTATCCGAGTCGGTGGATATTCCTGGCCCGGTAGGCGCGGCGGGTTCGGTGGTGGAAAGCGAACGTTCGGGGGCTAATGTGGTAGCTTGCGACTCTGGAAGGTTGTCTACCTCTGTATTGGTGTCGGGTTCGGTGAGTGGGGATAGTGGCCTCTCAAGGGATGATGTCGAAGAGGTGACGGGATTAGTGTAATGTGTGGCGAGTACGCTACCGCTCCTGGATGCGGAGTCTGCTGGTAGGACCTTTCGTACGATGAATTTGGAGTTAAGTGAGCGCAGGTGTGCGCGTTGGCTGCGGTCCCTGGCTGATTCTGCTGCCTTCTTCTCTTTTTCGGTATCCACGGTTAACGGTAAAAACCCCCTACGTCGGTCACCAGTTGAGAGGGAGACTGCGGCGTCTGTTTGGAAAACGGTGTTCCAAAATTGACTTGTTCTTCCTCTGGGGGTTTTCTTGTTGACGTGTGGGTCGAAAGTTAGTGAGAAGAGGTGGTCAAACAGAGTTTGCCCGTGGGGTCCTGTGGGAGGTCAAAAATGGGGGATAGTGTGAAAAATACCTTGTTCAGATGGCACCCTGCTGGCGTGCTTCGATCCGAGACAATATTCAAGTCTCCGCTTTGTCTTTCTTCTATCGCCTTTCCCCTTTGATCCTGATGAGAGTTGATACAACTGGCTTTCCCAAAGGTGGGATAACCGCGACGGCTTGACGAGGGCCTATAGGCTCAACATGGGTCGGACTCGTGTGGTGGGCGTGGCGACTCGGCGTTGGTCTAGGTGGTCCGCAATTTGTGTGAGATGCCTTGGTCATTCCTCTCTGCGTCAGCAGTGGTTTTCGATGACAAGGGAGCGGTTTAGTGTGGGTCAGACGTTCAGTATGAACCGTCTAGAGGATGAGTGGTGAAGTGTCTTGCGACAAGTTAGATGGTTAGTGTGTGTGTGTGTGTCAACGATGTATTGGGGGATTGGTTTACACTAGAGAACTAGTGGGGGAAAAACCGCTCCGAAGTTGAGTGTCTACTGCCTAGAAACCCAGGTCCTTTTATACCTTCGTGAATATCCCCTTTGGAGCATCTCTACATGTCCCCAGTCCGCTTCCTCGGTGTTCCAGCCCATTCCATCGTGTTTCAGTCAGTCCCGAGCTGACTTGAACATTGGGAGGTGTCGCGGTTTATTGCCTTTTTTGGACCATATCTCGTCGAGAGGTGGCGGCTGGCGAACCTCTACCTTCCTAATCCGTCCAAAGTTCGTTCAGGCGTGACGGTTGGCAGCCGAATTTGGGTGAAACGCGTGCGATGTGTCAGGTCCGATGTTTCGGAGCATGTGGTACCTCGCAGTCGTCAACCTCGTTATGGCCAAGGTAGTTCCCATGTGCCAATGGCGAAACCAGGCGCGACGCTTGGTGTGATGAAATCCGAGTCGCAGCGACCTGGTGTGTGTTGTTGGACGTGTGAGGGGTATATCGAGTGTAGAGGCGTCGCGTCTGGTCTATCGTATCCGCTGGGGCGTACACAGCGCATGTGGGAGCCCCACAACGGATGGTGGCACGCCTCCTTGTGGCCCCTCATATGGAAGTTGGGGATGAAGAAAAACACGTTCGCCTCGGGGATTTTCAGGTGCAGGTACAGTGTATACCCGGCGGTTGAGCCAACATTTTGATTTTAGTCCCCTGTTCTCAAATTTCAATGTTTTTGGCTGATCTAAGTTAGCGATAGGATAGAGTAGCATCTGGAAAGTGTACTGACGGAGTTATACAATATTCTAAATACATTAGAGCTATAATTTATGCAACTCATGACGTTGCCCCAAATGTCACAAAACCCGGCACTTGAGCCAAGCATGTGACATCCCATCAATCCCCAATCTCATTGTCGATTACTCATTGTCTGTGTCTGTATCATCGTCCTCTGGCTCGGAGATGGATTTCTCGACCACTGGGGGCTTTGGTTTCTTCTCCTGCACCGGCTTCTTTGGCAAATCTTTCCTCTTACACCCCTCCGCAAGCAGCTGCTTGCACCGCTCCTCCCATGCCGACACAGCAGCTGTGTGCTCAACCTGGATCTCCTTCCACCGCTTCTCCCGGGCCTCTTTCACAGCCTTTGCAACCTCTTGATCCCCAGCCCTCTGCACCTTCGCAGCAGCCTCCTCCTCTCTCTCACGAGCGGCCTGTGCTGTCTTTTCAATCCACTCTGGTGCCGTAAGATGCCGACCCATCCCCCCCATCGAAAGCTTCGTGTGGTTCGTCTTTTTCTTGTTCTCCTTCTTGTTGAGAGCCTGACTCTGCTTCTCCACAAATAGATTCTGCAGGACGATTGTTCCATGGGCCGACTCAATCCGTCCATGTCCAGCAATTTCATGCTGTCTCGCCAATGCAAGGTTTGCTCGCATTTTCCCCGCAGCCTCAAGCAACTGACTTTTGGTCATAGCACCGAGGTTCTCATCTGTCACCTCCAGCTGGGACCAATCGGGCTGCGCCAGTGCGGGCGGACCTTCCAGTACTGGGGCTGGAAGCGAGCTTAAGGAGGTAACAGAGGCCTGGGAGACTAGGAAGCTGCCTGACGATGTGCTGCCCAGTGCGCTGGTCATCATCCGCATGCGTTTCGAAGGTGTGTACAATGCAGGATCAATCATCGGATCTCGTGCACGGCGCTGAGGTGTGACGGGCTGACCACTCCCTCCAGGTACTGGCATGTGGGTGTCTTCGTCGAGATCAAAGGCAGTGGGGATGTGGTGATGGAAGGATGCCATGACGGCGCGAACGGGGCTGGGCTGCAGAAGCGGGAATGCACCTTTGACAGACGTAGCCTCTGCAGGCTTCATCTGCGCAGGTTTGATGACACTGCGGTCAAACGGTACACACTGGTTACACGGAAAGCAGCTTTGATTGAGCTTTCCGTGAATGCCCGCAGGTACGCCTTTCCAAATACTTCCGTGAAATTGGCTTTGCTAACCTTGCGGCGATGCAGATCTTCAAATGCCTCGATTTCCTCTTTCCAGATGTGCTTCATTCTCGCAAAGCAGACGACATCAAGGCCCTGAAGTGCGTGGGTGCAGTGGGGTGGATAGCCAAGGACGATGATATTGTTAGCCTCCGCGTATCGCAAGAACTCCAAGGTGTGATGGGAGCTGTGTCCATCTAAGATGATAACGCGGGTACGTCCCTCCGCTTTCTCCTTTGTCTGCTCGTCGAAATCCTTGATCAGCCAGTTCACAGCAATCTCGCCATCGGTCCACCCATTTTCAGACACGCAAATGCTGATAGGTCCATCAGTCTAATTCTATTCACCAAGGTGTGTGACTTACGATGCTCCGGACACATTGTTCTCACCGAATTTGGTCTGCATGTTCTTCCCCTTGTAGATGATGGTCGGGCACAATTTTGTTCCGTCGGCGCAAATGGTGACGATCGCCATAACATTCTCGCGATCTGCACTGCCCTGCTTGTGCTGGACCTTGGTCCCCCGGCATCCCACCACACGCTGCCTCCCCTGATCCGATGGCGGGAACCCACTTTCATCCATTCCGTAAATGTCCTCCTTTCAAATGTCTTTGTCGGGGATAAACTCCTTTACTAGGTCAAACCAGTGCTCCACGGCGGCAGAATTCAAGCTCTGAGCTCTCTGTGTGTTGAGAGCTCTGCTCCAGTGAGTCTGCAGCTCATCATTGTGCCTTTCCAAGAAACGATGGACCCAGTTTGATTCCGGGTCAATTGTTTCTCCACCGCGACTCTTTAGGATCTCGTTCGCGGCGACAACAATAGCCCGCAGCTTCATGGGGAACCCCCGATCCGCTGACATGAGAATGTGATCAACAAGGACGCGCTCCTCTGGCGGCATCAGCTTCTGTCACGTGGCAGCTGTCTCCGTGATTCCTTTCCCTCCATTGGCCCGACGACAGAGGGTCTCCTTGTCCACGCCATTTCTCTCGGCAATTACGCATAAGGACTCCTGCAGCTCCTTGGCTTTGAGCGCGTTATGCTGATATTCCTCAACAGCCCTCCTCATTGCAACATCTTTCTTCTTCTGCTTCAATTGATTCTGAGCAGCTTTAGATAGTGCATGGACCATGCCGACGCGTCTTTAGAGTGTTCTAGATGCAGTAGGAAGTGGACGCGTAGAATGATTCTGTCAATGTCACGCTGTTATGCCACGCATCAAAGACTGGTGGTTTTCTCACCCACTTTAACTCCAAATCACTCACCGTGGCTGGCCGAAATGTCCGTAAGATGCCTATAAGTAGTGTAGGGCCCAAAAAGCGGCCGACAATGGACACATTTTGGGCCAGTTCGGCTGGTTAGAAATTTTAGTGATCAAAAATGATTGATCTCCACTGTAAACATGTCTGGTGTTCACGCATTTCTATCTCCACTTGTTCAATACATCAGAATAATGTACTCCATATATCTACTGACTTTTCTCTCAGAGGGAAAAGGATTTGGGGCAGGGTAAATATATTTCTTAATTTGGCTCAACCAGTGGGTGTGGCTCAACCGCCGGGTATACACTGTACTCTGGTAGTAGCCGCATGCGATTCCAAAAATTGTGATAGTACTGACAGGCAATATCATAGGTGAGCACTAGCCATAAGACGTCGTATGTCCTAAGCGAAGAGAAGAGGATCCAATCCATGTTATAATAACTACAGCCCCCATGTTTAGAATCCATGCCATTCAGGGCAATAATAAACAAACAAACGCACCGTTCTCCCTTTTGCAAGTCTCCGATCCCATTCGGCCGCCACATGTTATGTCTTGTGCAAGTGACGCCTCCGACACCCGATGTACGTAAACCATTTATACGTTTCACATTTGCTAGAAACATAGCCTGGAAACCCGAGCAAGAACTAATCTAATCGGCCCATCAGCTCTCGCCATCCACCATGCCTTAAAACGCTCACCTCCTCCTCCGACACATAATTCTTGACGTGCTCAATATACGGCGGCCGCTCCACGAAGTATGCGAGGCCTTGCCCCAGTGTCAGATCTCTCGAATCACTTGACACTATGCGCTCCTTCAATCGGAAATTCACATCTGCGCCATGATGTGCATAATATTTAAATCTAACCTCGCGCACGTCAGCAACGAACACCCCTCTCAAGTACCTCCATTTCACTCATGCAGTCGCTGCCGGCTCTCTCTTCCAATCCGGCAGAAGGTTTATCTCCAGCTGTGGACACGCCAGACACAGCAGCGCGAGTCCCCCAAGCGGCGTGCCCTCTATTCCTGTCGGGTCATGCGCACGCCCGAATCGCTTGAGCATCCGAACGTTTCGCCATTGGCGCACCGTGCGCATGAAGGGGCGGCAGCGATCCTGCCGAGCCTCAGTAATATTCACCACCAGCAAACAACCTTTCAACGTACCGGCGGCGGGTTTATTGTTTGAAATTGCCGCAGAACCTCGAACGTCGAGGATGTCTGCGGGTCCAAAGGCATCGCTGGCCACCAACAAGACCGCATAAGCTGGCGCCAGTGGTCTACTTCTTGAGTTCCACACCTGCAGAAGTCCACCGAAACTGAATGGATACCGTTTGTGTGGATCACTGCCATTTTCCTCATATTTGGCTCGCGTGTCGCACAACGCAAACCCGGTGCATGTCCCAGCTGAACCATGAGCCCCATTTCCTGTAGCGACGTGCATTTAAATTCCGTCCCAGTCCACTCCTGCAAATATGTTAACAAATCTCACCGCCTCAAAATATATCTGCGTACCTCCATCCAATGAAGCGGATTTGTCTGGTGCGCTTTAATGTGGCAAGTCCTACACATGAGCTCGCCCCCGAAACATTGCTGGTCTCTACAGCGATATTGAGACCCTCTGAGCCCACAGTGCCGGCAAGTCTCGCCCCAAAGTTGGGCTGCGCCTCGGCCTTCTGCGCACAAAAATTTGTCCAGATATTCGGACCTATATAGGAGCCAGGTTCGCAAGGGTATGTCCTACACAAATGGTAAGCAGATCTCTGTAAAAGTCATACTCCACCCACCGAATTCTTGTTTCGCACCGGGACCACGTTCACCCCAGCCCTATCACCCTCATCTACGTTATCCACTGGGAATCCGTCGTCCCCCAGCATGTAACTGCTGTCCAAGCCATCCAGAGCGGCCTCGGCTGCCTCATCCGCTCCGTACGTTGGTTGCGCCGCAGACGCAGATCCCAAGACCGTAATCTTTGCCTGGACGTGGCGGCCATCTGAGGAGACCCCAAGCTCTTGTGCTATTGCCGGCTGATGCGTGTAGAGCGCAGGCGCCTTCCCTTTCCCTGTCAGCTTGCGTTTAAGGCCCCGCGACAGAGCCCCCCCGCGTCCAGAGTTCGCCATTCAAACTGGCATCGCAAAAGTGATTGCATGTGCTCGCAGAACTTCATCCAAAACCACCTACCAAATCCCATCATTGATTCAATGCTCCATCTCTCCTTCGCTCGCAAAGGACGCGGTACATAAATTCACACCACTGCTTGTTTACATTCTCACCAGCCTCCTTTTCAGCCCTATGCCTGTGCCGTGCGCGACTCGCCGCGCTACTCACCACGAGACACACTGCAGACAATGCCAGGTATACTGACCCAGACATACCCTGAGTATATTCTAAATAAACTCAAAATACACTCAAAGTATAGAGGTTCAGTATACTCTGAGTATATTCTCAATATGCCTGAGGTATGCTTAAGATATACTGACTCAGTATATTCTGAATATACTCAAAGTATACTGAAGAGTATTATTAAAGTATACTGAGTCACCTGATTCACAGTATACTGACTCAGTATACTTCGATCATATCAATAATACATATTGCTATATAAGGAAGGTTTAGGAGAAAGTAAAGACATGCCAAAAATGGGAATTCTGAATGAGGAAATATCAGACATGAGGAAATATCAGACATGAAATGACATGACATGACATGACAGACATGACAGACAGACATGACAGAAAGACAAGACAAGACAGACAAACATGTACAGACAGATAGACAGACAAACAAGACAGACAAGACAGACAAGACAGACAGACAGGACAAACAAGACAGACAGGACAGACAGAACATGACAAAACATGACAAAACAGACAGACAAGAAAGACAAGACAGATGTGTAGCAAAGATACTTCTATAGCACATTTGACATGTTGAGTTTGCAGTGGAAGGTCACATGTTTGTATGAACTGATTACCAAGCTGAGAGAAATACTATAGTCTTGGTTGAGTTGTCTGGTCCATGTGGGTTGCAGGGTGAGAACATTGTGTATCCAGCCACAGAGTGGAGGAGACATGTGGGATGCCACAAAATGAATTTGATGTTCACCAGAGGGTGGGAAAGGTTTGTAATTTGCTTGTCTGGCTGAAGTGGGTGAAATTGAGTCTTGTGACCCAATTAAGAAATGTCCACCAAGCTTGTACAGCTTGTCCTACATCCTGCAGCAGTGTGGAGGAGATGTGTAGGATACCACAATTAATTTGATGGCCACCAGAGTGTGGGAAAGGTTTGTAATTTGCTTGTCTGGCCCAGGAGATACCTCCAACTGTTCTCACCTCAACTCAGGTTGGGCCAGAAGGTGAAAACTAGTTGTGGTCAGATCAACAGCTTTACTTCTGGTGCCAGCCCAAGCTGGGGATTGAGTGTAGTCAGGCAGGTGCATTATAATAATCAACATTTTCTGGACAAAAGAAATGCCCCCACCAGGGTTTGAACCCAAGGACAGATTACATAAGCATTATTCACAACAAGCACCATTACCACTACACCAAAGCAGCAATTTCTGTGTTCAAGTTAGGTAGTGGCTGCAGCCTGATCTTAACAATATGTTGATTTTGATGGGATTTTTTCTGGGCTTGTTTAGGCCTTCACATTGTGATGCTTCTAGGAAAAGTAGTCAAGTGCTTGAAGAAACCATTCAAAGTTGGTTAGACCAAATTAAATATAATTGTAAGTGACCTATGAATCTGGGTACACAGGAGGAGTAGTTAATCTGTTTTCAGTCAAGCAAATTGCAAGCCTTTCCTGGCTGCTGGTTGCCATCAAATTAATTTTGTGGCAGCCCAGACATCATTCCCATATTGTGGATACTTGCACAACACACTCATTTGGCCAGACAAGCATATTACAAACCTTTCCCACCCTCCAAATTAATTTTGTGGCATCCCATACACCTCCTCCACACCGCCACAGGATGTAGGACAAGCTGTACAAACTCGGTTGATATTTCTGAATTGGGTTGCAAGACTCGATTTCACCCACTTCAGCCAGACAAGCAAACTACAAACCTTTCCCAGCCTCTGGTGGAGCTCAAATTAATTTTGTGGCATCCCACACACCTCCTCCACACTGCTGCAGGATGTAGGACAACCTGTACAACATGGTTTTCGATTTTGCCCCCCTTGGCCAGACAAGCAAATTACAAACCTTTCCCAGCCTCCACTGGACCTCAAATTAATTTTGTGGCATCCAGTGCACTTCCTCCACACCACTTTGTCAGAGACTTGAAGTTCTGGCTAAAAATTTACCGGTTAAATTAATACCAAGTAAATTTATTATAAATGTTCGACGGGGAAGCACTGTAATTTGTTACTTAAGGAGGGAGATCAAATTGATGAGATCAAACTTGGAAGGTTCCTTATTTGGAAATGCTGGTTCAAGAAAATTCTCGCAGGTTAAACTCCACAATAGGAGCTTCAGATTCTTAGAAAACTTAGGCGGCGGTGGTTCGAGAGCATACATAGGATCAGTATTCGTTACTGATCGTAGTTCTTACAGGGTAATTGTCCCTATGGCAGAACAATAAAATTCAACTGAGAGGTAAAGTTCTGACGGGTTCAGATTTTTCCATTCACTTGGGGGAGACTCAGCTCCTTATATACACTTTTGGAAAATTATTTTTAGAACTATCTACGACTAGGAATAAGTCAAACGGAGTCAGAAAGACTCAAGAGGAGTCAGAATGACTCAAAAAGTAAGTAACTAAATTTATTCCCAGTATGACTTGATGTGACTCATCGCGACTCATCGGTCCCAGAGTCAAATTTCCCATGGTCAGAAATTAATTTGCAGTACTGAGAAATTCTCTGACCTGTGAAATATTACAAGTCCTCGCTCGCACTACATGGTAAGTAATAATTGGCCATTTATTCATGTTCTGACTCCTAATTTGTTAGGAGT
The DNA here is from genome assembly GCA_029282285.1 of Mycena rebaudengoi. Lineage (NCBI taxonomy): Eukaryota > Fungi > Basidiomycota > Agaricomycetes > Agaricales > Mycenaceae > Mycena > Mycena rebaudengoi. Next base: position 1,411,358 of record JARJCX010000011.1, on the reverse strand, counting down.
CTGACAACTGCAGGATGTAAGACAAGCTGTACAAACTCGGTCTATATTTCTTAATTGGGTCGCAAGACCCAATTTCACCCACTTCAGCCAGACAAGCAGATTACAAACCTTTCCCAGCCTCTGGTGGAGCTCAAATTAATTTTGGGGCATCCCACGCAACTCGTCCACACCACCGCAAGATGTAGGACAAGCTGTACAAGCTCAGTGGATATTTCTTACTTGGGTTGCAAGACTCAAATTCACCTACTCCAGCCAGACAAGCAAATTACAAACTTTTACCACCCTCTGGTGGACCTCAAATTAATTTTGGAGCATCCCATGCACCTCCTCCACACCACCGCAGGATGTAGGACAACCTGTACAAACTTGGTGTTGAGCACAACACCAATTCGAGCCCACACCCCGATTTTGCCCCCTTTGGACAAGCAAATTACAAACCTTTCTCACCCTCTGGGGGACCTCAAATTAATTTTGTGGAATCTCATGCACCTCCTCCACATCGCCACAGGATGTAGGACAAGCTGTACAAATTCAGTCGGTATTTCTTAATCGGGTCACAAGACTTGATTTCACCCACTTCAGCCAGACAAGCAGATTACAAACCTTTCCCACCCTCTAGGGGACCTCAAATTAAATTTGCGGCATCCCACCCACCTCATCCACACCACCATAAGATGTAGGACAAGCTAGACAAACTCGGCTTTCAGCATACCACCAATTTGAGCCCACACCCCTATTTTGCCCCCTTTGGCCAGACAAGCAAAATACAAACCTTTCCCATCCTCTGGTGGACCTCAAATTAATTTTCTGGCAGCCCACACACCTTCTCCACACTGCCACAGGATGCAAAACAACCTGTGCAAGCTCAGTGGATATTTCTTAATTGGGTCACAAGACCCAATTTCACCCACTTCAACCAGACAAGCAGATTGCAAACCTTTCCTGGCAGTTGGTCGACTTCAAATTAATTTTCTGGCAACCCACGCATCTCCTCCACACCATAGTTGGATGCACAACTTTGTGTACAAGCCAGGTTTATTTGGAATCCGAGAACTGAGACAGTCTTCCGTGAAACTCTCAGTTAGTTCTGCACCCACTGGTTGAGCATTTCAAAAATTTCACTTAGTTTTTTTGTGAAAAACTTCCTTTATTTTTCATACATTTTTCACTGAAAATGTGTCTGAAAGACTGTTAACTTTTTCACTATTTTTGTGAAAAATTTAAAGGTTTTTCAGCAAAGTCACAAAAGTACTGAAAAAGTTATAAAATTTTCAGATACATTTCAAGTGAAAAATGTGTGAAAAATGAAGGAAGTTTTTCACTGAAAAACTTAATGAAAAATTTGAATTGCTCAATCAGTGACCCTATCTTTATTATCAATCTCTTCCTTGATAAACTTGAAATCACTTTTTCTTCCCCACTCTGGACAGGCAAACCTTTTTTCGATTCCTAGTCCTAATGTCCCTGTTGTCAGCACACCTTACCACTTTTCAAATTCTCCCACATTTTCTGTCCTACTCCTTGCCACCCACATGGCCCAGAAAACTCAACCAAGACCTCTGCTTGGTAATCAATTCATACAAACATGTGACCTTATACTGCAACCTCAACATGTCCAATGTGCTACAGAAGTATCTTGTTACATGTCTGTCTTGTCTGTCTGTTTTGTCATATTTTGTCATATTTAGTCTGACCTCAGGCATATTGAGAATATACTCAGAGTATACTGAACCTGTATATTTTGAGTGTATTTTGAGTTTATTTAGAATATACTCAGCGTATACTCAGGGTAAGCCTGGGTCAGTATACCTGGCATTGTCCACAGTGACAAACCAGCCGCGCGAGTTCTTCCTGTGAGTCGTTGCCGCCTGCGCACCAGCGCTTGCACCTTTGAATTAATCATTTTATTTTAGCTAAAGCCTGGGATAACACATGGGTGACGCCGATCTGCTTCAAACTTCGCAGCTACACCAAGGCAATCAACGTGCCCCAGCCCAAACCTTGGTGGGAGACTGACTCGCAGCCTTGGGGACCTCCTGCATGGTAGCCCACTTGTTCGGCTGTAGCTCGTTCGTTCGCCTGTAGCTGACTCGCTCGTTTTCACAATCGCAACATACACCCTTCCATTCTTGCTTATTCAGGTACCTGGGCACTACTCGCTGACTTTTATCCCGTGCTTTCGTATTCCGCTGTTGTTCTGGTGCATGTTCCATCGGATCTGCTTCCTTTGATGACAGATCAGCTTCTGCTTGATGGACACATTCTGTCTGCTGGCGTGACCTTCTTAATCCCTTAAAGCTACTATGCAAACTCTCCTCGACACTCTACCCCTCCCTCCCAAATGCGCGTCAAGGTGGTTGACCAAATCCTCGGGGACCTTTTTGGCCTTGGTAAGCAGACTCTCCTTTTTCTCCAACCCCCCACCCCCCCCCCCCCCCCCCCATCCCAGCTGCTGTGTCTCCGACCCTGGAGTTGCGTGGCGCGTCGCTGTGTCTCCAAACTTGGAGTTGCGCCTCGCCCTTCCTACCCTCCTCTTCTTTGCAAAGTTCCCAAAACCAAACTAACCACTTACACCCAGGCACAGGCGGCTCCACTCGCAGCAGCACCATCTTTTCGCCGTACACCAAGCCCCTGCTGAAAGTAATCCACATTGACATTCAAGATCTTGTCGAACGTATGGACAAGGAGCGGGACACGCGAGACCTCGACGAGGACTCCGCTCTCTTGATGGCCGTGCCTGTTGAGTATACAACCGTCCCCGCCATCCCCATCGACCTCAAACTCAACCTCGCCATTCTCACATCGGCCGCAGCTTCCACAACGCCGCGCCGACGTGCGCCCAAATCTCGTGCAACCCTGTCTGCCGCCTCTACTGCGGCCATGCGCATCCCGGCACCACCACTATCTGTGCACCCACCTCCTACACCAAGCAAACCGCTCGGCCGCATCGTTGTTCCGTGCATGCCCGCCAAACCCTCCTCCTCTCGTAATCTGCCCAGCGCCCCCACCCCATCCACCGCCTCTGCGTCACCCACATCCCTCCATCCAGTCCCCACCATTCTCGGTACCATCAAGATACCAAGGTTCGCCTCCGCCCCCGCGACACCGACTCCCGTTGTCCTCGGTACCATCAAGATTCCTCGAACTGCGCGCCAGATCTACAAACGCGCCTGCCACAGATCCACTCGCCATGACGTCCGCGAGACGCAGCAGCTCCTGACCAAAACTGCGCGCAAAGCCGTTGTGGGCCGACGCATGCAGCAATCCGCCCCAATCTTCGCCACCATCGACGTTGCCGAGCTCGACACAACCTCCACCTTCTGGCTTGGCGTGCGCGTTCCCAAGCCCCAAGTTCGCCACTATTCGCTCTGGGACGTCCGCGCCCCGGAAATGCACATGACACTCCTCGCTTTGGACGGTTGGTAGGATCTTTTAATCATCTTTATCAGTCGCCCATCTTAAATCTTTTGTTCCAGGTGCTGCCGTCCGTTGATTGATGCAAAGAACCGCGTTTTCGTGGTTCTCAATGGCCGTCTCAAACCGCCGCAATCCGGACCCGACACATACCAGGAAGCCATCGACAAGGCCACCCGGCTCTTCTGCGAAAACGGCAAGCTTGCATCGGGAGACGGTCGTTGCGGGGCCTTTTCTGCGGTCACCGTGGGCGAATCTTTTGGCGGCGGACAAAATGTGTGCTCCCCTTCCTCCCCATCCTCATTGTATTCACTTACTCATTTCACAGCGCCCCGGCGTCCTCCTCAACAATAAAACGAACACGCTCATCTGCGCTGCCATGGTTGCCAGCTGGGCCTTTCAGTGCATCGTTGGCTTCACGAATGGTGGGTTATTCTTTGCTTGCATCCTCATATGCTTACCCTCGCCCAGGAATGTTCCAGTCGTATGCGCCAGCGCTCCACACCTTTTACAAGGAGCAAATGCACGCCGTTCGTTGCCGTGCGCCGTGGATGCGCCGTCTATTCCTGGAGGCACTCTCTGTCTTTGCCGCATGTACCTTCAACTTTGGTCCCCCCACCGTTACGCTCCCGCATGTCAATGCCGCCAATCTCGCATGGGGCTGGTGCGCGATAACTGCTTTCGGCAACTTCAACCCCGACCTGGGAGGACATCTCATTCTATGGGATTTGCGCCTCATCATATGCTTTCCCCCAGGCTCCACAATCATGATCCCGTCCGCCCTACTTCGGCACTCCAACGTCTCGATTCAGCAAGGTGAAGCCCGCTACTCCTTCACTCAGTTCACCGCCAGTGGTCTTTTCAGATGGGTCTACAACGGGAAACAGACGGACATTGATTTTTATTTGAATGCTAGTATCGAGGGGCTTAACCAATGCGAGCAGGACTGACAGCGCCGCTGGGATAAGGGTCTGAAAATGTTCATGATGTACGACGAGAAGACTGGGAAGTACTCCGAGCAGCTGTAATCTAGTATAAATATGCCGCGATCAATTTTAATGCTTTTTTCTGTACCCCAAAAACAAAATTTCGGGCCAAAAAAATACCTAGATACTAGAGTACTAGGATGTGACTAGGATGTGGGCCCCCGCGAAGCCTTCCTCCTGCCTGAAGCCGTCTTTTGCGAAGGACCCGCCTTTTTGGGGCTCAAACTCCCAGTGCTAGGGGTATAGCCCTTGTCACCTGGACTAAAACTCAGTGTGGTACGGACCCCCAAGATGATGCGTACCTTTCTTGGGTTGAGTCAACTTGACCAAGAGTGCAGCGTCATCCTGCGCAAGTTTGAGATCCGCGGCGCTGGGCCCGGCATGCAGCTTGGGTGCGGGAGCCCAACACCGAGAAGGCGCAGAGGGAGCCTTGGAGAAGTCCGGGGCGGAGATTGTCTTTCCACTCGCGCCGGCGGTGACGATGGGCGAGCTATATCCTGGGACAAATGTATATATGTTCCCTTCTGATGGAGGGGCCTCGTAGGCGGCGGCTTTGCATGCGTGAGCGGCGGCCACCTGTTGGCGAAGTTTACGCTGATCCGCCCAGAAGCTTCTGGAGCGTCGCAAGATCTCGGCTTTGGGCATGGTGAGGGTAGCAGATTGAGCGAGGTGGTGCACTCACCACGCCCGCGTGGTGCACTCACCACGAACCCCCAAATCAGGTCTGCGAGAAACAATGTATTTAGCCACAATTATAGAACCGGATTCGAATAGGCATTAATAAGATGTACCTTTAAGTGGTCGAAAATCCGGTGTCACAGGGCATTATCATCACCAGAACAAAATTCCAGTTCGACCATGTTTAAAGACTTTGGCCTATATGACCATACCTACTTGAGCCGCTTTTGACAACTCGCAAAATCGAATATTTTCAAGTGAAACTAAAACCTTCCTAAAAAAGGGGAAATAATTCGTTATGCATGCTGACAATAGGTGAGAGCTGGAAACAGGCCGTGGAGGACACCAGAGGCAAAATACCATCGGGGGGTTGCCAATTTGGGTGAGCTCAGAGTTTGCCGAATTCAGTCCCTCTTCCTTTCTCTCGTCATGAACGACCTCCCCAAGAATCCCTCCGTGGCACGCCGGCTTCAATCCACTTGATACAATAAAAGGTGAGTTCTCCAGTTGACAGAACGTCTCCTTATCATGCAACTTGGTAGTCACCGAGCAGAGCGCAATCGCAAGAAGAGGATTCGAATGGCCGAAAGTCGTGCCAATGAGAGCAAACTGCCTGCGGAGGAAATTGAGACGCGTCGGAACACAAAACGCTGTGTGAGTCAGAAATACCGCGAGGAGTGGGGCTTTTCTTCTCTCCCTGGTCGAATCTGACTCCATGGCAGACACCGCGAGTTGCTTGCGCAGAAATTGCGAGACGCGCGCAAGTCGAGGCGGGAGGCTACGGCGCGCGCCCAAAGTGAAGAACAGGCGTGCGATGAGCACTGAGGCAAGCAGGACGCGGCGGCCCAGGTGGAGCGTGATCAAGAGGACGCGGCTTGGGAAGGAAAGGGCCAAGAGGCACGTTGGCTCAAGCGGGAGGCAGCAGCCCGCGCATGCGCCGAAGATGACCAGGCAAGGTGCGTTTCTTTTTTTTTCTTTTCTGTTGAACGCCGCCTTAAATCAGTTGCTCACCATACCTTTCATACATAGTTTTCATCAGAGGCACGCCGATGAGCTCAAGCGTGTGCGGCGCGAACGGCTCGCAGGGCTTGGAATATACCAATACTATTAGTCTCTACCAGTAGAGACCGCGTAGAATACACTCAAGCACAGGGATCCCGCTCGGTCCCGCCGTGTTGTGCGATCGCCGCACATGTGCATCAATGCGGCCATATGGCCTGGTTCTGCCTCATCTTTTCTCCTTTGCTCTTCCACCCATGCCTGACATTTCGTTGGTGCTGGCCTCTTTATCGCGGTAAGCCGCCTTTTTTTGGGGGGGGAATCATGGTTAATTTTTGCGACAGACGCGAGTCTTTTGACTCTTTTGATTACACAGGAATGCCGGCGCTCGAGTCCCCGACGATTTCTGAAACGGATTCTATTCCCTCTTTGCACAGCCTGAGCTCGGACGACTCCGACACCGAGTCGGCTCACAACGCCTCGACGCTACAAGACGCATATTCTGCTTTGGGTTTGCCGGACGTGTGGCCGGTGGTGATCGCGCTGCCGCATACAGACCAAGAATACTGGGGCGTCCCATCTCTTCGCCACTCTTATGTCCGCCAAGATGGCGTCGGTGACCTGCAGGTCGGCGAGGTGTATGCGAGGGCAAATTATTCGCTTTGGTCTCAAATCAGGACGTCTATGGGGACTAGGTTCGTCATTTAGCCTCTTTTTTGCTACGTTTTGTCAATTAATTTGGCTGAATTTAGTCTGGCTCTCCAGCGCGACGAGCTGCTGGCATACCTCCGCCGTGTCAGCAGTCTCACGCCCTGTGAGGCGGCACTCGAGGAGGAAAGACAAGTGATTACGAGCCAGGACCCTGTCAGCTTCCATGACGCTGTGCACCTTGAGCGCAGTGCGGAACGCCTCGCCATTCTCAATAGAGGATATGCCCACATCGGGCGCGAGCGTCTACGGACGTGGGGGCTGGCTTCTTTTAACACACTGGCGGAGCGTCTCAGGCAGCACACACTGCGGATCGGCGCGCTGGTGTCGGAGGTGGATGCTTACGAGGGGTACGTCGACATTAGCATGCGTGCCGAGGTGAGGCGGTTGCGGGAGGAGCAGGAGTTGCTGACAGATGAGAGGCATCGGGTGGACGAGTGGCTGCGGAGGGCGTTCCCCACGTCGTTCCCAGACGGTGAGGATTGAACGAAGAATTTAAAGATTTAACCGTCTATGTATGTAGTACTTACTTGGGTACATCGGAAGACTGGAATAATAACATGTGCAAACACTTCTTTCTCTCACCTGCCAGTGCCACACCAGAAGACAAGGCTTTATATGTGTCTCAAACGACGCCGCCATCCGAGTAGGTGCACCCCTAATCGCGCGGCTGCTGTCTGACGTGGTCTTTCTTTTGTAAAGGTCGGCCAGTTCACATGCGCAAGATGCATGCATCGCAGCGCGTGTCAATCCGTACGTTCACCACTCCTCAGGTACAAGGCCATGACCCAAAAAAAAAGTCTGAAGCCAGATTCTTGTGGCATAACCCCCCATTCACCTTTGGGCCGCCCTTGCCCACCACCTACGTCTTCCCGCCAATGCCGAGCTTCCACCTTGCTAATCACAATGAGTGCTGTCCTTTCACCTCAGCGGAGACAGTGGAGGGATTGTGGGCAGGATACGGCGGGGTGCCGCACATGGTGAAGGAGATGGGACTGGGGCGTCGCCATGATGAGCTGGACGAGGCAATGGCCTTGATTTCGTTGTGTACCTGATGTCTTTCGGCTCTGCAGGCTGTTAATGTTACGTGGGATTTTTTCTCAATGGCTAGAAGCCTTAGTGGGCGACGTGGGACATTCTTTTAATGGACGCTCACCCTGCTGTAAGTGCTGTAAGTTATGAGATCGTCATGGGAAAATATGAGCGTTTAGATAATGTTACGTGGGATTTTTTCTCAATGGCTAGAAGCCTTAGTGGGCGACGTGGGACATTCTTTTATTGGACCCTCGTCATTGTTAAGTAGAACCTAAGTTATGAGATCGTCGTGGGAAATATGAGCGTTTAGACGCCGTAGGCAAACAAATGCAATCAACTTCGCTCACCACACTTGTCTTGTTGACTCTGAGAGACTGGCTGGGATGGCTTCGAATTCACACTTAGTCAATGGCGCGCCCCACGGAACTCCTGACAGCGCCTATCTCTGTCTGCCCCCTTGGTTTCCTGACATCACGACCAACAGACAACGGGATTGCAAAAGATTCTACCTGGTCACTGGAAGGGGAGTCCCCAAGGAACGGCATGGGGCTTATAACTCGTGGTAGGGATGATGGTGCCCATTTTTTTGCACCAATCTGATGTGCTTGGTACTGCCCAAGACGTTGGCTCACTGCTGGATTTCGGGGGTAAGCAAGGCGATTGCGCCACACTATCCGAGCTGGGATCGGGTCGTCGCGGCGTGGCAGGTGGGGTGCACACTGGGGGGCCATTTTCATGAGGCCGACCCCCAGCTTAAGCGTCTTACAGACACGGTGACGTCGCCGTCCTTGTGCATGTGGTGTGAGGCTGGGGAATCGCAGCATCAGCACTCACACGTGATGCACATGGCTGTGTTGGTGGCGACCGAGAGCCTTGACGGTTCATCTCTGATGGCGCCGACACCCCCTTCTTCCCTCCTGATGGCCAGTCAGGACTCGCTGCTCAAAGGAAAGAGGGGAAGGGGGTGTCCCAAACCATCGACCGCGCTGCATGCGGCCTCGCAGAACTCCGAGGTCTCGACGGCTACCCCGACGTCGTCCTTCACGTCGTCCATTACCACCTCCGCAAGTGGAACCACGACATTGCCCGTGCGGTTCTCTGCAGCGCCATACTCCTCTACACACCTCCCCACTCCTACCATGGAGGAATTGGTGGGCGCGACACAGGACATGCCAGGGCTTCGCCTGGGAATTGCACGCCACTTGAATGCGGAGGGTCGTGTAGCCGTGGCTGTGCCCCTTGTACCCGCCCCGCAGCGTAGTTACGGATTGCGCTGTGGCGAAGAAGACATGGTGGTCAGCTCGCTCGACGAGGCGAATGAGCTCTTTGAGCGCTATCAGCTTGCGGGGGGCAGTCCGCGGGTGCATCTCTGGCTCGTTTGTTGACGCCGCAACTTTCGCGGAGGGTTTCTCCCTCGTACCAATCACTGTGGAGGGCGCGCGGCGCGATAAATTGATCATGGCGCAGCTGCAGCAGGAGCGTGTTCGGCAGGAGGGGCTCGAGGCAGCGAGGCTGGTGGAGGAGGAAGAGGAGAAGCAGTGGAGGCGTTGTCGCCATGCGGTGCGTGAGGCATACCAGCTGCAGGATGTGGAGCGGCTCGCGCGACTTGTGCAGCGCGTTGCAAGGCTGGAGCTGGAGCGGGATGGGGGGGAGTGGGAGGGGTCGAGTTCCTTCGAAACGGTGGATGAAGAGGAGGGGGATTACAGTGGGTATTCGATGGGGGATGTCGTCTCCGAGGTGGAGGCTTGGAAGCGATACCCCAAGACGTGGCGGGTGACCAGGGCAGAGGAGGGGACATGTTTCTACCGGACGCAGGATGCCTTGGCCTATCGCTTCTCCTCAGGATAGGCGCGTCGTCAAATACCTTTTTTTCCCTTTATATATTTAATATATTTATCTCTTACTATGGGTTCACAGTACATTGTTGATGTATAACGGGGTGAGACTTTGATTGTGCATGTGTGATTGGTGAGTTGTTCGCTGTGGGTTAACATCACCACTAACAACGCTCATCTTTGTCTGGACACCAAAACGGGAGAGAATGTCTACCTTCCAGGAGCTCACCGATGTCACACCGGCATGCAAGCCTAAGGCAAAACGCTCGCGGAAGAAGGGCGGCAAGCCGGGGAAAAAGTCGTGGGCCAGCGGGTTCAAGGGCGATTTTCTGGCATGCCGCAAGGACGAGTGGAGGACAGCTGTACGCGCGGACCTGGCAGGCCCTTTCTACACGAAGACGACGAAACTCTTCATCAACAAGTTTGGCTGGTTTTTTTATTTGGAGACCGACATGGAGGAGGAGTCCGAGGATCCAGAGGAGGACACCGTGGAGTTGGTGGAGGCGGAAGAGGAGGGGGCGACGGAGGAGGAGACGCAAGCACGGTTCGAGTACTACACTGACTTGAGAACAGTGAATTGAATTTTGTCACTGTGTCGCCTTTTTTTGGACAAAATACTAATATTTTTTATTAAAGAAGATAGGACAGTGGTATCGGCATAACTATCGCAAGCTGGCTACCAGCAACGTGGGGTTCGCTGCAGCCTTCATCGAGGGGGAGGACGCAGATGCAAAGCCACCAAGAAAGCCACGACTCGACCACTACTATTCGAAAAGATTCTACGACGCGCGCGTTAGGGCGAAGTACGAGGCGCATTATAAAAGCGCAATGGATGAGTTTTCAGCTGAGGGGGATGGGGGAATTGCGCCGAGCAAGGTGAATATACGGCGGATGGTGACGGCGGAGTGCCTGGCAGCAGAAACAGATGAATTCTGTGCGTCCTTGGAGGCCATGAGGGCGGCGGAGCATGAAAAAGCGGTGGACGCATACGATAAGGGCCAGCAGGAAGAAGAGGGGGCTCGCACAGCGGAGGACTACGACGAGTGAGTACACACATTGTGAATATGGTATATAACTGACATTCGAAGGATAGTGCGCTAAAGCACGCAGCGGGGACACTGCAGCCGTTCGCGGACGCGGCAGCGAGGCGGTACAGGATGTCAGTGTCTATCCTGCTGGTGGGCCCGATCGGGAGCAGTGGGGGTGACATTGAAGTTAGGAGGTGAGCCAGATTCTGATATCGATGCGTAGAATTGAGTACTGAGTGGGCTTGCAGTGTGCACTCCGGGGTGACGCAGGGGGCAATGCCAAAGAAGTGGCCCGCGGCGGATCCTGAGGGTTTTACCCAGGTCACGAACTCTTTCATGAGGTTCGGTGTCCTCGCGTTTTGTAAGTGAGCTGCGGAGGCGGAGAAAAAGAAGCTGATTACTGTTATCTTTCTTGTAGCCCAGGAGTAATGTGATGCACGCACGACGGTCAGTGGGGGATCACGGGGACACACGGTGGCACAGGGTGCACCCGCGGCTGTGAGCGGCTTGAGCCTAGGCTTGGCTGCGACGGCGAGCAGGGCTGGCGCAAGTGCGGGGGCGAGAACTGGTGAAGCTGCGGGGGAGGGCGAAGCACCAGGGGCGGCTATTGCGGCCCAGCGTAAGGAGCGACTGGCCGCGGAGGCGACCACGAGGAAGGAGGCGACTGCCAAACAGAAGGAGATGCGGGAGGAAAAGAAGAGGGAGGAGGCCGTGGCGAGAGCAGTAGCAGACGCGACAGGCGCACCGCGCCCCAAACTGCGTGCTAAACACAAGGGTGCAGCGGGGGGCGGCAAGGGCAGCACGGATGACGAGGACGGCGACGCGCTGTGGGAGGAGGAAGAACTGGCGCGTATTGAGGAGGAACGCGCACGGATAGAGGAGGAGGAGGAGGAGGAGGAGGGTGAAGGAGACGGAGACGAGGGGGGGGGGAGGGGACGAAGGGGGGAAAGGAGATGATGAGGGAGCACAGGAGGAGCCGGAGGAGGTTATCCCGCCTTGGGAGGCACGTGGCCAAGGCAAGTGGCCAGAGGAGATGTGCCGGATCTATGGATCTTTCGAGCAGAACGGCCTTCGCTGGGGAAATCAGTGGGAGCTGGCGGTGGACGCGTGGGTGGGTTTCGAGGAGGCGGCGGGATTCCCTTACGACCGGGTCCAGATGCCCACGAAGGAGCGAGTGGGGCTGATAGCCAAGTGGATGGCGTTGGGCCGAAAGATGTGGGCTCTCGTGTTTGCATCGGTGGACGATCTCAAGAGCGAGTTTTGGGTGTGGTGGAGATCTCTGCAGCCGACGGAGCATCTTCGGGAAGACGGTGGCTTTGAGCGGCAGGGCGACTTCGAGTGGGGAGGGATGAGAGACCACGCAGGGAGGAATGGCGTCGTGCAGGTGATGCTTGTCCTGATGTGGTGGGGGTGCGCATTGAAGTTCGGAGATGCTGAGGCAGTGGAACGAGTTCTGGATTGGGAGCTTGCGGTCGACGAGGTGCGTTGGACACTTCGGAACATGGTGCTGAAGGGGGGGCTTTCTAAGTAAGTGATGGCAATGTCTAATTTTCTTGGGGCTGATGTGCAGTGCCTCACAGGAAAAGTGTGGCGGAGCGGGGTGTACACGACAAGGATGCACTGGTGAAGCTGATGTTGAACTCGGGAAGCGTCGACGCAGGCAAGAGATTGAGGAGTGGATCGGCACAGGAGGGTGCGGAGGAGGGTGAAGAGGACAAGGGGGAGAACGAGGAGCCTGCGGAAAAATGGCGCAGGAGTGCGCGGCATTCGGGGGGCGCATAAAGTAGTTGGCAGGCATTCAACTGCCTTTCTTAAAATGTGGCGCATTCAACTGCGTCCTTGGTATTTATTGTCGTTAGTTTGATCAAAATTTAAATAGCGCTTGCATATTTAATGCTGCATTATATAGGTGAAGTCCCGTTGTGAGGGTGTTAGATATAGTGTTGTGGAAGTGGTGAGTATTTTTTTTGGGGGGAGGGCAGAGGAAAGGGGCTTATAAGTTATATCGGATATACTGCGGAGAGGCGGACTTGTGATTTTGTCAAGTTGCGGTAGATGCCGATTCTCGGCAGTTCGGAAGAAGCCTGTGAATGCCGAACGGAAAAAGCCGTGGCCGTGGAATTAAATACGGAGGCATCACGGGCCATCAACGGCCTAATGGATACCAACTGAAATTGCCTGGTTCAGTAAGTGTTGACAACAGCGCAAACATGCGCTAACAAACCCCATTGGAGTTAGCAACAGGCGCATCAAATGAGCCCCTAAAAGGGCAATTTTCCCCCGCTTTTTGGGCGGTTTTCCCGCCGTGGATTGGGCCGGTTATTTTGCGCGTGACATTGCAATGCTGATACACATTTGCGCCTGCAAAACACCGCGCACATTGCAATGCCACTTGCGCAATTTTGCGGGCACATTGTATTATTGGTAGGGACGCTCCTGGTCTGGCATGGCCGCCGTTTTTGGGCCATAGTCCTCCGATTCATCTGCTTCCTCTGGTTGCATGTCGCCACTGGCACTTGGGACTCGGCCATCAGCATCGCGTATGTGTGTGTTTTTGTTCTCGGGGGGGACGCCGGTGCCTTCGTTCATCCAAACATGTATCCCCCTTGTATCAGGAGGAGTTCCAGATCCCTCATTCATTCGGACATGCGGCCCCTCGCTCAACGGCCTTCGTCGCCAGGATCCCCCACGCTGCTTCGAACGTGATCTACCGCCCAACACCGCTTCGCTAGTAGCTGGAGAGGAAGAGGCCTTTCTGTTAGCCTCTATCACTGCTTGAATGACCTTCACGCTCTTCTGGAACTCGGTCAGTTTGTCCTGCATCTTTGGGGAGTCGAAGTACTCTTGCGGGTCAACAATAGAGCCAAGAATTTCCCCTCTACGCATGTATCGGGGTTGATCGCTGAGGTTGCTCACGGGTACTACAGGATTGCCTGAAGAGATGATGGTGTTAGGGATGACGAAGAATGAGTCGTCCGCATTTGCTAGCATGTTTTTCTGTATGAGCCTCTCCCGTCCATCTCGAAAGTTGCCGCTAACCGCAATTGTCTTGCAGGTATGCGGGTGAATCTTTGCGTCTTCCGTGGCTCTAATCAGGTTTCCTTCAGCTCCCAGACCTTGTTCCTCCGATGCTGCCTTATGCGAGTCACAGAATCTGCGTGCACCGTTAGCGAAGTCGCCAGAGAATGGATAGCTTTGGTGTCGACGATGGGGTCAACACCGGTTGCCTTGACCACCTGGTCGCTCCCCCAAAAGGTTAAAGAGCTCCCAGTTTCAACATTACGGGTTACTCCGATCTCATAGGTAACTTGGAAATCCTCCCCCAACAAGATTGGTACTGACATGCCTTTAACCACATAGGCCTCCGCTTCCATTTCCAGGAGTTGGTCGTCCTCGGACAGCATTAATACTTTGACTGTAGTGTACCCTTTTATGATTGTGCCCGTATCCGTTAGCTGTCTGAGATTCATGCGGTGTCCTTCACGTATCCGGGGGGGGTTAATAAGACTTTTGTGATATTCTTCGGATACCAAAGTGATGTCAGTGCATGAGTCCAGTCTGAGGTCGACGATTCCGTTCTCTATGTCACCTACCCATCCGCGCACTGAGAGGACTGATATTCCCAGTGCCGAGCTCCCCGGTTTCGGATTCCTTCTTTTGGGAAGAATTGTAGGGCTCAACTCCACTGGTGGAGGAGCTAATTCGATCCCTGGGTCTGCATTTGCAGGTGAATATGATGTGTATGTAGTTTGTTCGTTCGCGAAGTCCATGCCCAGGCCTACATTTGTCTGCTGCACAGGCTCCACTTCGTCCTCGCTTGCCAATTCCAAGAGCCGCGTTTTAGCGGTCGGCATGCGCGCTTGAGTCTCCCAGTACTCGTCTTCTATCTCTTCGATATGTACCTTGTGCATTCTTCTCATCAGCACCGGTTCAGTTTTTTCCGGAGGGGATCCCTCCTGTACAGCGAAGTTGTCCGATTCGATTGCCATGATGTCTGAATTCCTTTTGTCGGGCTTACACTCCCTCTTGGGGCTAGGGTCTAAAGTCCCTTGTCCGATTAAAGCTGCCAGTCTTATAAAGACTCTTCCCGAATACGATTTTCCAAAAGTACACAATATGCGCTGTGGTAAAACATTTCCAGTTCTTCCGTTGAAACGGTGCACCCAAGTATAGTCGTGAAAAGTATAATCTCAAGATATGTGCAAGACGCACACAAAATGAACTACACCCAACACACACACACTACTACTACTTGACTATATTGGTGCTTCTATAACTAGGGTCCTCTCAATCAGAATTGAGTAAGATGAACCGTAGACAGTTGCAATGAATGACTATAGATCTAATTATGCCCTTGGGAATATTCACGAGTATCACTCGAGAACCTTGACTAAAGTCTCTCACAAGAGAAACACTATCTTTGGGGTGTTTGGATGGAATGAAACACAGTCGCGAGTGTACTTGAACAACTCCGACAACTTAAGCCACACTTGGACTGAACTTTAGGTCACTTGAGACCGTCTTAGACTTTACTTCTTGGTACTTAGACTGCAACCGAACTCAAAGGAACGATATCAACAGCTATCCTCCGTCTTGACACTTAGTCGTGACTCTTAAAGGACCCCTTCGGTACAGACTTGACTGTTTCTTATGACTTTCTTATTCAGCTTACTTTGCTGAGACTTTGGTTATCAAACAACTATGTTCTGGTTCTATATATATCTTTGCTAAAAGTAGTACAACTTCGAAATGTGTTTAAACAAATCTCCGCGTAAAACCCAGACGTGCACTGACCCCGTGACCCACAACCAATGACGACAATAGTCACGGCTATAGTAGCTGGGAGGAAAATACAGTCTAGAATCGCGTTATTCTACTGAGACTTTATACTAATTTACAATCTATTTTAGTACATGCCAGATAAGGAAAATGAGTAATAGAAATGAGGTATATGGTCCTTTTATCCGTCTATCAACCGCTTTTGATCGGAGATCTGCAGCCTGTGGCCTATAGGATTCAATTCCGACAGTCTAGACTAGTTCCGAAAGTTCCGGAGAGCCTTCAGCATCATCTATCTTTAGTCAAGGCAAGATCCGGAGCGATCTAGACCGCCTTGACGCCATATTGCGTGCTTTCGACCTAATCATGACAACCATATCTTTCATGTGAATGTCTGATCAGATCGTCGGATCTTCTCGGACTTCATCGGGAATCCTCGGATTGACTCGCTTAGTCAACTGGTTCACCATCTGACATGTGATCATACTCTCGGAGCTCGCCCGAAGGTCTGTTTTGGTAGTCGCGACTCTTCCATTATTCACGACTGTTTATCTGTGCCTGAGAATTACTATTTCTCATACGACTCGGAGTCATGACTATTATCTTTAGTCACGACAAGACTATATTGGCCCAAAATCCCCGCTAGAGGTCTATGATCTTTGTGTAGCAGTGTTTAAATAAATATGGATATTCATACAATCTCCTTGGTATGGTTTCTAGTGATCCTGCGTGATACCGCCCTCACATATGAGTTATGGCCACTATCAGACAACTACTCATGACTAACTCGCTGAACACTGTACTGACCCCACATTGTTTAGAGTATCGTATACAGTCGCAGTATGGTCAATCGTTTGTATTCCATCACATCTTTGAGACTCAATCAGCAGCTCGGAGCTCACTCTGACTCTAATTGTGTACCACCGAGCGGTAAGATGATCGGTTTAGACTGAGTTTCGCCAAATTGTAAGCGTGTTTTCATTTCAGCCGTCTCACCGACATGCAAATTGCCACTCTGATCGACCAACAAGTAGGTGAATCGCTTGGCCTACCTCCCCATACTGGATCGACCTGGGAAGTACGTGGGCAGCAATGATCATGGCAAGTTCTTCGCATGGATTAAACAGCTGGTGACCTGGATGCAGGCGATGCAGCACGGCGGACCCGAAGCCGCTGTGGCCGACTTTAGGGTCTCCATCCTTAGGACGTTTCTCGATGGATCCGTGCTGGATTGGTATTTAGAATACGTTGAGAACCTGCCCCAACCCAACCAAATTGAAAAGAACTTGGTTAAAGTTATCTGTGCACCTCACCACCGTTTTGTGTCTTCATCCACAGCCCAGCAAGCTTCCAGGGACTTTGACCTGCTTAAATTCAGGCCTACTGAAGGACCCGCTGTGAGCTCTCACTTCACCAACCGGCACCGGATCGCGATAAATTACCACCTATCAACCCCAGTGGTATTCCCTATACCCCCACTGAGTCAAATACATCGCTACCGCTCGAGCGTACCACCAAACACTCATCATCACGTCATTCCGGGCCCCTATCTTCCCTATGCCACCAATGAACAATGATCTGGGTCTCCACTCTTCCTCCTCAAACTGCCTTCTCCCCCAGCTCCATCGCATCTAGAACCCATATGAAAATCCACAAACGCCCCTCGAAAATAATAAAAAGGTATGTATGGTTATTCGCCTGCCTCCCTCTGCTTAGGCAATGGGAGGCAAAGAAACGAATAAGCCGTACACGGTCCTAGTGCGGTTTGAACACGCGTCTCTCAGTTATGAGCATCATAAGCCGCTAGACCATAGGACCATTATATTTCTTGGAATCCGCGACAACAGGATAGGTGCACTACAGGGCCAGGTGCTTGACATAGGACCCGGAGACAGGTTATATCATTCAGGAGGAACTGCAAGCCCAACTGTAACACAAACCAGGCATAAAGGGGTTCGTTTGCATGCGTCATTGCCAGCTCGGTTTGGCTGGAGACCTGGGATATGCGCTGTTATGTTGTATGACATAGAAAGCGACTCGTGCGACCCGGGGTGCACCAAGAAGACTTTAGACCCGGAGCACGCCAAGACCACTCACTATTAATAGGTCCAGACGTCCCACGACAACTTGGTGGCCATACGATCCAGAGCACACCAAGAACGTCTCATACCACACGACCCAGGGGGGGGGGGAGGCATATTAGCCGACAAGTGATTCCGGGTCCTAGTAACAAGGCAATCTATTTTGAGTCCCAGGCGACCAAGCTGGCTATGACAAGCAGGCACCAGTGAAGAGTCATATGGTAGGAGAGGGGGACCCGGGAGATGGAAAACTATAAATATGAGGATCATTCTTCACATAGATCATCACCGAGTTCCCCTGTATTTCTCTAGTCTACACTAGCAGAAGGATAAAAATACACCCAACTATAGAGCTCTCTGGTCATCCAGAAGGCTCTCTTGTGAAACATCTCCCTCCGCTTTTCAAAGCACTCACAAGATCCTCCCGGATCACATCCTTCACCCAAAACACTCTGGTTTGAGGAAACGATACTTGTACACAGAAACACTGCCGTTACAAACTTACTTGCAGTACGAAATCAGGGCGCGGTAGCCTTGACCCACCATCTATGCTAAACGCAGTCAGCCCTTCCTTTCTGTGGATATATCCAACTAGGAACTTCCACCAGTAACATACGACATCCGGATACTCCTCAGACACTCTCGCCTGAGCATATCATCTTATTTGCCTCGATCGACGACCCGGATCCCCTCGTATACATTACAAACAGGGTCAGAGACAAGGAATTTTCCCTCTGGTCGCTGTCTTTGGCGATAAAACACCACAAAAACTATAAATCCTCTCGAGTCTGGCACTACCCGTGCTCCCGCATCGCTCTGAAACGACTGTAGGGATTGCAATAGGTCGATTGGCGCAGGAGAAGGCCTAGTATCGATCCTCTTCATCGACATACAAAGCGAAATATAGCTAAAACACACCGGGAGAAGCGACCCGGGCGCTCTTTAGCTCTTAATTGTTATATTCTGGCCGCTCAAACACCCAGAATAACCACCAGCAGATCTGATATACCTAGTAGCACCCCCGTAGGCATTTAATTAGACCTGCTTGGGGTAACCCATGCACTAAAAACAAATTAACTACACCGTTCACAAAATCTTGCTACGCTCCACTGCCTTGATTATTTCCCCCAGAGGACATACCTTTCTGAAACTCGCAGACCTACTTGCAGTCACCAGAACCGCAGTCAACATCACATCTGGAGCCAACCATGGGGGGGGGATTTTACAGCTAGAGACTCGCAGGAAACAGAACACCTCCGTTAATCCCACTCCTCTCCAGGCCCTCACACTATCCTCCCGAATTCGCACCCAGGCCACGATACCTACCCCGGCTTCACTTGACACACGGTCTCAATCTGTTCTATCTGATTTAACAGAACCCTTGACTAGCCCCGAAGAAGAAACATCGCTACATTCTCGCCCAACCGACTCTGGATCCTCGTCAAACACCTTATCCTCGGAATCTTCAATTGAAACAGATCCGGGAGTACCCAATAGCCTCAGCAGGGAATTAATAGCAGCATCTCAGAATCCAAACAATCTACGGGACACGAATCCCTATCCTCCCTTAGTAGATCTCACCTTGCCAATATCCATAACCGTTGCCCCGGGCCTCCAACCCCCAAAGAATAAAGCCATGCCTACCACCGTGCTCCCAGCCCATGCCAGTAAAAATGCACCTACCTGGGATGGAAAAGGCCTGTCACTCGACAGATATTTCGAGGATGTGGATGATATGGCGGACAGTATGGGTAGAACCACAGACAACGAGAAAATAGCGATAGCACTGCGCTACGTTAGCTCAGAAGACGAGCAACTTTGGAAGGGCAGGAAAACAGCTGGAATTGATTGGACCGCATTTAAAGCAGCCGTTAAACTGCTATATCGAGGGGTGACAAGTGATAAACGGTACACCTGGGCAGATTTGAAGGAATCCAACAAATGATACACCGAAAAGCTACCCAAAGAGAAGGATGACTTTCGCGAGTTTCAGCGCAAATTTGTCAAAATCACAGAATATCTCGAAGCAGACAAGAAAATGTTGGTCCGCGAGCGAAACATGGAATACATTAAGGGAATTCACCCGGAGTTACACATCAAGATCATGAGGCACCTTTCCATTGTTAACCCCGGCCACGTCTTCGAGGATCCATACACGATGGAGGATGTATTAAAAGTGGTGGAATGGTGTTTTACTGGGAACCTGGACTCGGTCTATGAAGAATTCAAGGACGAACCTGCACCAATCAAAAAGGAGACAGTAGAACTAAGCCAAGCCCTGTGGGAGCTCAGGACCACTTACCAGACTGAGATGCAAATTCTGATCTGGGCGCTCGCCAACAATGCACAGCAGCAGAATCAGTTGGCACCTCGCCAATACAATAACCCGGGATTCACACCTAGGGCCGCATGTGTACAGCAGAATCAGGGTCCGCCACTTGTGCAACTGCCTCAACAAGGGTATAATGGGAATCAGGGGCAGCTTCTGCCGCAGAAACAAGCCTTCCAGGACTCGCAACCGCAGAGGGAGAACATGCTGCCTCTGCAGATGAACCGAAACATCCAGGACAATGGGTGTCTGTTCTGCTCTGGGTCGGGACACTATATGAGAGAATGCACGCTCTTCTTTGAGTACGTCTGGGTCAGGAAGTGCATGAAAAACCACAAGAATAAAATTGTGACTCCCAATGGGCGATACTTCCCTTGAGACAATGAGGCTAAGAACTGGCAAGAACGCATTGATAGATGGCATGCACGTAATCCCCCTTCCAATGCCGTAACACCCAGAGTCTCCACCAATATGTTATTGCACAACATGCCTCCCCATATGATGTACATGGCTACTGAGGAGGGGGAGGAGGAATACCCGGAGAGCCTTGTGGACGTAACCGACACACCAGCATATACCCTCAAATCCCTCGCCGACCAACAAATAGAAGTATACTTGGAGACCCGGAAGAAAGCTGAGAAACGTCAGAAGGAGGTTTTTGACACGGTCCAGCTACCACCCAAGCCTCCTCCCCTTCCTAAAAAGAAACCGCCTCCCCTGCCAGAAGTGCCAGGACCAGCAGGGCGACTACCACAGATCCCCAAAGATGTCCTGTTGGCAGTAACCAAACAGGCGTTTCCGTGGTACAGAGCACCAATAGAGAACACAGTGGACACGGACGCAGTGATGAAAAGGATACTGGATCTTCCTTTTACCATCACAGCTAGAGAATTTTACGTGTTCTCAGCCGAGGGGCGCAAGCATATCAAAGAAATGGTGACTTTGAAGAAGATCCCAACAGTCGACGTCATGTATAACACTTTGAGTGGCGAACCATTGGAGGACCATACTCAAGTACGAAGTAGGCGAAGGCGAATACCTTGAGGAAGACCTCACTTCCTCAGAAATAGACTCGCTCCGGGTCGTTTGCCCCAAAATCAACGACATGGTCACTGTTGAAGGGATTCTTGACCAGGGGTCGGAAATTATTGCAATGAATAGAACGCTGTGGCAGAAGTTGGGCGTGGCATTGAACCCAAAGAAAATTCTGAGCATGCAGTCGGCCAACTCTCAGTCCAATACGACGTCCGGGGTCATTCAAGACCTAAAGTTCACGTTCAAAGGGATGGATCTCAAGTTCCAAGTACACGTAGTGGACGGTGCCCCCTTTGACTTGTTGATTGGAAGGCCATTCTTTCGTTTTACCAGTTGTCAAACCTACAATCACACGGATGGATCGCAAAACATTACACTTACTTGCCCCAACACCAAGAAGGTCGTTAGGATCCCCACATTGCGAAAACTTCCCAGAAAACAGAATCCGGCGCCTCCAGCGGAGACAGTGGATGAGGGTTTTCGCGAAGCAGAGTCTCGCTTATAAGTGAAGGCTCCGTGACTCACGATGAGCAGCAGCTAGCGCTAGCCTCGATACCCGGACTTAGATCATATTACTCCCCACCCCCTAATACTAGCAAGCAAACTCACTTGTTCACATTTTTCAATGTTCAGAAACAACAAAACAATCCCCTCCTTCTCACACTCTCGGTTCTTTCCACCTCTAATCTTATACTCCACTCCGGATGGAACGAATACTGAACGCTGTCGCCTCGTAGAAATCACGGACACCCAGCAAGCCTGGGAAATATCGCCTCAGTATCTGGGTTATTGCCTCTCTCAGATGTACAACTATTCCGAAACCAGCCACACTTTCGCGCTCAAAGAAGAATTCCCGCTCGCCACAGTTACTGCTCCCCTTCGAAAACCAAAGAAGAAACCTAAGAAGTATACTCCGGCTGCTCAAAAAGTCCACTCAGTGGCGGCCACCATGCCAGACGAATTCCGCATCGTTCGCCAATTTCCCTCAGACCTGCTTGAAGGGTTGATACCACTAAATCCACATCCACCCGAGTTCACTCCGGGCAAACGCATAACATATGAAAGACTCGAGCTCATGAACGTTAACCCGGACGGCTTCTTATGGTCAGAGGAAGAGAAGCGCGTGGGCGACGTCCTCAAAAATAACAAGATGGTGTTCGCATGGGACGAGTCGGAGAAAGGGAGATTCAGGAGGGATTATTTCCAGCCAGTTAAATTCCCAGTCCTGGCACACACGCCCTGGCAAGAGCGTAACATTCCAATCCTGCCTGGTATTCGAGACCGGGTCATAGACATCATCAAAGCCAAAATCGCATCCGGAGTTTACGAACCTTCGACATCTTCCTATCGATCTAGCTGGTTCTGCGTCGACAAGAACCAAGGAACGTCACTCAGGCTAGTACACAACCTCAAACCTCTTAATAAAGTCACGATTCAGGATGTGGGGTGTCCCCCAATCCTTGAAATATACGCCGGATCATTTGGTGGGAGGGTAATATACGGGATGTTCGATTTATTCGTGGGTTTTGACCACCAGGAAGTGGACATAGCATCGCGGGATTTCACCACCTTCCAATCCCCGCTAGGGACGCTCCGGCTCACCACTCTCCCTCAAGGATGGACAAACTCGGTCCAAGTACAACAAGGGGACGTGTCTTTCATATTACAGGACGAAATACCACATATCACCCAGCCATTCGTGGATGATACACCAGCAAAGGGTGGGACAATGTATTATCAGGACGACCAGGGAACCTACGAATGTATCCCTGCGAATCCAGGGATCCGGAGGTTTGTTTGGGAGCATCTCGAGAACATCAACCGTATAGCCCACCAAATCAAACATGAAGAGGGAACTTTTAACACACGAAAAACCTTCATTGCAGTACCCAAAATAAAAGTGGTAGGACACATATGCTCGGTGGTAGGATGATCACCAGATGAATCTAAAGTCCAAGTGATCCGCGACTGACCTGACTGCGAAACCCTAACCGAAGTCAGGTCCTTCCTTGGGACATTGGGGTTGATGAGGATTTTCATGAAAGATTTCGCCATACATGCGAAACCTCTACAAGAACTCACCCGGAAGGACACCGACTTTATATTCGGTCCTAGACAAAAATACGCCATGGAAATATTGAAGAAGATACTCATTGAATCACCTGCGATCCGGAGCATCGACTACGGATCCGGCGAAGGGTTATCTCTCGGTAGACTCATCATACATCGCCGCCGGGTTCATACTGCTGCAGGAAGGCGAAGACAGCAGGGAATACCCCTCGCGCTTTGGGTCTATCACGTGGAATGAATGAGAATTGCGCTATTCACAGGCGAAGATCGAGCTATACGGCCTATTTAGGGCACTAAGGGCTTATAGATTATACTTGGTTGGCGCAACAAATTTGTTGGTCTGCACCGATGCGAAGTATATAAAAGGCATGCTCAATAACCCGGATATACAACCCAACGCAACAATTAATCAATGGATATCTGCCATAATGCTCTTCGACTTCGATCTACACACACTCCTGGTAGCACGCATGCACCAGATGGACTCTCATGAAGACCCAGGGGACCTGACGACCCTGTTGATGAGGAAGACCTGGAGGACTGGATAGATCGCACCTGCTGATTTTCTGTGGTCGCAATTAACTGGAATCAGACCTTGACGCAACGTATCTCAACTCGAAACGACCCAGACTCTCACTTAACGTCTAATCCTTATGCTTCCATGCTCGAAAATTCATACGCCAGCTACAGGGGAACCGTTTCTGCTTACACAGTCTCAGTTTTCTCGGTCACCCCGACCAACGAAGCAGAAACAATCCCCAGGCAACCCAAAGCGGTGAAGGCGGACAAATTACTCGATGACATCCGGGGTTTCTTCAATAACCCAGTGCGCCCTGAAGATATGGAAGATCATGATTACTCCAAGTACCTTCGAAGGGTCAGGGAGTATTTCATGAAGGAACAGATCCTCTGGAAAAAGGATCCCAGAGGGGAGCACAAATTGGTTATAACTCCCGACAAGAGATACACTATTCTTTGCCAGATCCACGATGAACTGGGACATAAAGTGTACTTCATATGCCGGAAACGACTCACAGACAGATTTTACTGGCCCATGATGGATCAAGACCTTAGGTGGTACTTGAATACTTGCCACAAATGTCAGCTCCGGGCGACTTAGAAGATCCTGATACCACCAACGGTAGTGATGCCTTTGGGACTATTTCGCAAAGTATACGCGGATACAATGTTCTTGCCTCGGCACAATGGGTTCCGAACCGTCGCCCACACCAGGTGCTCTATGATAGCATGGCCTGAGTGGCGCATGATGGTCACCGAAGACGCCTACTCTGTAGGGTCATTCCTCTTCGAGGAAATCCTGTGTCGACGGGGTGTCATCGAAGAAATCTCCACCGACAATGGGGTGCCATGGGTGAAGGCAGTCGACTGGCTATCGAAACACTTCAATATTAATCACATCCGGATCACTGGGTATAACTCAGCCGCTCAAGGAATAATCGAGCGCAGACACCACCCAGTCCGGGAAGCTACCATTAAAGCCTGTGAGAGCAACATGAGCTTGTGGACCCGGAGGATATTCTACGTCTTTTGGGCAGAAAGAGTTTCGATCAGCAAAGCCACAGGACGCTCTCCATATTACATGGCGCACGGAGTCAAACCTCTCTTCCCGTTCAATATCACTGAAGCTACGTATATGGCACCACTCGTGGAGGGACTCATTTCCACCGAAGAAATGATAGCACAAAGAGTGCTCAGGCTCATGAAACGCCTGGAGGAGCTCGAACTAATACGGTCCCAGGTCTACGAGTCAAGAATCAAGTCAATCGGGCAATGGGAGAAAGACAACGAAGGAAAGATAGTGGATTTCGACTTCGATCCGGGCTCTTTAGTACTGGTCAGGAACTCCAAGGTGGAACATGTTTTGACCAAAAAGAGCAAGCTGCGATACTTTGGCCCGATGATAGTGGTACAACACAACAAGGGCGGGGCGTATATCCTCGCAGAACTCGACGGGACACCCAGACTAGACCCATACACCACATTCTGGCTCCTTCCATATTTCCCTCAGTCAAACATTCGCATCCCAGTCACGAAAATACTCGAGGATTATAATATGATGAAGAAAGGATAAGGAGCCAGAATGGGGAGACGACGGTATGCACGAATGGGAAGGGCAGGCTCACCCGTCAAATTAGAAGAGGCCGAAGGAACGGCCAGATGCGATACGACTATTTTCTGGTTCAGTATATATTTCTTTAAAAACCATGGGAATCCACAGGTAAATTGATCGGGCTCACTACTTTATACACGAAAAGATACCCTGTGGTATTTTAACTGCATTATCACAGATATTCACGTTCTCACCGAAAAAATCCTGAATGAAGTCGCTTCTCGAACCCAGGAACCCCGCGCTATGACTCAAATCACACTCGTTTCAAATTGCAAAACGCAACAATTTATTCTCTTCAATAAGAAAATATATAAACATTTTAGACAATGCCTGGATGGACTTCGTATCACCAAAGTACGGAGGAACCGCTGGTTCCTCCCCAAGAAATGACTACATGTCGGAGATCGACACCCCAGGACTCCTGCGCACTGCGACGACTCCGTAAAACAATATTTGATCTACAAAAGACACGTCAGCCAGGGTCTGGTGCACCAAAGTATCGAGCTCCTCCATCTTGAAATTGGCGGAACAACTTACTATACCGCTGAGATGGCTGAAATGAAAACACACTTACAATTTGGCGAAACTCAGTCTAAACCGATCATCTTACCGCTCGGTGGTACACAATTAGAGTCAGAGTAAGCTCCGAGCTGCTGATTGAGTCTCAAAGATGTGATGGAATACAAAGGATTGACCATACTGCGACTGTATACGATACTCTAAACAATGTGGGGTCAGTACAGTGTTCAGCGAGTTAGTCATGAGTAGTTGTCTGATAGTGGCCATAACTCATATGTGAGGGCGGTATCACGCAGGATCACTAGAAACCATACCAAGGAGATTGTATGAATATCCATATTTATTTAAACACTGCTACACAAAGATCATAGACCTCTAGCGGGGATTTTGGGCCAATATAGTCTTGTCGTGACTAAAGATAATAGTCATGACTCCAAGTCGTATGAGAAATAGTAATTCTCAGGCACAGATAAACAGTCGTGAATAATGGAAGAGTCGTGACTACCAAAATAGACCTTCGGGTGAGCTCCGAGAGTGTGATCACATGTCAGATGGTGAACCAGTTGACTACGCGAGTCAATCCGAGGATTCCCGATGAAGTCCGAGAAGATCCAACGATCTGATCAGACATTCACATGAAAGATATAGTTGTCATGATTAGGTCAAAAGCACGCAATATGGCGTCAAGGCGGTCTAGATCGCTCCGGATCTTGCCTTGACTAAAGATAGATGACCCTGAAGGCTCTCCGGAACTTTCGGAACTAGTCTAGACTGTCGGAATTGAATCCTATAGGCCACAGGCCGCAGATCTCCGATCAAAAGCGGTTGATAGACGGATAAAAGGACCATATACCTCATTTCTATTACTCATTTTCCTTATCTGGCATGTACTAAAATAGATTGTAAATTAGTATAAAGTCTCAGTAGAATAACGCGATTCTGGACTGTATTTTCCTCCCAGCTACTATAGCCATGACTATTGTCGTCATTGGTTGTGGGTCACGGGGTCAGTGCACGTCTGGGTTTTACGCGGAGATTTGTTTAAACACATTTCGAAGTTGTACTACTTTTAGCAGAATATATATAGAACCAGAACATAGTTGTTTGATAACCAAAGTCCCAGCAAAGTAAGCTGAATAAGAAAGTCATAAGAAACAGTCAAGTCTGTACCGAAGTGGTCCTTTAAGAGTCGCGACTAAGTGTCAAGACGGAGGATAGCTGTTGACATTGTTCCTTTGAGTTCGGTTGCAGTCTAAGTACCAAAGAAGTAAAGTCTAAGACGGTCTCAAGTGACCTAAAGTTCAGTCCAAGTGTGGCTTAAGTTGTCGGAGTTGTTCAAGTACACTCGCGACTGTGTTTCATTCCATCCAAACACCCCAAAGATAGTGTTTCTCTTGTGAGAGACTTTAGTCAAGGTTCTCGAGTAATACTCGCGATCATTCCCAAGGGCACAGTTAGATTTATAGTCATTTATTGCAACTGTCTACGGTTCATCTTACTCAATTCTGATTGAGAGGACCCTAGTTATAGAAGCACCAATATAGTCAAGTAGTAGTAGTGTGTGTGTGTGTTGGGTGTAGTTCATTTTGTGTGCGTCTTGCACATATCTTGAGATTATACTTTTCACAACTATACTTGGGTGCACCGTTTCACCGGCCCTTCGCATGCATCAACCTCAGCCCTCCCTGCCACTTTTCCATCCAGTGATCCTCTGGACATGGGCGTGCAGTTAACCCATATCCCGGAATATCAAACTTCCTCCATGAGCTTGATGGATATGAGCCACACTGCAGACCACTTGCCTACATTGCGACATTTGAAGATCTGGACTTCTATGAGATCGACGAAATCTCAGCTCTTGGAACAGCAGAGGACCTTGTTTGGGTGGCGAATATTAGCACAGGGAATGCTAAATACATCATGATGCAGGTGAAGCACGAGATGAAGTGTGTTGATCGTGGACTTAAAGCCCTTGCCTGAATCCCCAACTGTCCCCTTTCCCTCTACGCAACTCTTACATACCTCCATTGCTCATTGCTTCGTCCCCTCTCTTATCACATAATCTGTGGGTCTTCGTTCACATCACCTCACTCATCACTTCGTTCAACTCATACTTGTTCCTGTTTGACTTACACTACCCTTACCTTACTCTTACCTACTACTTCATTCAACTTGGACACATTTTATATTGCAACTGAATCACATGTATGATAAATCTAGTAACCAGAATGACGGAACCATCCTTTTGCCGCCTCTGCTGTGACCGTATCCAGAACTCCATACAGAAATAGGAATGAGTCGGCTGCATCCCCAGTCTCAACAATATTTCTAAAGGTTGCACCGTGACAAGCAATGTACGACTTCACATACGAGAAGCACTCCTCAATGGGGTTGAGATCTGGGGAATATGTGGGAAGAAACATAAGCTTGACATTGCTTCAAAGACAACAATAAATGAGAGATGGTATCTTGAAAGAAACCACGTACGCTTCAGCACACATTTCTACCATGCCCTCGATATGGTGGATGTGACAATTATCAAGGATAAGCACACTGTGTTTAGCTGGATACAGTTTCATTACTTGGAGTAAACCTTGAAGCCACAACAGAAATTGGTCGCCATTGTAGCCACCTGCCTTGATGTGGCTGAAGATAATGCCATCGGTGGTGATAGCTGGAAGCAGAGAATAGCTGCAGGGATTGTTAGGCCACGCTCGGAGTGCAAATTCCCTCCTCACCGTGTCCTGCAAACAAAACAGCACCGCTTGCATGCTCGGAGATTCACGGCAGACCAGCCGTTGCGACGGTACATTGTCAAGATGTTGATGGCAGATTCATCTGCACAAACCAAGTGCTCCGCCGGTTCATTTCCTATCTCCATTACAAAGTTACGGTGTGCATGTGTGCAATGTTTGGCAGCTTGGCGAGACACCTGGAAGGCAGATGAGTGACTTCTTGCACAACAAACATCAGAGGTACATATTGGGTACATACCTTCTTCGAGGAAATTCCCAGATGGTGCAGTGTGCGGCATATTGTAGCCAGGGAGACATCAAGATCATGCTGTGTGATCAGAGGCTCTTGAATTTCATCGAGGAATATATCCAGAGTGTGTTCGATGATAGCGAGGATAAACTGTGTGAAGGATGTGGGTAAGCAATGTGGTGGATAAACACTGTCACTTTCTGACCTTGGGAATTCACTGGAGAGAGGAGATATGCCCGCCTGTGATTCCTACGATCATGGCAGACCTCACTGAGCTCCGCCCATGTCTGCAGGACACACTACACGATGCGTAGAGGCATGTCCAGGTCAATTGCAATTTCTGTGCTGGTTTTGTTCAGTGTGTAGGTCTGATAGATGACCCTATATTTCAAGTCCTTTGAGTAGTGTTTCCGGACAGGCGCGCACGCTCTTGGGAGTGGCACAAGAGAAAATTGCAGCCACTCTGGTTACAGGTAAGATCAGTCACAACACGTGGTGTCAATGCGAAGTGTCGCATCACACACCATTTGCTGTAATACATTGTAAATTGAATATTATATGAGGCCATCGGACAGGTAATACATTGAAGTCCATCGTATGAAAATACTACGTGGTTCTGGGCAGAAGAACCATCGCTACAACTGTGTGATGCAGAAAATGGGATAAATAGTTGAATGCTGGATTAGGAACTGCTTTTGTAGCTCCAGATCAAAATATAAGGATGCCATCAGACAGGTAATACATTGAAGTCCATTGTACAAAGATATTATGTGGTTCTGGCCAGAAGAACCATTGCTACAGCTGTGCAATGTGGAAATTGGGGTAAACAGTTGAATGCTGGACTAGGAAATACCTCTGTGGCTCTGGATCTAAATTCAAGGAGGCCATCGGACGTGTATTCCAAGCGCGGATCTAACAGTCCAACTCTCGAGGAAAACGGACATGATTTGAGCCTGGGACAGCTGGGCGATTGAAACCGATCAAAACAGGCCGAAAATGGGAAAAAAAAAAAAACGCCCACACCCTAAGTTCTGCAAACAGCTGTAAGTATAGGCAAACAATGTATTTGGTGCAGTGCAGTTCAGTGGATATTTAAAGATCCAGTGGAGGTCACTGGATGCAAGGACCACCACTAAAGTGCACTGTATGAACAGTCGAGATCCAGTGGAGTTCGGTGACGTGGACCGGCTTTGCTGGTCCATGCATATTACTGCTTCATTTCAACTTTTGCTCTTGGCATCTCTGGGTCGTTTCAATTCAAAATTGAGTCTCTGGCATTCCAACTTGGCTTGTGGGCCAATGCTTTGCATGGCAGTATGAGTCTAGTCCCACGCAACATCAGTTTTGAGTGAGATACAAGCTTCATCCCGGTCATCCACTAGAGTGTGTAGACTGGTTCAAGTAGACAATGTAAGATATTGGAGGTACTTTCAGAGGCAACTTGTTCAACTTCAGAGCACTATTGAATTTTCTTCAAGACGGTGCTGAGATATTAGTGGCACATTTGAAGATAGCCAGATTTGATCTATGCAAGCATTCACGAAGAATCAGTACTTGCTACTTACAAGCCTCTTTTTAAGGACCACCTCAACTTATTCTCCTTGTGCATACAGCTGAATTTGTGGCCTCACATGATGGTGGTTCCTAATTTACTGACCTCACTTCAGGCCTTGATGCAAATTGGTCCCATTTCTCACCTGGTCTACCTCCTGGCATTCTCTCCTATCTGGGACACTACATATTTTCCCATATAATGTGGTGGACTGGACAAACAGAAAGAAACCATGATGGGGGTTATAGTCATATTTGTTACTTTGTATTATGTACTGACTTTTCTTTTGCCATTCCTTTTCTTCAGGCTGCAGGTGCTGGCCATGATATCAAAGGAACACACCTTCAACTGGAGAGGGTGCATCTGCTTTTGTGACTGGACTCAGGCTCCACCAAAAAATCATCATTTCTGTGGAGTGAGACCAGCTTTGGTGCGATCCATTTGACAGCCCCTGTCCCAATTTTGGCTCCTTCCCAAACTTTGCTTGAAAACCAGTTACTTTTTGTTTAGCTGCAATAATACTGTGCACTAGGCAGCCTGTAAGTGAAATTGAGCTGCTACCTGATAAATGTCACGTGATTGCGATCACTCGCGGCCGCGAGTGATCCCAGGATCGTGGGAAACAACTTCCTGAAATAGTAAAACTCACTTTCAGACTCAGAAACCCTAGAAACAACTTGGAAGCAAGTCCCTCATTATTGTTAAGCCTGAAGTAAATTGTACTACCACAGATAAAAGTGGTAAGATTGAAATATAAATATTTGTCCCTCAGGATGAGTGCAGGGCCCTGTGGTGGTGGCCAAAAATGCACACAGCATTGCTGGGCCAAATCAGGATCAAATGACTCTAAATAAAATATAGACATCATCTTGGGACAATTTCTAGGTTTCTCATGTAGTTAGTCCCTTGCCATATATAGTAACTGGATCATGATAATTTTTTGGTTGTTTTCTGAAAAATGTGATTCTCAAATAATTTATCTACGCCCCAGTTTCCAAATTGGCTCAGATGCTGAGATATAAATTTTTTGTTCCTTCTGTTTTGGCTTTCCTTTAATTCTCAATCATGTTGTTTCCTCTGGCCTGGAATTTTTTGGGGCTCTTAAATGAATGGATTTCAAGATGGAGGAATGTTTATAATGCCTAAGTAAATCATACACTTAGACAGAGTATAGCTGAGGCTAAAACCATTAGTTTCGAGAACCCTGCTCAGGCCAAAAGTATGCATTTTCGCCATCGTTTTGCCTAAAGAATAGGATTCATCTGGCCTTAAACGGTTACCAACTAATTTCAATGCAGGCTAAACTGATTCTCAATCCAATACTTTCAGCATTGTTTTCAGAATACCAAAAAGCTCATAATTCAGCAGTTGTATTGAGTTCAATTGTTTCCATCAAATTTCCAGTGTGCCTACAGTACTTGTACATTTTTTAGATCAACTTAGTTCAGTGTCTTTTGGCAGTCCCTAAGTTGATTTGAGGCTACACATTGCAAGATCAAGGCATTCCTTTTTGGGCAGGTGTTCAAGATTGCCTTTACTGTATACTTACTATATTTGGCAAGTGTTCAGATTTCCTTTTCTGTGTTGTTTGGTCACAATTTACTAAGAATTTGCCAACCCGGAATATTTCAAACTTTCCTAGTCAGTAAATTTTGATCTTTTTCTCAGAAAATTGGCCAAATTATCGTGAATATTCTAAGAGGGAAAATTCCAGGCATATTGTAGTCAAATTCGAAATATTCTGATTATATTCCGAGCCAGAATATCACAGGAATTTCTTCTGAATGTTTGAAAAAAAATTACAATTTGATCACAATTTACAGGGCTGTTATATTGCATCTTGCCCCCAGTGAGAACCGAAGCAAACCTATGTTTAGTACCACTGCTGAGTAATGTTATTCCAGAACGTTCCACCAAGTTCTTGAGGGATTTAGCAGAATTTGATAGGCTGGAAATCAGGTACCAATTTGGGTTTTGAGGTGTTTGTGCATATTTTTCCTAGATGGTCTTCGGCGGGACAATTACATCTTGACACCAAACACTTTGGTGTCATGACAGCAGGTAGGAAAAGAGGTTCCTAATAGGAAGTGGACAGATAGACAGGCGAGTCAGATATAGCAAGAAGAACACTTACGGGAGGCGGCATGGGCGTGAAGGGGAAGACATTAAAGACCCGTTTCGGGTCCCATCTGGTCCCTTCGCCATCCGCAACTCAGAACTTTCCATTCACTGACTTGTTCAGCGATGTCCCAAAGTAGGGACCGGCGGAGTACT
The DNA here is from genome assembly GCA_029282285.1 of Mycena rebaudengoi. Classification (NCBI taxonomy): domain Eukaryota; kingdom Fungi; phylum Basidiomycota; class Agaricomycetes; order Agaricales; family Mycenaceae; genus Mycena; species Mycena rebaudengoi. The sequence continues at coordinate 1,378,920 of JARJCX010000011.1, read as the reverse complement.
CCACCTCATACGGATGGAAGCTGCAGTACTGCTGCCACCAGGAGTCTGTGCCAGGAAGCTGAGGGCAGGCGGGGAGGAGGTCGAACCGGGTGTCGCGGAAGCGAGGCACCCGGAAATGTGAGTTGTCCATCCGCAGCGGATGGATCTTGTGCATGAACTCTGAGAAAATTCACCCACCCACGGCATAATACGCCATCACCTCGCTGTCGTAGTGCGCCTTGTGCAGCCACATCAGCCATCGCCACAACACCCAGAGAGCCTCCTCCTCGTCGTCGACGGCCGGAAATTGCGGGAAATTCGCAATCTCCCCGAATAGGTTCTCGGGGACGAGGTCCATGACGGTCGACAGGTCGATGGGGGCGCGCGGATACGCGGTGCCACGAGGAGGAGCAGGCAAGTCCTCGAGCTTTGTCGCCAAGGAAGACGTGACAGGTGGATGAGCAGTGGCGGCAGCGCACGGGGGAGCAGGAGGCAGAGAAGAACGGTTAGGGGGTACCGGGTACGCCGCGACCTCCTTCTGCTCAACCACCTCCTCGTCCTCTGACTCAGGAGGATCGACCGACGTTGCATTTGACTTGCCCTTGCTGCTCTTCTTCTTGAGCTCTCCTTCCCCAGGCACAATTCCTCTCCCACTGTTGTCGACGAGCACAGGTGTCTTGCCACCAGATTCTGCATAATATTCTGAATAAATTCGGGAAACCGTCAGTATATCAAGGAGTAATATCGGAGGAAAACTTACTGTTCCACAACTCGACGAATTCGTCGGTCTCCTCGATGGGGATGAACCCACTGCGGTTGCACACGTGCTTCATGGTGTTGCACGCAACGCAGGACAGTCGGTCCTCCCCTGCAACCTTCACGCACGGGGCCTTTTTGCTCACAGAGCACCATTGGCAACCCTAGATTAGGCAAAGCCAAGTCAGCACAACGATCAGGCACTAAAAAGCTCTTCAAGAAAAAGAAACACTCACCGGGCCTTTGACCAAAAGGCCGTTGGTGTTCTGTGACACCACGAATACCGGGTTCCGATAACCCTTCCTTGGGTCGGTGTGGCAATCAGCGATGGCCTGCAGGGCGGCCAGGGTGACATGGACCGGTGCCAGCTTAGCCTTCTTCTTGGGGGGGGACGAATCAGGCTCTTCCTGGGTGACGCGCTTTGCGGGCTTCGACAACCCGGACCCCGTGGAGATTCCCCAAGCCCTTTTTCACTTTGATGGCACCAGTGGCTTTCGCGATGAGCACCTTGTGGCTCGTGGGGAAAGCACGCGCCATGGACGGACGATACGGCACCTTGCTGGAGGTAGGCAGGGGAGCGGGGAGGTCGTCCTCGTCGTTGAAGAGGTCCGCCGGGTTTGCAACAGGACGAGGTGGTGGCGGAGGGGAAGGCGGCCGCGAATCTGGGGCAACGACGGTACTCCCGGGAAGGGAGTCGCACCAGGACGAAAGAAATGCCAGACCGTTTTTCAGGTCGTCAGGAAGCAGGTCGGTGTCGTCCAGCACCTGGCAGATCCGGTTCAGATCCACCAGAGCTTTTGGCTGCTGGAATAGCAGGTCCCAGGCCCTCTGCTGGTCGCGCAGAAAACACCTGTATACGTCGCGGCAGTGGCGGAACTCCTGAAGGCTAGCATGGTACATGCCCTGGACGATTTGGAGGGAGCATGGTTCGTTCGCGCGGCAACTTGCCTCCATGTTGTGCCATTCACGCCAGTCCTCCCAAATCCCCAGGATGTCCTTGAATTTGGACACCGCCTTCCTGCACTGCTTCTCCTCGAACTTCTCCTTCCCGTCTGCGTGGCGCTGCAGCTGCTCCGCGTAGGTGTTCAATGCCTTCATGAACTCCATTAATGTTTCCTGGTTGCGCTCGGCGACGTCACGAGCATCCGCAGGAGAAAGCCCCATGAGCGACTCAAGCTCGGGATTAATGGGGGGGAGGGAACCGAAAGGGAGATATGTCTTGGCGAGCGGGAAATCCTCAGGCTGGGGCTCAGGAATGTCTGGGAGTGGGGCGGGTTCCCATCTGGGTCGGTAAAGGTGCTCGAGACGGGAGTCTATCCGCTCAATCTCCGTCTCGTAGAACCAAATTCGGTTTGTAAGACACTCCAGGGTGGCGGGGCTTTTCACGACCGGTGTCTTTTTCAAATGGATTCCGTCATACTCGAAGGGGGCACAATCCTCTCAAGGATGTCCGCTGACAGCTTAGCCTTGGGGGCAGGAGGGATTTTAAGAACCCAGCCTTCCCCTTTGAGTTCGCGGGATCGGGGCCAGCGTCAGGCTCGACCGCAACGGGGGTGGTGTTAGCGAGTTGGACCGACTCGGTGGATACAGGCGCGGAGCGCACGTCACCTCCTCGATGGGCAGGATGCGGGCGCGGTCTCAATCCGGACGCAGTAGTATCTGGCTTGGAAACGGGCATGTTCTCCAGATTCAAGATTTTAGAACTGTGGGGACAAACTTTCAGCAACAGGACGAGTGGTAATGGGGGGGAACTTACGAGGACTGGGTCTGCCTTGAATGTTTCAGCAAAACGAAACGATGCGGCAAAGATCAATTGGCGGGTGGCGAGGAGTGCAGGGGTGGTGGAGGTTGCAGGTGGTGACTCTGCCAGGGGGATGCACCCGCAGCAGGAGAGGCAGCAAAGGAGGGTGGTGGTAAGAGTGAAAGAAGAAAAGTGTGTCGTGACATGATCATGACAAACAAGGCATGTCCAGATGCCGAACGGTCACAAGCGATCAGCAACGAGGAAAATGGACGTGGCGACCACGGGACAAACCTCAAATATATTGGAGAATTAATATTATTTATTGAACCTACTCCGGATTCAAAATGCTTCCACGGAATCAAAATAGACGCCAAATTATCGACACCATCAATTAAAACCCGATTTGGTCCGACACCAGCCGGCGATGCCCTTATGGGATGCTCGCGTCCAAACCTATATTATAACGACTAAAGACCAAAGGAACTTGACCCGGAAACCACTCGAAATAAATCACGCACTCTCATGGATAAACGGACGGAAACGGACAAGGACAAAACCAATCGGGGCGGCCGCCAAAATAAATTTATAACCACGGAATGGATTGAGAAGTGCACCTCAATCCAATGAACAAACACCACGTAAACGACAATGCAGAGACGACAGCAAATTTTGAGAAGACCCGGTATGCTCAGGGAATTGATCACTCCTCAAGGGCAAAGACGACCGGGAAAATGAGATCACATATGACACCCGGCTTCAGAAATATGCTGGGGCGAATACAGAAAATCAGTGACATTCACACCCTGGAGGAGGGAGCGCGATGGCTCACCAAACAGAGTCAGAAAGTAATAATTCTTTCTCCAATAAAAGAAGAAGAACGGCAAGGGAATTTCAAGGGAAGAGAATCGGCCAGGGAACAGACCTGGAGGACGAGGCCAGAAGGGAACGGGACATTACTGCCGCTGTCAAAACCACAAATATGAGGGCACTGGGAGTGGGAAGAGGGCGAGAAGGAAGAAAATGTCGGAAAGGAAAGGGGTCAATTCGTATACGCGGATCCATACGAACCACGAACGAGAGGCGTAGGGCAAACGGGGACAGGCATGCCAGGATCCGGACCTTGAAGAACGGGGCATCGAGGGATCAGAACAAGGCTACCATCCACAGAAGCGGATAACAGACCTGATACAGAAACATCTGAGTTCATCGAAGAATATTCGCTGAACAAATCATGCAGGACTTGGGGGTACACAACGAGATTAGCACTGCTTTGCAACCCAGGAGATCGAAGTCTGCCGACATCGTCATATTGGGAGTATTCTGTGGGGCACCGAAGCGCAACGATGGAATTCCATGCTGAGTCCATCAAAGGGATGAGGAGTTTAGGATGGAGGCTTTCGGTATGCCCAGGATAATGGGTATATCCAATGAAATGGCAAAGAAAAGCCATATATTGGAACATCCGGAACACCTGACCCGGGATTGTGTATGATGAAATGACCCAGGACACATTCCCCAACCGCACTCCAGCATCGTGACACATGAGCATTCAAGTAACCAAGGACTATGGAAACATGACCAGGGATCAGGGTTGACTGGGTGTCGTTGAGTCGAGTAAGACACTCACAAAGTGTGTCATTAAATGGCCAACCCAGTATCTCAGCTCTGACAACTCGGCCGGGTTGTAGAGGGGAAGAACACCTGACATTCGGAAATCATGCATAGCGGCACAAAGGAGATTAAAAACCATAACTCTATGGGTGATTTCAAGATGGCGGGAAATCCCCTCGCTGGGAAGATGAAAAGGACCAAGTAAGACTGGGTCAGGAAGGGAAAGGAGGCTGAGAATGGGTCACGCATCTTTTATGGTGAAACTCATCGGAGAGGGCGACAGGGATCATCATCACGCAGGGCACTTTTATAGGCGAATTGCCTTACTCTGGGTCTAGGGAGTTACGTATGACAAGCACCCGGAGCTTTCGATAACAAGACCAAAAGGGGGTGAGCCTCACTGAATGCGGGAAGCCAAGACCCGGGATCGACAAGTAACAAAGCCAATTGGTTGTTTATCACTGAATTCGAGGGACTAAGACCCGGGATCGAGTCTGAACACATAACAGACCAACTACTTCAAAAGATACATCGAAACTAGGTGCTCTACACCAACTCAGGCATAGAATCGGGTGTATTTGTACGAGTGCGCACAAATTCCTCTGACTTGGGCACGACAGGGAAGACATACGGGGGAGCCTCTCCCTCGACCCAATACCGCTTCAGCCCATGGCCGAACTTGTGTAGAGTACCAGCAGCATTTTCTTCGCAGAGACACCTCACAGTCCTTTGACCCATGCTGTAAATGGCAGGATTGGTAGCATCGATGGAGAAATCAAGGAAATCGTGTTCTGAATAGTGGAATGCCATGGCATCGAGGACCTGCTCGCAGGGCAAGCGCTCCTCGTCTCCCATGAAGCCAACAGAAGCGACAAAGCACTCGGCCATCACAAACACCAAACAGGCAGTGTGCAGGACATAATACTGCTCGAGAGCATCCTGATCCGCGGAAGCTGAAATCTTTGTCAAACCAAGAAGGATCTATCCGAAGGTTGATTAGTTGACTGTCAATAAGGATGGACAATCCAGGATGGGTCGTACCATATTGGAAAGAAGGACTTTAACACCGAAACGAAGCTCCTCAATGACAGAGGAAGGGATGTCGGCCACGATGTGGGGAGATAGAGCTTCATGAATACCCTGAGCGAGCATCCGGACATCTGACACCCAAAGGAGGTCGAGTTTAGCGCGCATGGTCAAAGACAGGGTGACAGGTAGGATGGGCCGGAGCTCACGCAGCAACGACGACACGAAGCGAGTCTTGGCGGGCATATGCGAAATAAGGGGATTTCTTGCAAGAAAACACTAAAATGAAGACACAGCTATTTATATGAAAAGGGGAGGAATTGGCAGGACAACAAAGACCTGGAGCATTACACATCAAGGCTAAAATTCCTATCAAGCGTGGTTTCGGGAAAATCCCTCTCGATCCATGCCTCGTCCACCTCCCTGTTGAGAGTTTCAGACAAATCCTTCTCCACTTGATTCGCATCATAAATTCACTCTGAGAGGTAGTATTTTTCACCAATCCAGGGATCAACACATTCCTGGGCAAGGAGCACTTGAATTGTATTGGTGGTCCAGGAAGGAATGGCCGGGATAGAGGCGATCACAATATTCATGGCAACGTCAATGGGATCGGTGTTCCGTGTCCTAGAGTCATGCGCATGCCTCAGCATTATGTCGACACGATCGAGCATGTCTTTTTCGAAGGCCAAGTTTTGCCCGTAGGAGGGACGTTCGAGGAACATATGGAATTTCTGCATCAGATATAGGGAAACCACAGCCTCGGGGGGGATGTGATAATCAGTATCGAAAGTGTCCGCAACCTCGAGTGCAATTACATGGATCAACCACTATGCACAACCGTTTTATTCAATCAAAAATGGCAAAGAAGACCCGGACTCACTACGCTGGACAAGTACGCACCCACAAACTCCTGCAAATGCATCTTGACAGACTGCTGGATGTCATTGGGAGTGGATGCCGCAGAAGGGATGGCCTTATTTAAAATACTGCCAAAGGGCGACACGATTCCCTCAATATAAGCGACAACACCGGCCCGCTTCACGCTGTTAATTACACTTGGAATGCTAATTGGCGGGGCTGCCTTGATTTGCCTAGAGAGCCACTTACAGCAGTATATTGAGAGTCAGGAGCTTAAAAAGCAAGCGCAAGTGCTCTCCAGCCCTTCACCCCCACACATTTCTGCTGAACTCACCACTGCTGATATGCAAACCTTCACCGAAACTGTTCCCCTCACTGCTTCTAAACCAGAGGCGACTACTCTCAACCAAGAAGAGATGCAAGTGCTTAGTCATTAGCATCTTCATGAGTTTGGGCCGCGTGACCTGCATCAGTTTGATGGGGATCATCCCCGCATTATCCAACTCGTAGCTGACCACTATTGGCTGTCGCATTTAGCTGGCAATGCACTCCCCGTACAGCCCACCTTCATTGCAGCACCGCAATTCACGTACCTGGGATATAACGAACACCACAGTCAGGAATTCATTATGGAGTCATGCTAAATGCTGTGGGCTCTCCCTTCGCTCAACCCACCAACCAAGACCAGATCATTGTAATCCACCAAGTATCACCCATAATGGACACCCACAACCTAAGGACATCACTACCACTCAAACGAAGGGCCAAACACTCATCATCACGTCACTCCAGGCCCTATTTCATGGATAACCACTCAGAACGCCAACCCGGTGATACACCGTCTATAATCGCAGCCTTGAAACATGCTATTTTGCAATTCCTATAAGAGTATTATAGACGGCAGGATCCCTAACAGTCTGTATGACTCCGACATATAGGCTATAGGAAACTCAGTTATGGTCAAAGAGCACCTAGACATTGTCCTATAGATGGTACCTTTACAAATGAGGGCCTCTATAATCATTATCTTACTCTCCGTGACATCCAAGATGGACTACACAACACAGAGTAGCATCTATAGGAGACATGAACATAGTCCTATAATCAAGGAGCAAAGCATTTGAAGCGGAAACACGTCCTATATTCACAAAAGACATATAACAAGTCTCCTATTATGGCCCGAACCGGCTATAGGAGCACGTGCAATGAGGTCATGACATTATAAGGATCGGCCGACTGAGTAAATCCGATACAGAACATATAGGGTGGACTTCCGAAGTCCAGCGATTGCTGAATTGCACCCGTTCACATTGAACTACGGAACCCATAAAGGGAACTATAGGGAAAAACTGCATCTGAATTGCCGTAGAGCCGAGTTAAACACATGGTATAGGAAGGGCCAATAGCGAATCTCTCACGATGGTCTAGACTCCGCAACCCAGTGGCATCCAAGCCTATAGGACCCGGAACGAAGCTCCGAGCTCAGTTTGAGCGTCCTATACTATTATCTGGACAGGAAAACACAGAACATGTGCGAATAACAGAGTTTCCAAGCCCTCTTGCCAAGCCTATAATGACTGTTACTTATAAATCTTACATACCCTAAACCCTAGTTCTCGATCGTTTGTTTATTTATAGCTTTCCAAATAGTATATAGGTAGGAGTTTTCGTTAGATTACAGCAGCTCACGCAACCCCCCACTTTGGCGACCGCTACAGTAGTAGTTGTCTCCCTATAGGGCCAATTGTAGAGTCTCAGATACATAAAAGACACTCAGTAGAGGTTTTGCTACAAAGAATCTATAAAGCTTTTGAAGTTACAATTGCAGTGATCTCAGGGACCTATATAAGCTATAAGAATATAAGCTATAAGGGTTTTGTGCAGTCAGAACATTGGTTGCTTTTGAGAACGTTGGATTAAGAAGGCCTATATAAGCGAAGCTATCAGTTGAGACATTACAGTGTCCAAACTACACGGTCCTCCCATTAAAAGAGAAAACACTATAAAGACTTAGAAACCCTCAGGTGACTTTGTTTGACTTCCCGTTCACGTTCCTATACATACATTTTCATCCTATAAAATATCTTTTGGGCCTAATACTTGGCCGTTTGACTCCTACAATAAAACAGCTATCGGGAAGCATTGTTGGTGTGTTAGTTGGGTTGTGATAGGGATTCTGCTGGTTATAGCGGTTTCTTATACACTTTCCTATAGATACATTTATAGTGTGTTAGTCCGGCAGCCCTATCACCCTGCGAGACATGCAGCTTAGGGTCGAATTTTTCAGCGGAAGGAGTAGTGAGTTCGCCAAGTTGGCTGCAGCCCCAGAAGGCTGCAATGGTGATGGCCCAGGCAGCTGTGTCGAAAGGCCGGGTAATGTCTAGCATTGTCTAGCATTGTCAGCACAGCAGCTTTTGCGGGGTATGGTGTGGAGCGACGAGGCGACTGAACAACAGTAGATAGAGTGTCAATACACAGTACTGAGCAGTTGGAGAGTAGACAAGGATAGTATAAAGTAATCTACTATGCTACAGGGACTTTATACTATCTACGCTAACTACAGTATCAATGTCAATAATACAAACCCCTATCTAATATGAAATGCTACTAAGGGAATAAATATCACACCGGACACAAGCGGGTTTCAGAGACGATTGTCAAACCCGATCGGTTGCAGCATTACCCAATCGGTCACTAGAACCCCGATCAGGCGAAAATGTAATCCCGCAATGAAGCCCCTGGTTTCATGACAAGCGTGTTCTGGAGGGCTATAAGGTGCTCGATGGTGACTGGTCCTCGTTGGGCGTGTTTGAAAGCTGTGCCTTCTTTGTTGGCTGTATGTCTGGCAAGCTCAACCCAACGATCCTCTCCTTCCCAAGGGGCACCACTCAAGTCATGCCAAGCTTTGATGCCCGACATCCAGGACTTGACTGTCCCGCCGCCCACCATGCTGACATGATCAGCAATGAACACTGCCAGAAGGAAGTGGGAGGTGGGCATCCTCGTGCACTCGGGGATCTCGTGGGAGTCACAGAACTGGTGAAACCTCAGCAGGCCGGCTATGTAGTTCAAATGGGTCTCAGGAGCAAAGGACAAGAAAAGAGTGGCATAAGTTTTGTTGACGACTTCGGGAGGCAGGTCCGCATGGAAGGCGGTGTTGCATTCTAGAGAGAATGGGGCCTTCCAAACATGCAGGCAATCCTCGGCGAGTACGTGTGGGCATAGTTCATTGTTGATGATCTTGCAGCCCTTGCAAGGCTTATGAGATTTCGCCTTAGCCGTCTGGTGGACGCTCGCTGTGTCCATTGGGGTCATGGCCGGTTGTGTCATGGTGTGGGCGTGGGGAGCTCTGTGAGGAGACTGTGGTACATCACGCAGTCTCATGGTGTTCTTAGTACGGCGCTGGAGGGTTGGGAATGAGGCAGTGTCACGAGTGGGAGGCTCCACAGAGACAGGTCTAGGGACTGGCTGTGGTATAGTAAACCCTTTGGGGAGATGAGGTAGGGGGGGCTGTGGCCAGGCAACAGACTGCTGCAGGGAGAGGGGAGGCACAGGCAGGTTGGAAGACGAGCTCTGGATGGGTGCCGGGTGGGGCACGTCTGAGGCTGTGTCCAGTGGCTGGGCCACGGATTTTGAATACACAAAAGGAAATTGAATCTAGCATCATAGGTTAAGAAACCAGAAGATTGTAAGCCTCAAGCTAGTATGTACTTAAACATGTTCGAAGTACAGGTTGAGTTTGGTAGGTAGCAAGAAGTGTGACCATAAGTGTGACTCGGCAGTGCCTAGAGCACCATGAGAGATAGGGCCAGTGGGGTTCAACATGGAAGGTACATAGATAAGGGTAAGAGTGGTATTGGGCTGCCGCCAGCACCGAGTGGGCTTGTTGTATGGACAAGTTGATCTTGAAATTGCAACTACGACCTTTGTTGAAAGCCCCAATGACTCCTTGATGATCAGAATGGACCAGCAAGTGTGTGTCAAAGAAGCCCACCTCCTCTATAGCATAGATGGCTAGTTCGAGAGTGATCGACTCCAGCCAGCCAATGTGCCAATGACTGGCGTTCCAAGAACCTATGCTGCGCCATGCGTCCCAGCGCCTGTTGACCAGAATACCAATGCCCCAGTCCGTTGAAGCATCCACAAAGATGTGGTGGTTGACAGGTGGGCCCTGCAAGGTGATAGGCCACATTATGCCTAATTGCGACAGGGTTACGTCCCACCATTGAAGATCTGGCCAAAGGCCCTTGTGTCTGCGAGGATGCCGGTGTTGGAAGGTGTTACCTTTAAAAGAGACAGAGAGAGGACAAGTGTGGGCGACCGAGCCAAAGGTGATGTGGCAGAGAGAACTGTGCAGCTTGTTGATGTCCTGTATCTGGCAAGGATTGTTTAGGAAGGTTGACATGAAGACCCGTACTTGTCGGAGGAATTTTTGGTGTTTCAGCTCTGGCAGCGATACCAATTTGTGTGCTATGTCCCAGAGGAAACCAATATACAGTGTGGTAAAGTCAAAATCTTGTCCTTTGGACGAGAGGGGGTGCCATGGTGTGCTGATGGAAGTGATGAGGGAGAGAGCCCATGGACAGTTGTATGCATAGGAATATGAGGTCAGCCCAGTGGACTCGTCGACCTGTTGTGAGATGGGGAAATGAAACGGGAGTCAGTCGTAGTGGTTTTGCGGTCTCACACCCTCGTGTTCCCAGATGTCAGCGATGGCCAAGGCGATCGAGCCAGCATTGCTACTGGAAAATGCGCACCCGAAAGGACAATTGCGTTCTATATAAAAACTTTGCGGGCCCTGGAGTACGAACCAATGCTTGTCCACCGGGCGAATGGGGCAAGTCCAATGGAATTTGGAAATGTCTAAGACCATCGCCTGCACAAGTACGAGAAAGGTAAAGGACAGTGTGGGTGCGGGCCTGACAGCTCATCGGGTATGAAAAGGCTCGGGAGCCCGAGTATGTAGGTAGTAGGCATGCAAAGAAGGGAACATGGCACATGACACCTGACATCTCATAAGGTAACACTGTGGGCAATGCCAAGTATACTGACCTAGGCATATCTTGAGTATATCCTCAGTATATTGTCAATAAACTTAAAAAAGACTTAGTGTATACTGGTTCAGTATACTTTTAGTATATTCTGAATATACCTGAAGTATGCTCAAAATAAACTGACTCAGCATATTCAGAATATACTGACTCAGTATATTTTGATCATATCAAGGACAAATATTGCCATGTAAGGAAATTTTGAGAGGCAGTGAAGACCTTCCAAAAAAGGAAAATCTGGATGGGGAAACATGTGACAGGACATGACAGGACATGACAGACAAGACAGACAAAGTGTGCTGGGGGATTTCTGTAGCAAAGTTTGGCATCTCCAGGTATCAGTGGAAGGTCACATGTTTGTATGAATTGATTACTAAGCATAGAGAAATATTATGATCTTGCTGGTCCATGGTGAGTTGGGTGGGTTGCAGGGTGGCACAGGAAAAAGGTTGGGCAATTTGGAGAGTGGTTAGGCAGGCTGACAACATGAACATCAGGAGAAAGAGGTGAGATTGTTCAGAGTGGGTAAAGGGAGTAATGTTGCCTAGTTGATTAATGGATGAGCCTCAGCTTTGCACAGCATGTTCTGCAAGTATCTATGGTGTGGGGGGTGATGTATGGGCTGCCACAAAATTAATTTGATGCTGACCAGCAGCCGAGAAAGGTTTGCAATTGGCTTATCTGACTGATAGGGGCAAAATTGGGTCGTGGGCTCAAATTGGTGTGGTGCTCCAAATGTGGTTTGTACAAGATGTTGTGCAAGTATCCACGGGGTAGAAGTGATGTGTAGGCTGCCACAAAATTAATTTGATGCTGACCAGCAGCCGAGAAAGGTTTGCAATTGGCTTATCTGACTGATAGGGGCAAAATTGGGTCGTGGGCTCAAATTGGTGTGGTGCTCCAAATGTGGTTTGTACAAGATGTTGTGCAAGTATCCACGGGGTAGAAGTGATGTCTGTACTGCCACAAAATCAATTTGATGGCAATCAGTGAGTGGGAAGGGTTTGCAATTGGCTTGCCTGGCTGATAGGGGCAAAATTGGGGGTTGGATTCAAATTGATGATGTGCTCAAATCCAGGTTGTTGTGCAAGTATCTTGTTGGACTATTTTCAGAACAAGCCGATAAGTCATTATGACTCCATGCACAGCCATGCACAGTTGCACAGCAACACTGCCACAATGAGTCAACATGACTCACTGCACAGCTAAACACTGCAATATGGCTATACATACAGCATTGCACAGTCAGAATGAGTCACTTTGAGTCAGATCAAATTCCCACACTAGTAGTATATAAGGCCTGTAGTTTGTAGCTTGAATGCACCAAAAATATTCCCTCCTTCTTCTCCACTCGCTCTCAAGTTCGTTCTCACAATTCTCACATATCTATGGTGTGGGGGTGATGTGTGGTCTGCCACACAATTATTTTGATGTCAACCAGCAGCCAGGAAAGGTTTGCAATTTGCTTGTCTGGCTGCAGGGGGTGAAATGGAGCCTTGCAACCCAATTAAAAAATATCCACCCAGCTTGCACAGGATGTTGTGCAACTATCCGCAGTGTAGAAGTGGTGGCTGGGCTGGCACAAAATAATTTGATGACAACCAGCAGGCAGGAAAGGTTTGCAATTTGCTTGTCTGGATGATAGTGGCTATTTTGGGATATTCAGCTGAATTGCCATGTAGATCCACACCTGTTTTACACAGGATTACACTGCAGACAATGCCAGGTATACTGACCCAGGCTTACCCTGAGTATACCCTGAGTATATTCTAAATAAACTCAAAATACACTCAAAATATACAGGTTCAGTATACTCTGAGTATATTCTCAATATGGCTGAGGTATGCTTAAGATATACTGACCCAGTATATTCTGAATATACTCAAAGTATACTGAAGAGTATTATTAAAGTATACTGAGTCACCTGATTCACAGTATACTGACTCAGTATACTTTGATCATATTATTAATAATCAGAGTCCAGAAAAGGCAAGTTTTGGACAATAGACAATAGACAACAACAATAGTACACAGACAAGACAGGACAGGATAAGACAAGACATGAAATACAAAATAAGACACAACAAAGACAAAACAAGACAAGACAGACAGACAAGAGAAGACAAGGTGAGACAAAACAAGACAAAACAGACAGACAGGACAGACAGACAAGACAGACATGACAGACAAGACAAACATGTAACAAGCTACTTCTGTAGCACATTGGACATGTTGAGGTTGCAGTATAAGGTCACATGTTTGTATAAATTGATTACCAAGCTGAGGTCTTGGTTGAGTTTTCTGGGCCATGTGGGTGGCAAGGAGTAGGACAGAAAATGTGGGAGAATTTGAAAAGTGGTAAGGTGTGCTGACAACAGGGAGATTAGGACTAGGAGTCGAAAAAAGGTTTGCCTGTCCAGAGTGGGGAAGAAAAAGTGATTTCAAGTTTATCAAGGAAGAAGAGATTGATAATAAAGATAGGGTGTGGAACTAACTGAGACTTTCACGGAAGACTGTCTCAATTCTTGGATTCCAAATAAACCTGGCTTGTACACAAAGTTGTGCATCCAACTATGGTGTGGAGGAGATGCGTGGGTTGCCAGAAAATTAATTTGAAGTCGACCAACTGCCAGGAAAGGTTTGCAATCTGCTTGTCTGGTTGAAGTGGGTGAAATCAGGTCTTGCGACCCAATTAAGAAATATCCACTGAGCTTGCACAGGTTGTTTTGCATCCTGTGGCAGTGTGGAGAAGGTGTGTGGGCTGCCAGAAAATTAATTTGAGGTCCACCAGAGGATGGGAAAGGTTTGTATTTTGCTTGTCTGGCCAAAGGGGGCAAAATAGGGGTGTGGGCTCAAATTGGTGGTATGCTGAAAGCTGAGTTTGTCTAGCTTGTCCTACATCTTATGGTGGTGTGGATGAGGTGGGTGGGATGCCACAAATTTAATTTGAGGTCCCCTAGAGGGTGGGAAAGGTTTGTCATCTGCTTGTCTGGCTGAAGTGGGTGAAATCAAGTCTTGTGACCCAATTAAGAAATACCGACTGAGTTTGTACAGCTTGTCCTACATCCTGTGGCAATGTGGAGGAGGTGCATGAGATTCCACAAAATTAATTTGAGGTCCCCCAGAGGGTGAGAAAGGTTTGTAATTTGCTTGTCCAAAGGGGGCAAAATTGGGGTGTGGGCTCGAATTGGTGTTGTGCTCAACACCAAATTTGTACAGGTTGTCCTACATCCTGCGGTGGTGTGGAGGAGGTGCGTGGGATGCCCCAAAATTAATTTGAGGTCCACCAGAGGGTGGGAAAGGTTTGTAATTTGTTTGTCTGGCTGAAGTAGGTGAATTTGAGTCTTGCGACCCAAGTAAGAAATATCCACTGAGCTTGTACAGCTTGTCCTACATCTTGCGGTGGTGTGGACGAGTTGCATGGGATGCCCCAAAATTAAATTGAGCTCCACCAGAGGCTGGGAAAGGTTTGTAATCTGCTTATCTGGCTGAAGTGGGTGAAATTGAGTCTTGCGACCCAATTAAGAAATATAGACTGAGTTTGTACAGCTTGTCTTACATCCTGCAGCGGTGTGGAGGAAGTGCATTGGATGCCACAAAATTAATTTGAGGTCCAGTGGAGGCTGGGAAAGGTTTGTAATTTGCTTGTCTGGCCAAGGGGGGCAAAATTGAAAACCATGTTGTACAGGTTGTCCTACATCCTGCAGCAGTGTGGAGGAGGTGTGTGGGATTCCACAAAATTAATTTGAGCTCCATCAGAGGCTGGGAAAGGTTTGTAGTTTGCTTGTTTGGCTGAAGTGGGTGAAATCGAGTCTTGCAACGTAATTCAGAAATATTGACCGACTTTGTACAGCTTGTCCTACATCCTGTGGCAGTGTGGAGGAGGTGGGTGGAATGCCACAAAATTAATTTGAGGTCCACTGGAGGCTGGAAAAGGTTTGTAATTTGCTTGTCTGGACAAGGGGGGCAAAATCGTGGTGTGGGCTCGAATTGGTGTCATGGCTCAAAACCATGTTGTACAGCTTGTCCTACACCCTGCAGCGCTGTGGAGGAGGTGCGTGGGATGCCACAAAATTAATTTGAGCTCCACCAGAGGCTGGGAAAGGTTTGTAATTTGCTTGTCTGGCTGAAGTAGCCGAAATTGAGTCTTGCAACCCAATTCAGAAATATCAACCGAGTTTGTACAGCTTATCCTACATCCTGTGGCGGTGTGGAGGAGGTGTATGGGATGCCACAAAATTAATTTGAGCTCCACTGGAGGGTGGGAAAGGTTTGTAATATGCTTGTCTGGCCAAATGAGTGTGTTGTGCAAGTATCCACAATATGGGAATGATGTCTGGGCTGCCACAAAATTAATTTGATGGCAACCAGCAGCCAGGAAAGGCTTGCAATTTGCTTGACTGAAAACAGATTAACTACTCCTCCTGTGTACCCAGATTCATAGGTCACTTACAATTATATTTAATTTGGTCTAACCAACTTTGAATGGTTTCTTCAAGCACTTGACTACTTTTCCTAGAAGCATCACAATGTGAAGGCCTAAACAAGCCCAGAAAAAATCCCATCAAAATCAACATATTGTTAAGATCAGGCTGCAGCCACTACCTAACTTGAACACAGAAATTGCTGCTTTGGTGTAGTGGTAATGGTGCTTGTTGTGAATAATGCTTATGTAATCTGTCCTTGGGTTCAAACCCTGGTGGGGGCATTTCTTTTGTCCAGAAAATGTTGATTATTATAATGCACCTGCCTGACTACACTCAATCCCCAGCTTGGGCTGGCACCAGAAGTAAAGCTGTTGATCTGACCACAACTAGTTTTCACCTTCTGGCCCAACCTGAGTTGAGGTGAGAACAGTTGGAGGTATCTCCTGGGCCAGACAAGCAAATTACAAACCTTTCCCACACTCTGGTGGCCATCAAATTAATTTTGTGGTATCCTACACATCTCCTCCACACTGCTGCAGGATGTAGGACAAGCTGTACAAGCTTGGTGGATATTTCTTAATTGGGTCGCAAGACTCAATTTCACCCACCTCAGCCAGACAAGCAAATTACAAACCTTTCCCACCCTCTGGTGAACATCAAATTCATTTTGTGGCATCCCACATGTCTCCTCCACTCTGTGGCTGGATACACAATGTTCTCACCCTGCAACCCACATGGACCAGACAACTCAACCAAGACTATAGTATTTCTCTCAGCTTGGTAATCAGTTCATACAAACATGTGACCTTCCACTGCAAACTCAACATGTCAAATGTGCTATAGAAGTATCTTTGCTACACATCTGTCTTGTCTTTCTTGTCTGTCTGTTTTGTCATGTTTTGTCATGTTCTGTCTGTCCTGTCTGTCCTGTCTGTCTGTCTTGTCTGTCTTGTTTGTCTGTCTGTCTGTACATGTTTGTCTGTCTTGTCTTGTCTTTCTGTCATGTCTGTCTGTCATGTCTGTCATGTCATGTCATGTCATGTCATGTCATTTCATGTCTGATATTTCCTCATTCAGAATTCCCATTTTTGGCATGTCTTTACTTTTTCCTAAACCTTCCTTATATAGCAATATGCGTTATTGATATGATCAAAGTATACTGAGTCAGTATACTGTGAATCAGGTGACTCAGTATACTTTAATAATACTCTTCAGTATACTTTGAGTATATTCAGAATATACTGAGTCAGTATATCTTAAGCATACCTCAGGCATACTGAGAATATACTCAGAGTATACTGAACCTCTATACTTTGAGTGTATTTTGAGTTTATTTAGAATATACTCAGGGTATACTCAGGGTATGTCTGGGTCAGTATACCTGGCATTGTCCGCAATGTTATAAGCATATATCCATGATGTGAGACAGATACTTAGCCTTCCACAGAAAAAAACCAGGGCCAAATGC
Organism: Mycena rebaudengoi; assembly: GCA_029282285.1. NCBI lineage: Eukaryota > Fungi > Basidiomycota > Agaricomycetes > Agaricales > Mycenaceae > Mycena > Mycena rebaudengoi. The sequence continues at coordinate 1,361,997 of JARJCX010000011.1, read as the reverse complement.
AGATGGGAAAGGTCTGCAATTTGCTTGTCTGGCTGATAGGGGCTACTTTGGGTGATTGAAGTGAACTAATGTCCAGCTCTGCACCTACTTTGTACAGAATGTTGAACATGTATCTACAATGTGAGGCAGATACTTGGGTTTGCACACAAAAGATCCCAAGGCCCATTACATATGGGAAAGTCTTGCAAATTTCTTGTCTGGCTGAAAATAGGTGAACCAGAGGGTGGTGACCAAATTTGGAAATATGCAAGGGCCTTGTAGACCATGTTGTGCAAGTGGCAGTGGTACTGAGAAAATCCTTGGCTTCACATGAAACAAATCTTATGGCTTTGGACACATGGGAAGGGTTTGCAATTTCCTTGTCTAACTGATAGGAGCTACTTTAGGATATCAAGCAGAATTGACATGTAGCTCTGCATATGCTTTGCACAGGATGTTGAGCATGTATGTGCAGTGTGAGTCAGATACTTAGATATGCATAAGGAAAATCCTAGAGCCTGTTGCAGACAGGAAAGGTTTGCATCTTTGCTATCTGGCCGATGGGGCTCCACATATGTGTTGCACAACATGTTGAGCATGTATCTGCACTCTAAAGAAAATACTCGGCTTCACACAGGGAAATTCCCAGGGATGGGAGCAGATGGGAAAGGTTTGCAAATTGCTTGTCCAGCTGATAGGGGCTATCTTGGGATATTGAGCCGAATTTATGTGTAGATCCACACCTGTTTTGCACAGGATTATGAGCATGTATCCATAATGTGAGACAGATACTTGGCCTTCCACAGAAAAAAAGCCAGGGCTGAGTGCAGATGGGAAAGGTTTGCAATTTGCTTGTCTGGCTGATAGGGGCTGTTTTGGAGTCTCAGGCAAATTCATAAGTAGCTGTGCACCTGCTTTTCACAGGATTCGAGCATGTATCTGCAATGTGAAGCAGATACCTGGTTTCACACACAAAAAATCCCAGGGTCCCGGATGCTGGTTTGCATAGAGGTAATGTCCAGTCATCAGGATGGAGATGCACAGAAGGACCAGGCTCAACACGGACTGAAGCTCAAGTGTCACTGATTGAACTCTTCATCTCTTGTTTTATGGGAATACTCGAGCTCATGCACTCATCAGGGTTTTCCTGCTAAAGTATTGGTGATGGCGGTAGGGTGGAGCACAGCATGAAATCCAAACACTCCCACAAAGCACCATTAGCTCAGGGTTCGGACTAAGCTCAGAGGGCCTGCATGAAGCAATGTGTCACAGAGGAAAATCTCGGTAGTCACAGTTTTTGCAGATTTGCTGTCCTCTAGCACGTACGAGAGTAGGTCGCAATTTATAGAAGTTTCAGGCATTGATTTCCAGTCATGACCAGTAGACTAGTACTATGTAGGAGCCATCATAAGAGGGGGGAAACAAATTGGAGAGGTGACTGTCCTTAACGGAACTGGTACCGAAGCTCCGATTGTTTGAGATTGTTTGTCAATCCACCCAACGCAACAAGGCCAGTCTTAAGCTCAGACTCTGCCAAATGCCACCCAACCAAGTATGTCGACTGCAAGGCACACCCAATCTCATATTGACTCCCATATCCTTGATTCCAAGAAATATCCAGCTGGCCCCGCCCTTCTTCAGCACCTCCACTATGTCAACCAGGCACTTGCTTCCTGCAGCCAGGCTCCCCTGAAAGACAAAGATCTAAATTGGATGATCGGACCCACCTGCAGCAGCTCCAAGGAGCTCCTAGAGGCTTTTGGTGTGTAAAGGCAGAGGTCATTCCTGAGAGTGTGGAGAATAACAAATATACTGCTCCGGATCCTGAGCTTGCTGCTATGTAACAAAGGTACCAAGGTTACATCTAGTAATTCGCAGCAGTGAACTTGAACTTGAGTAATATGTCTTCTTTGGAAATAGGATTGAACTTGTCAATGGGCTAATAAATGTCAGAGACTAACTCCAAACGAACTAGAAAGTCAGACTACCAGAAAATATATCCTGGTTCATATGCAGGAACTGGAGGATTGCAATTTAATGAAGTTTAGTAGTTCGGTTCTTAAAAATCAGGGATGCTCACTAAATGTTTATAATTCATTAACATAGCAACAACAGCATCAACAATGGTTTTAGAGTTGTCCATTCTAGATGCACACTAGGTCTCCCAAATGTAGGCAGTACTTCAAGTCAGTGGTGCAAAAAGAGAATTCTTCGGTGCTGGACACTGCCGGTTCAATTAGGGAATCCCTCCATCCAGAGAGGTTGTTTTAAGGCTATTTGGAAACTCACAAAATTGCCGATTTTGCCTGAAACTAACTGTGTTAATTTAACTTGCATTGAGTGCTCACTGCCAGCTTTGAAGTTCATGTGCAGGAAAAGACTGAGATGAACAAGTTTGGTTGCCATCAGTGGCTCAGTGCCATCATGGAACTTGCTGCATTTTCAGTGCAGAAATGGACTGGAATTCAAGAGCCGTTTTGATATGGTTGCTATGGTATGATCGGGAAACTGGAATTACAGATTTCAGACCTTCCCTCCTGCAGGAGTGAAGCCAGTGATCAGCATATATGTGACATGCTAGATACTTGGCTTCAAACAACAAAAATCCCAGGACCCAGTGCAGATAGGAATGGTTTTGCCAAAATTCCCAAAACCTTTGGCTGGATGCCCCCATTATCTCTAGCTGTGGCAGTGGAGATCTTGTGGATGCACAATTGCTTCTCTTGCACATGAAGCACATTGATTTATGAAACATACTCATCAAAGGGACAGATTCTAGATTGTTTCAGACTGTTGTTCAAGAGGCTTAACTCAAGAACACTCAAAAAAATATTTAAGTTCGGCTAGGAACAATTTTATTTACACAAGTCGATTGATTTGTACTTTACAAAAGTAGATCACTACTTAAAACTATACGTAGATGAAGAGTCAAGGTAACGTTGAGATGTATTAAATCTCTCGAGGAAATATCAGTAAGAAGATCAGATGAAATTCACATACATATTTCGAATAGGTATCCCAGATGTGATGTGATCAGTTGAGATTCACGTAGTCAGTGTTCAGTTAAGTAACCCATAGTCAGTGTTCAGAGTGATAACCCGTAGTCAGTGTTCTCAGTAGGTAGCACGTAGTGATTCGATGTTCTCAGTAGACAGCCAGTGGTTCGGTGTTCTCAGTAGGTAGCTTGGACTGGTAGGTAGCTTGAGTTGGTAGACAGTCCAGATTCGATGTTCTCAGTGGTTCGGTGTTCTCAGTAGACAGTCCCAGGTTCAATTTTCTCAGGTTCAGTGTTCTCAGGGTGAAGCAACTTAAGGCTTAGTCATTTAAAGAAATATTCCTAAAAGGAATATTTAATTCAGATCGAAAATGGGCACTAAGAAGATTAATTGGGAAGTAACTACTGAGCTCCTTATACACACAAAAAATTGTATGGTTACGTTTCCAAACCCAACTCTGAACAACGACTTACTCACCAACAGCCCTCATAAATAAATATCAACCACCAAGAATATAATAAAAAAGGGTATATACAGTTATCCACCCAGCCTCCCTCTGCCTTTCAGCAATGGGAGGCAAAGCGAATAAACTGTACAATAATCCTAGCACGAGTTGAATGCACATCTCCCAGTTACAAGCATCATAGCCTGTTAGACCATAGGACCGTTATAATTTCTCAAATCCAACGACCCATGGGTATTGCTTATATTAGGAAGGACTGCATGCTCAACTTCAAGCCAGACAGTCGACATAGGACCTGGGAGGAGGCTGGCATGGCTCAGAAGAGACTCTGTGGGCGCTACAAGGTCGGTGGTACACCATACACGACTCTGTTCGCGGGCATCTTTGCCTGCACAACCATGGAGAAGACCTGGGTGCAGCACCCTACAATGCACAAAGTGCAGTTTACGCAACCTGGGCGATGCCAAGAACATCTTGTAGACCCAGAATACACCAAGACAATTTGGTAAACACATGACCTGGGGCATGCGAAGAGGGTTTTCGAGCTCTATGACCCGGAACCACTATTAGCAGGTGATTCGGGGTTGCTGTAACTAAGGAGGAAGGGTCTTCTATTTTTAATGGGATCCAGATGACTCAAGCTTGTCTGGCATCTGGTTATCAAGCAAGGAGTCATATGGAGAGCTGGGAGGAGGGGGAAAGAACTATAAATACAGGCATCGCACTACACATAAATCATCATTGAGTTCCCCTATATTTCTCTAGTTTACACTAGCAGAAGGATAAGCATACACCCAACTATAGAGCTCTCTGGTCATCCAGCAGGCTCTCTTGTGAAACATCTCCCTCCACTTTTTGAAGCACTAACAAGATCCTCCCGGATCACATCCTTCATGCAAAAACACTCTGGTTTGAGGAAACAATACTCGTATACAGAGACGCGGCTGTTGAAAACTTACTTGTGGTACAAAATCAGGTGTGTTAGCCTTGACCCACCTCCTACACTACCACAGTCAGCCCCCTTCTTTTTGTGGATAATCCTATCGGGAGGCTCCACCAGTAACATACAATGTCTGGATAGTCCTCAGACAGTCTTGCCTGAGCATATCACTTATTCGCCTTGATCAATGACCCGGATCCTCTCGTACACATTACAAACAGGGTCAGAGACCAGGAACTTTCCCTCTGGTCACTGTCTTTAAGCAATAAACAACACAAAAACTATAAATCCTCTCGAGTCCGGCACTACTCGTGCTCCCACATCGCTCTAAAACGACTATAGGGACTGCAATGGGTCAATTGGTGCAGGAGAAGGCCTAGTATCAAGCCTCTTCATCAACATACAAAGCAAAGTATAGCTAAAACACACCCAGAGAAGTGACCCAGGTGCTCTTTAGCTCTTAATTGTTATATTCTGGCCATTCAAACACAGGGAATAACCACCAGCAAATCTGATATACCTAGTAGCACCCCCATAGGCATTTATTAGACTTGCTCAGGGTAACCCTTGCACTAAAAACAAATTAATTACACCATTCACAACCTACTACATTCCACTGCCTTGATCATTTCCCCCAGAGGACGTACCTTTCTGAAACTTACAGATCCACTTGCAGTTAACAGAACTGCAGTCAATATCACACCGTCATATTCATCTTTGCAGCTAGTGCTTCTTTGCCTTTGAGGACCCATCAACGTTAGAGTGTCCACACAATAAATAGTTGAGACAATTAAATGGGTTGCAGTGAGTGGTGCCCAACAGTTCAAGCCCAATCTCCCCATCACCACAACACATGTCATGTGCAGCATCAGGATCAATGATCTTGATGACAGAGAAAATTACATCTGCAGACTAAAGGAATAATTTGTCAGGCTTGAAAATAAAATAGCAGATTGGCACACCTTGGCATGCTCGAAAAGAAGGTCCATGTCTTCCTCTGAGTGGGCTCGGACCTGGTCATAAGCACAATATGTATCACCCCAGAGTCCACCCCCAGGCATCTGGGTGCCAATGACTGTCATGTCACTGTATGCCCATGGTTCCATTGATGCATGGCCACACATTTGGTGTTCGCAGATGACACTTTGTTCTGCAAGGATCATGACATATATGTAAGGAGGAGCAAAAAAAAACACACAATTATTTCAGTCTTAGTATAGGTAATATCTCTGTTACAATCACAGGAAAAAGGTTCTTGCCACCAACAGAGGTGTGACATCTCCAAATCATCAGGAAAATACCATTTAGTCTCAGATGTTGTGCCCCATGGGCATTGAGTTCCTACAAAGCAGTGGAGTTAGTCGTTGGGTCTGAGCAAAATCATTTTGAATTGTTTTACCTTGGGTTCAAGACAGTCATCTTTGATAGGTCATGACTGCTCCCTTGAGTGTGTCAACATCATTGTTTCAGATAACATACCAGTATCACACACACCAGTCAAATGCATGTGTGACAGTAATGCAGGTAGGACAATCAAGCCACAGGAGCTGCCAGGCCTCAGGAATATCTTCAAATCTCAGACAACTACCAGAAATGCCCACATCTGGTGTGTTTGGCACAGATGGTGCCGCAGTTTTGATTCTGCGATTGAATGCCAGTTGTTGTTGTCCAGCAACACCAGCAGAAACTGAAGGATTACAGATGCAGGCCTCCATTGCCTTGAGATGTTGGCAATACCCATGGGTGAGCTTGTACAGGTGAAGAACAGGTGGTCAAGCTTCACTCTGTGTGTTTTAGATGCTTTTAGCAGGTCACCATCCTTGATATTCCAGATCTCTCTGAAAGCTGTTTGGGATCGCAAGTGTCAACCTGTAGAGAAATGAGCAGATAAAATGAAGAGAAGAATCTCCCATACATCAAAGCCACTCCTCTTCAGTGCAGAGTGCAGCCAATTCTCCCAGGCTTGTCAGAAATTCACCCCATTAATGAGGGAAAAAATGGAGGGTGGATTTGTGGCTCGTGGAATTAGTTCAAAATTCATTGACATCAGGTGGAAAAAGTTCCTGAATGAAGTGTGATGTTGGCCAGTGAAGCCAGGAGTCTGTGGTCAAAATCAGTTGGTGTACCCTCATCTGCTATAAGGTCACACACCTTTTGCCAATTGATTCCTTTGTAAACTTCCTTGGCCATAGTATTGGAAACAACATTCAGTCTCTCAACAAGGCAGCCCTGGATATAATAAATTGCAATATCATGACCTTTGCTGTAATGCTTGGAATAGGATTATGTGAATCTGCCTCCATTGTGGCAGCTCCTTGGCTGAAATTGAAGGTTACAACCCAAATAAGAAATATGTACCCTGGATTCCAGTATTGCTGTCAGTGTCAAGGCTAAAATCAAGACTACCACACTCTTCAAGCTGTGAGAGAGAGTGGCTTTACTTTTCAGGACCACACATGGCCCCACAAGCCACTTCGAGTGGTACAGTCCCTTCAAGTTCTGAGTGCAAGTAGTAGTCTTTATATATCCTCATCTACTCTCCTGCTGCTCAGTACTGTGCATTAATATTGATGCTCTGTTTATAATTACTGTTGTCCAGTTGCATTATACCAACCTGCAAAGCTGCTGTGCTGACACCAGGACAGGCAAGGACAACACTGGACAACCCTGGACAAGAACAGACAACCCTGGACAAGAACAGACAATCTAGGACACAATCCCAGACAAGGCTCTGGACAAGGATGGACAACCCTGACAAGGCTCGGGACAATCCTAGACAACTCTCCTCAACAACCCCAGACAATACCTAGGACAACTTTGGACAAGACTCCAGACAACCCTGGACAACCAACTTGCCATTTTGGGCAAGTGTTGTATAGGGGTGTTTGTCTTGACCTAGAAAGTTCCCTTATGGGGATGGGAATTTGATCACATGCCAATCATATTTTAAAATATGTTCAATATATGACTCATGATCAAAGGGTTGATCATATGATAATCATATGCTGATCATATTCAAAATAAGATCTATTATTTGATCACTAGGCTTATGTCTTCCTTATTTCTAATATGTTCAGCATATGTTTAGCATAAGCCCTATTATTAAACTGTGCCATGCCCACAGTGAGGGCTGCACACCTCTGTCATGCATCGAGAATCAAACAGTGCAAACACCTTTTGGCCATTTATCTCAAGTATACCCAGTGAGACAGAAGTTCTCACTCTTTCGCCGCTTTGGTCACTCCTTTGTATTTTTTGACTGTCTCAGGTATACTCCATGGGGTGCTTTCTCCCCTTCAGTGATTCCTGAAAAATATCCAATGGTCTCGTAAACAATCCCATCCATACTATCATTTCTGCCATTTCCTTGGCTAGTTTATCCACATCACAGTCAGATATGTATTTCTCTTCGTTCCAATCATTGACAAGCTCAAATAACCCCCAGCTTGAGGGTATCTGCAGCTCAGGTGGAAGTCTATAATCATCATTGTCCTTGAATTCAGTTGAATCCAATTCAATGGAACTTCCTGCTTCTGAGTCCGATACATCCAAGAAATTGACAGGACTATTGGAACCCTCGCTTGATACCTCTGATTGTGCATACATGCATTGCTCTTAATTCTCATGGTCAGAATACTCTTTATGATGATCAAAAAAGTATTCCTCCTCTGAGGAATATTGATTTCTTATCACATCTCCTTGCACACTCACTCCTGACAATTCCAAATTTGGAGCCATATGCCGTATTTGTTCAGCTGTCCCTTTGTCACTCAACAACTCTTTTTTCTCCTTGTCCAAGACATTGTCAACAATGTCCCTGGCTCCAAACATCTTCTTTTCATTTGGACAATCATTTTGTCATGCAGTCCTCCACTGTGATGCAGCTGCCATGCAGAGGGCAAACCTCCTCGTGCTAGAAAGGATTGGTCAAAAATCCTCACAAGTAAAGGCACAATTTTGTGTCGGTTCTGTGCATTCACAGCCTTCCTATAGGGCCATAAATTTACACTTGACGGCGGTTTTTTTTTTGCTGTCCCGCACCTTCTGCAGTCCAGAAAACCGGCCATCCCTGCCCCACCTAGCATTTAAAGCGGCAATAAGCGAAGTGCGAATTCGGTGGCACCGCCACATTCTCCAGCTCAGCTAGTACTGCCCTTTCTGTTGTATCGTATGAACCTGTCCATCCTCGCACTGAGTACTACGTCCCCATCTCTTATTGCCACTGGATGATGGTCACTGATTCACCTTTGCAATGCAGCCAGCAGGGCACGCGATGCTGACCTCAGCTTCTGTGGCCATCTTTGACGACTTCGGTCCCCAGCACACCGACTTGTTGTGAAGCCCAGTGGTGGCTTACCTAGCCGCTAGCTGGGGTATTCCTTGGGGTAGCGCCCTCCAGAGGAGGGTGTTCATGATCAAGAGTGGCTCATGGACATCACTGCGCTCAGGAGTGCTTGTGATGGTCCATGGCACTGGAGGCCATTGTGACCCATTGGCTGGCTGACTTGAGGAGCCTGGGGAGCAGTTTAATGCTTGCTCAGGCTAGTGGTGGAGGCCAGACGAGAGGGACTATATTGCATGATACCCGGGTCAGCTCATAGAGATGATCGTGGGGTTTGTGTGCAAGTTAAGTATGCATTATTTGTCTACGGGTCAGAGTACAAATAATGCCATGTGACTACATTACAGACTGTGCTCTGTAAGGTAAAGAATATATGGAAGTAAGTAAATAAGTAGATGAAAATACAATAGGGCCTTTGGGCTGCTCAGCAGTCGATACCCGTCACATCTACAGTCATAACATTTTATACCTGCTGGTACCTTTTATCTTACTGTCCTCTCCTCCCCCATCACGAGCTCACAAAGCTGTCAATGAGTGGGGTTGGTAAGTTTGGATCTGTCATCAAGTCTCCGCTGTTTGCTAACTTTTTACAGCATTAAATTGCATGATAAAATCAGCAGAGCCTTGACGACCCACACTGAGGCAATTTCCAGAGCTCTGAATGAGTATAATGCTGCTGCTGCCACTCTGAATCCACCCCAGGATCAGCTCATATGGGCAGCCATCATTCAGATGGTAATTCTAGGTGAGTTTGACCTTCTTTGTGATACCTGCACTGAGATCTGACAACTTCTGTGTACCCACCCAGCTCAACGAGAGGCTGGGCTCCTCTATTTTGGTATCAAGCACTCCTGTGAAGAAATTCGCAAACTCAACATCAAAACTACCTGCATCATCACCTTTATGATCAACAAACATGCAGATTCTACCAGGCTATCGTCAAAATGTACATGACCAAGCCACATCTTACATGTGAACTTCTTCAAGGCCCAAATCAATGACTCAGTTGTCAAACATCTCACCAAAACCAGTCAACTGCCAGGGTTCATGGGTTCATGGGCTCTCTGTTCTCTGGGAGGCATCTCAGCCATGATCCCGCTCTCATCACCAACTGTCCACTACTTCCATGGGCCACAGGAAGTCTTGGGCTTCAACAAATAGTCATGGAGTACGAGGAGGACAATTACAATGTAGATAGGGCATGGGAATTGGTCAGATTGGATACAGATAATACCTTAGAAGTACATGAATTGTAATGTTTTTGATTAAGTCACCCTCAGGAACATTAAAAAAGCAGAATATTGGGGGAAGTCAGATGACATTTGGCAAGATCAGAACAACATCCTCATTTGCTGGGGCCTTTGGACTGAGCTCAGCATCCTTTTTTGAAGGCCCAAATGAACAACAAAATTTATTCCAGAGATTCTGTTGGGTGGCCCTTTGCATTAAATACTGGGTAACAATTAGTTATACTGCCATCTGAGTCCTAATATTCCTGGAATTAGAATCAGAATCATTTTAGAATATTATATTCCGTGAATACTCAAACTCCCTGCCAAGATGGGGCTCAAAAATGAACATCTCAAGTTATAGCATTAGGAACATACCTGTAAAATCAGAGAAAATGCTCAGTAAGGTCACTCAGGGTATATATTCGGCATATAACAAGATCTCAGGGCAGGAGATTCTCCAAATATCATTTTGAGAGTTGGTATTCCTTAAGTTGAAACTGAAACCAGCAAAACCAGTGCGAACCATGTTGGTTCCGGGGTCATTTCTGGTTTATTTCACATTCTTCACTTGCCAGGGGCCCAAGACCCCAGATCTTTTGACAGATTATAGTTGCAATAGACTATGAAATGGGTTATTAACAGTTAGTTGCACACTATTTATCTTGTATGCCCAATAACCACAAAATGGACCAAAAACTGGTCAAATTTCAAATGCAATTTCAGAGTCTGCAATCCAAGTATATGATAGAATATGACTAAAAATCTCTCTGTGGCCGTGTGCGCTCAGAAACCACATGAACATTTCTACATGTATTGATATGAAGCAGGTGCTACAACACACTCAGAGCCCCAATATATATTTTTGGACAACTAATAAACCATATAAATAGGCTGAATGAGTTAAACCCATATGCAGGCATTCAAATAACTTTGAACCCTTGGTACAGAGTTTGGCATGAATTTTCATACATACATGGCATATAAATTCGTGGGACATGTTAAATTTGCTTCAGTGGTACGTAATAGACTTAGAAAGGATACTACAGCAAAACTATGTGTGTAGTCACATTACACACCTGCTAAGAATATAATTACTGTGGAAATGCCATCTGATTCCCAATCCAGATGACATGTGAAGTCAAGATCTCACATCAAACAGGTGTGGGATGTCAGCGCAAAGTAAATTTGGCTGTGAGTTAGTTCAAGAGGCTTAACTCAAGAACATTCAAAAGAATATTTAAGTTCAGCCGGGAACAATTTTATTTACACAAGTCGATTGATTTGTACTTTACAAAAGTAGATCACTACTTAAAACTATACGTAGATGAAGGGTCAAGGTAATGTTGAGATGTATTAAATCTCTCGAAGAAATATCAGGAAGAAGATCAGATGAAATTCACGTACGTAGTTCAAATAGGTATCCTGGATGAGGTGTGATCAATTAAGATTCACGTAGTCAGTGTTCAGAATAGTATCCCATAGTCAGTGTTCAGAGTAGTATCCCGTAGTCAGTGTTCAGTGGGTAACCCGTAGTCAGTGTTCTCAGTAGGTAGCACATAGAGGTCGGTGTTCTCAGTAGGTAGCTTGGATTGGTAGGTAGCTTGGGTTGGTAGGCATCCAGGTCAGTGTTCTCAGGTTGGTGTTCTCAGGTCAGTGTTCTCAGTAGACAGTCCCAGGTCAGTGTTCTCAGGTCAGTGTTCTCGTGGTGAAGCAACTTAAAGCTTAGTCACTTAATGAAATATTCCTGAAAGGAATATTTTATTTAGATCGAAAATGGGCACTAAGAAGATTAATTTGGAAGTAACTACAGGGTTCCTTATATACACAAAAAATTGTATGGTACTGTTTGGCTACTTTTGAGTAGATTTGAGTCTCTCTGATTCCATTTGAGTCAGTTTGAGTCATTTAGAATCAGTAAAGTCATTGCGAGTCATTAAGAGTCATTTCAAGTTTTAATACTAGAAAATTTGTACTGACTTGAATTGACTCATACTGAGTCCTTCTGATTAAGCAGATGCACTTCGTTATTTCTTCTCCCTATAGTCCGTTGATCTCAATATTATTCAAACTTGCTGATTTATTTAATGCTCAGCTCACATCTTGATGGGAGGCTGACAGGGAATTGAGGTTCTCTCTCTTCTTAACCACCACTATGGCATCCCCTGTGTTTGACTGGGGTGTCCCTGGTGTATACCTGCCTCCACCACCTTCCTGCAACTCTCTTCCCACAACCCCTCCACCTCTTGGCAACCTCCACTTTCATCCTGTGGATGCATACAATCTTCATCACAACCTTGGGGTGACGATGTAAGGCTTCAATTGACATTGCCATCACTTTCTCACTGGCAACATTGCCTTTCTCACCACTGGGGCCAGTATTGACAGACAACATGATGTCTCTGCCAAAGAGTTCTTCCCTGGCTTTCACCAGCTTTACAGTGCTCTGTCCCCAGGTTGATCACTGCCACCAGCTTCTCGTACTTGTCCCTATTGAACTCAGCAGCCAGGAATGGACATGGCAGTAGGGTCAAGGCAATGGTGGAGGCAATGCCTTTGATCTCATCCAGTGTGTCATAAGCCAGGATAGCTCCATCCAGCTTCGAGTTGAAGGAGAGTTGGCTAGCTGCAGCAACCAGGATCACCTCAGAATCACCAATAGTGGGGTTGCAGTATCACACTTGCTCATCCTCCAGGGGAAATTGAAGTGCAGGGCTGCTGCAAATGATCCACTGGGGTGACCAGTTTAGTGACCGCATCACCATCAGAAATTTTGCCAGCCTGCGCCAACTCATTGATAGCACATCTTGATAGTGCCAGATAAGAGGCAGGTACTTGCTGGTCCCAATATACTGCAGATAAATGTGGTTGACTGGCTGACAGATGATGCAATCGTCCTGATGCAAGTCCACTAGGTTTACAACATCAGTGTTGGTTGTCTGCTGCTGTCCGTACCATGTTGCAAGTTGCCACATGTTATCGCCTAGCAGTTGCAAGCATTCCATCGTCCAGTCTGTGTCTACCGTGAAAAGGTAGAGGTAGGCATGGAAGACAGGGATGGGGTCATCAACAAATGATAACCGGAAATAATCTCTGCTGTGATATTGACTGTAGTTCTGGTGACTGCAAGTGGGTGTGTAAGTTTTCAGAATGGTACGTCCTCTGGGGGAAATAATCAAGGCAGTAGAGTGTAGCAAGTTTTGTGAATGGTGTAGTTAATTTGTTTTTAGTGCATGGGTTACCCCAAGCAGGTCTAATTAAATGCCTATGGGGTGCTACTAGATATATCAGATCTGCTGGTGGTTATTCCAGGTGTTTGAGCGGCTGGAATATAACAATTAAGAGCTAAAGAGCACCTGGATCGCTTCTCCAGGTGTGTTTTAGCTATACTTCGCTTTGTATGTCAATGAAGAGGATCGATACTAGGCCTTCTCCTGCACCAATCAACCTATTGCAGTCCCTACAGTCATTTTAGAGCGACACGGGAGCATGAGTAGTGCCGGACTCAAGAGGGTTTATAGTTTTCGTGTTGTTTATCGCTAAGGACAGTGACCAGAGGGAAAATTCCTTGTCTCTGACCCTGTTTGTAATGTGTACAAGAAGGTCCAGGTTGTTGATAGAGGTGAATAAAGTGATATGCTCAGGTGAGAGTGTCTGAAGACTATCCAGATGTAGTATGTTACCAGTGGAGTTTCCTGATAGGATCTATCCACAGAAAGAAGGGGCTGACCACCGTAGCATAGGTGGTGGGTGGGTCAAGGCTAATGCACCCTGATTTCATACTTCAAATAAGTTCACAATGGCAGTGTTTCTGTGTACAAGTATTGTTTCCTCAAACCAGAGTGTTTTTTGGATGAAGGATGTGATCCGGGAGAATCTTGTGAGTGCTTCGAGAAGTGGAGGGAGATGTTTCACAAGAGAGCCTGCTGGATGACCAGAGAGCTCTATAGTTGGGTGTATTCTTATCCTTCTGCTAGTGTAAACTAGAGAAATACAAGGGAACTCGGTGATGATTTATGTGAAGAATGATCCTTGTATTTATAGTTTTCCCTCTCCTCCATGACTCCTCACCAGTGCTCGCCTGTCATAGCCAGCTTGATTGCCTGAGGACCCGGAATCACCTGTTGGCTAACAGGCCCTCCTGGGTTGTGTGGTACAAGATGTTCTTGGTGCGCTCTGGGTCATATGGCCACCAAGTCGTTGTGGGACATCTGGAGCTATTAATAGTGAGTGGTCTTGGTGTGCTCCAGGTCTAAAAGGTCTTCTTGGTGTGCCCCACGTCACATGAGTTGCCTTCTATGTCATACAATATGACATCACGTATCCTGGGTCTCCAGCCAAGCCATACTGGCAAAGATGCACGCAAACGAAGCCCTTTATGCTGGGTCGGTGTTACAGTCAGCTGCGCAGTTCCTCCTAGCGATATTAACCCGTCCCCAGGTCCTATGCCAAGCATCTGGCCCTGTAGTCCACTATCCCATTGTCCCACGTATTCCTAGAAAATATAACAGTCCTATGGTCCAACGGCTTATGACACTCATAACTGAGAGATGTGTGTTCGACTCATGCTGGGGCCGTTTGTCACCATGTTCTACATGGTCCCACCAGTGGGATCATGTAGAACAGGCTGCAAATAATTTTGTTTGTCTTGCGTTCCTCCCCTGGGTCTCCTTCCCATCAGGCGAAGACCCTCGCCACTACCAGCTGGTGTACTTGCTCTTCCTCATAATGCCCTGCATGAATCATTGATACTGTAATTTTGCCTTGTCCATTGGTGACCCACCCAATCCTAGGAATATAATGAGGTCCTATGGTCTAGCAGTCTAAGATGCTCAATTTACTGGACAGTAAAATGAGAGATGTGTGTTTGAACTATGCTACATAGGACCATGTACAGTGTCATACAATAAAATTGTTAGGGGTAGAAGAGAAAATTCCAAGCTCCTATCAAGAAATACAAAATAAACACAAATGCACCACAACAACACCAACACTTCATAGGGTAGTTAATGTTATGTTGAATAACTGCCCTAAGACGGTAGGGAGTCCCCAGGGAGCTTTTCATGGGGAGAGTCTCAGGTGTCTTGGCGTTTTTTCTGGGGGAGTGGTTGGGGGGCTCCCAGATGTGCTGGGGAGACCCAGCATGCAATTTTTCTGGGGCTAGATGTGTCCAGTTTTGTCACATCACAGAGGTGTCTGGGGTCCTTTTTTGTGCATTGGGGTGCGCCCACAACACATTTTTTCGCTGCTTTTCGGGCCATTTTACACCATCCATCGGGGACGCTGTGGTTTGCACTATATCTACATTTCCTCTTAGGCTATTGCTCATTCCATGTGAGGGTCTTACATGCTGCAGTCGGTGTTTTTTCTTCTCTATTCAAATTCTGCTTTGCAAACTTAAATCCATCCATGTTGCATTTCTGCAGCACTTTTTGATTGATTTCATATACTCTAATAGGGACCAAGCATCCTTCTACAATTATCTTTTTGCTTCAATACACTGTTTGCTTTAAACACTTGTTTTTTGCTTCTTTCATCTGGAAATACAACCCAGTCTTCTTCTTTGTTTTTGTTTTATCGCTTTCTCACAACATTTCTGTCCATTTAAAACAATCCTTTGGATTGCCCTTTTGTGATTTTACTTCCATGCATCCTCATAAAGCACTTGTGATTTATTTATTTATTGGCCTTTTTGCCTACTTCTCCAGCACATTCACAGTAACATTTCATTTCAATCAAGGCACACGACAGCTGCAGATGACACATTCTAAACAAACCTGAATGACTGTTATTTCTTTTATTCTTTATTTATACTCCAGCACTACCTATATTTACATATTTGCAAATAGTTGTGCCTCCTATTCTCAGCATGGACTAGTCCAGCTCTGTTGAAGTGTGGGACTTCCAGCACCCTCATTTGTCTCACATGATTTCGCTTTGTGGTCACATGATTACTTACTCATCTGCTTACTGATCACCTTACTCACCCGCTTACTGAGCACATCACATGACCCCTTACTTGTTGAAGTGTGGGACTTCCAGCACCCTCATTTGTCTCACATGATTTCGCTTTGTGGTCACATGATTACTTACTCATCTGCTTACTGATCACCTTACTCACCCGCTGACTGAGCACATCACATGACCCCTTACTCAGCTGCTTATTGAGCAGCTTATTCATATTACTCATTTCCATTACTCAGCTATTTGTAGTTAGTATATATACCAGGCATGTAAACCTGGAGTCCTCAGTTTCTCACTGTTGACTCCAGGTAAGTAGTCTTCTATCTCTTCAATATGAGTTTCTCACTGTTGACTCCAGACCACTGTGCTTGCCTGATTCTAACAGGTTATGGGCCCCGGCTTCTAGGTCTATCAGAGTCAGTCAATTTGAGATTCCATCCATTCCTGCCTCTGCTCTCCCTCTCTGCCCTATCTTCTCTCTGCCACTTTGTGCCAGAGACTTCTGCCCTTATAGTGTGTGTGACTTTTAGAATTAGGAACACCAACTGTTGGGACAAATCCTCTCTGAGAGGTAGTCTTTAGTTCACCAGACAACAAACGGTAGTCAATCCGTTGATTCTGGGATTAGGGCCTAAGTGCCTCACAACTGGGTGTTCATTACTTTAGCTTACCTACCTTTTCTTCTCCACACACACTCCTGAGGGCACCATCAGTATCTGGTGGTTCTAGCATTCATTTCCTTTGGGTATCCATCCATTCCCTTCCATCATGGCTTCCCCTGCAGTCACTCTGCCTATCCTTGATAAGGATTCTCTTTTCACTCAGTGGAGGAGCAATGCAAAGGCCTATCTCAAAGCCAAAGAGTGCTTCTTCTATTGCACCACCGCTTTTGACTCTTCTAATGCTAAGCATTCAGAAGTGGAGATGGACAAGTGTGCAGGCATCCTGTGGAACATGCTTTCACAGGACTGCCAGCAACTTGTACAACAGCATGAGGACAATCCTAAACATATGTGGGATGCTTTGGAGACTATCTTTGCTCCAAGGAAGGCTGGAGCTCGCTTCAATGCCTATAGAACACTCACCTCCATTAAACTCAAGGAGGGAGAGTCACTTCTGTCTCTCACAGGGAGAGTCTCTGCTGCTATGAGATCCTTAAAGGACTCTAGATCCACTGGCTTTGACATTGATATGGCCGATGCAGAGCTCCAAGCAGTGGTCCTTCTTATGGCCCTTCCTGATCAGGCTGGGTTTGACGCTCTGAAAGCACCTTTTGAGCAGTCACATGGCACTCTTGACCCAGATGACATTGAAAGAGCCTATGCTCATTATCAGTCTTTCAAGTCTTCTGGTCAGGAAGGAGACTCTAGTGGGATTAACCCTCTCTCTGGAGCAGCCATGGCCACTGCATCCACTGTCCCCACACCCTCTGTTGCACTGCCAGCTGCATCTCCAGTCACTTGTCCTGGCTGCCTTCAATCTGGCCACACCCTCTTCAATTGCTTTAAGTTCCTTGACCTAATCAAGGGGAATGGAAACAAAACCAAAGGGAAAGCCAAAGGCAAAGATGCAGATGAAAAGTCCAAAGAAGTGGCTTACAATGCAAGTCTTCTCACCCAGTCTGCTTTTTCTGTGGCTAACTTCTTTCAATGGAATGGGGATTCAGGGGCCACTTCGCACATGACCAACTGTAAAAACCGCCTCAAAAACCCTAGACCTTACAGGGTAGCCATTGAAGTTGCCAACGGAGTTATAGTTTATTCTGAGCTGATTGGGGAGATAGAACTTGAGCCACTTTTAAATGGATGCAGTGGCCGACATATTATTCTTACCAATGCCTTGTTTGTTCCTCTACTATCTCATAATCTGATATCTATTACCTATCTCTCAAAGCACCATAACTACGTGGTTTCCTTCAAAGGGAACATTGTCTCTTTCACCAGGAACAATGAGCTATTATTTGAGGCAGATATCAATGAGAGGAACCAGGCATATGTAAGAGAAGTCGGTTTCCCCTCTTCTGGTTCAGCCTTGTTCACTTCTGGGACTTTGCCTATGGATTTGCACTTGTTGCATCGTCGACTTGGCCATCATTCTTATGCTGATACCAAGAACATCCTAAGCAAGGATCTGGTCACTGGTGCAAAGATCACTTCAAACCACAAACCAGATCCCCTTTGTGAACCCTGCTTAGCAGGAAAGCTGAATGCTGGTCCTTTTCCATCTACTGGTCATTGTTCTGAACATCCTCTTGATCTCATTCACTCTGATTTGAAGGAATACAAAGTGCACACCCGCGAGGGATGGAAGCATAGAGTGACCTTCATTGATGATCATACAAGCTTCAAAGTGAGCTATCACATGAGACGCAAGAGCGATAAATTTGCTGCATTCAAGTTGTTCAAAGCTTATGCTGAGAACCACTTTGAGCGCAAAATCAAAGCATTTCAGGATGATAAGGGTGGAGAGTACATGTCTAATGCATTCAGAAGCTTCTTAGCTGCAGAAGGCATTGTTCATCGCCACTCAACCAGGAATAGGCCACAACAGAATGGGACAGCAGAACGTGCCAATCGCACTATAGATGAACACTCTACTGCAATGCTACATGAAGCCAATCTTCCTGCTTCATTCAGGGCTCTTGCTGTTGCTGCATACAATCATGTGGCTAATATGCACCCTTCTGCTCACATTGGTGGGAACACCACTCCTTTTGAGCTGTGGCATAAGCGCAAACCAGATGTGTCTCATCTCAAGGTGTGGGGCTGCCTTGCCTATGTGCATGTGCAGAAAGATAAAAGGGATGCCTCTGGCTCCCATATTGAGAAATGTATCTTTGTGGGATATCCTACAGAGTACAAGGCATGGGAATTCTATAACCCAGTGACTCACAAGATGGTGATCTCGGAGAGAGCTGTATTTGATGAGCACTTCTTCCCAGGGTGCAGTGCTGAGCAGATGAAGAAATGTCCAAGACTGGATCCATCTGCACTTCACAGTCTGCCTTTGCTGTCCAAACCACCTCCACCATTGATTGACTTTGATGATGAAGAGGACAGACCCAAACAGCGCATTCATCCAGCTCCTCCAGCACCCCAACCATCCCCTCCACCTTCCCAACCTGCTTCAAGGTCTCCTTCACCACAGCCAGATCCTCCACCTCCAGCTTCACCTGTTGGTGTTGCTGCACGTCGTCGCTACCATGGTCAAACCACAGAGCACAGACCAGCAGGGGACTGGTGGAAAGCACACAGGGAGCCTACCTGTCATGAACATGTCTATTTTCGAGTATTTATCACAGTAGGTACAAGTAGGGTAGTTGATCGGATCATCGGCCTGTGAGGGCGCATCAGGGTCCGCATCAGATGCGCTATCATGCGCATCACTGATGCGCTCCGTTGGCAGCTGTTCCCATGCTTGACAGCGCTCTCAGTCAGCAACTCATGGATGCCTCATTGCAGCCTCATTGCAGCCTCATGTTTTCCACATGTTCTTACATATCTTTCTCATGCTTTTACTCAGCTTTCCCATGAAGCTGACTGATCATACTATATATGTACTTGTAGTTCGCCCGATGCCGAGTCTAGTAGTAGTATTTATACCACATTGTAGTAGGTAGTTCCCCAGTCTTGAGCTGGTCATATCTCCACTAGCAATATAGTGCTCATTATCCTCTTTCCATCCTTTCCCCTCTCCAGAGCTTGAGTGCGACCTTGGTCATCGCTGTTTGTGGCAGTGTATTGGCTATTGTGTCTGACAACCATCCAGCGAAGGTCTTACCATTTCTGTGTGGTGGTCTCTGCGCTATTGCTCTTCAACGTTGACCACCACCAGGACTACCGCCCAGTGAGGGTTTCACCTTTGCAGCACGGTTGTTTCTGCACTACTGACACCGTTTTTTTATCGCTTTGCTCTTGAACTTCGACCACCATGACCACCGCCCAGTGAAGGTTTTACCTTTTCTGCGCAGATGTCCACCATATCCCACTTCCCTGAGACCGACGCCCTCGTGGCTGCCATCATTAGCGCCCAGCGCCAGCACCCCGGATCACTCTACACCTACGGGATTCCGGCCCACCAACCAAATCGGCGTGTGCGTTGCGCGGTCGCCCAACACGAGCTTAAGATCAGGCGCTCCATCAAGCCTCCGAGGCGTCGACGTGAGTGGATGCACAAGTGCAGGCCCCAAGACCAGGAGTGGTGGTTCTACTGGGAAGTCCCAGACGCGCCCGCCTTTGGTATGTTTCCCTTTTTCTCTCTCGGCGTCGCGTGCTAACTTATCGCCAGAAAAACTGATCCACTTACACTTCAGGCTCGTGGGTGTGGCTTGGGCTGCATCAGTGCGAGTTTTCCAGCACCCGACACTGCGAGAAGTTCGATGATGGGCTCTGTGGTGGGAGGTGGGGTGTTTTCGATGTGGTGGAGCACTATTTAGCGCTCCCGAACTGGCCAAGTCTTATGTGAGTCGATTTCATTGGCTTTTTTTTGAATCTTGACTGATTATTTGGTCAGGTACTTCTTTAATGCATGTAATGTGCTACAAATATGTACGACAGGGTTTGATGACAGTCAGAAATTTATGTCCTGAGTACATTACTATTGCGCATTACTTCAATGTTTGAGGCGCTGATGCTACATTCCAGCGCATGTCCGATGGCCCTCGTGCGCACGCACGCCCGCCCAAAGGCCCGATTTTCAAAGGTGCATGTATTTCACCTTCCAGAGCTAACATCTTTTTATAGGGATTTCCTCGCTCGAGACGCGCTTTGACGCGAGCCACACACGCAGAGACCCTTGCGAAAACGCGAAGCGTTGTGCGTGCGCCGCTCGCATCCTCTGGCTGCAACTTACTGGTGTTTTACACCGGTAACTTTGCGGCAGGCAGTGATGTGGAACTAAAAAGGGGAAGGGACGGACTTGGGAGCAGCTGAATAAAGTCCTGCACTTTCTTGCGTTTTGTGCTAGTAACTGCGGCGAGTAGGGTGGGGTGGGTGGGCTGACATAGGAAGGTGGGCAGGATGGAGTTGGGCCGCAGGCAAGACAAAGGCGAGGCGAAGTCGGGCCATCCCAAAGACAAACCCGGGGTCCAGATGAGGTGTG
Organism: Mycena rebaudengoi; assembly: GCA_029282285.1. Classification (NCBI taxonomy): domain Eukaryota; kingdom Fungi; phylum Basidiomycota; class Agaricomycetes; order Agaricales; family Mycenaceae; genus Mycena; species Mycena rebaudengoi. The sequence goes on along the minus strand of JARJCX010000011.1, from coordinate 1,340,984 downwards.
GGCGGGATGGTTGCCGAGTCCGCAAGCAAACACGATAGACTGACAAAGGAAGGGTGGGGTTGGGGCACCGGCAATCATTTGGGGAAACAAAGCCGGGGCGAAGTCAGGCCGTGCCAAAGACAAAGCCGGGGTCCAGACGATGTGCGGGCATGTCAATGGCAACATGCGGGGATGATAAAGGCGATGTGTGGGGATGATAAAGGCGACATGCGGGCATGCTAGTGTGCCGATAAACACAATGTGCGGACCCAACAAATGCGCTGGGTACAAAGACCAGCAGTGTTCTGTTAACCGAGGCCAAAGGGGAGTGTGGAGTGGCTCATGTGTGATGCCGGCATTGGCCCTGCCCAATGACAGCATGGCGGGCTCTGTGACACCACGGTGCACCAAGGGCAGGCCTCTCCCATCCCAGCCTTCGGCACAATCGCCACGGCATCTGCAGCTACATCACGGCTCGTGATGACAAACAGGATATCTTCACTTGGCACAATCAGCGCAGCATGGGCGGATACCTCACGGCTCGCGATGACAAACAGGCTAACCCTACATTAAGTATTAGAAACTAGCACTTTTTGTAACTTATATTTCACCCCAATTAATGCTATATCTTCTTTTTATTCACTCGCATTTTAATTACAACATTTCTAACTAAGAGCGAAAGAACGACAAAGACTTAATCACATTGTAAACAATGGATGCCGTCTGTGTGTGGTCCACACGCAGTCCACATGCGGTCCACATGCGTCGAACACATGTGTTTTGCACATGCACCGGCTTTTGTCCCCAGCATGTTTGCCTCATTGCAGCCTCATGTTTTCCACATGTTCTTACATATCTTTCTCATGCTTTTACTCAGCTTTCTGTCAGCACAGCGGCTTTGCGGGATATGGTGTGAAGCGACGAGGCGACTGAACAACGGTAGATAGAGCGTCAATACACAGTACTGAGCAGCTGGAGAGATAGTATAAAGTAATCTACGATGCCACAGGGAACTTTATACTATCTACACTAACTACGGTATCGAGTCAATAAATAAAACCCCTATCTAATATGAAATGCTACTAAGGAAATGAATATCACATCGGATATGAGCGGGTTTCAGAGACGATCGTCAAACCCGATCGGTTGCGGCATTACCCGATCGGTTGCGGCATTACCCGATCGGTTGTTAGAACCCCGATCGGGCGAAAATGCAATCCCACAATGAAGCCCCTGGTTTCATGACACTTTCCCATGAAGCTGACTGATCATACTATATATGTACTTGTAGTTCGCCCGATGCTGAGTTTAGTAGTAGTATTTATACTGCATTGTAGTGGGTAGTTCCCCAGTCTTGAGCTGGTCATATCTCCACTAGCAATATAGTGCTCATTATCATCTCTCTGTTGAAGGTGGAATCGGAGCTCGGCGATATGTTCTCTTTCCCTCACGCGATTGACACGGACCATTACTAATACGGATATTATTATACCGAGACCCATGGACGACAGCGGTAGTACTACGAGATACATTAGTAGTCATCGGGCCCGTGGTCGGTTAAACGGCCTCGGTTAGCTACCGATTACTCATAGTACATTAGTATTTACGGCCTGCCCATCTTGTATAAGTAGTAGCGCCTCTCGATAGGATTCCCTATCGAGAAGAACCTCGAATACATCGGTTTACCCTCATAACTCGACCTAGGCGCTCTCCCTATTAAGTCGTTCTCGCCGAGTGGGCCTAGCCCAGCCGCTCGTGCTCTAACACTCTCCATCCTTTTCTAGAGCTTGAGTGCGACCTTGGCTATCGCTGTTTGTGGCAGTGTATTGGCTATTGTGTCTGACCAGAATGGTCCCCCTGTTTGAAGTGGTAGGCTTTCATGTAGTTGAATGGACGTGTGGAGCCAGACATGGTGAGTTCGTGGTGTTCACTGTAGCCCATTGTGGCACATGTGGCTTGATCATGTGATGCGGTATTCCTCTGAGTGAGATGATCAAATTAGCAGAGCAAAGGATGGGAAGATATTAAGGCAATTGAACAAAGTAAGTGTGCGAAATTAAAAATTGGATGGGTGAAAAAAAGGAAAATATAATATTCTACAGGGTTTGAACACTAGAGCGCCGGCAGTCCAACCACCTGACAAAGGGTGTCATAACCACTGTGCAGCAATGACAGTTATCAGAGGCGCATGGTAGGTGGCCACATCCCTGGCTGATGCCCATGATAGAATAGAAAACTCAGGATGGCAATTTTTATAGCTCTGCCCCCCATCGTCACTCAGCAAGCCTATCGCATTGTCCGCTGAGACCAGCAATTCTGTGTGTCCAGCAGCCGGAAGCAAACGGGGGGTGGTCGCGGTGGTTCTCGTGTCTCGATGAATTACAAAGGACATGAATGACACACATACAATATTTTTATCTTGCATACTATAAACATGGGTCGCAGTAGACCGCAAATGGTTGTTGTAGACCCACACTTGTCAGCATCGCCGTTTTGATCGCATCATTCATTCCTGGCTTCCTTTCTTTCATTTCCCATCCTCTCCTCTACTTGAACGACCTGCTCAAGGCCTGCTGAAATCTTGACCAAGACTCGCACATTGTCATGAACATGTCTATTTTCGAGTATTTATCACAGTAGGTACAAGTAGTGTAGTTGGTCGGATCATCGGCCTGTGAGGGCGCATCAAGGTCCGCATCAGATGCGCTATCACATGCATCACTGATGCGCTCCATTGATGTTGGAACCAGTGATTGGGCTGTGCTATTCTTGCTTCTCTGATCGCTATCTTATTGTTGTGATATCGATCTTATTGTTCTTATTGTCATGATACAGATCTTATTGTTCTATTGTGTTGATACAGATCCTATTGTTCTATTGTGTTGGTACACATCTTATTGTTTAGATAGAGATCTTATTGTCTAGCCTCCTTATTGTTCTAGTAGCTATATAAGTAGGCTAGTGTAGTCCTGAGTCCTCAGTTTCTTACTGTTGACTTCAGACCTCTGTGCTTGCCTGATTCTATCAGGTTATGGGCCCCGGCTTCTAAGTGTCTGTTGTCTGAGATCCTCATCCACCGCATTTTTGCACTGCTTTTGTCCTTGTTGTGTGTGTGTGCCCCTTTGTATATAGGAGCACCAACTGTTGGGACAAATCCTCCTTGAGAGGTAGTCTTTGATCCACCAGAAAATATCCAGGTAGTCATCCCTGTGATTCTGGGGTTAGGGCCTAAGTGCCTTACAACTGGGTGTTCAGTAGCATTAGCTTTTCCTAGTTACTTTGCTATATCCAAGGGCACTTTCATCACCTACTCTTCTTCCACACACACACTAGGGCTTTAGCTCAGGGTCTTCAGTACCCCTCCATCTTTGCTACTCTCTTTCCCATCTTTCACACCACTGCATCATGTCTGCTTCAGACTTCTCCTCCATTCCTGTGTTCTCCAAGGAGACACAGTACTCTGAATGGAAGAGTGATGCTAAAGCCTACTTGCATCGCAAGGAGGTGTTTGGCTGCTGTATCACTGCATCTACAGATATTGTTGCCAATGAGAAGTGTGCTGGTATCTTGTGGGGCATGTTGTCCCAGGAGGTCAAGCCCCTTGTCAAGCAGCATGAGGACGATCCCAAAGCACTTTAGGAGGCCTTGGAAGCACTCTTTGCACCAAGGAAGGCTGGAGCTCGCTTCAATGCCTACAAGACACTCACTTCCATTCACCTCAGGGAAGATGAGTCACTCTTGTCTCTCACTGGTCGTGTCTCCGCTGCTATAAGGCTTCTCAAGGACTCCAGAACTGCAAAGTTCACCCTTGAGAATGCTGATGAGGAACTCCAAGCTGTTGTTCTTCTCATGGCCCTTCCTGATGAAGGACAGTTTGCTGTCCTCAAAGCACCATTTGAGCAGTCTCCAGACGATCTCAAGGTGGCTGTCATGAACATGTCTATTTTCGAGTATTTATCACAGTAGGTACAAGTAGTGTAGTTGATCGGATCATCGGCCTGTGAGGGCGCATCAAGGTCCGCATCAGATGCGCTATCATGCGCATCACTGATGCGCTCCATTGACAGCTGTTCCCATGCTTGACAGCGCTCTCAGTCAGCAACTCATGGATGCCTCATTGCAGCCTCATTGCAGCCTCATTGCAGCCTCATGTTTTCCACATGTTCTTACATATCTTTCTCATGCTTTTACTCAGCTTTCCCATGAAGCTGACTGATCATACTATATATGTACTTGTAGTTCGCCCGATGCCGAGTCTAGTAGTAGTATTTATACCGCATTGTAGTAGGTAGTTCTCCAGTCTTGAGCTGGTCATATCTCCACTAGCAATATAGTGCTCATTATCCTCTTTCCATCCTTTCCCCTCTCCAGAGCTTGAGTGCGACCTTGGTCATCGCTGTTTGTGGCAGTGTATTGGCTATTGTGTCTGACAGTGGCCACCATTGAGCAGGCCTATGCCAACCATCAGGCATTTAGGACTGCTCATCAGGAAGGAGATACCAGTCAGATTCACCCTCTCTCCGGCCTTGCTATGGCTGCAACCACTCCTGCTCCCTCTGGTTCCCCCTCATCTTCTGCTGCTCTTGCAGCTGCACCTGCTCAACCAGTCACCTGTGCTGGATGTGGAAACTCCAATCATACTCTCTTCCAATGCTTCCAGTTTTTGGAGCTTATTGGCAAGAAGAAACCTTTCCACAAAAAGGGTGCAGTAGCAATGCCCCAAGTTGCCGCTAATGCAAGTATCCTCACACCATCAACTGCATCACTTGCTGACAAACGATGGAACTCAGACTCCGGCACCACTTCGCACATGACTCATGTCCTGGAGTGGCTGCTGAATGCTTGCCCACACAGAGTTCCAATCCAAGTCGCAAATGGAGTCATAGTCTACTCCGAGTTGATTGGGGAAGTACTGCTTATACTGCTTCTAAAAGGGCGCAGTAGCCGGCCTATTATTCTCACAAATGTCCTCTATGTTCCATTGTTGTCTCATAATCTCATCTCTACTACTTATCTATCTCGAATTCATGGCTACTCTATTCTCATGAAGGGATGCACCATCTCCTTCCGTCGAGATAAACAGCTTTTATTTGAGGCAGACATTGATGAGAGGAACCAGGCATTTGTAAGAGAGGCTGTATTGTTAGAATCAGGCAAGCACAGTGGTCTGGAGTCAACAGTGAGAAACTCTTATTGAAGAGATAGAAGACTACTTACCTGGAGTCAACAGTGAGAAACTGAGGACTCCAGGTTTACATGCCTGGTATATATACTAACTACAAATAGCTGAGTAATGGAAATGAGTAATATGAATAAGCTGCTCAATAAGCAGCTGAGTAAGGGGTCATGTGATGTGCTCAGTAAGCGGGTGGGTAAGGTGATCAGTAAGCAGATGAGTAAGTAATCATGTGACCACAAAGCGAAATCATGTGAGACAAATGAGGGTGCTGGAAGTCCCACACTTCAACATGTATTCCCTTCTGTTTCAGCTTTTTCTGCAGTTGGAACCTTGCTCTTGACGAGAACCTGCTGCATCGCCGGCTTGGTCACCACTCTGACACCAAGAGAATCTTGAGCAAGAACCTGGTAACTGGTGCGAAACTTGTTTCAAACCGGAAACCAGATCCAATCTGTGAGCCCTGTCTTGCAGGGAAGCTGAATTCGGCTCCATTTCCCTCTACTGGACACCGTTCTGCAGCACCACTAGATTTGATACACTCTGATCTGAAGGAATACAAAGTTCACACCAGAGAAGGGTGGAAACATCGTGTTATCTTCATTGATGATCATACAAGCTTCAAAGTGGCTTACCACATGAAGCACAAGAGTGGGACATTCCAGGCATTCAAGTCGTTCAAGGCTTATGCTGAGAACCATTTTGGATGCAAAATCAAGGCACTGCAGGATGATGAAGGTGGAGAGTACATGTCCAATCAGTTCAAGCATTACTTCGCCTCTGAGGGCATTGTGCGTCGTCATTCAATGAGGAATAGGCCGCAGCAGAATGTATTAAAGCTAAAATAATGGCTGAACCGGGGATTGAACCCGGGACCTTCTCTAATCATGTGAGATGCTCTGAGCCGAAGCTATCCAACTGAGCTATTCTGCCGATAGTGTGAAGGGGACTCCCAGAAGGACCTTCAACACTCCCCCGGGCTCCGAGCACTATTGGCTCTTGGAACCTCACAAAGGGGGGCACCATCTTTAGCTTTCACGAAGCAATAATGCAACGGGGCCCATAACCTATTAAAGCTAAAATAATGGCTGAACCGGGGATTGAACCCGGGACCTTCTCTAATCATGTGAGATGCTCTGAGCCGAAGCTATCCAACTGAGCTATTCTGCCGATAGTGTGAAGGGGACTCCCAGAAGGACCTTCAACAGAATGGGATGGCAGAGCGTGGTAATAGCACCATAGATGAGCACACAACGGCAATGCTTCATGAAGCAAACCTCCCACCATCTTTTAAGACACTTGCTGTTGCAGTATACATTCATGTGGGAAACATGCATCCAACTGCTCATATTCCAGAGAATACCACTCCCTATGAGCTTTGGTTCAAGCAGAAGCCTAATGTGTCATACCTTCGAGTATGGGGCTGCCTTGCATATGTGCATGTGCAGAAAGACAAGAGGAATGCTTCTGGGCTCCATTTCCAGAAATGTATCTTTGTGGGTTATCCTACAGAGTACAAAGGATGGCTGTTCTACAATCCTGTGACTAAGAAGATGGTGATTTCGGAGCAAGCAGTATTTGATGAGAGGTACTTCCCTGGCAACAGCCCAGTTCGGATGAAATCCTACCCAGATACTCCTCCATCCACACTACAGCTTGTCGATCTTCCGCCAGCTGTTAAACCCCGAGTTGTGCTTGATTTTGATGATGATGATGATCCAGCACCTCCTGCCAACCCACCCCTGGCTCCTTCCACCCGAGCCAATTCTCCGGATCCCGCTCCACAGGACCCTCCCTCACCTCAGCAATCACCCCCTCCTTCACCCACACCACCCCTTGCTTCTCCTATCGGTATTGCCGCACGTCGTCGCTTCCATGGAGAATCAAAGGAGCGTAGACCTCCGGGGGAGTGGTGGAAAGCACCAAGGGAACCTGCACCTGCTGTTCCTTCTGATTCAGAGGACAGTGATGAAGAATTACTTCTGCAGGCTGGAAGTGTGCTTGTTGTTGCACATGAAGGAGATCCAACCAGTCCAGTGCTCCAAGCAGCTAATATTGCCTCTGTGCAGTCAGCTAACTCTGCTGTGCAGTCTGGAAATCCCCGCTCCTACCATGATGCTCTGAAGCGTGCAGATGCCCATCTTTGGGAAGATGCCGCTGTTACAGAGATAAATGCATTGCTGGAGAACTGCACTTGGGATGTTGTTGATGCACCCCCAGGTGTGAAGCCAATTCGCTCCCAATGGGTGTTTGTGATAAAGCACAAGTCTGATGGGACTGTAGAGCGCTACAAGGCCAGACTCATTGCAGATGGCCGAGGACAACACCATGGAGTTGATTACAACGAGATCTTCTCCCCCACCTTCAAAGCCGCTACACTCCGTGTTGTTCTTGCACTTGCTGCTCAGCATGACCTCAAACTTCGTTCCATTGATTTTTCATCTGCCTACCTGAATGGTGATCTGGAGGAGGATGTCTACATGACTCAGCCCGAAGGATTTCCTCAGGGAGATTATGGCCAGGTCCTTAAACTGCGAAAATCCCTCTATGGGCTCAAGCAGTCTGGCAGGCAGTGGAACAAGAAGTTGCATGCAAAACTGCAGTCCATGGGTTTCCAATGTCTCCAATCTGATCGCTCTTGCTACATCTACTCCAAGGGCACCACCCGAATTCTCCTCCCCATCTATGTTGATGATGGCATGATCTGTGCCAAGGAGGATGCAGAGATCGATCAGGTCATTGCTCAGCTTGCCACTTCCTTCAAAGTCAAGGATCTTGGTCCTACAGAATGGTTGTTGGGCATCAAGATTGAGCGTGATCCCGTCAGTGGAGCTATCGCCCTCTCACAGTGCCAATATGCTGTCAACATGCTTGAGCAGTTTGGGATGTCAGACTGCCAACCTGTCTCCACTCCAATGCTTCCTGGTCTTGTTTTGACCAAGGAGATGGGTGCAAAAACTCCAGAGGAGGCCAAGACATATGGCGGCATATATCTCTCTGCTGTTGGCTCCCTGATGTATCTTGCAACCCAAACCCGCCCAGACATCTCCTATACTGTTGGTATGCTTGCTCGCTTCAACAGCAACCCAGGGGAAGCGCACTGGAAGGCTGTGAAGCACCTCTTCTGCTACATCAAAGGCACTCTTGATTACCAACTCATCTACTTGAAATCAGCTATTTCAACCCATCAGTTCATGACCTACACCAATGCAGATCATGGTGGCTGCAAAGACACTGGGAAGAGCACTGGAGGCTATTTGGTGGTGATGAATGGTGCTCCAGTCAGTTGGAGGAGCAAGAGACAAACTACAGTCTCTCTGTCCACCACCGAAGCGGAATTTGTTGCTAGTGTGGAGGCTGGCAAGGAGATCAAATGGATGCGCAATCTGCTCATGGAAATGGGCTTCCCAATTTCTGGACCATCCCTGCTTCTCATTGACAATCAGTCTGCACTCCAAGTTGCCAAAAATCCAGAACACCATGGTCAGATGAAACATCTTGACTTGTGTTTCTACTGGCTCAGAGATGAAGTGGGCAAAGGCTACATTCAACTTGAATATGTGCCGACTCAGGAGCAGATTGCAGACATTCTGACAAAAGCTCTGCCTCGCCCTACTGTGCTGAGGCTGCTTGCAAAAATGGGACTTAGGTAGCAAGACTATCACCGTCCTGGGGGAATGTTGGAACCAGTGATTGGGCTGTGCTATTCTTGCTTCTCTGATCGCTATCTTATTGTTGTGATATCGATCAGAGAAGCAAGAATAGCACAGCCCAATCACTGGTTCCAACACTCCCCCAGGACGGTGATAGTCTTGCTACCTAAGTCCCATTTTTGCAAGCAGCCTCAGCACAGTAGGGCGAGGCAGAGCATTTGTCAGAATGTCTGCAATCTGCTCCTGAGTCGGCACATATTTTGTCTAGCCTCCTTATTGTTCTAGTAGCTATATAAGTAGGCTAGTGTAGTCCTGAGTCCTCAGTTTCTTACTGTTGACTTCAGACCTCTGTGCTTGCCTGATTCTATCAATTGACAGCTGTTCCCATGCTTGACAGCGATCTCAGTCAGCAACTCATGGATGCATCATTGCAGCATCATTGCAGCCTCATGTTTTCCACATGTTCTTACTTATCTTTCTCATGCTTTTACTCAGCTTTCCCATGAAGCTGATTGATCATACTATATATGTACATGTAGTTCGCCTGATGCCGAGTCTAGTAGTAGTATTTATGCTGCATTGTAGTAGGTAGTTCTCCAGTCTTGAGCTGGTCATATCTCCACTAGCAATATAGTGCTCATTATCCTCTCTCCATCCCTTTCCCCTTTCTAGAGCTTGAGTGCGAACTTGGCTATTGCTGTTTGTGGCAGTGTATTGGCTATTGTGTCTGACAAACGGCAGTTATGGGGCAATGGGAAATCTGCTTGCGGCGAGCATCGCTTGCATGCACTCCGCATGTGTGTGGTGGCTGCATTCCACAGTACCGTTTTGTGCCGGGGAATCGTGCACTGTCAAGTGCCAAATAGTGCCCTTGGACCATAGGTGCTGAGAGAACACCTTGGACTTAAATTCGCCACTGCCGTTTGTCAGACACAATAGCCAATACACTGCCACAAACAGCAATAGCCAAGGTCGCACTCAAGCTCTAGAACAAGGAAAGGGATGGAGAGAGGATAATGAGCACTATATTGCTAGTAGAGATATGACCAGCTCAAGACTGGGGAACTACCTACTACAATGCGGTATAAATACTACTAGACTCGGCATCGGGTGAACTACAAGTACATATATAGTATGATCAGTCAGCTTCATGGGAAAGCTGAGTAAAAGCATGAGAAAGATGAGTAAGAACATGTGGAAAACATGAGGCTGCCATGAGGCTGCAATGAGGCATCCATGAGGTGTTGACTGAGAGTGCTGTCAAGCATGGGAACAGCTGTCAACAGAGCGCATCAGTGATGCGCATAATAGCGCATCTGATGCGGACCCTGATGCGCCCTCACAGGCCGATGATCAGATCAACTACACTACTTGTACCTACTGTGATAAATACTCAAAAATAGACATGTTCATGACAATTTCTGACCTAGAAGGCCAGGTATTTATATTTATTCATTATTGTGTTGAAGTGTGGGACTTCCAGCACCCTCATTTGTCTCACATGATTTCGCTTTGTGGTCACATGATTACTTACTCATCTGCTTACTGATCACCTTACTCACCCGCTTACTGAGCACATCACATGACCCCTTACTCAGCTGCTTATTGAGCAGCTTATTCATATTACTCATTTCCATTACTCAGCTATTTGTAGTTAGTATATATACCAGGCATGTAAACCTGGAGTCCTCAGTTTCTCACTGTTGACTCCAGGTAAGTAGTCTTCTATCTCTTCAATAAGAGTTTCTCACTGTTGACTCCAGACCACTGTGCTTGCCTGATTCTAACATATTGTTTTCTTTCTAAAGAAAAATTCCTTTGTTCAGCTGAATAGATTGCATCAATCCGAAGAACCCACCAGTTCCTATATTATATTCAATTCCAAGCTCTGTGAAGGGTAAGTATTTCTTCTATTTTTTTCTATTTTAAAAATAAATAAATAGTCAAACACTTGATATAAGGGGCAAGGATAATGAAGACCTCATAACGGATCTTTCCAGTATGCCAGGTATAGACATGGACCATATTACAGATCTTCCTCAAGCTGCTCTTGGTAATGGTTATTTTGATGCAGATCCAAGTTTCGAAGGCTTTACTTTACAACCGAGGCAATCCACTTGGAGCCAGCATATAATTGCTATAGAGAAATGGTAAGCTCTTCAATGAATTTTCTGCAAAGTTTTGATCTTCTACACAGGGCACAGGAGCTCCTACAGATGAGCATCATGCTCATTTCATCCAGAGGGAGGACATAACTGGAATCAATCATGGTCAGAGAATACTGAGACCCAATGAAGAAATCATCAAAGACCCTCTTACATATGAAGCCCTTGTGCAATGTATGATTCCTGTCTGTGAACACATTGCAGGCAAGGTGATTTTTCTCCCTATCTTGGCAACAGCTTTGAATGCAACCTTGTTGCATATATATCAATCCTTTCCAGAATGAATTGTGCCTTTTCGCTCCCTTCAGCGGCATTGTGGTTAATTTCAATGCTTTCTCCGATGGCCATTTGGACTCTCTTGATCTGGTGATACCATTCATAAAGGACTGCTGTGGAGGTGGTCTTGTGTTACATGGGTACTCAACCTGCACTCCAGGGACATTGTCCTTTTTTCATCTGGGAGATTCGTCTATTTTAATCTTCATTACCAAGGAGTAAGGGTTTCAGTGGTTTTGCACACTGGTGTTTGCAGCTGACTTTGGACTGGTTGTCCTGGGAAGGAGGGAAAAAAAAAGACAGTGCAGGCTAATGGATGGGAAGGGGTGAAAGGAGTCCAGCTGGAGATTTAGAACACTGCCATTCAAATTGCTGTATTATAATTTAGTAATTTCCTATTGCTTCATGCATCATGATTATACTATCATATTTACAAGTAGTATGTTTTAAAACAGTATAGTTGGGGCGCACAACTAGGATCACATGGTTTTCCAGACCCAGTCGAATTTCCTTGAGGAGGAACCATTGAGCTGGTCCATTGGGGACAGCACCAGTCAGCAGTTGCACCAGCAGGCTGTCTACCATGCTAGCAGCTGGATCGTTCTGTATTTGGCCCAACACACCCAGCAGCTCCGTACTTGAGAACCGCACCGGCAGCAGAGGCAGTGGGGAATTAAGATAGCTAAGTTCCGCATTTCAACCATCTCGCACACTGCACGCCCACTTATCCTGCGCTGTCTGTTCCTGAAGGTTCTGATTAGAGCTCCAACCTCACACAATATCTGTTTGAGGCCATTATCCTCATTTCCTGGCCAGAAATCGTGCAGGTGTGCATGCAAGGGGGTGCGTCAACTCTCCATCTTTCCCAACACTTCTATCAACATCGACGACTGCAAGAGATCAGCAAGATCATCCCACAGGGAAGAGTGAAGTAGCCCCTTGGTGACAAAGATATAAATAGTGACAGCGGTGCGTAATGAAGCTCTGCCAGCTGTGTGGCTGCCTTGGTTGATCTTCAGCAGGTCACCGGTCACAAATGCAGGCTCATCAAACAAGGGTAACAAATTTAATGCTGAGGTGGCTGCCCTGCCGAGGAGCCAAATCACATTGGACCAAACATGCAGGACCACCTGTGATCTGAAGAGCAGTCGCAGGTAGATGCAGCGAAAGTCCGAAGCCGGTGTGTTCTGACAAGGCACACTGCGACAGCAACAATGTCTGCCAGGATGTTAAGCAGGGAAGGATGAATGTATTTTCCAAGGGAAAGGGCAGAGAGGTTGTTTTGTACCACGCTGATTAATTTTCATTCGCATTTTTCCATTTATATATATCAAAAGGTGAACTGTATAAACCTTCACCACCCTACTACATTATTTGTGCAGTTATTTACCTACATACTGGTGTGAGGGGTATATGGAGTGTAGAGGCATCACGTCTGGTCCGTCGTATCCGCTGGGGCATACACAGCGCATGTGGGAGCCCCACAGCGTGTGGGAACCCCACAGCGGATAGGCGAGCTCGACCGGCACTAGGCCGGGGCTGCTCTTGGTATACCTTGAATGGTTTTGAATAGACCGCGGCCTTGCATGCTTTGGGCTTTTCGCTCACATTGTGCTACTAACTGTTTAGGCAGATCAATAGCAGGGTTTGTTCACTTTCAAGGGTATGTACATGCAGAGGTGTAAATCATCGCTTGGCAGAATGGTAAAAAATGTTTGAATCAAACCTTTCCTGCACCACTGCCTGCAGCCAGCGCAGCATGAGGCACATGCACTCACCCCCCCAGCTTGGCTCACCCTACTGCCTGTTTGTCCACACTTGGGCCGATGCTGCACCGAATTTTGCTGTTTGACAAACTCCTTCCGCCATTGGAGAACATCCCTCTCCCTAAGCCCTGCGACAAAACATAAATCTTCTTGCCTTTCTTGCCAAACATGCCAAGGGATCTGGCCAAAGTCCTCAATCCTGATCACTCTCAGTGATGCCACCCACATTTTCAACACAGCTAGCGAGTATTTGGATGTGTCATGGGGGTATTTAACCCAATCCTCCACAGTCTTCTCATCTGAGATGAGGTTTTTCTGGTACCAGGGTTGATAGTGAGTGTGTAGCTTCTCACTAACCCAGTAGATAACTGTAACAGATGTGACTGTTACTATTATTCTTACGCTACTCATACCTTCGTCTATTAGTTTCTATCCTCTACTTACTCACTTACCTTATTCTTATAGCCAGATACTTAGATATATTACTTACTTCCCACTGTGTCAATCACATAGGCTTGTTGCTGACAGGTGGCAGCCCTTGATGGCACTGCCACTTTGATTGATTATATATACTCGCTTGTATTGTAGTTAGTTTCTTTGGTTAATCTACACTTACAACAGTCAATGATTCGTCACCCCCTTGTGCTGGAACTTGTCCTCACACTTCCGTCACATATTTTTGACTATACAAGTCTCATCGCTGCTCTGTTTTGGTTTTACTTGGTCTGATCAACCGACACGACCAGCTTGCTACCAACACCCCAGAACCAAAGAAATCAAGTTACAATGTCTATGTTGGACCGCTCCCCGTATCCCCTTCGCTCAGCCACCCATTCTGGCCATCCTGCCATTACTCAAGCTACGAATGTGCCTACCTCATATGCGGCCCCTCCATCGACCCCGAGTTCCCTGGCTGGAACTCTACCTGTGGATTGTGAACCCAAGGCTTCGCCTAAATCATGCCCGGTGTGGGCTCTCATTTTGCTCAACCCACCAACCGACAGGGATTCGGCCCATTATACGACACATCATATACAGTACACCACCTAATTCCCTTTCCTCAGAAACCCACAGCAATGACCCCTATACACATTCCCATGCTTTTCAGCATATCCCTTTCACCAAATACTATCAAAGTTTCGATGAATATGGTACCATACAACCTGGAAATTGTTCATACCACCTCATACAGCTTGATAATCCACCTGGAATCATCTCGCCTTGACTGCGGAATGGCTACTTGGCAGTATTTCCTCAATATTCGACCCAGATTATATTCCTGTCTATCAAAGCTTGACAAATACAATACCTAGTGTCAGGGAAATCATTCATACCACCTCATTTCCACTTGTACAGCTCGATAATCCACCTGGAATCATCTCACCTCGACCACAGAATGGCTACTTGGCGGTGTTTCCTCGATATTCAACCCGGATTATATTCCTAACTGTCAAAGCTCAATGAATACAATACCATATGACCTGGAAATCGTTCATACCACCTCGTTTCCACTCGTACAGCTCAATAATCCACCCAGAATCATCTCGCCTTGACCACGGAATGGCTACTTGGTTACAGCAGGCTGTGGAAAGGCATGCGGGCCCCTCACAACCTGACAGCTCGGGATTCCCATGCAGTAGGGGAAACATATAAAAGCAGGCACACTTATTACTAAAACTCCACTACCGAGTTCCCCTGTACTTCTCTAGTCTACACTAGAAGAAGGAAAAGTACACCCAACTACAGAGCTCTCTGGTCACCCAGAAGGCTCTCTTGTGATACATCTCCCTCTGCTTCTCGAAGCACTCACAAGGTCCCTTCTGGATCACATTCCTTCCCCCACTCTCTGATTTGTGATTGTATTCGCTCATGGAAACCACTGCCATACAAATTTAAAGGCACAATACCAGAGCACAACGAGCTATAGAACCTCCTTCTACACTATCACGGTCAAACAAACTTTCCTTCTGCGAAACACCCTTACAGGGAAGCTTCACCAGCAGCATACAACATCTGGAATAATCCTCAGACTCCCATACCTGAGCATTTCACCTTATTCGTCTCGATTTGATTACCTGTTATATCCATGTGCTCCAGCAATGGGTGTCCTCCATTTTTTGGGAAAATGATTATTTAATCATTTCAGACTAGGACATCCTTCACACCGCTCTTCAGCCCAGATAGTTGGTCATAATGCTTCCCCCCATTTTGACCCCTTTCATTTTGTACCAATCTTTCATCCTGTTATATCCATGCACTCCAGCTATGGGTGTCCTCCATCTTCTGGGCAAATGGTTATTTAATCATTTCGGACTAGGACATCCTTCACACTGTTCTTCAGCCCAGGTAGCTGGTCATTATCCTTTCCCCCATTTCGACCCCTTTCATTTTGTACCAATCTTTCATCCACCCACACATTCTTACACTTCATTCTAGTCACTTCACCACCTTCTGTTCTTCCGCTCCTCCGCTCCTCCGCTCCTCCGCTCCTCTGCTCTTCTGCTCTTCCGCTCTTCTGCTCATACACTTTCCACTTATTGCAGGACTTCTGTCCTATTACCTATCATTGGGGTTTTCACGCAATGAAGGCTTACTGAGTGTTTCCTGTTTATCCATCTTCTTTCTTATTGTTCTTATTGTCTTAAGATACTTATCACTTCCCCTCCTCCATTTAGAAGTACCACCTTATTGTCCTTATTTTATTTCATCAGAGCACTCGATACTTAACCACATTAGTGATAACAATTAACTACTTAGTATATATGTGCTCTAGATACTTCCTGTACTTCATCTGGAAAATTAATGTTATTCCATGTTTCCACTAATGGACTGAGACCATCTTATAAATCCTTCCACTCCTTGTCTTGACTCTGGGTTTATATCCTAGAAACTCTGGATGTCTTCCTTCAAACAATACTCTTCCTAATATTTCCTGCCGGCCTAGGTAGAGCGCTCACCCATAATCCTCTTGTGGTGTTGCATTCTGCTTACCAACAAACCCTGCTTCTGCCTTCTGCCCTATGTCGGAAGCGGAACGATAGGCTTCGCTGGATCACCCAGATGCTCCCTGTCTTTCTACCTTCTTTCTCTTCATCCTTATGTTTCGACTTCACACCCAGTGTACCTCTGGGTGTCTTATTCTGAATTCCCACTTTGCCTACTTGATTCTGCATTCCTACTTCATTCCATATTCCTACTATACTTTGAATTCTTACTTCATACTACATTCCGACTTCATTCCACATTCCGACTTCATTCCACATTCTGACTTTATTTCACACTTCACCTTCATTCTGCCTTAGGGTCTGTTGCCAACCTTGGAATAGCTCTCATCTTGTCCCAGCTCAGTAGCCAGACAGTCGCACACCCTGCTGAGTGTGGTGCTTGCGAAAACAGCCAACTTACCTCCTGTCCTTTCCACAGTCCACATTTATTCCACTACGTTCCGCACTGATTCCGCCTTTGGAATCCCAAAGGACTATTCTAGTCTTCCTCTGGCTCAGGATATAACATTACCGGGAGAAACAACACCTCAAACACAACAGGAAACAAGGAGCTTTCCCTTCGGTCATTGTCCTTCTTCTTAGAAAACTACACACAGAAACACATTACCCCCTGAGCCAACACCATTTGTGCTCCTGCACTGCTCTGAAATAGCTGTAGGGATTGTGATAGGTCTGATAAACACAGGAGAAGGCCCAGTATTGATTCTCTCAATCGACAAACAGGTGAACCACAGCTACACACACCTGGAAAAGCAATCCAGGTTTGCCTAGTGACTTAATTAACACATTCTGGCTGCTTTCGACCACCTGGAATCATAATCTACAACACAGTTCCCTGGACTGGTGTTCATATACTCAGAAAACAACAACACCGAAACGTGGATCCTCTTGAGTCCGGCATTATTTGTGCTTCCACATCTCTTAAAAATGACTGTAGGAATTGCAATAAGTCAATTGGCGCAGGAGAATGCTCAATAATCAATCCTCTTCACCGATGAATGAGTGAACACAGCTAAAACACGCCGGAATAGCGACCCAGGCTTGAATAGTGCTTTAATTGTTATATTCCGGGTGCTCCTAACACCCGGAATAGCCACCAGTAGATCTGATTGACCTAGTAGCACCGCCATAGGCACTTATTAGATTTACTTGGGGTAACCCTTGCATCACATTCTTAAAAAGACTTCTTCCAAACCACTTCTTGCATCTTACTCCACTACCTTGATTATCTCCCCCAGAGGACAAATCATTTCTGAAGCGGCAGACATACTTGCAGCCAACAGAAGTGCGGTCAATATCACACCAGTCACTCCTGAGCTGCTATACAGTCAGGCTGTGCATCCGGCCCCAGCAATGGGGTCCAGTTTTGTGGCTGGTCCTTTGGACAGTCCTGCCTCTTCCAATGATGGTCCCAATGAATTTGCCCTGCGGCGCACTGACAAGAGCCCCACTGATGGCTTGTGGATCACAGTCACTCAGAAGACTGCTCTCACTCATTGTGAACAGTCAGCTTCACCTACTAGCAAAGTGTTGAATAAATATACAGCTATTCAATCGGATGAGACTTCGCCTTTGTTGCATTGTCAGGCATATAAGTAGGTATATGTGAGGTCCGCTGGAGTTGACTTTGTTCGAGTGTTTCCCACTAAGAATGAAATATTCTGTAAACTCGATTTCTTTACAACTAGATAGATTTAGAATGTATAAGAAATGGGGCTGCGAGACTGCAATTTGGAGTAATAGGCTTTTTGAGGAGAAAGTGAAGGGAAATTCATTTTGAGGAGTGGTTGCATATAAGGGTGAGAATCTGAGATCACTAAGTCACAGCAATACAGACCCAAATAAGCAGTACAAATTTGTATAGGGCTAGAGTCTATGAGCACCAGGTCGCAGCAAACCAGCGGTAGCATTGATAAGCCGGATTTCAGGCCATGCCTGTAAACACGCATTTTGCGAAATCCTACATCTAGCACAATCATCCATGACTAGACGGCTAGCGCTAGGATTGAGTGCGTAGACGGTGTTAGTGCCTAGATGAGGGCTACAAGGTGATACTCTGCTAGCGATGCTTCATATGAGGTTGCTAGCTCAGTTTTGACCAGTTAAAGCTAAGTCTATGGGAGAAGCCTAGCCTAGGCAACTTTACACTATGATACATAACAAGATCTAGGAGGAAACCAATGCAGTAGCCAATGAGTACAAAGCTAGCAACTTTGTTAGGCGTTGATATGAACTAGCCGAATGACGCGACGAGACACGTGATGTTTCAGTAGCGCAATATGACGGAATCAGGACCCACCGGAGTAGGCGGGGCCGTCGGGTACTACGGGCCGGGAGTTATGACTCGGCAATTGCAGCCATGATCGGCAATTGCAGCCGCAGATCTAGCACCGGTGATATCCGGACTTTGACAGTAGGAATACGAATCGGACCTAGTAAACGCTAGTGGATGTGCAACATTGCTAGGGCACTGTATCGCAAAGCTTATAGCTAGGGGACGAATACTCCTTGAGCTAGCTAAGGGATAAGGGTCTTGGAAATGGCGGAAGCACTTTCTTATCGCAGAAGAACAGATTTCTCGGTGGCTGCTGATGGAGCAACCATATGGGTCGGGCTGGGGGTTTCGTGGATTGGACCAATTATATTCATTTTATTTATATTCTGTTTTGCTTGGCATGTATACCCAAGGCCTAGGCCGCCGTACTTTCATGTGATTATGTATGTAGTTAGTAGTATAAAAGCAAGGGGAGAAGTGGGAGGAGGGCAGCAGATCGTACCCCAGTTAGTGGAGGCAGTAGCTATTCATATAGTGACCCCCTACATTCTAAAGGCACGCATCTAGCCCACCATCCATTTGTCCTTCAATAGAAGTTCATTTGCACAACAACACGCACAGAGTGCACTGAGGGATTGAGGGATTGAGGGTTTCAAGGTTTCATACTCGTTGAGAGTGGCTGATACTCGTTGAGAGTTGGTTTCAACCCGTTGAGGGGCACGTTGAGCATTTGGATTCATACTCGTTGAGAGTCCGCGTGCAGCATCACAGAACGCATACACAACACAGAGCAGAGCGGTTAAAGGACAAGGAGTCGAGGTTGGACTTGGTTGGAAGGATACAAGTGTGAGCTAGCACAATAAACACACCGGTTAACAGCCATAAAACACACACACACACATTCGAGAACATTGGTTAAAGAACCTTGTGAAGGTCCATCTGTATAGGAATTCCATAGGAGGTTACATCGCAGAGAGCTATTAAGCACGACTAGCTAGGCTAGCGCGTTTCTAGTGTACCACGATCCGAAGTCAAGAGAGGATTGAAGCAGAGAAGAGATTACATTCACAGAAGGACTATCATAAACGCGGCCTAATACTTGGTCCCTACCCTGAACTTTCGATCTTACGGCGTACAAGCCGTTCTTTAGGGAGACAGCCAGGAAGTTTAGCGTTGGACACTTCTCCTAGCTGAGCTAGCTATATTTGGTTGTTGGTTTTGTGGAGTAGTAGTGGTTTGACGGTCGTACCCGACAAGTCGCCTCATACGCTCCGGTTGCAGACAGTGTTCCGCTAGGGCACCAGTAGAGCACACCTCCCATCTTATACATTACACTTGGCCCCCACGGCACGCATATCGGCGTATAAGAACAAGAAGTCTGTGATCACCAAGTCACAGCAAATGCGAGTCCAATAAGCAAGTAAGTTTCAGGAGGCAAGAATCTACGAGTACCAGATCGCAGCAGACTAGCGGTAGCATATAAGAACTAGAATCTGAGAGCACCGAGTCTCAGCAATGCAAGTTCAATAAGCAGTAGGGGGTTGCACCAAGGAAGAGGATCTACAAGTACCAGATTGTAGCAACACAAGTTCCAGAAATACAAGTTTGTCAATTACCATAGGTCGTCAACCAGCAAGACTTTGTAGGTTGTTACTCCAGAAAAGACTTTGTAGGTTGTTTCCCAATGAATGACTTTGTAGGTCAATTCAGATCAGCAAGACTTTGCAGGTCGTTGCAGTTGCAAATAGCAGTAAACAGTAAGCGGCTTGAGCACACAAGATTAGAGTGTAAGAAGGTCAATTAGGTTCTAATTACAGTAAACTATAGGGTTTATATATGGTACAGAGTGAGTGAGTCATTTTCTTCATGACTCTGATCCAATCAGTATGACTCCTTGTGAGTCAGAAGTATTCATGTCTAATTTTTAGAACATGAGTCAGAGAGTTGAGTGTTCCAGAAGCTTCTTCAAAATTCCTAGGATTGTGAGATGGTTCAGTGGTGCCGAAGTTAGCTCTCAATTCCAGAAGTTCGTCATTAAACATTATTTTTCCAAGATCAATATGGGAGGGACAAATCCATTCTGTCTCCAATCCAGTTGGAGACATGACAGCATGCGGCAAATGACTTGAGTTCTGAGCAATTGAGACAGCTTGCTTGTCACTACAATCAAATGGCAAGCGCGCAAGAGGGTTCTCAAATTAACTCGGAGTCTGAGCACTCCAATCAATCAACCCAGAACAGTAGGGTGATGAACAGTTCCCGTCAAAATGATGAAAGTGCTGTCTTAGCCCCTTGGCCAGTTTGACCAAGTAACTTCCCATGCAAAGGGAAAGGGTAGAAATTGGGGCAGAGTCGACTTTTTGGAGAATTTCTCTGAGGCTGACTTTGAAGCCCAACGTGAAGCATTGGATAATTACTCCAAGATCA
This sequence comes from Mycena rebaudengoi, assembly GCA_029282285.1. Lineage (NCBI taxonomy): Eukaryota > Fungi > Basidiomycota > Agaricomycetes > Agaricales > Mycenaceae > Mycena > Mycena rebaudengoi. The sequence continues at coordinate 1,320,262 of JARJCX010000011.1, read as the reverse complement.
ATCATGTGATTAAACATGAGGAGATCCCCACACCAACTGTTAGGTGTGGATAAGGGCTCTTACTAGACACCAAAGCTAAGATGACCCAAGTTCTATATTTTAGAGACAGAGGGTAGTCCTGGTGTGTAGGTGGGTAAAAGATCCCATCTCCACGCCAACGACATCCTATATATACTACGCGTACAAACAAGTAATGATAGTGATGGTTAATAGTAATGACAGGTGGGTTACGGGCCGGTGGTCCGGTCCGTGCATACTGCATCCTTACATCCTCCCCCCTTAGGACGAAGAATAGAGTCTGAATTCCCAGTTTATTCATCCAGACTGTACTTGTATACACAAGTGGTATGCATGTATAAAAAGACAAAAGAGTGTAGTGACGATGCTATCGTCGGGGTAACAGGTTTTGTAAAGAGCAATTTAAAATGAAACAAGAGGAAGGCTTCAGTCTCGCGCTAGTTATCTGATGCGTGGGTAGGGAGCTTGCTGATGCAATCGTGGCCACCCCGTGCTTATTGCATGGTGTAACTTCAACCCGTAACACTGCCTATTGCGGCGCTAATGGGCTCGTGATTCCCGGTATCCGTCTCGCTCTCATCCTCAGTGCGGATCTCCCCAGTTTCCTTGGGAGCGTGGTAAACCACTTCGTCGACGACGCCGTTCATAGGGGCGTGTTGTGAACTCCGGAGTCCGTCATCGCCAAGCGTGCGGCTCATCGTAGTAGCTATTGCGGCCGGCACGTGGACCAAGTCGGCCCAGCGGGGCACCGGGCTCATGGTGAACGCCTCGGCGACGGTCCGAGGGGCCGTTGTCCAGACAGAATTGTCAAGGTCCTTGATGTTGCTCTTGGCGTTCCGCCGAGAGCACGCGAAAGATTCCAGTTTAAGTACGTCGGTAGAGTCCAGCATAATCCCGCGCTGCACGAACCAGACGCGACGTGAGCCATGTTAGCGTTCTCCATAAGGAAAGGGTAGTGCGTGTACGCCAATAGTCGTGCGGGGTAGCGGCCGGTATTAACGATGGCCGCGAACAGCCCCGGAATGGAGAACATGAGTATCGCAGGATTGAAGAAACCCCTAAATTGGTAGGGAACATCCCGCCGGTTGGACGGGCTAAGAGCCAACATGGTATGGTATGCGAGAATGTCGTCGCAGTTGGGGGTGTCGCTCGTTGAAGGTAGCTGCCCCTGCAAGTTACGGATTCCAGTCGCCCATTTTTCCGACGGGACGAATGCATAATAGTGAAGCGTCGCGAGGAGCATCGCGCGTGAGTTGGGCAACCTCGTCCATTTTGCGAATTCCCCCAGCGTCTCGATGGGGCAGGTGTCGTTAGGATCGCTCAGCGCATCCCTCAGTACGACGCACCGGTCGGTCGCAGCAGCAGGTGCGGTCGTGGGGCCGGTGGGGGCGGTGGCTGTTATAGCGGGTAGTATTGTGGCTGTGGGGGATGCCACAACTATGGTCGTAGTGCCGAACCCCCAGCGATGCGGTGGGGGGGCCTGTGGCCCATACTGTCTCGATGTTCCTTCGATATCTATCCGCATTGCTGCGATGTGAGGCGGGGCGTCATGGCCGATCTGGGGGCTAGACGAACCTGATGTCGATGATGCGCTCGACGCATACCGGCCAGGTCGTGCACTACCACGCGGCTTGTACGTGGGGTTGCGCACATTGCGTGGGGGGCGCGGGTGTCCGGTAATCGTGATCCACCAGCTCTTCTCGATCTCCTGCTGGTGTCACAGGAGGTATGCCTCACCTTCAGATCGAAACTCTCCAGGCAGCGCTGAGCAGTTCTGCATTATGAGCGAGAAAAAATTGTACGCCTCCTGTTGGCCGACGTGGAGCCAACCAATGAGATTCAGTGCCTGCAGCAGCGTTGCTATCTGCAGGTAGATATACAGACCGAGTCGCGAGTCACGCAGGCGTACTACCGCGTTGTTCGAACGTGTTTGCACCGACGCGATGCGCGATTCCTCGCGCTCTGCGTAGCTAGTTTCCTCCGTGAGCTCGTCGTCGGACTTGACGTGATCAGCGCTGCTGCGCTGCACTGCCCAGGGAGACTGTGGGTGTGCATTGCTGCCACGAGGGGCAGTGCGCAAGTCGGGTGAGTCGATAATATGGGCAGCATCTGTGCCTCCGTAGCGTTGTCCAACCTGTGCCGACGGCGCTTGCGCATTGGGCGCGTTGCCTCGTCCCCTGGCCACGGCTTCCTCGCGGGCTCGGCTTCGATTGTCTTCGGAAATGCGGCGTTGGTCGTCGTGTCGATATTCCCATTCGTTGCGGGATGTCGAGGTCTCCCAGTGGGGAATTGCTGATCGTTGTCGGTCAGGGTAGTGGCCGTGGTCCCCGCGAGAGTGCTGCGCGGCCTGACGGAGCATGTCCTCTTGGTATTCCGGAGATTCCCAACGTCGGGATGTTGCCGGGGGCTCGCTACGCGTCGCGAACGTGGGTGGTCCCCAGGGCGATGTCTCAGTTCGGTGAGGGTGGGGGCCTGCTGCCTGAGCAGGCTGTATTAGATGCGTTGCGGGTGCAGCGTGTTGCAAGGATCCTGGATGTACTCCAGGGATGTTACCCGCGGCGGGTGCTACACTTCGCGGCGGTGGGGGGTATGAGTAAAGAATTGCCGATGCCAGCAACATAGGTGTCGCCGATCCATTCACCAGCCATCTTGCGCTGGTGAAATCTGTCGCGCAATGTCCAATCTTCGATGTAGTAATCAGAGTCTTTGTACGGGGAAGTCATGTCCGCGTCCTGGTTAGCCATAGTGGCTCAGCTGAGATGGGAGTCGGGTGCCATTTCGTGATTTGCGCGTCCAGCTTTTAAGTATGTCGAGATCTCATTAGAGTCGTCGATAGAGAATGAGAACGTAGCCACAGCCTCTGTGATTTGATGCAACAGTCCGTGATCCGGCATGTCTCGTGTCCATGAAAGGTTAATTTCGTGGGAGGTCCTGCCAGCGCGTCACCCCATGGAGCTCGAGGTAGTCGTCTAAATGCTGGACCTCCTTGAGATGCTTGGGGGGCTCCCAGGTAATATCTCCCGCTGTCCACTTCACCCGGAGTCGTACTGACCGTGGGCCAGTCCAGGCATGTTCAATTATGCTTTCGACAAACCATTCTTGGTCGTCTGGAGTCCCGAAATCGTAAAATCGGTTCACCTCGCGGCTCAGGAATATATCGACATCATTCGGCTGATGCTCGCGTAATAGAGACGTGTGGAAACACGGGTGCACATGGCGGCGCTGCAGTTCTTGTGGTAGTTCCAGTTCATAATTGGACGACTCGGGGAAGCGTTTTGCAATCTTGTAGGGCCTAATAAATTTGGGAGCGAGTTTTCGCGCATGGCTTTTTGGTAAGTTCAAATTCTTTGTGGATAGGTATACCAGCGCGCCTTCATCATACGGGATTTCCTCCCGTCTGCTTTTGTTGGCGTGGTGGATCGATCGAACACGCGCCTCTATGATAGAGTCGTGCGCGATTGCAATACAGGCGAGGGCGTTGTTCACAAAGTCGCGGACACCAGGGAATTCCATGGCTTCGCCTGAAATATTGTTCATACGGGGTACATACCCATAATTCAGTTCAAAAGGTGCATATCCCGTGGCTGCACTCAAGCTAGAGTTAATTGCGAATTCTACCATGGGCACATGGTATGCCCAATCGTGCTGGTCTGCGGACACCATGGAGCGCAGTATTTGTGATACGTTGCGTATTGCGCGTTCCGACGCGCCGTCCGTTTGAGGGTGAAATGACGTTGACATCATGAGCTTTGTCCCAGTGAGTCGGTGTAGTTCTCGCCAAAATTTGGCTGTGAACTTGGAATCCCTGTCAGACACGATCGATCTGGGGACTCCGTGTAGTCGTACCACGTCGCGCACGTAAAGCCATGCCACGTCGGATGATGTATCCGTCACTTTCATTGGCGTGAGCGAAATCATGTTGGTGAGTCTGCAAATAACCACTAGCATGTAATTGTACCCCAGGCAGTTAGGAAACGGTCCTACAAAATCCATGCCTACGGAGTCCCAAGGTCGTTGAGGTATCGGTAGAGGGTGTAAATGCCCGACTGGCGCTTGCGTCGATGATTTCGACATCTTGCAAGTTCCACAAGTTTGGCAAAATTTTTCGATTTCCGATCCCATTTTAGGCCACCAATACCAACGGCGTGTGTATTCAGACGTGCGTAATGACCCTAGGTGCCCAATGCTCCAGTGCGCCTGATCAATCACTAGTTCTGGGAGCATTCTTGGTCCGGACAGTCCCCGCATGCGGGGTATGTACAAACAGCGCGCGCCATTAACCGCGATGGTGTACAGTAGCCCATCGATGTACTCGAAGGTGGGGTACTGTGCTGGTGCGGCGATGATTTTCGCAAATAAGCTGTCATTCTTGTATCCTGCCGCTATGCTGGGCAGGAAGGAGGAGTCCCCAAGGAATATAGTGTCCAGCGGGGGTTCGGCTGCGATAGTGTCCGCTATCGTGATCGTGGATGTGTCGAAACCTTCGGCCTCGAGCGCCACTGCATGTAATTCTAACTCCTTTGCTTCGAGTACGCGATCTTCGACTACGTTCCCCACCCGTTTTGCGTATATCCGCGTAGGGTGGCCAGTCAATTCTTCGACGCACAGCTGCGTCATATCTTCTAGGTTGGGATCTAGTCGTACGTCGGCGGAGACGTATGTTTCGGCAGAGTGGTGCTCGTCTGGTGCGTCGTTTTCGTAATAACACGATAGGCAGTCCGCTACCTTGTTGCGCGATCCCTCAACGTGAAATACTTCAAAGTCAAATCGGGATAAGTATTCGTCCCAGCGTATCAATCGACCATTAATGCTACTCCGCGCGGCGGTTTTCACGGCCTCCAGCGCTTTATGATCAGAAGCGATCATAATCTTTTGCCCTAGCAATTTATCTTCCCATTTCAACAGCCCCTCAATTATTGCAAGTGCCTCTTGTTCGTAAGTTTTATACGACCTCTGTGCAGGAGTAAATTTCTTAGACATGAAGCTGGCAGGCCGACAGTCTTCCCAGGACGGCCCTTGGCCATAGAGCACGCCAACGCCGCAAACTGAGGCATCACATATAAGCCATATCGTATCGGCTCAGCTGATGTCGATGGGCTTCAGTATTGGTGTGCGTCTAGCAATCATCTTGATTTGGTCAAGGCAGTGTTGATGAAATGGATGCCAGGCAAATGGCACTCCTCGGCAGATCGACTCGAGTGGGGAGGTTAGGTGAGCTATGTCTGGCATAAAATTTGCCAAGTACTGAACGAGGCCCAGAAAGCGGAGAACTTCTTGGTGAGAGCGAGGGGGGCGCCAGTCAAGTATACGGCTCATCTTGTCGCTGTCTACATGTAGCCCCTGATCGGTAATTCTGTGGCCCAAACAATCCATGTCTTTAGAGTACAAGTCGCATTTGGATTTGCTCAGGTACAGCTGTTCCTGCCTGAGGTGGTCGAATACGAGCTCAAGATGCTTCTTGTGGTCCTCTTCTGTGTCTGAAAATACGAATATGACGTCTAGGTATACGTGAATAAAGTCCCCTATCACGTCTCGAAATATCCAGGTCATAAGACGCTGGAAAGTGGCGGGGGCGTTGCAATCCCCTTGCTGCATGACGTTCGAAACGGCGGTGCCGAAAGTCGTTGCGAAAGCAGTCTTCCATACGTCGCTGGGGCGTACTCTGATCTGTTCATAGGCATCGGACATGTCTATTTTGGAGCGCACTTTGGCCCGCGCAACATCCATGCAAATGGTATCTTGGTCAGGAAAGGGTGTTACATCCTTAATAGTATTGTCATTTTGTTTACGTGCATCTACAACGGTGCGTAGGTTCCCAGTTTTTTTGTGTATACAAAGTAGTGGGGCGGCTTGCGGTACGGGTCTCATTTCCCACCATCCTGCGCAAACGTATCAATTTATCTTGTCGTGCAGTTGTGGGCGTAGCGCGTCCGAACAACGTGGCATGTGGTTGTTGTAAACCAGATCGTCGTCCACTAGGTTAATTTCGTGGTTGATTTCCCTAAATGGAGGAAGAGTCTCTGGGATCGGTCCCATAAGGTCTGCACATTGTTCGAACCAGCGAGCACGGTATTTTTCCAGGCGGTCAGGGGCGTGGATAGGTGCAGGGCCGTTGGTGCGAGCCTCTATTTGGTCTTCCCAGGCATGTTGGCTCATAGCCATTATGCGGATTGACTCCTCTAATGCCTCATCGTTGACCCCGAACGGGTCGGCTTCATTCGTAAGTGACACTTTGTGTAACAATGAGTGCGGTGATATAGGAAAGTGACTGGAAATGTCGGGTACATTAGTGATGCTGCGCCGTCGAGGACGCAGATCTCGCTCCCGATGGTGTTCAACTTCAAACCGCAGTATGGGCGTTGGCTTCACCCAATCACGCTCACACTCTGCACATGGACCTTCGTCTCCGTCATCCAGTGCGTCATTATCGTCTTCTGCGGGCGGTGTAGATCAGGTTTCTTCTGGGTCTATTGTGCTGGCGCGCTCAGGCATAGTCTCCCAAGGGTGGGATATATTCAATAAATGGGTTTGATAGTCTGTTTCAAGTTCGAGTATATAGTCGTACCCAGGAGGTAAAGTCTCCTGGGTGTCTTCGTCTTCTGGTTCCAATTCTATCGTAACCGGGTGGCGGGGCCACCTTTGAGTGTCCGTATCGTTCGTCCCGTCTGTCGCGTGGTTAGACGTGCTGTCCTCATGTTTGTGGGTTACGCGGGCACTTCGCAGTCATACCTCGGGTGCCGTACCCGGTCGCTGGTCGTGAGATCGTTGGCTGGCGGCGCGCTTGATTATTAAGGACGTTTCAGCGGGGATCGGGAGAGCAGCTATGGCGTTCCCGTTTGGAAAACGTAATTCTCGTTTCTGGAAGTCGACTAGCGCGCCATGGCGGTTCAAGAAAGGGGTTCCAATAATACAATCGTATCGATCTAGGTTGACTTGATCGAAGTAAACGAACCCCTTGATTCCGCCAAAATCCACGGGTACGCGGGTGCCGAAGTTAATGCGGGAGCGGCTGCCTACGCATCCCAGTTGGAGCGTTATCTGTTCATTTAGTACGATGCAAGGGGCTTTCGTTGCTTTGGCGAACTCAGGGGTAATCAAGTTGGTGGTGCTCCCAGTATCAATGAGGGTGTAAGCTTCCGTACCATTGATCCTGAGCAGAGCTGATATGCAAGCGGTAAGAGAGCGTTCTCGAATGGGTTGATCGAGCAGCCCCACATGTCCCGGTTTGCGTATCGTGCTGGAGTGCTCCACGCGAGTAGCCAGGAATTGTACACGAAATCCCGGATACTGTGCCTCATCGTCATCCTCGGGTCCCGCCAATGCTAGTTGCTCATGGAATACCACTCCAGGTAGTAGATGGGGTTGGACATCAGCCATTCCCCTTTGGTCTCGGTCGGTCTTCTTCAAGGGTCCTAGAGGATGTCTAGTCCAGGAATTGATGTCCTGTTCAATCATCGCAATATCGCCTAGTTCATGGGCAAGCTCAATCAGAGCAGTTCGGAGTGCTCGTTCATGGTGTATTCTGAAGTTTGGGTTGAGGTAGTGATCCTCAGGTAGCTCAGATAGCTTGTAGTAGACGTTGTGGTTCGCATCCACCATAGTCCGGAATAGTTGTGCTTCTCGATCACCAGTCATGATCACGGAACGGAGTATACACTCGTCTGTGGCTATAGCACGAGTCGGGTGAGCGAATACACTATCATAGGACTCAGCCACCAGTGGGTTGTGTTCAGAACTGGTGTGTGCGGTCGGGATCGCCAGTGTTTGGTCCGATTCCTCGGTAGTTCCGGTGATTCGAGCAGACAGTAAGTGTGGCCAGCCCAGGTAATCCTCGTCCAGGTAAGACCCGTTTGCGGGGCGACCAGAGTCCTCTATATGATAGTGGCTGTCTTGTAGCTCTTGCCAGGATGGGGCGCCAATTATGCCAAAGGTATGTTCATCGTACTCTGCTTCGTCCACTGAGTTGCGAGCGATGCGACCGGTGATGCCCTTGGCGTAGTGATCCGATGAAGTCGGTGTATCTCCGGACTGATCGGTAGGAGGTGGCGGTGTATCCATGGGCAGATTATCCGAGGAGCGCCCAAGAGCATCTAACTCGGCTTCAGAGATTTGTTCTACCCTGTCCCAATACGCGTCTTCGTCATCGTATTCTGGGGATATGTCGTCCATTCGAGCTAGTCTCGAGGGAGCGTTCAACAGCTGCAGCCTCGCAGGACGTACCACCGGGGCGGGAGAGCGACTTGGCACTCCAAATGTCGGTGTGGTGGCGATCACCGGGTCGGTGGTAACTAGTGCATTACTCCCCGAACCTAAGTCTTGACGATATAGGGTGGCTCGGGCCAGGCTTAATCTATCGACCTCGATGCGTAACCATTCCATGTCCGATCTGATATGATATCGGTTTTCAGTATTGCGATCTCTCGCATTCTCCCAAGCGGCGTGAGCGGCTTCATTCATCTGGTCTGTGCCAGCCCATTCATGGTGTATGTGGTCGTGTCGAACTCGCGATTCACGAGCTTGTCGGCGCAGAGTTACTGCTTGGGCGCGACAGTACGCAATTTCCATGGACAATTCGTGGGCGCGGTTGCTTATCAGCTCACGCTGCCCGAGTTCTGGCTCATATGGTGCGTCGGGTCCTCGGGCGCAGATTCGCGTGAGATCAGACGTGGCTTCGTTTTCTGCTCGTACTGTGTCCATACCGTGTGTATGGGCTCCTAGTAGAGGATCATTGCGAAGATTATTCTCCTCGCTGTCCAGGTATTGGGCGAGGTCACTGTCGCCAGAATCAGGAGAAGGAGCCATGAACCTTCTGATCCAGTTTACGTTGACGTCGTACTCAAGGGCCATGTACGGAGGAAGCCCCGCTAGTACTCGAGCACGGTCGCGTGCTTGTACCTCGGCCTTGGCAGTGCGCTCGGAGAATTGTTGGTCAAAGGGTATCAACACCCCGGGAGGTAAATCTGGCTCCCCTTCGTCATTCAGGTCCAGCAGGTGAATGGGGGGAGTGAAGTCTTCTGGGAGGGGTATTGTGGGGAGTGCAGGAGATGTGGGCAATGGGATATGCCCTGGGTCCTGTCCCACATGTGCGAGATGCTCACATACGGTGTATTCACGGTCAATCATCAGTCCGTTCATTGGTGTGGCGGCTACCTGGCGCACTACCAGTGCACAGTCGTGGCACACCACACATACCGGTCCGGGGTTGTATGTCCCCAGGGTGGCTGTTGGCTGAATGGTATGGATAGGGGATCCTATCGAACTGTCGCTAATGGAGGTCTCGGTTTCCCCTAGGTCCGTATCTTCGTGCATGCTCGTCACTCGCATTGAATAGTAGCGTGGCCGGGCATCGTACATCGTGTTCACACGTGGGGATTCCTCTGCCGCCATTAGTGCCTCCAAGTCGGGGGCCTCGTTGTGATCCAGATAATCGTCCTGTTCGTCTGAGTGTACAGTTGGTTCTTGATACCCGTAATCCCGTTCATTGTCGGAATAATAGTCTTCCTCGTCCGAGTAGCTTTCCAGTACGCGTTGGGCAGCAACCCGGGCGCGGGGCGGGCGTTGTTCCGAATAGTTCGGACAAATCTTGTCGTGGGCGAAGTAGTCCTTCGAGCCGCACGAGAAACAACTCTTATCGGTGGGGTTCGGTGGGCGAGCTCAATCACCTTCACGCGGGGTGAGTGCCCTTCGATCATGGGTGTGATTATCGTCCCTTTGGTTGTTGTTTTTGGTGGTAACGTCAGGCTTAGCAAACCTGGCCTGCGGCAAGCGCGAGTTAGGTCGGGCTGTTACAGCGGCCTGTTCAGCTTCCCGCTCAGCACGCATGGCAAGTTCTATTTCCCATAATTGACGGGCGTGGCTCCTTAATGATTCCAGGTCACCGAACTCAGCGGTCATGCCCCTACGCATTTTGAGTTCTGTTTTCACCCAGTTGGGCAAAGCCTTCAAGAATTGGTCTCGCAAAGTAAACTGCGAGGGGGGCTCTATCATGCGATCGCCAGTCTCGGTCAAGTCTGTGTATAACCCTTCAGGGCCTCCCTCAGGCTTCCATTTCACGTTCTCGAATTCGCGCGTGGTGCGTTGAGCCGTGGACGACTTAACGTATCGTCGGTGTAGCACACCACGTCTGCAAAGTCGCGGGTGATTCCATCGTTTTTCCTAGGGTTGTCTACCTCTCTGACAAACCATTTTAAGGTGTCCTCGTCCAAGTAGTTTTGGAGTAGGGTGATTCGGTAATAGTCAAGGTCGGGGCCACCACAATTGTTAGTCTTGATCCAGGCCAGTAGTTTTTCCAGGAATATCATAAACCCATCGTGATCGTCTACGGCCTTGAATCGTAGTGGATTGTCAACCTTAGGTGCTCTCACCCCCGGGGGCAGATCGACCTGATGTCCCACTCGATGCTCGATGGTGGTCCGTATCACTGCCTCCATTTCTGCCGCAAAGTCGGCCACTATGTCGCGCATCTGCCCGCCTGCCATAGACTGGTACCCGGAAGGGGTATTGTTCATTAATGCAGGTGCGTGTCTCCACGCCATCGATGCACTATCATTTTCTATAGGGGTTCCCCCTTGCGCCAACATTCCGTTGGCTATTATTGTATTCTGACGGTGAACCCCAGCATATCCGGTAGCTTCGCGTGGGCGTGCCGCCGCAACTCGTCCAAACCCTTTATTCGGGTCGCTGAGGTTATTGTTCAGGTGTCGCCCTAATACTCCGGAGGCGCTCTCATTAAACGCCACATGGGTGCGTTCCTTGGTGCGAATCACTGCGGCGGCTCGCTTATCGAACTCGTCCAGGTCCTCGCCAGCGTGACGGGGGGGTATGATGGCCGCAGCGGCAATTCGTATGCCTTCTGGGAGGAGGGGTCTTCGGGAAGTGTCCACTACGACCTTGGGATCTGCTTCACGGGGTCGGCGATGTACGCCGCCATTCCGATTCATTGTGCTTAGTATCTCCCCGACTTGGGAGGCGGACGCCCCAGTGTCCTTCATCAAGCGAAGATTATCATCTAAGCAACGATTAAGTTGTGAGCGTTGGGAGTTCACTTCGTCCCGGAGTGAGTCTATTTGAGCAACATACTCGCGCCTCATAGCCTGAATATTGTCGTGCATGTTTTCCGTAGCGGCTTGGTGCTCGGCTACTCTGGCGGTGGTGGCCAGTAATTGAGCGTTGGCGGTGCCGATGACACCTCGAATAGCGTTCAGCTGCCCCAATTGTTCAGTGGTCAATAAATCTGGATTTATGTCCAGTGCCAGATCAGGAAATTCTTCAGGTGCCGTGGGCTGTGACTCAGGCAATGTAGACTCCACGCTTGAAGCGGCGTCACCGTCGAGGCGTGGGCGAAACAGGTTCGACGGGTGCATCGGGATGCCAGGATTGTCGCCGGATAACGATGATTGGCTCCTGGATGGAGCCATCACAACTTCCTGGCGTACGCCGTGAGCGTCGACAATGAACGAACTGTTCTCGTCGCTGTGCAACGTAAGCTGGAGGGGGTTCGCCACGGGGAACGTGGCGATAGTCGTTGCTGATTGGGACTCAGGGGCAGTCCCTGTCTGCGAGTGGGCTGAAACGAATTCAGTCCCAGCTGCCGACGTGAGCCCGGAGGGGGCGTTTTCACTAGTCATCGTAGATGTAGTGCGTGTGGTATATTTTGTCGAAAAATATGGTTTCCGCTCCGTTTGCACGGAGCCAATAGATCTTAAAAAAGTGTTAGGTGTGGATAAGGGCTCTTACTAGACACCAAAGCTAAGATGACCCAAGTTCTATATTTTAGAGACAGAGGGTAGTCCTGGCGTGTAGGTGGGTAAAAGATCCCATCTCCACGCCAACGACATCCTATATATACTACATGTACAAACAAGTAATGATAGTGATGATTAATAGTAATGACAGGTGGGTTACGGGCCGGTGGTCCGGTCCGTGCATACCGCATCCTTACACCAACGGGATTTTTTGACAGCAGCCCGCTGATTGATCTTGAGAGTATGGGAACAAGCTCCCTCATGATTGTGTCAAGCAAGAGCATCCTAACCAAGGATGGGTCCCCGTCTGGCCAGACCAAATCTGAGAAGATTGCTAGTTTGAAAAGAGAAATTAGTGTGCTTGAACAAGAAGATATTCCGAAGCCTCCTAAAAAGTTTTCCTTAAATCACACAGAACACGTCATGAAGGCAAACATTGAGGATAATATTCACGAGGACAAACAAGCAAAGAGCTTGAGTAAAGCTCTGGTGAAGCCTGGAAAAGGCCGGCTTCCATTTGGGAGTTCTCTTGAACAAGTGATTTGTGATTCGAGACCCGCTGCTCCTCCTTCTGATCCATCAGATAGTTCTTCAAGTCCCAGCTCAGATAATGAGCCGGACGAGAATGATGCCACCTATGAACAGAGGAGGTGGTTCTCAGGCACTGTGGACCGTGCACGGAGTCACTCTAAAAAGAGTGAAATTTCTGAGAAGAATATAAGGATGTTGATAAAACCGTGCAGCCTACCAAATACAACGGTACTTCTGATGCGGATGCCTACCAGTGTTTTGTCAGAGAAGGCTCTGCCTATGTCAAAGCAGGCCAAGTTCCTGTTGACAAACAGCCGTTCCATTTGTCCTACTTTTTGATGGATCATGCTTCCAAGTTTTACAATGACAAGGTTGCTAAAGCGGAGTGGTTTGGACTCTTCCTCAATTCTTCTGGGGATTATTTGACTTCTGCTTCCCAGCAGATTTCCAAAACCAGCAGAGAGATTGGTTAGCACATTGTTATCAGAATGATAAATCTGTAATGGACCATGTCTCTGAGTTGGAGGAAATTTTCAGCTTTGTTGGCCTTGTAGTGGACCAAGAAAAAGTTGTGAAGCTCTGGCATAGTCTCCGTCAATAAATCCAAATGGAGATGTTCCAAATGGACTTGCATCCCGAGGAATCGACCTAGGATGAAGTATCAGGAGGAGCCAAGAAAGCTGAAATCGTGCTTGGATTTGGTCAGAAGCCAGATTACTCAAAGGGTAATAAAAATGCTGCTGCTTCAGGCTCTCAGAATGTGAACCAAAGGTGGATGCAGAGGCGTTCCAGCACATGGATGCGGCCGTGGAGGGTACTTTATCCCCAAGGGAGAGATATTTCGAACTTCTTTGGCTGGAATTGCCGACTCCGGGATTAAACCTGCTGTTGTTAAAAAGGCGAACCTGTCCGAGTACTCTAAGAAGGACGGCTTCAAAGCCTTGGATGGAGCGCAAGCTGTCCCCTCAGAAGAAAAATGAGTTGATGGCCGTTGGCCTTTGCTTGAACTGTGAACAAGTCGGTCATTTGGCATGCAACTGTCCTGAGTTGACAACAATGAAGTTCGAGCAAAAGGGGAAGCCTCCAGGCTTCGGCACTCATGCGGTTGATTTCAGTGGTTATGCTGTGCTTTTTAAGACTACGGAGGTCATAGAGACACTTCACGTTGGATCGGCATTTGTTGGTGTAAGAGCTGATGAGGGCGAGGGGACCACAAATAATAATTTCGACTCCTTACCTTCTGAACTGCACCCTCAGCAGCCCATTGGCGACTTGATAGCTCAATACGCAGAGATAATTCTTCAGTTAGCTCAACTGCATCATGGCGTGATGGTTTGTCCATCATGGATGACTATGGCTTCAGTGATGTCTCCGATTCAGAGGTGTTCTCCAGCTTGTTGAGTGACAATGACTCGGATATGCCAGACTCGCAATCAGTGGAAGTCTCAGACTCAGAGTCTGAGAAGCCCGAGCCCATGTTGATGTTTGATGTCCAAGATGAAACTTTTGAAGACAGGATCGAGAAGATTAGACTCACCTTTGAGACCCTAGAGTTGCATGAAGACCATGAATGGATTCTGCCAAAGCAGAGTTGTACTTGGAGCTTGTGCTTGTGCACTCTTGGAATTCCCCCAGGCAATGACGCCGCACCTGCTGATGATGAACACCGTTTTAGACGATGATTCTCGCTTGAAAGAATGTCTGAACTGGATTATACCATTGAGGATGCTTACTTCAACAAGATTTCAGTTTTACCTGTTAGTCTCTTGAAGACACCCTAATTCAAGCCTGCTGAGTGGTATGCATGCCAGAGGGCAGAAATCCTTGACATTCCTAACTGGAATAGTTGTTCTCTTCATGGTGTTGTCCTAGGCAAGGCTATAGTCCATGGAACAAGGCAGTCCTTCGATGAAATTAGTCGTGAATTATCTGAGTTTTCCACGTATAACATTCAATGTGTTGTTCCAGATAACGGGGAAACTGTTCCTGACATGTTCCTGGTAACCAGGCTGGATGATGATGGAGGTCTCAAACTCAATGTATTAACTACCAAACTCTTGGAGAATCCATTGCTGGACTTGGTTGGTTGGTTGCGAAAGCAGGATCAGTGGAAGACTCTCAAGAAGAATGAGATTTTGAATGGGTTTGAATCAGTGAATGAGTTCAGCTTCTGTTATTCACTCACTGAACACCATATCTCTGAGGAGGAGTATCGCTTACTTGCGGATCTGCGGAGGGTGGATCTTGTCCGGGAGAAAATGGTGAATGGGTGTATGCACATTGCTCCCCTACCAACCTTCAAACAAATGCTCCAGCGCATCACAGATAAGTGTACTGAATTAAAGGCGGGCCCTAGCTTCGAACTTAGATATGCCGGCGTACAAATCCCTGCAGACAGTGTCAAGGGGATCACTCGGACAGCTTCAATGCCTTGTGTACCTGATAAGAAGGTTGCAAAGCCTCTTGTTGTCATTGTTCTCGTAAATAACCACCCAGTTCAAGCACTTGTGGATTCGGGATCCCTCGGGGATTTAATTTCAACAATGGTCATGGATCAGCTAGGACTTCGGAAACACGAATTGGAAGAACCAATTACCTTACAGTTAGCCATCCATGGCCAGGGATCGTGCTCAAAGATCAATCACTCTGTCACTGTTGACTTCGGGTACCAAGATATCAAAGGACCACGTACCTTTTACGTGGCCAACCTCAGCGGTTATGACATGATCTTGGGGACTTCGTGGTTGTTTCAACACAAGGTGACTATTGGCTTAAATCCCATGCAAGTTTGTATTGGAAGTGCTGACTGCTTGCCTTTACAAGGTATCGCTACTGCTCGAATCTACACTAACAGCGTGACAATGGATGATGCCGTGAACACTGCTTGGGATGAGCTGATTGAGTACCCTAAACCCATCTGTAAAAAGGCATCAGAGACACCATTACCTCCTTTGAGAGCAATCAATCATTTTATCCCCTTAATTGATGAGAAAAAGATCTTGCCATGGAGACCATCACAATGCTCTGAGGCCTTGTGCCCTCAGTGGGATGAGAAACATTGAGATTACTTGAAGACAGGTTGGTAGAAGATCACCAACTTGGGTAATACTGTGCCCATGCTAATTAATACCCAAAGCGAAGTCAAACCTGCCGAAGTTATGCACCATGGTGGACTTGTGTGCACGGAATAAAAATACCCATAAGTTATCTTCACCTCTTCCAGACATGGAAGGGATCTTGTGTTGAGTTGCAAGATGCCAATTTCGGAGTTTAATTGATGGTCAAGACGCGTACGAGCAAATTGGAATTATTCCTGAACATGTTGACCAGTCTACTGTAACCACTCCTGATGGGAATATGGTTAGTCTTGTCATCCAAATTGGGGATTGTAATGCACCAGCGACATACCAGTCTCTAATGAATTATATATTCTCCGATTTCATTGGCAGATTTATGGATGTATATTTAGATGACATCATCATCTATTCTGATACCCTCAAGGAACATTTAACTCACATTAAGACCATTATTGACGTTCTGAAGTGTGAGAAGCTGTACCTGAGCACCAACAAGTTGCAGTTCTTGATGCCTGAGCTCAAGGTGCTCGGGTGCATCGTGTATGACAATGGAATCTGCATGGATCCTGATAAAGTTGACACTGTGATCAATTGGAAAACCCCAACAAACCACGACTTACTTCGTGGGTTTCTCAGGTCTGTTGGTTACTTAGTGGACGATCTTGCATAGGTCTGCGTTACTGTAAGGCTCTGAGGAGCTTTATTCAGCGTGTTTCGTATCAATGATAAGTCTAGCGGGTTAAGGGCTTTACAAGGTGGTAAAGACCTAGTAAGTTCTCAGTCCCTCTCACAGAGTACCAACGGAAGCAGAATATTCTGACTCCTGAGGTTGGTACTACGTAGTTCTCCAAATATTCAGTAGAACCAAGAGGGAGCGAAGCGACCGAGCGCTAATAGAAAGAAACCTTCCAATATGGCTTCCGTGGTACTTGAACTCGGAGAGACTCAATGAGTTCAATATAAGAGGCTTGGAGAGTCTCGACAAGGCTCTTCCACGTTAAAACGTACTGAAGGGTTTGGGGTAAAAGTATAGTGTGTGATTACTAATCAAGCACTGGCACTAAGTATGGTATGATCTAATCTAATCCTGAGTGAAACGTAAGTAAGTAGGAGTTGTGAATGGAGAGTAAGTCAGAAATAATAGGTAGTGTATATGAAGCAATAAGAGGTTCATTACAGTTACCATGGGAATTCTACACAGGCTTACGGTGTCATGACTCAAAAGTGTTTGGAGTCAGAATCGATTTATGACTCACGCTTCACCTCTAAGAAATTGAGGACAATTCGATGATATCTCCCTTCACAGTCGGCCTAGCACTACTTTACAAATCATCATGAACAGGCAAGATTCACATTTCGCTCTACAAGACACAGCAGGCACACAATTAGTCATTCGTCCTTACAAATTGATTAACTATGCACAGGATTGCATAGCCACTCACCACACCACACAGCATGGTTAATTAAGCAAGCACAGCCTACTTGATTAATTACGCACAGGATTGCACAGCCACTTACCAAACCGCATAGCATGATTAATTAATCAAGCACAGCCTACTTGATTAATTACGCACAGGATTGCATAGCCGCTTACTAAACTGCACAGCAAATTTAATTAATCATGCACAGCCTGGTGATAAATTGCTTGACAACAAGGCAACAGTGACAAGCTAAATTGTGATGCGAGACTAGGGTCACTTAGTAACTGACAACTTAAATTGTGTTTCAAGGGATGGATTTTGTAAGCATGATGACGAGTCACTGTAGCTAGTAGTATATAAGCCACTGTACTTGCGTAGTAATAAAGAAGAAGATTAGCCCACCAGTACTTTACATCTATAAGTTTGCTCTTGTTTGTTTCTGCACTGCTTTTGGTCATCTTAGTTAGTCACAAGCTAGCTCATTTGTCTATTAGTACCTTAGCACTTCACACCAAAAGTGGCTGTTACGACTGCTAGGTTCTCTCACCCTTGGTCTACAATACCCGAGGGACCCTCGTAATCAACTGTAATTTATCGGATCGCCATCCCGTTGGCTATTTTGTTCTCTATTTGGTTTGGTCACCCCTGGCATACGATACCCCGATCGACCCAACTAGTTATTTGAATAAATTTTTCTACTACCTGCAGGTTTGGGCAACTTGGCATACGATACCCCGCCTAACCCTTCTAGTCGTGAGAATTAATCGGTAAAAGCTTACGTAGTATAATACTTTTTGTGGATCAGCAGGTTTACTCACCTTGGCTTACAATGCATCAGTAAAACTACATGTTCGTCTTTGGCGTCTTTGACGTCTTGGGCAAGACGTCAAAGACGCCAAAGACACATTTTCCCCCAAGACTCACGTCTTGGGCTAAGTAGATTCACTTGTCTTATAAAGACGAAGGTGTCTTATAAAGACAAGGGCATCTTGGGCAAGACTGTAAAGACACACCTAAATCCACTCAAGATGCTTCCTAAGATGGTTAAAGACTTAGAAAGACGCAATCTAAGACACAAATCAAGATTTATTCAATGGCGTATTTTACTCTACATTATGTCTAAGTGACTAAAATTGATCGTGCCCGTATTTCCGCGGCTCGTCCGCATGTGAACGCACATTGCGGTGGTGGAGATGGCAGCGTGGTCGACTTGCTGGCCAGGGGTAATGACGGAATGAGCCGGCGAGTGATTACGTGAGTTCTATAACAGCCTGTCAGAAGCGAACAGGCGCACAATAAATACCACGTACCTTGGCTGAAGAAATCTATTAACGTTGGTGAGGGACCCGGTGCACTGAGAGTCGTTTGAAACATCAGTTGCAGGTAAGAGTTGGGTAGAGGGACTTACAACCGATATTCCGATTGAGCCTTCGTGATTTGCTGCGAAGGATGTCTAAAAAAAAAGCCGGTGAGTAATGACGGCAACAAGTGGCCATAATCAGTATATGCACGTAGTGCTAGGGAGGTGGTAAAGGCCACAAAGAGCCGAGAGACACCACAGAGTGCAGTCTGACGAGAGTGGGAACAAGCAGCGGACCACACAGTGGAAAGCTAAGTTCTTGACAGCTTGAGGATGATTTTGAGGAGAAGCTTGAAGAGGAGCTTGACTTTGATGAGAAATTGAGCTTTGAAGGCTTGAGGGCAATTTGAATAGGTTTGAGGGAGGTGCCGGAAGGAGGGAGGTGGTGGGAGGAAGAGAAAGGTGTCGCGCTGGCATCACCAACCATCTGTCAAAGTCACGCCGCTTGCAACCGGTTGCTGATCGGAACAGCGGACTTTGAATGACTTAGCAAATTTTAAGAGATCTTCATGCTCGATTCCGTTTCTCCATGCGACCATCCTCAGCAGCATAAACTTTCACTGCCGATATCTAGTCTTGATAACCAAATACTTCTGCTTCCAAATAATCAATCTCACTGAAATTGACTCAATTGAAGATTTGCTCTGCACCACAGAAAAATACCGATGAGAAGTCCGCCAGCGCAGAAATATCAGTATTAACAGGAAAGCAACGGAAAATTTTGGTATCTTTATTTATTTCAAACAATCTACATGTAATTTGTACCCGCTAATTACTTTCAATAAGACCATTCGCCAAAGACGCAAGCCAGAGAATGCAAGACAAAGACATTCCAAGATGCCGCTCCCAAGACCAAAGACAATATTCTAAGATAAAGATGCTCAAAGACATCACCGAAAGATGTAAGATGCCAAAGACAAACGTGTAGTTTTACTGATGTGCCTGAGTAACCCTTCTCTTTGTTGGTAATACTTGTGCTACACGTAGTTACACTCTAGCTACATCCATACGAGCTCCCATGTCTACTTAGATTACATCTATTTAGCTACCCCCTACTCTTCTGTGTGTTACCTCCCCTACCTACATTAGAATATTCATTTCCTGAAACTACCTACATTACCTACATATTCCTGATTCACACACTCCACTCACCTTTCCCGTACTACTTTGAGATCACCTCATTTTAGTACAAACCCCGTGATACAATTGAATATTGAACCAGAGAGAATTGCTCGAATAACAACACTTCCAGCACACCTCTTGTATAACAACTTTTATGCACGACAACGGGTGATACTGTGCCGTTTCACTGGAGTTATACTCATCAGCACGTGTTTGAAGACGTGAAGAGGATGACTGATGAAGGCCGTGGTCACCATTGGAAACCGCTCGACTACAGTGACAGCACACCTGGAGTCTTCCTTGTCACCAATGGCTGCAGCACTGGGATAGTTGGCATTGTGTCCCAAGGGACTGACTGGAAGAATGCCAAAGTTGCTGCATTTTCTCTGCAAAGTTGAACTCAGTGCAGCAGAATTATCCTGTTCATGAGATTGAAATGCTAGCAGGTGTCAGAGCGATGTTGAGGCATCAGGACATCCTGCAAGGCTTCCTTTTTAAATGGATAACAGACCACAAGGGCCTGATTCATCTCATGCAACAGAAGAATCTGTCAGGCAGGCAGGCACACTGGGTAGAGAAAAATTCGGAGTTTGGCTTCAAAATTGTGTATGTTCCAGGTATTGAGAATGTACTTGCAGGTGCCCTGTCGAGGGTATATTCAAACGAGGCCCCAGAAACTGTCTGGGCTCGGAGTGAATACACGTACCATGATGTCGTTAGCAACAATGTCGTAGAGATTGGCTCCATTTCAATGCCAGTGTTCGCAGGGAGAGAGGCGATGGCACTCTCAACAGATCAGGTGACTCAGTCCATGACGCATACTGCATTGAAAGCCGAGGCTGGCAAGGCAGCGGAGCCTCTCAAGCAGAACTCAGATTCCAGGACTAAGATGGCCAGGATGGGGGCTGCAAAGAAGTTTGTCCCTCAGAGTCCTGGAGAGACAAAGGAGGGCAGGAGTACAACCCAAAATTCGCAAGTCAAGGACACATCGTTGTCTGAGAAAGGAATGCCGAAGCTGATACCTCTGGCACCAAATACAGACAAAGCAGCAATGTTGGACACTCGCAAAGACAATTCTGAGCATATAAATATTCCAATCTCTGCTGAAATCAAAGCAGAATTGAATCGCCTCGATGAATCACTGGTTCTGATAGTCAATGGAGGCTGGGATGGACTTGAACTGAAGAAGTTGCTGAATTAATGTTTGAGCACATTTATAAACTGCATGGCCTTCCCAGATCTATTGTGAATGACAGGAACACTTGCATGAGTTAGTGGGAACTAAACTCCACATGTCCAGTACTTACCATCCTGGGTCTGATGGCGGCATGGAGCGTGCCAACCGAACGGTAACACAAATGCTCTGACAATGCATTGGCCCTGAGCAGAAGGACTGGGTTGCCAAGCAACCGGCCATTGAATTTGCGATGAATTCAGCGAGGTCTGAGTCCACCAGTTACTCTCCATTTTTCCTGAACACAGGGTGCATGCCGCGATCCCTTATTTGGGATTCTGATAGATCTCGAGCATACCTGGGTATTGCAAATTTTGCACTGCAATGCCAACTCACAATAATGGCTGTGCATGATAGTATTTTTGTCGCTCGGGTTAAGCAGACTCAGAATGTGAATAGAAAGTGCCAGGCAGTACCTTTTATTGAAGGGGACTTGGTCTATCTTTCATCAAAGAACATAAAGTTTGAGAAGGGCTTGGCCCATAAACTTATCCAAAAATACATTGGGCCATATCTGATCATCAAAGATTTCGGGAATTCCTCTTTCAGAATTGAACTGCCTTTGAATCTGAAGCAGCGAGGTGTTCATGATGTATTCCATGTATCACTCCTGTGTGTACACATTCCCAATGATGATCACCAGTTCCCAGGGAGATTAGAATCTCAGCTGGGAATTTCTACAGACACGACTTATGAATGGGCCATTGACTGAATTAAGAGTCATTCAGGGAGTCGTACTGAGGCCTTGTTCGAAATTCTCTGGACATCAGGGGATATAACCTGGATGCCGATGATCAAGTGAGCCATTTAGCCGCTCTGCCTGTGTATCTAGAAATACTGGGCTTATCTGAAATTGGTCAGTTGATGAAAGGCATCGGATAGCCGCCTGCAGATGACCCACAGATCTTTGTTGGCGGAGTTGGACTGCAGATCCCAGTTGAGAACATCAATGATGCATCAATGGAAGGGCATATAATAGCTCAGGAAATTAGCGAGGACTTAACCTCTTTGTTTTCTGCACTGCATACTGCTGTGAAACTTATCTGGGAGCTCACCTGCCCATCCACTATGCCGAACGATGGTTGAATTATCCCTCTCACCAACATTCCAGCTGTCTACCATGACTTTAACGCATACAATCCTGTGCCATCAGGACCGCAATACTTTCATCATCAAGGACCCCAGCACTGCCAAACTGGGCTCTGAGGCAGTGATTAGTGCGTGGATGGTTCAGATGTATATCCACCATAATTACGTGCTGAACTATCTTGACCTTGATCTCGCCTACAACCCCTTTGGGTATTCCAAATGGGCCAATGATCTCAATGACTGCAACAAACATTCAACGAAGTGGGCGTACTGGGTCCTGGAGCAGGATGGGGAGCTCGCCTATACCCAGTGGCACTCAAGTCGGAAATCCTGACCCTCATTGACTACATGGTGTGTGATGTCGACCTTGAGACATCCACTATCCCCCTGGGTCATATTGTGGTGCCTCGGACACACTTTAAAGCTGGTGTGGAGGCCATCCTCACTCGCAACGAGGGCTGTGACAATGTAAGAGGGCGCCGGTTATGTGGGGCCGGCCGGCCGGCCCATTACCCGGCTACTTTACGTAATCACCATGTAGTATATAAACCGGCATCACGGCGTTGTGGGAAGGTATCTTATTACCCACCCACACGCTAGGATTGCCTTTCTATTCAATATAGAACTTGGTCCAGCTTAGCTTCGGTGCCGTATAAGACCTCTTAACACCACCTAACACTTTTTTAAGCTTTCATTGGTTCTGTGAAAACAGAACGATAAACTATATTCTTGAAAAGATATACTACATCCGCTACAACCATCCCAATGGCTAGCAAAACCCCAAAACCCGCTGAGGACCCCTCAGCGGTAGGCACCGAGTTCTTCTCGGCACCTACTATCCTATCCGGGCAGGCACTAGCACCCAGGTCGTCGTTGGGCGTTGCCACATCACCCTCGAATAGACCTGGCCCGACGCTTCCCCGCTACATGCTCCATCACGAGCCGGACGGAGCGCCATTCTTGGTGGACGTTGATACACCGTCTATAATCGCAGCCTTGAAACACACTATTTTGCAATTCCTATAAGAGTATTATAGACGGCAGGATCCCTAACAGTCTGTATGACTCCGACATATAGGCTATAGGAAACTCGGTTATGGTCAAAGAGCACCTAGACATTGTCCTATAGACGGTACCTTTACAAATGAGGGCCTCTATAATCATTATCTTACTCTCCGCGACATCCAAGATGGACTACACAACACAGAGTAGCATCTATAGGAGACATGAACGTAGTCCTATAATCAAGGAGCGAAGCATTTGAAGCGGAAACACGTCCTATATTCACAAAAGACATACAACAAGTCTCCTATTACGGCCCGAACCGGCTATAGGAGCACGTGCAATGAGGTCATGACATATAGGGATCGGCCGACCGAGTAAATCCGACATGGAACATATAGGGTGGACTTCCGAAGTCCGGCGGTTACCGAATTGCACCCGTTCACTTTGAACTACGGAACCCATAAAGGGAACTATAGGGAAAACCTGCATCTGAATTACCATAGAGCCGAGTTAAACACATGGTATAGGAAGGGCCAATAGCGAATCTTTCGCGACGGTCTAGACTCCGCAACCCAGTGGCATCCAAGCCTATAGGACCCGGAACGAAGCTCCGAGCTCAGTTTGAGCGTCCTATACAATTATCCGGACAGGAAAACACGGAACACGTGCGAACAACGGAGTCGCCAAGCCCTCTTTGCCAAGCCTATAATGACTGTTACTTATAAATCTTACATACCCTAAACCCTAGTTCTCGATCGTTTGTTTATTTATAGCTTTCCAAATAGTATATAGGTAGGAGTTTTTGTTAGATTACAGTAGCTCACGCAACCCCCCCACTTCGGCGACCGCTACAGTAGTAGTTGTCTCCCTATAGGGCCAATTGTAGAGTCTCGGATACATAAAAGACACTCAGTTAGAGGTTTTGCTACAAAGAATCTATAAAGCTTTTGAAGTTACAATTGCAGTGATCTCAGGGACTATAAGAATATAAGCTATAAGGGTTTTGTGCAGTCAGAACATTGGTTGCTTTTGAGAACGTTGGATTAAGAAGGCCTATATAAGCAAAGCTATCAGTTGAGACATTACAGTGTCCAAACTACACGGTCCTCCCGTTAAAAGAGAAAACACTATAAAGACTTGGAAACCCTCAGGTGACTTTGTTTGACTTCCTGTTCGCGTTCCTATACATACATTCCCATCCTATAAAATATCTTTCGTGCCTAATACTTGGCCGTCTGACTCCTACAATAAAAAC
Organism: Mycena rebaudengoi; assembly: GCA_029282285.1. Taxonomy (NCBI): domain Eukaryota; kingdom Fungi; phylum Basidiomycota; class Agaricomycetes; order Agaricales; family Mycenaceae; genus Mycena; species Mycena rebaudengoi. The sequence continues at coordinate 1,296,406 of JARJCX010000011.1, read as the reverse complement.
AGCTATCGAAAGGCATTGTTGGTGTGTTAGTTGGGTTGTGATATAGATTCTGCTGGTTATAGCAGTTTCTTATACACTTTCCTATATATACATTTATAGTGTGTTAGTTCGGCAGCCCTATCAACGTTCATGGTGTTCGCCTTGATGTCTCCGTAGTATCCACATGGAGTGCCTCGTCATTGTCAGAAGGCGAATCAGGCATCCCCATGCACCCGTTGGTGCTATTTAGCAGCCACACCGATGGCGATCAGGCCTCCAGCGCAGAGTCTACTCTGTCGGAGTCGCAGGCCACTATCCTTGAAGGGACCAATAGGTTTCCCGATCTCGTGCTGGACACTAATCCAGATGATCTTTCACCCTTGCAAATTGATCAGCTTAACACCATTAGAGGTGTAATTGGGATGGCTAATGCACAAATACTGGCCTCCACCGCCATCATGGCGGAACACCAGGCATCCACCGAGGACGTACATGACACTATACAGGCGATGCATCATGAATTTATTAGCCGCATAGACTCGCTGCATGATGAAGTTAATGCGCAACGATCTCACCTCAACTGATGCCTGGACGACAACTTGAGATTAGTCAAGGATACTGGAGCGTCCACGGCACAAGTAAGCGAAATACTTAGCACGATGAACAGGAACGGAGGGCGCATCGACGCCCCCGAGAAGCTCCTCCCCTCGTGGATACAGAGTCCATGTCCGTTTGAGGCCTTCCCGAACCCATCAAGACTGCCGCCGCCACGATAATACCTCCTAGACACCCAGGAGAAAGTGTAGAATCATTCAATAAGCGCGCTGGCGCCGTCTTAGAAACAAGGAACACACCCATGTAGCATTTGTGGGCAGCGCCTCCACCGCCTTTGGTGGAGGAAATGGGTACCCCCGTGGACTACGAGGATAACCTACTGCAACCCCGCGAAAACCTTCACCTAGCTGCAGCTAGGACCTGAAACGCGGCCCAATTGTGTAGTGTTCTGACTAGCGAGAACACGGTGCCCTTGAATAACGACAGCGCGTCCATGGCGCAAAGGCACGTACCAGTTAGGATGAACAACACTGCCTCAGGGTACCATTCTGGGACAGGCAACATTATCCAGGACGTTGGAGCTGATTTCGCTGCTGAAATGGAGGTGCTAATCCGCACCACGATTGATCATCGTGTGGGGCATAGGATCGACCTACCCCCAGGAGTCCGTGCCCCCAAAGTGGACAATCCGATACGGTTTCGAGGAGCCGATGATCATGACGCGTTCATGGTATTCTTAGAGCGACTATTAGCATGGATGAAGGCTAATAATTGCGGAGGGGCTGACCTGGATTACTATCGGGTTACATTACTTCAGAACTACTTGGACGAGGAGGCCCTAAAATGGTTTGTCAGGGAAGTCGATAACCCAAGGAAAACTGGAGGACTTGCTGTGGAGTTCGCTGACGTGGTCTGCATGTTGCATCGCCGATACGTGAAATCATCCACAGCTCAACGCGCCACCCGAGAGTTCGAGAGAGTCGCTGCCTCCCAGGCAACCCCATGCACCAACGGTCGACCATATGGCGCCAAGAGCCAACTTCTGCACGCAGAACCACCACAGCGAGCTACTCGCTACCGGGACGATACACGACAACGAGATACTTGTGAACGAACTCCCCAAGCCGGGAGGGAGGTCGTTAAACCCCAAGCCAACGCCTTGGCAGACAGGAGCTGCTTCTCCTGCGGCGGGAAGGACCATATTGCCCGCGACAAGATCTGTCTGAATTATTCGGAGCGCGCGCCATATAGAGAACGTGCCCGAGGTGCCGCTCAACGAGTGATGGAGAGTTACTCCGATGAAGAAGAATATTTATCCGAGGACGATCGGGGATATGACTACCAGGATCCCACCGTTCGCTCGGACGAGGAAGATGGGGACCTAGACCCCAACAGTGCCCCCGACCTCAACGAGCTACTTGGGGCAGCGGAAGATCCATGGGTCAACGCCATGCGAGATAAACCTCGAGTACGGTACTTCTCGATGCGGATCGCCGAAAACGACAACAAGTCGTCCTATCATGATGACACAGAGACATCCATGACAGACAGTTCTGTGAGCGGACAAGACTCGCCTTCCCCTGGCAAAGAGACCCCCTACCCCTAGGAGGGTACAACCCCGGGCCTGTATGTGTAGTCTGCTCTCATTGCGCCCTTGTGGTCCGGCACGTACCAGCTACCCCAGAGAATGGTCTGGTACTGAACAGGGTGTACTCCGTTTGCGAGCATCTGGCACACGTCAGGTTAGATCCCATGCAGGTTGATCTTCCCGACTCTCCGTCGCCCCCCTTTCACCCCTGCCCGTAGACACCGATTCCCCGATTGGGGTTTCCAAGGGGAGTCCTGCACAGGAAGAGTTCGAGCTGCCTGAAGGTGTGCTTATCCCATTCGACCAGCCATTCTCAGAAGACAGCGCCGAAGCCGAAGTTCAGTTTAGAGACTGATTGCGTGCGCAGTCGGGACTGCCTCTGTTTACCACCTTAGAATACGACACCAACCTGAGATGGGTTGGTCAGTTCCTTAAAGCGCCACTGGAGGATGAGGAAGATACCCCGGCCAGGCACTCAGCAAATGTCCACTCGGCCCTTTGAGACGACCCCGTACTCAGTACAAGCATCCACAGCCAAGACGTGGTATTGGCCGAGATACAAGCTACCGAAGAAATAACGCAGCTGGATTCATGTGGGCCAAATGTTCCGTTTACAGTTGACCCAGCCCACTGAGAAATCGTTAATACCAGAGCTCACGAGATAAGCCTGGAGATTGCCTACCATCGTGCGCAGGCGGTGACCTTGAGGCGCCACTTGCGCGATTCGCGAACGTGCCATGACGAGATACACCGTGCATGGGCCGACGAAGATGAAATGACGAGCGACGACCGAGAGACCTGGCGTAAAGCCAAAGAGCAGAATACGACAACCGGTACAGGCTGGGATCCGACATGGAGTGGATCAGGATTGAGGTCGACCGCCTTACCCTGGAGAGATCATCCATGTACCTGCAGGATAGCAGACCTACCGACACCCTAGCAGAAACTGTACTCCCCACGGGCGAGCCTCGAGCAGAGGGTGACACACCACGTGCCACTGTCAGTCAGTCACCCATTAACATTATAAGGCCTCACGGTGATGTAGAGGTGGTAACTTTATTGCATTATGGCCAGTTGTTACTGACAGACACATTACATTACGGGCAGTTTCTTACTGTCCAGTGAGAGGAGCATATAAGAAACTAAATAAATAATGTGAGCCGTAATGCATTACAGACAGTAAAAAGGAAACTAAACAATTTTCTGTCGGATTTGACCCTTTGACCTTGTTATATCCATGCACTCTGTGCGACCAGCCGAACTGACCGGTACTTCCGGTTGACCGGTTCAACCGGTCAACCCGGTACTGGCCGGCTGGACTTCCGCACCTCGGGACCATCGGGTTTTTACGCAATGAAGGATTACTGAGCGTTTCCTGTTTATCCGCTGGCCTCTATTGTCTTCAACGTCGGCCTCGTCTTTCCCCGACGTTTCCGATCCAATTTTCCCTTTTGGGAAATTAATTCTTATTGTCTTTATTGTACCGCAAATTAAGTGTCATGCCACAATTCCTTTAAGATACTATTAAATCTACATCTTAAATACTCGCCCTGTATGTCTTGTACTTCAGTTTGATTATAAACATTTCTGCGCTATCTTCCTGTCTGAGTCCGACGTCCGGTTCTTCGGTCGTCTTCAATCTTACTCGGACTTGTCTCGAATCAGCCCGGCTAGTATCCTCGCCCTTACCCTCTGTGGCGTTGGGTTTCGCTATACCTCCCGGTTATCTCCGAACTTCCGGTCCACCGGATACGTCCGGTCCCCCGTCATCCCGGTCTAAGTCCCTTTCGCTTGCACAGTATATAACAGACCTCTGGCATCACCATATTTATTCTTGGCACCATCACTGCCAATTTCCTAAAGCCCACCTACCAGCCAACAAGGCCCAGGATGGTTTTGTCCTACCTGCAAACACAGCCACAAGCAGCACACTTTTCCCAGTTAGGGTATGGCTTGCATGCAAGCCTTTGACCCTAACTGGGAAAGCTGATACCCAGACCTAGGGCAGGCAAGCTGCCCTAGGGTCTTTGGCAGTGTGTCTATATGTGGATACAGTGATTGGGTCACATGATTTTGATGGGCAATCAATTTTGATGGCATCAACACTAACCACCTAACCAACCCTAACCCCTAACCTTTTTCTTTGACGTCCTTTGCTAACCCTAACCACCTAACCCTAACCGAGACCCCCTAACCGAGACCCCTAACCACCAAACCCTAACCGCCTAACCCCCAACATTTGATATATCAGTTTTCCCAGTGGTAATGCATTACCCACCAAAGCTACTGGACAGTAAACGACTGCCCATAATGTAATGTGTCTGTCAGTAATATCTGGCCGTAATGCATTACCACTACAACCATAGTACCACGGTGGGTTACCCCCAGATGCCAGAGAGAGATCGGCTCTTGCCACACCCAGGACTAATCCTGTCCCAGTGCCCCCAGACGACAGCCAGTACTGGGAGGGGCTAGATGAATTCACAGTGGAGGAAGTGGCTACCGCCGAATCGGCCGATACAGCTGAACCGGCGGGCCCCGAACCGGATGGCCGTAACGATCCGGATGATCACATGTTCGGAGTGATCGGATACTCGTACCAAGATGAGGTGGACCGTATTCACTACATCGAAGAATCTGGCCGACCTGCAAACAACTCCTATTTGGACGAGCGATTCCTAGGATGGCCCCAATCACCTCAATTCTTCGCTGGGAGAACCATCAAAGGCAACGGCGAACTTCACGAGCCGCCCACACACGATGACATGAACCCTGTTGTTCGTGAATCGTACGACAGCACTACAGCTGTGGCCCCTAGCCCCACGGACACGTGCATACTAAGCTCGGTGGTCATGACTGGCCCACGCAAAGCACAATGATTCCGAACGTTGGTGGACAAGCACGATAATATCTACTACTTGGTCTCCGAACTTCCCCGTACCCACTATCTTAGTCCTTGGTTCCATCAAGAACATGAAGACACTCTGCGCCTCGCTATACTCGAATGCGCCAGAGACCTCGACGATCCCTTGGTAGCCACCGAGGAAATCGAGGAGTGGGCACGTAATCCCTACGCTAGCAATACCGAGAGCATTCGGGACTGCCAGGGAGTGCACGACACCGAACCACGACTACTCCCTGGAGAGGCGTACCACGAGCAGATAGTGTCACTGGGCCCCGAGGATGATGACATCCTTCACGACCTGGGATTTTGTGTGCAACTCATGGTAGCCCACCCCGAGCATTCGAGTACCATCCGACGCCCAGGACAGGTGGGCCTCATGGACCAGCCATCGCGCGAGCACGCACTCACAGCGTGCATATCGGCGCTGCTAAACATCAATGGTACCGAGGCCTATACCCTGATTGACACGGGCAGCACCACTAACTCGCTTACCCTGGAGTTTGCCAAGGCCACTCGGTCACCCTGCATTGTTCTCGACAAACAGATCACCCTACAACTGGGGTGCGTCGGGAGTAGATCCCGAATCAATTTCGGAACGCGGGTACCCATAGACTTCGCGGGAATAAAAGGCTTCGTTTATTTCGACCAAGTTAACTTGGATTGCTACAATTGCATAATCGGGATGCCATTCCTGAACAGGCACGGGGCTTTGGTTGATTTTCAGAAGAGGGAATTATGATTCCCCAATGGGCGTTCTGTCGCAGCACTCCCCATCCCCGAGGAGGCATCCTTAATCGTCAAACGTGCCGCCAAGGCCAGAATCCAGGACCGCCGCCACATAACGGCTAACCCTGAGGTATGACTCCGTAGCGCTCGCGTGGTAGCCACTGACGAGGGCGAGTCAAACCACGCTACTGCTGGGACGAGCAACAAAGACTCATGAGAGAGATCTCGGACCTCGATGGTATCCATCGAGGAGGAACTAGAGGAGGAGGAGGAATTCCACCCTACATTTTTGTTGGAAGACGGGTATGTGATTATGAGCGAAGTAACATACCAATCCATTATACGGGAAACCGTGGTGCCCGAGCCTGTTGCACAGCGTGACTATAACGACCCCACTCCGCACGAGGAAAAAGCTGCGGAAGATACGACTACCGCTGAAGAAGTAGACGGGCCTGACTTGCAGCAAGAATTCGAAGAGAACAGCGAGTACTGTCTTGACTGCCACGCACGTGTAGAACGTGCACCCACACTGTGATTTGAACTACCCTACCCATCGGACGACCATCGTGTCCACCCGTGATTGACACCCACGGGAATCCCCGACATATCCCTACGGCACAGAGTAACTCAACACTCATCTGCCTGGTCCATATCTCGTATGAATAGTGTGTGACACAGGTCACACCGCGGGTGGATCTGATGGGAACCGTACCCGTCACCCGTCACACCGTGACCCGTGACCACGGGTCACGGTTTTACGGTTAAATAACTGCGGTTGTGAATAAAAATAGAATATTGAGCAACAAGTCTTCCAGGAAGTCCTAAGGTACTATCTGCCGTTAAAATATCATTTGACACTCACCATATGTCCTTTAGTGCTCTGGACAACTAGATACACTGTCACCAATGTCTACCACTACTTATTCAGTGATTCACAGGTAATATTCCAATAACACCCCATTATGGTAGTTTCAGGTGTTAAATTGTACATAGAAATATGTTCACCATGAGTAGGAACCTCCTGGTAATTTATTCTCAATTAAAGAGCCAGAGCAGAGGTCAAATAAGCCGAATCGGATAATGTTTGTCCTTGTTTGTTTCTCACCAATACCACTATGCCTGCGTCCAAATATGGAAATCTTTGTTCATCACTCTTCCCTGGCCTCATTTCAATATAGACTGAGGGAATAAGGCCTTATACTATCCAATGAAACAATATAAGCTATCATCTGCATGAGCATGGCCCCATTTAAGGCCTTCTAAATGGACTATCAATGACACTATGATTGATGAATGATGGCTCAATATATGCCACATACCAATGGTAGAATTTGCGATTAATTCAAGCCTCAGCGCGGCCACGGGCTATGCACCGTTCGAATTAAATTATGGCTACATACCACAAATGAACAACATCGACCCAGGTAGCACAGAGTACCCGGGGGTTCAGGATTTCATCGACAACGTGCTGGCATGTATCACCATTGCCCATGACTCCATCATTGAAGCATGAGTCCGGTCCACTTACCAGGCTAACAAAGGCCGACGGGAGGAAATCCCGTACGACGAGGGCTTGTTAGTCTTTCTGTCTACAAAGAATCTGAACTTACCAAAGAGCCGAGCGCGTAAACTTGCACCGAAGTTCATCAGCCCATTCATGGTCACCAAGAGCTTCCCAGAAAGTTCCAGCTATGAGCTAGATCTGCCCGAGGAACTCCGGTGCAGGCGTATCCATGCACATTTCCACGCATCACTACTGCGAGAACACCAGCAGAATGATTTGGACATATTCCCCAGCCGCGAGGTGGGGAGATTCTACGATTTCGGGATGCCTGATGATGAAGAATGGCTTGTCGAGAATATCCTCGAACATTCCTGGGTTGGCCCATGGTCAGTACGATTCCGGGTAAAATGGACAGCAGGTGATATCACTTGGGAACCACCTAAGCATTTAGAAGAAGTGCGGCACTTGGACGAATACTATGAGCTGCATGGCGTTAATCGTTGGCAAGATCTGCCACGCGCATAATAGACGCGTGGGTTACATCACGGACGTGTTAGTCCAAGATCCGCTTCCAATACTTTTCCCACGTCAAAAACTCTAAACCACCCAACTATTTATACGACCTCATGCAGAGTGGGACAGAAGAAAAAGAAACAAAAACCCCCGCACATAAACGGGGCATCATGGCTGGTCAAGACGCTGATATGACTATGCCGTACCGAGACTCCGAATATGAATATCATATTGAGGACCGAGCCCACCGCAACACATTCCACCAGCGTAAAAGCACTGGTGCCTGGATGGGTGATATGTACGTTGCCGCCATCGGTGACTCCCTCGATGTACCACCACCACCGCGCGGCCCGGAGCCCGCAGCGAACACTGGAGCAAATCCAGTCCCACACCACACCACGACCACACCAGCGACACCGCCCACGGCCTACGTTAATCAAGTCCCGGCGAGGCCCACCACCGAGCCACCTACAGGCGCATGGGGATCGCCCGTCTGGCCTTAGGCATCTGGACCGCTTGCCCACAAGCACACGCAGGCGGCGCAACGACACTGGGAATCGCCTCAACACTGTGAGGACGTACTGCGCCAAAACGCGATGCAATCACGGCCACGCTTTCGGGACCAGCCGTACTGGAGCGGCAACGACAGACGCGGCGAACGCAATCGCAGCCGAGGCGAGCACGATCGCAGCCGAGGCGACATGCCCCACTGGGAGCAGGTGTTGTCTGAATTCGCGACGCGGGTAAGAGATGACCGCTGTCGACTCAGCGACGACAACCGCATGCGTGCGCATGAGGATGCTGTCGCATGCAACCGTGGCAATACACCAAATGCCAAAGCTCCTATGCCTTCAGCGCAGATTGGGTATAGATACCCAAATAACAATGTGCAACATATTATCGAGTCACCCGACCTATGTCAAGCACCTCGCGCCAGCAATGGACACCCGCAGGTGCCGGACACGGTCCGTTGTAACGCCCCCGACTTTGACGGCTCAGACGATGGCGCCCTTCCAGACACCGACTATGTCGAACGCGAGGAATCACAGCTCACGCAGGTACAAGCCAGACCCTCTCGCCCGGGCACCGAACTGCCTGCAGTACGCCCACGCGATACATGACTCGGACTATTCATTCACTTGCAGATCGCCACGCCGGAACAAGCCCAGAACTTGGTAGCGTGGATGCACATTGGCTAACAGGAAGCCTATGAGCTCTTCAGCCTTATAATTCAGAACCAATCGGCCCTCCCATGGGAGTTTCGCAGTGAAGGCAAAGCTTACCTGCTCCGTTACCAGCAGGACATTGAACGTAGCTGGTAGATCACCGTTACGGGACGACCGCGTGCCCCGCGCCACCTGCGCCACCCTGAGCCTCGTGGCGCACAACGCCCATCCGCGACGACTCGTGGCGGATCCACCGCATCATCGGCGTCAGGTTCGTCCTCGCCTCAGTTCGCGTATGAGCCATCTCATCGTCCTGCAGTAATGCAGGAAGGGCCGTTTCACTGACCTGCAGCAATGCAGGTAGAGGGCCGTCGCCTAGACGGCCCTCCTGCTGTACAGGCGCCTGTGGCCCCAACTGGCGCTGATCGACGTGGGAACGTCACCCCCCAATCCAACAGATGTCGCGCCCGAAGAACTAGCCGCAGAATTCGCAAAATGGACGAAACTCCCCAACTCCGCGGGGACGCTATTCTCCATACTGCATTACTACGTGTTCTTGGCTACTAAAGGGTGGCCCACCGGACTGCGCAACATGCTGCGCTGGATACCATCAGAAGGGTCCGACACACCACTCAATGACGACGTCCTCGCCTACCACACAATACTCGTGATGGCCCCCGCGAATCGCCGTGATGTACCGCACCAGTTTTGTGGATTTTTCAATGCAATGATTATTATGTTCTCCGTGCCCAGACTATTCGCCGCCATCATACAAGCCGGTAGCTACCCCCCCCTGTCCCTCGTGTTAGCTCATTATCCATTCCTGACGGACAACATCACGATGGTACAAGTAGCTGCGTGGTTCGTCCAACAGGGGATACTCCTGGGGTCTATGGACGTACTACTGCTGGAGTTGTTCGCACGTGCACAGCACAACGCTAAGACAGGTAACCCCAACCTGGAGAACAAGGACTGGGGCGAGGCTCCTCACGACATCACAGAAGCAATTGCCATGAGCCCGATGCCTGCCTGGCACGACTTAGTTCACGTGCCACCTAATGTGCCCACTGAACACTCGCGCACGCCGGGCGAAACCGGTGGTATTGCGTCCCTGTCACAAATGGACGTCAAACTCTCCCCGCTGCATGAAGGTTCGGAGACCAGCAAGCTGCAAGGACCGTCCCCGCCTCCCTCAATGGAAGGTGAGGACATTGACGTCGACAACCCCGTGCTGCAGGCGCTGCAATAAGCGGCGCCTCTGGTTAACAACTCCGAGTGCAATAAGCGCAGAGAGGCAGAAGGCCGGCGTCGTCTCATTATACCCATACCACCGGCATCGCGCACCGTATGCAGACCCACGTTCATTACATTAGATTTCATTAGATCACACGATACGCTCGTGTACACACTCATTTACACCATTCATTTCTCTACCGGGATAAATACACTGGAGATTCCAGGACATCAGACTGCATATCTTCGTCCTAAGGGGGGAGAGTGTAAGAGGGCGCCGGTTATGCGGGGCCAGCTGGCTGGCCCATTACCTGGCTACTTTACATAATCACCATGTAGTATATAAACCGGCATCACGGTGTTGTGGGAAGGTATCTTATTACCCACCCACATGCTAGGATTGCCTTTCTATTCAATATAGAACTTGGTCCAGCTTAGCTTCGGTGCCGTATAGGACCTCTTAACACCACCTAACAGACAAGGTGATTGCCAGGAAGAGGGCTGAGAAGGCTTTACACGAGCCTGCAGGGGAGTCCATGGTTCTTTCCACAGTGAAGCATGCTGCAATGGCCAAGAAGTCGGTGCTGGTGATGGAGGTGTACCACGAGTCAAAGCAGGCTGAGTTCGCTGCAGCCAACCTGGGGGGCTGGAGGCTCTGGGTCAAAGGATTCAGGAGGAGCTGCAGGATCCACCGCTGTTGCAATGGACATTACTACTTGAAGATTGCCAGGAGACGTCAATCTGGAGGGTGTATGTAACAGATGTGACTGTTACTATTATTCTTACGCTAATCATACCTTTGTCTATTAGTTTCTATCCTCTACTTACTCACTTACCTTATACTTATAGCCAGATACTTAGATATATTACTTACTTCCCACTGTGTTGATCACATGGGCTTGTTGCTGACAGGTGGCAGTGCTTGATGGCACTGCCACTTTGATTGACTATATATACTCGCTTGTATTGTAGTTAGTTTCTTTGGTTAATCTACACTTATAACAGTCAATGATTTGCCACCCCCTTGTGCCGGAACTTGTCCTCACACTTCCATCACAATAACATGGGGGTACACTGTGAACTCCCCCAGATTCTTCTGCAGCTTGACCAGAAATGGGCTGTACTGACTGTAGAGAGAGTCTTGGTCAAGCAGGGCGGCAAGGGTGGCAAGGGGGCTCTGAGGAGGTGGACACTTCCAAAATGTACGGTGTGGTGGGGTAGATGGTGTCTGTGACATGTGAATGGGGACATACTTGTCGTCTTCACTGTCAGTGGCATTTACTAGGGTTTTGGAGCCCAGAGTTTGCTTCTTCCTTCGTGTACGACCCAATACTGCCGAGACTTTTCTGAGGGGCAGAAGTTTGAGTTTAGGCATTTCCCCTGTATGGGTGGTTAGCAGCAAACCCTGGCATGCATGGACATTCACAAAATGGGCAGAAGATTGTGACAGTGCTGCTTTATGTTTCAGATCCCTCAGGAACGATGCACGCACATTTCCCACCCCAGGTGTATTTGCCTGCTCTATAGGCCTTACAATTCCCCAGTCTTGAGCTGGTCATATCTCCACTAGCAATATAGTGCTCATTATCCTGTCTTCATCCCTTTCCTTGTTCTAGAGCTTGAGTGTGATTTTGACTATTGCTGTTTGTGGCAGTGTATTGGCTATTCTGTTTGACAATCACTGCACTATAAACATGATGTTCTATTATAAAGGGGTAAGTATCCCACACCTACAAATGTAAATAGAACAAAGACCTGTAGAATTAGTATTTAAGTAGAGTACTTTTAGATAGTTAGGTAGCTTTCTCTGAATACAAGACTCTTACTACACATTTTCGCTCATAAGACTCTTATTCTGGGATTCTAGTGTGTTTTCATCTACCTACGCTTACTCGACAAAGCTTCGGAACCTCAGCAACCTCACAATTGGCTACTGAAGTAAAGCTGTTAAAGAATCAGTTGATTGAAGCTCAGGTTTGTGCATATTTATTGTAATATAATGTCATAAACATGTCTATTTTCGACTATTTATCACAGTAGGTACAAGTAGTGTATTTGATCGGATCATCAGCCTGTGTGTTGGAACCAGTGATTGGGCTGTGCTATTCTTGCTTCTCTGATCGCTATCTTGTTGTTCTGATATCAACCTTATTGTTCTTATTGTCATGATACAGATCTTATTATTCTATTGTGTTAGTACACATCTTATTGTCTGGCCTCCTTATTGTTTTTGTAGCTATATAAGTAGGCTAGTGTAGTCCTGAGTCCTCAGTTTCTTACTGTTGACTTCAGACCTCTGTGCTTGCCTGGTTTTATCACGCAAGAAGTTCGATGGTCAGCGCTGTGGCAGGCGGAGGGCCATATTGGGTTCTCGTTTCTTTAAACAAAGGAATATTGTCTGTGCCTCTAGCTGCCCCTCTATTGAAGGGACTGTACACAAGGAGCCACTATAGCTGCCATGGGTTGGGATTGAATGGGAAGACTGAACACCATAGAGCATAGCACACAACTCCCACAAAAGGTTTCAAAAAATAGAGCCACATTGTGAGGGACTCATTGGTGAATTCATATAAAAGGCCATGAGAAGCTTCTCTAATTGTTGGTCATGCTCATACACATTCTGGAGTATGCCACCCCCAGGGTGAGGCTGAAAAAGAATAATGAAAATGTGCTCTTTCTCAGGAAATATCAAAAACTGACACATTAATCGGGTCATATTCATATTGTTCATAGATGAGCTTCCCAAGGCAGCCTCCCAATGTTCATTGTGTCAAAATAACGCAGAGTAGGGGATCCAGGCAAACACTGCAAAACAATAACAACTGAAATGATGCCTACACTTCCATCCCCAGTCTGGGATCTTCCAGAGAGACACACAACAGATAGGGAATTTTTCAATGAGAGATTTTTGAGCATGTTTCATCAGAGGACTGCACTTTGGAGTGCAAGAAGTATCACAGCCCCAGAAAGCTGAAGGTTTATGTGTGTGTCACCCTTTTCAAAAACACTTGTTGCTAATTTTTCTTGTTTATTATCGCCCATGAGATTCTCTTTGATATTGTGCTGGATGATCTCAATCTCCTTGTGACCCCAGCTTGACCCCAGCACATTGAAGATGAAAGTGAAAGTCGGCAGACTATTTGCCGGCGACTGCTCCATGACGTTGGATAATCCCAAATCAAATATATTTGCAAATGCTGCTGTTTTTTCTGGTAGGCATCTCGCCCCTGACAGGTCAACAGGCAAGAGGGAAGACATTCAGATCAACCCGATGAAGGGTATTGCTTGGGTGTCTGCCATCTTGCATGACATGTGTGAATTGCATGCCCTTGTCCACACCATGTAGGGCAAGAGACTCATGTCACCAGATAAAAACCTCGACATGGTGATCTCCTGTAACACTCTGGGTCTTGTGGCCACAAGCCAAAAACAAAAGCATCCAAAAGAATCTTCTGTATGCTTCTGAAGTGTTTATCACAGCTCCTGTATATCATGCTCCAGCTGCTCGTCCTCCTGCAACACATTGTCTCACTGGTAAGGCATGCAAAAACCATCCAGATTTACCACACTCGTATCTTTGCTGCAATGGGCCAGGGCATGACAAGCAAGTTCTTATTGGACAATCTCAGCTAGTGGCTGCAGGGAACCAAGGAATGTCCATTATTTATTTCCCATATTTGTGTAGTCTCCCACAATCAGACTCCAAAAAAAAAAAAATCATGATAAAGTCAATAAATCTTTCAATATTCATGCATTCAATGCATCTATTCATCTATTTGCTTCCCTGTAGTAACACTGCTCTCAAGGGATGATAGCTCTCAAGTGATGATGGCAAAATGCATCCGCACTATGGGGTAACACAACAACAGTGTTTTCATGATACTCCTGGGTGGTGGCATATCATGTGCCCACTGGTGTGATATCAGTGCCACTGATGTGAGTATGATCCAGGTTACTCAGTTTTGCTGCCTGTCAGTATTGGCCTGATTGACAAAGTGTGGCATAAAATTATAATTGGGTGCAGATCACTGCGGGCAAGGTACAATGTATTCAGTGATTCTGTGAGAGAGATATGAGGATTTTATACAAAATAGACTCTCCATTAAGTGGAGGATACTGCAGTGATTTTGTAGTGAATTTATTAAAAATATCAACACAATACATTCACAATAGAAGCACTGCTTCTATTTTGATGTTATTGTAAATATATTGTAAAAATCGATTTTATTGTAAACTTATTATGCTAACATCAAATAGGGGAGTTCACAGTAGGGCCGAATTTCCTGTTTGTGAATAAATATATTCATTTGATGAGACGAATAAAATTGTCGTTTATGGAATAAATGCGTGATCACCCCATTTGAGTCCCAGGATATTATTATATTTCTGTAGCATAAATTCCACCTGCCAGGCACATGCACCTCACAAACCACCTTATGTGCACCATCTAGTCATCTGACAAACCCCTATATCAGCTAAACAATTTAGATCAGGGAGTATTTTTTTCTATTTTTTTTGATGGGAGGACAGGACTGTTACAGACAATGAGCGGGAGAGGGCAGGAGAGGTGGGACAACAGGCGGGAGAGGGGGGGGATGATGGGTGGGACGAGGCGAGACGATGGGCAGGGAGGGCGGGATGATGGGCAGGATGAGGCAGGATGATGAGTAGGAAAGGCGGGATGATGGGCGGGAGAGGCAGGATGATGGGTAGGGGCACGGCAGTCACAGGCAGCTTGCTTACTCAAGCAGGTATATTCCACAAAAAAATGTTTATTCCACAAACTCGTTTGAAACTTGTTTGTGGAATATCTTTAGTTTGTAAAAATAATGGTCCCATCACTTGAATATATATATTCACAAACGGGAAAATATGCCCTACCGTGAACTCCCCTAATACTCGCTGCCCAGCCTGTTCAACTCATTTGAAAACCTTGGTCCTAGCTGCAGCAGATGTAGGAGGATGGAGTTCTCGAAGCCTCACTGTGTCTTCCTCCAACCCACCAGTTATGTCATGACGGTAGCTTTCTTGCCAAGCGAAGAATTTTTACCATGGATACCCTGCGTCCTCACTCAATTGCAGCCCCAATGGCTTGTAGATGGAATGCAGCAGTGCACCTGGTGGCTCATACTGCATGCAGCCTGGAAAGGTCTCACTTTTCACAAGCTTCACTTTTCACAAGCGCCCCAAATGTACCATGTTGGCACTCCCCGAGATATGTAGAATTTGGAGCAGAATATTTGCAATTCACATCGGCTGTGAGGCTACCGGCCTATATCACATAAAATATGGACACCCTAGACCTGGTAGCCCCTGTCGAATTCAATTTATTCAGGACACATCTTTCTGCCCTCTATTTCATCCACAGCAACAATGTATTGGCACCCAACTCCTAGCATGTTGGTCGCATTTGCATCATGCTATGCAATGCATACAGCTTGGCCAAGCCTTAAGAGCAGGTGGGGTGTTTGCATCCCTCATCCGTTTCTCTCTCCCCACTGTATCTGTGTCTGCCCACCAGAATTTCCATGTCCAGTCCAGTCATGCGCCCCTCATTCTCCACCCCTCCCAATTTGAGCCCTCAATCTTTGCCTTCTCTTGCCACCCCCCTCACATTCTGGAGCACCTTTTGGTTCCACTCAATTTACCAGGGTATGACCCCATTCTGCCTGTGTTGTAATATGCTCATGATCACCCACTTTTTCCCACTCCCAACCACTGCATCGTCTTCTACCAAGATCTATCCCCCAAAGTTATGAAAGCCCTTCACAATTGGGAGAAGGAGCAATCTGTTCCTGCAGCCACCAAACAACATGAATTGGATGCCTTCAGCCAGTTTTTTCCTCCTTTCTCATGTGGTAAAACTTTTTTTTTTTGGTTGTCGCAGGTCTCTATGACATTGAGGCCAATGTTCTCATCTTCTCTCAAGAGCAGGGCAGCACCACCACCATGGACAATGTGCTTTGTGCATTCAAAACTCCAGTGTTCGTACTTTGTCATATTCCTTGAATGCTCATTGTGTTGACTCTGTCTTGCACGTAGTGATCTTGTAGCTGAAGAAGATCAGCAGTGGCTGCTGGCTGCCACCAGGGCTGCAATGAGACTGACCCATTGAAAAATTTACCTTGGATCCCACCAAGGTGGACGATGATGGCAACTGGTCCAGCAGCCTTGCCTTTGAGCAAAGAGACCATAGATTTCATCCAGTGAAGAAAGATTTACAGTGCTACACAATTGCGAATTCATTTCAGTCACACAACGGTGTGGGCTAGTCCTTCGGACAACCCACCAACCGACGCCGAATCACACAATATTCACAAACGAGAACGGGTTTCCCCCACCATACACAAACACGGGTTTTCCCCACCATAACCGTGCAAGCACGAGCGGACCCAATATCACGAAGATGGAACGCGTTAACCATACAATAGGCGCGACATCTCTTTAAAAACACAGCAAAACTACGCAAGGACAGAAGACAGCGCAGTTTAGATTCAGGATCAAGGACGGGCCTCCAATTCCATATAATGGCCCGTTTCCAGCCCCAAACTCTTGGTTCTGTCCTCGCAAACCCGCTCTCAGGGGCAGTTTGACGGCCATGGGTAGAACGGACGGTCCTACACAATGTCAAGCAAGATCCTGGGTACAACGGAGCGAAACACATGACTGACAAGCCATCGCGGGAGCGATCATCGCTGAAACGGGAACACGCCATACGATTCCCGTTCTTGCATGTCACAGACGCGACGCGACAGGACACGTCTTCACTCTAGATTTCACGTCTAAAGTCCCGTCCTCACCTTTGGGAGTGTGTTCGACGCATTAAAACGGGCAATATTGGGCGATAATTGCTCCACCGTCCTAAAACGGGGACTTAAACATCCTACTAACTTCGCAATAACAACCATTCATTTTAAAACTAGAACGGAGTGTTGCTCTGCGACAACGGACCAAAACTCTGGTACCACGGGCTGTGCGTAGTCGAGAACGGAGCTCCCATGCCAGAACGAAGGGTATAAAGGAGTCAGATCTTAGTAGAAGTAGATCATCTCGGAACTCCCCTGTACTTCTCTAGTATCCACTAGAAGGAGGATAGTACACCCCCAATTCTATAGAGTTCTCTGGTCATCCAGAAGGCTCTCTTGTTACCATCTCCCTCCGCTTTTCGAAGCAATCGTGCAAGAAACCCTCTGGATTATATCCTCCACCCCCCAAAAAAAAGTCTTCAATTACAGTACGCTCCACACTTGGACAACGGAACGCTCCCGTTTACAACTCCTACAATAACGAAGCAAGATCTCGAGCATTAACGGGCTACGTTCCACCTTCACTCGATCTTCCCCATTCATTTCTGGCATTCAGGAAACCATAAAAGGAAACCGAATACCTGCAAACTGTGCAGCCCGTTTTAGTCCTCAGACTCCTGCCTGAGCATATCATTTTACGACTCGATCGACTTAAAACGGAATAGCTGCAGTATTGCAAACGGACGACGGAACTAGCACTTTGCTCTCCAACGTCCCGTCTTTATATTAAAACGGACGAAGAAAATCATACACCCCTCGAACCCGGCTTTTGCCACTTCCTCGCGTCTCTTGAAAGACTGTAGAGGCGGAGACAGACCGGTAGCAAGAGGGAAGGCCCTTCCCACGTCAAACCGGCAATCTCGAATGAATACGAGCTCATAAATGGGGCTGTCTGTTTACTCCCCGTCCTACACCCTGACTCCCCGTTCTCGCAAGGAATACCGACTACGATAACGAAGAAGGCGACCGAATAGCTATCTAGCTCATGAATAAGCGATTCGTGTGCTATCTTAGCCCCGTTATTGTCCCGTTCTAACCAATAAAACGGAATAAGACTCCTCAGCACTTCTAATATACCTAGGTACCAGGGATAGGATTTATTAGACTTACTTTGGTATCACCATCACCCACCAAAAATCAATTACACCAATTTCCTGCTACACTCCACTGCCTTGATCATTTTCCCCAGAGGACGAATCACTTCTGACACGACTGCAGACATATGTGCAGCCAACAGAAACACAGTCAACATCACAACAGTATCTGGTCTCCAGTTGCCCATGGCAAAGTCAATGGCACATTCAGTGAACACAATTTGCTCCAACGCAACTTGACTTTGGTCTGTTTCCTTTTTATTTGTTGATGCATCACCATTTTTGAACCATCCACACAGGCCCTTTCTCCTTTTGCCATTGCAGCAATAGAGCACACCCTTTCTTCTGTAAACACTGCGGGCAAGGTACAATGTATTCAGTGATTCTGTGAGAGAGATATGAAGATTTTATACAAAATAGACTCTCCATTAAGTGGAGGATACTGCGGTGATTTTGTAGTGAATTTATTAAAAATATGAGCACAATACATTCACAATAGAAGCACTGCTTCTATTTTGATGGTATTGTAAATATATTGTAAAAATCGATTTTATTGTAAACTTATTATGCTAACGTCAAACTAGAAGCATTGCTTATATTGTAAATGTATTGTGCTGATATTTTGAATAAATTCACTACAAATCTCCACAGTATTCTCCACTTAATGGAGAGTCAATTTTGTATAAAATCTTCATATCTCTCCCACAGAATTACTGAATACATTGTACCTTGCCCGCAGTGAAAGGATGTAGTTCGTTATTATGCAGGCATGCTCAACATCCCTCCCCTCGGCACAACACAATCCAGCTGAATACTGCACTGGCACTTCTATTTGGCAGCAGTACTTCTGTTTACCTATTCTGAACATTTCCTTGCTGATTTTGCCTCAGAGCCAACCATGGTTCAATCAATGGGGCCTTATGCAGAACTGCACAATGATAAGAAGGACAGCCCCGTGTGATTCACCACCATGATGAACTGCTCTAACCTACCCAACTCCTACATTCCCAGCTGTTTTCACATCATACAGCTGGGAGTGTACTTCACCCTCCACCAATACGACTCTGCCTCCTTTTGTGGGCTCAACCATCATGGAGGAACCCTGTCTATTGCACCTGAGGGTGTTGAAGTCATGAACGATGCGTACAGATTCAACTTTGTTCAGTACCCACCAGAGAGGATGGGTGATGGTCTCGGCTATGTAGTGGTGGTTGGAGCCATGTCAAGTGCAAAGGATGACACTGCAGACAATGCCAGGTATACTGGCCCAGGCTTACCCTGAATATACCCTGAGTATATTCTAAGTAAACTCAAAATACGCTCAAAGTATACAGGTTCAGTATACTCTGAGTATATTCTCAATATGCCTGAGGTATGCTTAAGATATACTGACTCAGTATATTCTGAATATACTCAAAGTATACAGCAATTTTCAGTTTGTTCTTTCGACAGCAGTCCCAGGTAGCTTAGACATGTATAGGCGAGCTAGGTAGTATCTAGTGCAGCTCAGGACTTCTCAGTACTCCAATGCTTGACCCCATACAAAATTTTGACAGGCCGTCGATCAGTTTACCATGTGGTTTGTTGCCAAGAGAGATCCTTACAAACACTTATCAACTCACTTGTTAACAAGAAAACTCCCAGAGGAAGAACAAGTCATTTTTGGAACACCGTTTTCCAAAGAGACGCCACAGTCTCCCTCACACCTCTCCACAGGCCAGCAGATGTGAGATCCACTTTTTTCGTTTAATGGTGTGGTTTTCAGAACAAGACTTGCTGTGGCTCAGAGAATCTGGTGTGGATCTGTATTCCAGCAAGCATTATAAGTTGGTCTGGTCCTAAATGAGTGGTTTGGTACCTTGCTGCTGATATGGCTATGCCAGGGGCTACGTGTCATGTATACAAGGAATGTGTGCTCAACAGTGCCCTAGTGGAACACTGTCTGTGACTGTCAGATGTGAACATCAAACCACAACAACCCCCCACAACTGACAACCATATATGGCTAGCTTGGCTAGGGGAAGCGGTATTCCTCTCTGTGAAATGATCTCCTCTTCTACCACAATCCTCCCCTTGGTACACCAGCAATGTGCTGCTAGCTAGACGTGTTGGGTAGTTGTTTGCGATACTCCTGCATATAAAATTCCTATTTGCGAACAAATAGACTTGCACAAGGTTTCTTGAATATGTTCTCAAACAAATACATGTGTGTAATGGCTGTTAAGCAGCATGTTGTGTTGTGTTAGCTGCACTTCAAATCCTTCTAAGACTCCCATGTCTTTTAACCACTCTGCTCTGTGTGGTTACACTGGGCAATGCACAGTTTAATAATAGGGCTTATGCTGAACATATGCTGATGTCAACCTAATAAGATTTAGGCAAAGAGAATTTAACTGGAATGATGTTATCCAAGTATTCACTTTATAAGAACCTGTACTGTACTGTACACGATTGCATAGAGGCAACCAAACCTCAGCCGTTACACAGAAATCTTCTCCCAAGTTAGCAACCGCTTGCCTTTTGGGGCTCCGGAATACCCAATAAGGCAACTCCGGCCCTGCAGGGCACTGGTTGAACATTTCGAGTTTTTCAGTGAAAAAAGTGGTGAAAGACTTGAATCTTTTTTTACCTATTTTTTCAGTGAAAAAACAGGTGAAAAATGTAAGCTATTTTCACATTTTTTTGACTTGAAACAGAAATGAGGTGAAAATGTGAAAATACTTTTACATTTTCACCAAAAATTCAAGTCTTTCATTAATTTTTTCATTGAAAAACTCGAAATGTTCAACCAGTGGGGCCCGAAAATTTACCCAAATTGGCCTTCAAAAACCACTTTATGCATTACAGGTTACCATTTAGGCAACTTTTTGGGTTGCCATTATATGTTACGGTTGCTACCATACAATCACGTACAGTAGTTTACTTAGATCTTAGTTGCTTACTAACTACTCTTTCAAATATAAAAGTTGATTCAAAATATAATTGTGCACTCGTAACTTCCAAGTTACAGTACAACGAACAGGGCTCAGGTATATCAGTCTGTGGTGTGATGCGGTAAGTACATGTGTACTTGTAACTACGGTGCTACCGTACAGTGATCAGATGCGGTATAATTTGTGCACTTGTATCTACTGAGATACAGTTACAGCAATTGTTATATCCTGTGCCAAAAGAAGACGAAGACCAAAATAGCCCGGCTAAGATCCAGAGGTTCCTGGATGGAACATCCCCAGAGGGCGTCCAGAGGAAGCCTAGAGGCCGGAGTCAGACCGGTGGTCAATCGGCTGTTCTCGCAACACCACAGCACAGAAGGGTGAGCGAACTGCCTAGCTATCGAGCCGGACGAACAAGGAGGAAAGAGGTCGACGAGCATAAGCCACAGTGTGACTGTGTGACCGGAGTGACCGGGGAACCGGAGGTTCGGAGGACAGGTGTGATGAGTGATAGCTTCGCAAGGACATCGGAGTAGAGGGAAGACGTCTGAGGATAACTCGGAGTTGAGCAACGAAGATGAAGACGAAGCAAGAGTACGGAGGGAAGACATCCAGAAGTGCGGATGACCGGATGACATAATAAGTGACTGGTGGGAGCCGGAGATGTGTCTGGTTGAGATGGGAGTCATTCCGCAATGACAGCGAAGGAGAAGAAGGAACTCCAGAGATGCGATATATCTCCGGAGCTGATACCGAAGGAAGTCATGGATGACATGTGGCGGTAAGATGTCCGAGAGCTAAATGGATGGCTCCGGAGGCAAACCGGAGTTGAGCCGGAGGAGGTGTCAGGTAAGAAAGAAGGGAAACATGAAACAACGTTAATTTTCCAGATGAAGTACAAGGATGTAAACTAGAAGTATATAAAGGAAGGCCATTATTGTAATCCTGAATGTGGATAGGTAATGTGACCTAATGAGCGAAACAATAAGAGACAATAAAAGTATGTCCCAATGGGGGAGGAGAAGAGAAGTAAGTCTTAAGACAATAAGAAAAGTCCGGATAAATGGACAAGTGCGTGAACTTGTAGTAATAGATGATAGCATAATATACCCGATAGTCCGAGATGATACTGGGTGCGATCCGGAGGCCGGAGACCGGAGCTGGAGCCGGTTGATGGCCGGAGTGACCGGAGCGTGACATGATGTGACAGAAGTGGACTGGGTATGTCGGTGAATGAAGAGAAGATGTGAGCATAGATGCAAGATGAGCGAGAAGCATAATGAGACATCGTCTGAGATGGCTCGTGCAGGAATGAGGGGACAGAGGGACAGATATGGAGGATGTGGGGATGGATGTGTGGAGTCAGAGGATATGGTGGAAGATGGACTGAGTCGTAATAATGCCGGAGGATGTGTGAAGGACTCGGAGGAAGGCTAGAACCGGACAAGGGACTGGGTTGATCACAAGGCGGGATGATAGGAGTGAGATCATGAGTAAGACGAAGGAGGAGAGTAAGTGTAGTGGAGGATAATCCGGACAGAGCACCGGAAGGCACGGGAAGGCAATCTGAGTTCCTCCGGAGTAGTCTGGAAGCAGTAGTGATTGGATTTGACCGGTCCGGAGTGCATGGATGTAACAGCAATCAGGGTTATCAGTCAGTAGTTCAGAATTCAGAATGTAAATGTGTATTCATAACTACTGTGCTACAATACAGTGTGCAACAATAACAATTCGGAATATATTTGTAAATTGTACTCGTAACTACTGAGTTACAGTACAGCTATCAGTCAGCGGTGATGTTCTTTGTGAACTTACAATACGGTATGACAGTTACTAGATTGAACTTACTTGTCCTAGATTGGATTATCGTAATCTAATCTTATCTTGATGTGGTCACATGATTAAATTCAGAACTATGTTCCAAATAAAAGTGCGATATATTCAAGGTGGTTGCATGTCCATCCTTTTGTTTGTTGTTGTTTATTTGTCCCAACTTTACTCGAATTCATCTGTAATGTACTGTTTGCTGTAAGCAAAGATTCAGAGAGGTGGAAGACAAATTTGTTGCTACTACCAGAAGTACAAGAGGATGCTTAAAAGTCAATGTTACGACTCCCGTTTCATAGGGAGTCAGACACTGAACATATTGGAAGTAAGGAAGGAAGACATAAGCCTGGTGATCAATAATAGATCTTATTTTGGATATGTTCAGCATATGATCAACCCTTTGATCATGAGTCATATATTGAACATATTTTAAATATGATTGGCATGTGATCAATGACCATATTTCAATTACGTTCATAGAACATACTGTGATCAAATTCCCATCCCCATAATGGAAAGACAAACATCCCTACACAACCCTTGCCTAAAATAGCAAATTGCTTGTCCATAGTGTGTGACAAGGGTTCGGGAAAACCCGCGGTATTCCCACGGGTTCGGGTAGGGTGCGGGTACGGTGTAGGCACTGGGAAAAACCGCAAAAACCGCCACCTGTGGGCAAAAACCCTCAGGTTGAATATTTTTAGAAAAAACAGGTGTTTCAAATGTATTTACAATATCCAGCTGTCCCAGGCCTTCAATTCAACATGAATCTCATTCAGGGCTAAGTACTGGATCATTGGGAGGCTCCTACATCCATATATTGAGCCATCATTCATCAATCATAGTGTCATTGATAGTCCACTTAGAAGACCTTAAATGGGGCCATGCTCATGCAGATGACAGTTTATATTGTTTCATTGGATAGTATAAGGCCTTATGCCCTCAGCCTATATTGAAATGAGGCCAGGTAATAGGGATGGGCACGGGTCCGGGTCCGGGTATGAAACAGTCAACCCGTACCCGAACCCGGAAAACCCGGACCCAAACCCGCGGGTCTACGGGTTGCCCACGGGTCGTCGAAATTGATCGGATCATGCCTGCCGAAGCTTGCCGGCACAGTTTAACACCTTCAAAACTGAAATATGCTCACTAATTGAGGTTTTTAAATGCATCGGGTGCTTAACAAAACTTTGGAGTACCTCTCATAGCTGTGAGCCATGTCAAACTGCCTTGAAATGACTTGAATTGCACAATAAATTCAATGTTTGCAGACCCGTGGTGTACCCGAAGGGTTTCGGGTTTACTAAAATTGGAACCCGTACCCGTACCCGGGCCGACCCGACCCGGAAACCCGGCGGGTTGACCCGTACCCGTGCTCAACACTACCAGGTAAGAGTGATGAACGAAAATTTCCATATTTGGACGCAGGCGTAGTGGTATTGGTGAGAAACAAACAAGGACAAACATTATCCGATTCGGCTTATTTGACCTCTGCTCTGGCTCTTTAATTGAGAGTAAATTACCAGGAGGTTCCTACTCATAGTAAACATATTTCTATGTACAGTGTAACACCTGAAACTACCATAATGTGGTGTTATTGGAATATTACCTGTGAATCACTGAATAAGTAGTGGTAGACATTGGTGACAGTGTATCTAGTTGTCCAGAGCACTAAAGGACATATGGTGAGTGTCAAATGATATTTGAACAGCAGATAGTACCTTAGGACTTCCTGGAAGACTTGTTGCTCAATATTCTATTTTTATTCACAACCGCAGTTATTTAACTGTAAAACCGTCACCCGTGGTCACGGGTCACGTTGTGACGGGTGACGGGTACAGTTCCCATCAGATCCACCCGTGGTGTGACCCGTGTCACACACTACTTGTCCAGGGTTGCCTGGAGTCTTGTCTGAAGTTGTCCTAGGTATTGTCTGGGGTTGTCGAGGGCCTTGTCTGGGATTGTCCTGAACCTTGTCCAGGGTTGTCTAAGAGGGTTGTCCAGACTCATCCCGAGCCTTGTCTGGGTTGTCTGTCCTTGTCCAGAGCCTTGTCCAGGATTATGTCCTGGATTGTCTGTCCTTGTCTGGGCTTGTCTAGGTCCTTGTCCAGGGTTGTCCAGCCTTATCCTTGCCTGTCCTGGTGTCAGCACAGCAGCTTTGCAGGTTGGTATAATGCAACTGGACAAAAGCAATTATAAACAGAGCATCAATATCAATGCATAGTACTGAGCAGCAGGAGAATTGATGAGGATATATAAAGACTACTATGGCAACATAGGGTGTCTGTATACTACTTGCACTCAGAAACTTGAAGGGGCTCTACCACTTGAATTAGCTTGTGGGGCAATGTGTGGTCAAATTCTTTGCTGGACCTGGAAGAGTTCAAGTAGAAGCAATATATGTCCAGTGTAAGAAGTCACCTTGTACCCTGCAAAATGAGAGAACCAGATTCAGTTAAAATTTTCAAGGCTCAACAAAAAAAAGTTCTTGTGGATAAGGATGCCTGAGGAATGAGTGAAGGGTTGTCATTGAGAGCTTTTAAAAGATCTTTGCCCATATTTAGTGCACAATGCGGCAGAGGCTGTAAAACAAAACAAAATCAATGCATGAGCTTCATGACATATGGATCTAAAGAACTTGCCACTGGTGGTAAATTATTCAAAGATGGTGTTTGGCATCTCCATGAGGATACCACCTCAGGCAGCATCCAGTTGTTTAGCACCAGCACAAGAGATTCCTGTATGCGATTCTTGCAACAAAGTTCCTGGATATGCAGATGTGTCCATAGGATGAGCTGCTGTGGTCAGAAGATTTCTCACAAATCTCGGCAAATTGAGCTTTCTAAAACCAGCTCAGTGAATACATCATTGTATATACACATCTGAATAAAAGTGTACCTGCACTTGTATCCACCAGGCTTACTGCCAGGATACCTTGGAAACGATGAAACGGTGCACCCAAGTATAGTCGTGAAAAGTATAATCTCAAGATATGTGCAAGACGCACACAAAATAAACTACACCCAACACACACACACACTACTACTACTTGACTATATTGGTGCTTCTATAACTAGGGTCCTCTCAATCAGAATTGAGTAAGATGAACCGTAGACAGTTGCAATAAATGACTATAAATCTAACTGTGCCCTTGGGAATATTCGCGAGTATTACTCGAGAACCTTGACTAAAGTCTCTCACAAGAGAAACACTATCTTTGGGGTGTTTTGGATGGAATGAAACGTTGCGAGTGTACTTGAACAACTCCGACAACTTAAGCCACACTTGGACTGAACTTTAGGTCACTTGAGACCGTCTTAGACTTTACTTCTTTGGTGCTTAGACTGCAACCGAACTCAAAGGAACGATATCAGCAGCTATCCTCCATCTTGACACTTAGTCACAACTCTTAAAGGACCACTTAGGTACAGACTTGACTGTTTCTTATGACTTTCTTATTCAACTTACTTTGCTGGGACTTTGGTTATCAAACAACTATGTTCTGATTCTATATATTTCTGCTAAAAGTAGTACAACTTTGAAATGTGTTTAAACAAATCTCTGCATAAAACCCAGACATGCACTAACCCCGTGACCCACAACCAATGACGACAATAGTCACAGCTATAGTAGCTGGGAGGAAAATACAGTCCAGAATCGCGTTATTCTACTGAGACTTTATACTAGTTTACAATCTATTTTAGTACATGCCAGATAAGGAAAATGAGTAATAGAAATGAGGTATATGGTCCTTTTATCCGTCTATCAACCACGTTGATCGGAGATCTGCGGCCTGTAGCCTATAGGAATCAATTCCGACAGTCTAGAGTAGTTCCAAAAGTTCCGGAGAGCCTTCAGGGTCATCTATCTTTAGTCAAGGCAAGATCCAGAGTGATCTAGACTGCCTTGACGCCATATTGTGTGCTTTCGACCTAATCATGACAACCACATCTTTCATGTGAATGTTTGATCAGATCTTTGGATCTTCTCGGACTTCATCAGGAATCCTCGGATTGACTCGCTTAGTCAACTGGTTCACCATCTGACATGTGATCCCACTCTCGGAGATTGCCCGAAGGTCTATTTTGGTAGTCACGACTCTTCCATTATTCACGACTGTTTATCTGTGCCTGAGAATTACTATTTCTCATACGACTTGGAGTCGTGACTATTATCTTTAGTCACGACAAGACTATATTTGGCCCAAAATCCCCACTAGAGGTCTATGATCTTTGTGTAGCAGTGTTTAAATAAATATGGATATTCATACAATCTCCTTGGTATGGTTTCTAGTGATCCTGCGTGATACTGCCCTCACATATGAGTTATGGCCACTATCAGACAACTACTCACGACTAACTCGCTGAACACTGTACCGACCCCACATTGTTTAGAGTGTTGTATACAGTCACAGTATGGTCAATCGCTGGTATTCCATCACATCTTTGAGACTCAATCAGCCGCTCGGAGCTTACTCTGACTCTAATTGTGTACCACCGAGCGGTAAGATGATCGGTTTAGACTGAGTTTCGCCAAATTGTAAGCGTGTTTTCATTTCAGCCGTCTCAACGACTGCACAAACTTCTTGTAAAACCATCAGGACAGATTCATATCTGGATGCAGACACCATTGGTTATGCTTGTCTGTCTAGTCATTCTCTTAGTAATGGAAGTAGACAAGACAAACACGGATGGCTGACTTCTTCTGCTAGCAAATTCTCTCAGAGGACTTGTGTCCACCAAGTAACCTTCTTGGGCCACACTTCAGGGAGATTGTGCAACAAGCGATTCCACAGGTACAAGCCGTGCCCCTTGATAGCTTGCGAATCAACATTGTGGAACATGTGGTTTGCATTATCTTAGTGCAATATTCAGTCATTTCATGCAAGAATAGATAATTATGAACCTACAATTCTTTGGTTGATATATGTCATCATCCTCACAATCCAAGTCAACATCCAATGCATCAAAGTTGTATTCTAAAACCATATTGCTTTGGTGTCGTTCGGTAAACTTGTACCATACTGGCTTCACATCAATTAGTTTTAGACAATATGGCATAGATCTCACCTCATGGAAACATAGCTGTCTCTGGAGGAGACCTAAGCAGGTAATTGCTTGAGATTCTTGGACATCCACCAGCAGACATTGAACATCCACAAATGTGTCCAGTAATAGTTTCAGTGGCTTGCTCTTAGTGTCCACTGCAGTAGCAGTTATTGCCCAGAAACAGACTAATCTGTCCTGGAGTGTAAGCGCTCATATTTAAGCCAAAGCTGCAAACCTTATTGTTCTCCAAACTGATAATAAATTCACTCCGGAGTTGTATTATGTATGCGCCCTCAAACTTCACAATGTTCTGCAAGTCTGGCCAGAGATTGGAACATTCATGTAGCTCCTTTCCTTGCATAATGAAATATATGGTATATGAGAAAGGTTCCTTACAGGGCCCCCCTATTCTCCAGGTACGGTATTGTTGCAGACCTCGGGGAAAACAATCTGCGCAGAGTCAAGATGTTGCCAGCTAATCGGGTAATACTTCCTCATCAGCCTCTCCCTGACCTTAAAGTCATATGAGGCTTCAAGGAGATCACAGGGCCATACTCTCCCTTATTGCACTGCAGGCAATGCCAAGTATTATCTGAATCAAATTATATTAATCTGAAAAGATGTATTGAGATTGAATTAGTTCCCTCATGTAAACTTGCAAACCTTGGCCTCATTAGCAGTATTAAGCAGTGTTGTTGGACCCCTTTCCCTTGTGATCAGTTTGTAGTTCTCTTCATACTTATACTGCTCTCACCTGGGGAACTCAGAGGGGGTGACCCCGATCAGCTTTGCACAGGGTGCTTCAATCATTTTGGCATACATCTGCCTCATCGAAGCTGGGTAGGTGGTGGCAATATGCATCCTGTAGGCATCACCATCCACAGCCACCAGACCGACGAGTCTAACAAAGATGGTATGAAATAATACCATATAGAAGATATGAGGAGAGTATGCTCACTGAGGGAATTGCTGCAGCAGTTGCACAACCATGTAGCCCGTTGCAAGATCGCGGTAACCATGGCCCTCAAAGCAAAGCGAGTCAATGAAATGAGCAATGAGAGGAGGGTAAATTTTACAGTCAGTATAATCCTATGTGCCCCTCCAATCTGTGTCAACATCCGCAAGGGCGTGATCATACACTAGACAGGTTTTTCTGAGCATCTGGCATTGGAAATGGGAGATTTTTCACCTCTTTCTCAATGATGAGCAGATAATGTACGTCCTCATCGATTTTAATTCTTTGCACCTCCAGTTCACTTGGAATTCTGGCAGTCTATGTATTAAAAAGGTCATTACAAGGTACAAAATTGGAGAGGGATAAGCAATGTACATATTGGCTTTGGGTGCAGTATGTGTTCCCATCCAGCTGAGTAATGGTCAGGCCGCTCCCAACCCATGATCCTCCCTGGGCAACCTGTATATATATATAAGCAACTCTCCTCATGATAGTCCACTAACTCACGATGTAGATATCAAGGCGTCTTAACCCATGGGTCACCACCAACTCCTGCAAAAAAGCATGTTGGTGCACCAATTTGAAAAGTGCAAAAAAAGTCTTGCATCTTGTAAATCCGAATATTTCTGTTCTTTGGTTCGGCCTACAGGCACGCACCACTTCAATTCAACTCAGTACCACGTGTTGCTAGCAAATGGCTCATTCAGATATGAATGCCTGGTAACAAGAACTTTATTCCTCATTGTTGGGGCACCGCCTCCTGTTTTTTTTTACAATTTCTGAAGCAGATTTACAATCATCAAAATATTTACTAAATCAGTGTTAGTTGCTTGAAGTCATGGGTAGTCACAGTTTGATTCCAAATGTGGTTGTCATCCCTGCATTGCTTCAGCACATAGCAAACTTGGCCACTGACAAGGTATCCTGTGTTTCAGGTGAGATTAGATTCAGCCTCTAGGCCACGCACCTGGTATCCATTTTCCATCTTTGTATCTATTTTTTGGCACGTTGCGTTGTGTCGAAGACTGATGTGAATGTGAGCTGTCATTGGTACTGGCATCATGCGAATGTGTGTAATCTCTTACCTGATTGAACCGGGCACGCGAGAGCAGCGGGTGTAGCAGAGGATGCAGCAAGGGTAAGGTGTGCTGCAGGCTGAGTGGCAACGGGATTGCTTCCGAGCAGAGATTGAATTTCTTTATTTGTCTGTGTATTTATTTAATAAAAATCCGAACTGAACCCATTCAGATTAAGAATTGGGCACCCCTATTCTAACTTTGTTGTGGGAAACAATGACTCTGAGGTATTCAACCTCACTCTGTTCAAAGGAGCACTTTTCATGCTTTAGGAATAGTTTGTGCTCCCTCAACTTCTCTAAAACCCGCCAGACCATGTGCTCATGTTCTTCAAGTGTTTCAGTGAAGATCAGGATGTCATCAAGGTACACAATGACTTTTCCACCATCTATCTCTTCTTTGAAGATTGTATTCATCATGGTCTGGAATGTGGCTGGTGAATTGGTCAAGCCAAAGAACATCACCAACGACTCAAGCAGTCCCCTGTTGGTCCGAAATGCTACTTTCCACTCATCCCCCTCCTTTATTTGCACATTGTTGAACCCCCAACGGACATCCAGCTTGGTAAAATAGCAGGCAGTAGTGAGTTTGTCCACCAACTCCTGGATTAAAGGAAGAGGATACCAATTTTTTTAATTGTCATATTGTTCAGCTTCCGTAGTCCTGGATCAGGCACAAGCTGCCATCCTTCTTCTTCTTGACAAAGAAGAACAGTGATGCCATCAGTGATTTCGAGGGTCTAATCCGTCCTGTCTTCAAATTCTCGTCCAAGAACACGTTGTGGGGCTCCCACACATGTGTGTACGCCCCAGCGAATGCTACCGAGCAGGGACAACACAAGATCATCTGGAGATATGCTCTGGCGAGAACGTCCACCAGCGAGAGTTCACTGACCTCCGTTACGTATCGCCAAATGCGGCAACATCACCCAGAGTCCACCGAACTCTTCACCTAAAAACCACTTCCGCACGTCGACTGGCGATCTTTCCATGATACCTTCCACACATATCAGGGCACCCACACTGCGACTCTTGACATCGCTACACGACACTCGCTGCGTGATACCCCCACACATATCATTGACTTCCTCGCCCAAAATGATCCTACTTACCAAATTGGGATTTAGCTCCAAGAGTTTGCTGAACTCTTCAATCCATCACGATAACCCCGGCTCTCGATGAATGGGGAACCACACGTACGACTCCATCCACATTCAGAACATGTTCACACAACGGACCATGTGCTGCGGCCCCCAGTTGCCCTCATTTCTCGGACGTATCGACTAATCCAAACCTCCTCCGCACCACAAGACCTCCCAATGGAGCACGCTGCGACACAAGAACAGTTTGGACATCCGCATTCGATTTTGGGCAGTGCTCCACGCGAACACCAAGCCAAGAGGTCGACAAACTCTAGGGATTTTGGCATGAAAAGCCTCAGAGTTCGCTGAACTCTTCAAAATCTGAAACCCAAAGGAGCGGCGAAACACACGATATGTCGGGAACGGTCCTGAGAGCGGTTCTGGAAGGAGATAGAGACGAGGTATAAAGGGTTCTGGGTAGCGTAGCAGTAGACAGGCAACTAAGGAGCGGTTTTCCCCCACTAGCTTCTAGTGTACCAATCCCCCTCAATCAAATTGTCCACCACACACACACACTTCTACAGTTGAAAGACTCTCGCTTCATCATCCTCCGAGCGCTTCATACGAACGTTCATCCACCACACACACACACACACATTCAACCCTCAATAAATTCGTGTCGCCGCGAATATCGAGGGCGCTGTCTGCAGGAACCATACCAAATCGCGGATCGTCCACTCAGCAACGTTGCTCCACCACCGTTAATGAGTTCTACTACCGTTGACGAGCAACCCATGTCAAGTCACCATAGCCAACCCACCTTGGGGAAAGCTGTTCGTATCGACTTCCGTCCTGCACATAGGGGAAAGACGGCTGTAGAGAAGATAGCGCGGGGCTTGGTTATTGTTCAGAGACTAGGTGCACACGGTTGAGCCAGTCAGACAAGTATTTTCATTGTACACCTCTTTATACACTAACAACAGGACTACTCGGACGTTTCCTCATAGCCTACTTCATCCTTCCCAAATCCACCTTGCATTAAAAAAAAACCATCCAGCAACCCCCACTGGCAGAACAAAGTCGTCTTGTTGGATACAGCTTCCACAAGTGGCACAACAGTCTCTCTCACAGTGTCAAGTTGCCTCTGTTCTTCCAGACTGAGTGGATAAATTTTGCAGTCCAGATTTTTAGCATTGGGAAGGAGTTCAATTGCATGGTCCCAAGGCTTAACAGGTGGCATCTCATCGAAGCTCTCCTTGTCAAACAAGTCTTTGAAGTCATGGTACTTCTTAGGAACGGCCTCTTCGAAGTTTTTGGCTTTGCTCTCTTAGAGTGCTCTTCAGCCACTTTGCCAGAAGTTGTCTGATAAGCGCGAATTTGCAGCTCTTCATTGAAGTCCACCATGAGAAGATGATCACCCTCCTCCAACACTGCATCCTCCACCTCTGGATCATCCGACTCCGGCTCCTTCCACGCCCGCATCAGTTCACACTGGACCGGACAACAATCAAACTTGAGAGTGCTTTTCTGCCAATCAATGGAAGGATTGTGCAGTTTAAACCATTTCATGCCCAATGAACATCTCTGGATCATCATCTCCACATACTCCATGATCGGCCCCCCCCATTCGTGTTCCATCAGCATTGTAGACTGGAATTTGACGAGGATACTTCTTTGTGTTGATTTTATTGGTCTTCACAAAGTTGTTATCTATGCAGCTCCCAGTGCAACCAGAGTCCAACAGCATTGACAGCTTGAACCTAGTCTGGGTATCGAGTGTTTTTGCAATCACATCGATGTTCATCTGATTCCTAGAACCTCAGATATAACATGTTCTTCCCCTCAACTCGTTCAATACTGTCAGACACAATAGCCAATACACTGCCACAAACAGTGATAGCCAAGGTCATGCTCAAGCTCTGGAGAGAGGAAAGGATAGGGAGAGGATAATGAGCACTATATTGCTAGTGGAGATATGACCAGCTCAAGACTCGAGAACTACCTACTACAATGCAGTATAAATACTACTACTAGACTCGGCATCAGGTGAAGTACATGTACATATATAGTATGATCAGTCAGCTTCATGGGAAAGCTGAGTAAAACCATGAGAAAGATAAGTAAGAACATGTGGAAAACATGAGGCTGCAATGAGGCATCCATGAGGTGCTGACTGAGAGCACTGTCAAGCATGGGAACAGCTGTCAATGGAGTGCATTAGTGATGCGCATGATAGCGCATCTGATGCGGACCTCGATGCACCCTCATAGGCTGATGATCCGATCAACTACACTACTTGTACCTACTGTGATAAATACTCGAAAATAGACATATTCATGACAAATACCTCCACAACATCCTCATCATTCAATGCATTCAGCTCCTCCACTGTCTCCATTGACACCTCCTCTCTGCGCTGACTATTTGCCCATATGTTGAGGATACCTATAGCAACCTCTGATTTGACAATTCAGAGTTGCCTAGCAGTCCATTCAACACTTCCAACTTCAACCTTCTTTTCAGGAAATCTAGACAGTAAGATGATTATTCACATCATCAGTAGAGCACAGGATGTGCTGATTGCAATACCAGTATGGGCAGGTGAGACTGACACTGAGGCAAAGGTCAATAATAGCACCAAGGCAGAAACAAGTGTAGTGCATGTGTACAATGCAGGCTCATTGTCATGAACATGTTGTCAGACACAATAGCCAATACACTGCCAAAGCAGGAATAGCCAAAGTCGCACTCAAGCTCTAGAGAGAGGAAAGGGATGGAGAGAGGATAATGAGCACAGTGGAGATATGACCAGCTCAAGACTGGGGAACTACCTACTACAATGTTATACTACTAGACTCAGCATTGGGTGAACTACATGTACATATATAGTATGATCAGTCAGCTTCATGGGAAAGCTGAGTAAAAGCATGAGAAAGATAAGTAAGAACATGTGGAAAACATGAGGCTGCAATGAGGCAAACATGAGGCATCCATGAGTTGCTGACTGAGAGCACTGTCAAGCATGGGAACAGCTGTCAACGGAGCACATCAGCGATGTGCATGATAGCGCATCTGATGCAGACCCTGATGCGCCCTCACAGGCCGATGATCCGATCAAATACACTACTTGTACCTACTGTGATAAATACTTGAAAATAGACATGTTCATGACATTACCCCCTTCTCTAGGGCTGTGTCCTCACAACGGCACGACAAGACTCAAGTGGTAAAGTTCTCCAAGCACTTGTAGATGAACCGAGCATTATGTGGAAGAGGGCGAGGTGCAGAGGGATGTTTTTGTGGAAATCGGCAATCAGATGGTCAGCTGCAGTAAAATCCGATGCAGGGACCCAACTATCTGTTAAAGTGGGAAGCGCAGATGGTCTCAAATAGGGGCTAAAAAGGCAGGTCTCAGATGGGTCTCAGATGGGAGGCGAAAAGCCCAGATCCATTCAATCCTAGCCACCTATATATGTCATAGAACAATAGAGATAGATAAGACAATAAGAACAATAAGGGGAAGATCAGTATCAGTGAAGACAATAAGAACAATAGGATACTGATCCATATCAGGACAATAAGAACAATAAGAGCAAGATCTGTATCAACACAATAAGCAATCCATGTGATCGTCTGAACCAAACACCACTGGTTGAACATTTCAAGTTTTTCAGTGAAAAAATTGGTGAAAAACTTGATTTTTTTTTCACCTATTTTTTCCGCAAAAAAAGGGGTGAAAAATGTAAAACATTTTTACCTTTTTCTGACTTGAAACAATAATAAGGTGAAAAATGTAAAATATCTTTCACATTTTTCACCTACTTTTTTGGTGCAAAAATAGGTGAAAAAAAATTCAAGTCTTTCACTAAATTTTCCACTGAAAAATTTGAAATGTTCAACCAGTGCACCAGACTCCAACACTATCATGCTCTTTTCCATAATTCTTCCAGTGGACAAAGTACTGCAACTTGCCCCTGTAAAGGCTGGAATCAAGGATCTCTTCCACTTCATACTCTTCATGATCATCCACAAGGTCTGGGGGAGGAGGGGGTGGAGTTTTCTGAGAGGCTACAGGCCGCAGATCTCCGATCAAACACGGTTGATAGACGGATAAAAGGACCATATACCTCATTTCTATTACTCATTTTCCTTATCTGGCATGTACTAAAATAGATTGTAAACTAGTATAAAAGCGACATAGAATAACGCAATTCTGGACTGTATTTTCCTCCCAGCTACTATAGCTGTGACTATTGTCGTCATTGGTTGTGGGTCACAGGGTCAGTGCACGTCTGGGTTTTACGTGGAGATTTGTTTAAACACATTTCGAAGTTGTACTACTTTTAGCAGAAATATATAGAATCAGAACATAGTTGTTTGATAACCAAAGTCCCAGCAAAGTAAGCTGAATAAGAAAGTCATAAGAAACAGTCAAGTCTGTACCTAAGTGGTCCTTTAAGAGTCGCGACTAAGTGTCAAGACGGAGGATAGCTGTTGATATCGTTCCTTTGAGTTCGGTTGCAGTCTAAGTACCAAAGAAGTAAAGTCTAAGATGGTCTCAAGTGACCTAAAGTTCAGTCCAAGTGTGGCTTAAGTTGTTGGAGTTGTTCAAGTACACTCGCGACTGTGTTTCATTCCATCCAAAACACCCCAAAGATAGTGTTTCTCTTGTGAGAGACTTTAGTCAAGGTTCTCGAGTTATACTTGCGAATATTCCCAAGGGCACAATTAGATCTATAGTCATTCATTGCAACTGTCTACAGTTCATCTTACTCAATTCTGATGAGAGGACCCTAGTTCTAGAAGCACCAATATAGTCAAGTAGTAGTAGTGTGTGTGTGTGTGTTGGGTGTAGTTCATTTTGTGTGCGTCTTGCACATATCTTATACTTGGGTGCACCATTTCAACGGTCTCATGCAGAATTGGGAACTCACCCATTGTGAAGCCAGACCGTAAGTTGCGAACAATGTTAGGGTAAGAAGTGGTAAGGTTATGCTTTGTCAAGAAAGAATTGAGGGCATCTGGATTGTAAGGTGTGGTTATTCGGTTCAAGATTTCAGCATGAGTCAACAAGTGGGGTGGGAAAGCGAGAGACATCAAGAAAGAAACAGTGTCAGTGGGGACATCATTGGGGTGGCGACGACAAGTCCAATTGAAGGTGTGGTGGTCGCTGGCACCACAGAAGGAGCAGAGGTGGGCATGGAGCACTGGTTCATGTTGGAAGTGGGCCCTGGCTCCCTTGGTGTTCCATGTGTGACATAATGTCTGGCTGCCTCAAACCACACAAAGGTCGGGGGCATGAGCAGTAACGTGGATGGGCCTGCCATCCTCGAAGGTGGTACTTGTGCAATTGTCCCATTGATGACCGCGTCTCACACAGATAAGGCAGATGGGAGCCGGTGCTGTGCCACCATTGCCTGGCTGAAAGGGACACTGTGGGCAATGCACAATTTGATCATGGGGTTTATATTGAACATATGTTGATCTTATTTTAAATATGATCAGTATAAACCCTGTGACCATATTGCTGAGTATATGCTGATCATCAAATCAGACCACTGATCATACTTAGATCATACTTAAAATATGAGCAGCATAGGATCAATGATCATATTCAGATTATATCAGAATATGATCACTGAACATATTGTGATCAAATTCAGTCCAAAAATAGGAATATTGAAGCTTTGACCAAAAGGGGAAGACCTGCCTGATTAGGAAAATTTAGGACAGGACCCAGGACAAGCCAGGAACAGGTTCAGGACAAGGCTCTGGACAAATTAAGACAAGGACTTGGACAAGCTAGGAAAAGGACTTGGACAAGCCAGGACTACACCCAGGATAAATTAGGACATGGACTGCAACAAGCCAGGATACTGTTGCAGTCTGTGACATTAGTTTGGACCTTGTCTTATATTATATATTCTCAGACACTAAAATGTTTCCAGATTGCTTTCTACATGTACTCATCTCCTGTCATTTTGCAGATAAAATTGCATTCCTCAGATCACAAATTTCATAAATCTACAACTTGTTTGTGCCACTAAACTACGCTGGTTGAGAAATAAAGGAAGTTTTTTGCTGAAGTGCCCAGTGTGTGTGGAGCAGGCAACAGTGAGGCTGTTTACAAGTGCAGCTGCTCTACTGCTTGGGGTCATGGGTATGCCCAAAGGTTTGCCAGGCAGTCTGCTGCCGACATACATGGTGTGCTGGGAGAAGCTTAAGGCTGCGCGCCCAATTTTGACAGAAGAGGACCTGGACATATCCTTGGCATCATCTGTCCTGTTGTTATATCCTGAGCCAGAGGAAGACTAGAAGAGTCCTTTGGGATTCCAAAGGCGGAATCAGTGCAGAACATGGTGGAATAAATGTATACTGCGGAAAGGACAGGAGGTAAGTCAGCTGTTTTCACAAGCACCACACTCAGCAGGGTGTGTGACTGTCTGGCTATCAAGCTGGGACAAGATGAGACCTGTTCCAAGGATGGCAACAGACCCTAAGGCAGAAAGAAGGTGAAGTGTGGAATGAAGTCGGAATGTGGAATGAAGTAGGTAAAGTCGGAATTCAGAATAAGACATCCAGAGGTACACTGGGTATGAAGTCGAAACATAAGGATGAAGAGAAAGATGGTAGAAAGACAAGGTGAATCTGGGTGATCCGGCGAAGCCTATCGTCCTGCTTCCGACATAGAGCAGAAGGCAGAAGACAGGGTTTGTCGGTAAGCAGAAGGCAACACCACAAGAGGATTATGGGCGAGCACTCTGCCTAGGCCAGCAGGAATTATTAGGAAGAGTATTGTTTGAAGGAAGATATCCAGAGTTTCTAGGATATAAACCCGGAGTCGAGACAAGGAGTGAAAGGATTAAAAGATGGTCTCAGTCCATGAGCGGAAACATGGAATAATGTTAATTTTCCAGATGAAGTACAGGAAGTATCTAGAGCGCATATATACTAAGTAGTTAATTGTAATCACTAATGTGGTTAAGTATTGAGTGCTCTGATGAAAGACAATAAGGACAATAAGGTGGTACTTCTAAATGGAGGAGGGGAAGTGATAAGTATCTCAAGACAATAAGAACAATAAGAAGAAGACGGATAAACGGGAAACGCTCAGTAAGCCTTCATTGCGTGAAAACCCTGATGATAGGTAAGAGGATGCAATGAGCGGAGGTGTATGAGTGGAAGAGCGGAAGAGCAGAAGAGCGGAGGAGCGGAGGAGCAGAAGAACAGAAATGTGAAGTGTAAGAATGTATGGGTGGATGAAAGATTGGTACAAAATGAAAAAGGGTTGAAATGCCTAGAAAATGGAGGACACCCATAGCTGGAGTGCATGGATATAACACCTGTCCAGTAAAGTCATTGTCCTTGTCTGCCAAACGAACACCCTAGGTTACAGTTTTGGGGGTGAGTATCTTGTGTAAATATTCTAGAGTCCGGGTTCCAAAACAATATCAATATCAGTTACATCCGAAATTCTCATGCAATTTGTCGGAAAAGCCCTCAGCCATTTCAAGTGCAATCAAGGCAACGGAACTCGAGGAAAGGAGGTAAGCAGTCTTATCTCTGCTTATATATAAGCATCTCCAATTATTATTAGTTTCATGAGACAATACTGGTCTTGGATGGACACAAATGTACAGTTAGCAGGGGTCCTTTCCCTGAAGCTGTATATATTATTGATCGCTACATTGCCTCTTCTATCCTCTCTGCGGTCATGGACTCTATCAAGAGTGTCCAGTTTCTATACGAGCAAGCCTTCAGGGCTCTTGCAAGCCAATCACCAGCTGAAGCCAAGAGAATACAATACGAACCCGAAATATTCACAGACATTTGAAATCAAATCCGTCCACTTGAGCCACTTGAGCCCCAAGTGCCCCCTGTGAAGTGTATTGATGCAGCTGATAATGGAGAGCTCCTCACAGCATACATTCATCAAGAACAAGATCTGCACAGCACGTGGGCTGTGCACCCTCCATCAGGGGTATGCACCATTGGTCCAGGTAAGTAGATCTTCAGCTTACAGCATCTTGTTAGATACTGTTCTGGTCTGACAAAATGTCCGCCAAATCCATTTCATCAGTTTGTTCTTATGGTGCACTTAGCGGCGTTCAATCTCGGCTTCCCCCACATCCGTGGACAAGAGCATTATTGTTCTTGATTGTGGTCTCAAAATGTTTCATGCCAAACATTGTCAAAAGGCAATACACGGTTGCCATTGCCCAGGCCATTCAAAGGCAGAGACAGAGTTGGATGGGGAAGGACCAGCAAAAAATATGGACTACTCAGCCAGTGTTACACTTGTCATTTCTTTCAGAGCCAGCATATTCTTCAAATTTCAGGAGCATGTTGTGCTATTCTAAAATGTAGAGATTGAAAGATATCCAATGGGATGGGTCCTCCTTCTTTCTGAGACAAGAATCCAACCTGGTTCTGTCACATCCCCTTCAGTAAGGCTAAGGACACTTGGTGGATAAGAGCCTGTAGTTGACTGGACCAAGTACTGTTTGCTATCCACAGTAGTGCCCTGAACAATCTCCCTCCAACGGAGATCTTCAGTACAAATCCAGACTTGGTAACCCTTTTTTTGTCTGTTGGCATGGACATAGAGAGCCCCAATGGTTGGTGGGTGTTCTGGTGAAAACTGTATGCCATCAAGGTGTTTGAGGGATTGATTTGATTCACTTCTGAACCAGGAGATTCTTCCAAGCACAATAGGAATCTCTATTGAGAAGCACTTGCAACTGCATTTGTGCTTAACTTGATCAGTGTAGGCTAATGAAAATCGACAATTGAACTCACAACTCCTGCACTGTTTCTGGTATACAATAGAAACAAGTTATGCAGAATTGTTTTTTGAGATCCATGAAAATTTATCTTTTTTTGTTGTATCCAAACAAAAAATCCAGCAAGGCTCCCCCACCCCAGGAGATGTCCAGGTGTCAGTCATGAATGACAACTTTCCCTGGTAGTCCTTGAATGTGTACTCAGTGAATTGAATTTGGGGATAGACCATGCTACCCGTACCTGGAGTAGCTTTGCAATCCGACTGCGCACTCTTGTAAACACTCATCTGACATCTCGCAAGACAGTTGAGGGATCAGGTATGTACTGGGCGGGACGTCCGATCTTCATCAGCTTCCTGAATCCGCAGTCCTTTACAATTGAGAAAGGGTGGTTGCTCTCTGCGACCCAGCGAACAATCTCGGCTCTACAAGTGGTGTTAGTCATTGCCAAAAACCCAAGTATACATACCACTCACTTTGTCTGTGTCCAAGTGAGCTATTGGTGAGAATATGTCACCTTCTCCTGCCCAATGCGCTCAAAGACAGCTGTGATTGTGCCATTGAGCTTATATGGCTTACAGATCTTCTCGTGGGCCACCCCAACGTCCGCAGCCGCATCGAGCGAGTCAAGCACGTCAGACCCCCAGCACTTCTTGACATGCTTCTGGAGAGCGCCGGTTGACAATTTGTCCTGCATGTCAAGGTAGTGCTTAATCTTGTTCCAACACCCCTTGCCATCGCAGGGGAATTTCAGGTAGCGACGACCCCTGCCATCGTACTTGACTTCCGCCGGCTTGAAGCAGGCATAAATTGGTTTATTGAAGCTCTTTGCCATGCGTGCTGGGATTTCCATGGTCAGATAAAGCCAGAGCTGAATTCCAATGGCAACGCACCAAGGAGTGCCTCATCATCCTCTCCCTCCTCGCCACCACTTCTGTCATTGTATGTGCCCTTCACACTGCCCTCTTCATCCAACTCAATGACCTCCGCATCCGCCTCACGCACGGCAACATCCTCCTCCGACTTGACACGTGCACGCTTGGTAGGCCGAGAAGATGGCCCTGCCTTGGAGGCGGGCTGCCAGTGTCTTCGCTATCTGAACCAACATGAAGAGGACATTTTGCGGGGCGGGTTTGTGCATGCGTGGAGGACTTGGCCTTAGCCTTTGGCGGCATTATTTGTGTCTGAGTCTTGTTTTGAGTTAGAGAGCTATTCAGAAATAGGTGACAACCCACTGAGTGTCCGCAGGTCTTGATACAGCTGCAGATGGAGG
Organism: Mycena rebaudengoi; assembly: GCA_029282285.1. NCBI lineage: Eukaryota > Fungi > Basidiomycota > Agaricomycetes > Agaricales > Mycenaceae > Mycena > Mycena rebaudengoi. Next base: position 1,255,361 of record JARJCX010000011.1, on the reverse strand, counting down.
GTGATATGATACGCCTGCAGTGTGGCTGAGAGTGGAGCTGAAAAAAATATGCAGAAGCTAGTTCGGGAGCAACAGCAGACACGAGAGAGCGTGGGCAAGGGTGCAAATGATTCAACTTGAGTTGTGAGGGGAAATTCTTGTTTTCATTGATGGTGAACTAGCTAGGATTATATGGTAAGCTTGTAGTTACGTTGCAAGTGGTGAGAAAAGTTTCAAGCTGGTAGAAATTAAACCAAAATTGTGCAAAGTGAAGCAGGTCGTCGTGTAGCAGGAGACAAGACAGGGACAAGTACAAGGAGAAACCTTGGAAAGGAATAAGCCAGGGGAGTTTCCAGGGGAAAGTATGAGGCTAAGTAGACATCTTTCAGGGAAGGCAGGGACTACACGTCAAAGATGTGTGCAGGCTAAGCGGATGCAGTGGTGGTCGTCCAGTTAGGCAGTTAGGAGAGCTCCGAGGTCACACCGCCACATGCAATGATCAACAGGTGTCAATGTCAACAACAATGGGTCAAACCCAGGTTGCCGGTGAAACGGTGCACCCAAGTATAGTCGTGAAAAGTATAATCTCAAGATATGTGCAAGACCCACACAAAATGAACTACACCCAACACACACACACACACTACTACTACTTGACTATATTGGTGCTTCTATAACTAGGGTCCTCTCAATCAGAATTGAGTAAGATGAACCGTAGACAGTTTGCAATAGATGACTATAGATCTAACTGTGCCCTTTGGAATAATCACGAGTATTACTCGAGAATCTTGACTAAAGTCTCTCACAAGAGAAACACTATCTTTGGGGTGTTTGGATGGAATGAAACACAGTCGCGAGTGTACTTGAACAACTCCGACAACTTAAGCCACACTTGGACTGAACTTTAGGTCACTTGAGACCGTCTTAGACTTTACTTCTTTGGTACTTAGACTGCAACCGAACTCAAAGGAACGATATCAACAGCTATCCTCCGTCTTGACACTTAGTCGCGACTCTTAAAGGACCACTTCGGCACAGACTTGACTGTTTCTTTATGACTTTCTTATTCAGCTTACTTTCCTGGGACTTTGGTTATCAAACAACTATGTTCTGGTTCTATATATATTCTGCTAAAAGTAGTACAACTTCGAAATGTGTTTAAACAAATCTCTGCGTAAAACCCAGACGTGCACTGACCCCGTGACCCACAACCAATGACAACAATAGTCACAGCTATAGTAGCTGGGAGGAAAATACAGTCCAGAATCGTGTTATTCTACTGAGACTTTATACTAATTTACAATCTATTTTAGTACATGCCAGATAAGGAAAATGAGTAATAGAAATGAGGTATATGGTCCTTTTATCCGTCTATCAACCGCGTTTGATCGGAGATCTGCGGCCTGTGGCCTATAGGATTCAATCCCAACAGTCTAGACTAGTTCCGAAAGTTCCGGAGAGCCTTCAGAGTCATCTATCTTTAGTCAAGGCAAGATCCGGAGCGATCTAGACCGCCTTGACGCCATATTGTGTGCTTTTGACCTAATCATGACAACCACATCTTTCATGTGAATGTTTGATCAAGTCTTCGGATCTTCTCAGGCTTCATCAGGAATCCTCGGATTGACTCGCTTAGTCAACTGGTTCACCATCTGACATGTGATCACACTCTCGGAGCTCGCCCGAAGGTCTATTTTGGTAGTCGCAACTCTTCCATTATTCACGACTGTTTATCTGTGCCTGAGAATTACTATTTCTCATACGACTTGGAGTCATGACTATTATCTTTAGTCACGACAAGACTATATTGGCCCAAAATCCCCGCTAGAGGTCTATGATCTTTGTGTAGCAGTGTTTAAATAAATATGGATATTCATACAATCTCCTTGGTATGGTTTCTAGTGATCCTGCGTGATACTGCCCTCACATATGAGTTATGGCCACTATCAGACAACTACTCACGACTAACTCGCTGAACACTGTACTGACCCCACATTGTTTAGAGTATCGTATACAGTCGCAGTATGGTCAATCGCTTGTATTCCATCACATCTTTGAGACTCAATCAGCAGCTCGGAGCTTACTCTGACTCTAATTGTGTACCACCGAGCGGTAAGATGATCGGTTTAGACTGAGTTTCGCCAAATTGTAAGCGTGTTTTCATTTCAGCCGTCTCATCTCCCCCTTACTTTAATATTGACTGTCCTCAGTCAGGTATGTTAAGTCAAACATATATTAAAGTAACTCCCCCAGATGGCATGTCTGAGAAAGGCTCTTTCAAATCTTTTGTTTTTGGTCTGCTACAACACGACTTTTCAACTTAGCGCGCTTCGGCTTTTAGTTCCGTCACTAAAACACTTTGTCGCGTCTGTGTCTTCTAGTCACGACTGATCGCCGTGTCCATCATGGCGATGTCATAAGACCTTCTTGTGATTTTTGATCGTCGATCCCTTTACGAAATGTGGATCCCTATGTGTCACTTACTTCCCAATTGGGTAGTTAGGGGTTCCTATCTACGGAACTCCTAAAACTCGCTGGGGTATTTCAGCATTCTTCACTCACGACTTTGTGAGTCCATTTCTTTTAGTCGTGAGTCCACTTTCACTACTGTCTGCTGCGCAATCGCCTATCACACACGTTGTCGTGACTTGGTGAGTCATGAACTTTAAATGTGATAGAACTTAATTGAGTCTTTCTTTAGATTTGGAGAGCTTCCATTGTCTGCGGTGGTTTCTAGATGGCCGGCACAACGGCATCTGGTCAGGACTTCGCCCATTTGGCAAACTCTCGTGACTTTTCTTTTCTTGACTCTCAACCGCTACCATCTCCAATTCTTCAACTTGCCACTCAACCCGTCCGTCCCCAAATGGTTGAAGGCAATGTTCGCCCACATCCTCGCGGTCGCGGCGCTGCTTCGTCTTCAGTTCTTTCTACACCAACGCCCACTTTTTCGAGCAAGGGCAAACAAAAGGCCGGCCTGCCTTCGTTCATTACCCCGACTGCGCCTGGGCCCCCTGATCATGACGACCCTTGGATGTATCTGCACAACCCGGCGTGTCAGACCCTCGTCCGCGCTTTTGACAACTCATTCTGCACGGAGGCGAATTTCGACGCTATTTCCTCTATGTTGAACGCCGCTGCCCCATCTTTGGTGCGTTGGCCCTTTCTCTTTTACTGCCTTTTCTTCACTAATAGTCGCCTTTTTTCTCTTTAGTTACGCCATCTCGATACTTGGGATGAATTGCCACTCGAGACTGTTCAATTTCTGGCGCAAGTCTGCGGAATCACACGATTCCTTCAGCAGTTCGCCGACAAGTCCGTCTCTGCGAATGTCAGCCGTTTGGCGAGCCAGCTCCCAAAGTCTCGAAAGGTACGTCCTTTTTGTTTTCTTTCTCTATTTTTCTTTAACTAGTTTCCTAGCCTATTGTCCTTTTGTCGCCTGAGTTTCAAATCCCCGCCACGCCTGTCAAGATCAAATCGATGGCGGAGCTCATGGCCGACAGTTCAGACAAGGAGGACGCTCCAGTCCCCGACAACAACAACAACAATGATGCCCAGGCCGAGAGCGACGAGGCGGAACAGCCACCTCCGCTGCGCAAGCGCGCCAAGCTCACGTCTCGTGTCGACGACGACTTCGAGGAGGGGGAGACCGAGCAGGAAGCTCCCGACCCTCCTCCTAAGGTAAGTCTTTCGTCTTTATTCTTTTTATCTCAGTTTTTCACTTTCTTTCATTTAGACACGAAAAACTCGTTCGGCAACTCGAGGCGCGTCTGTCGCGCAGGCGGGACCTCCCAAACCCAAGGTCTCGCCCCACATCCCTCCTCATCAGATGTTTGTTCTTATTCCCCCTCAGCCCATGGTGAAAACTCCCTCGAAACCGATCGGTGGCACCATCAAGGTGCCCAAGTCTTCGCCCACGCCCAGGAGAGGTCCAGCGGTTCTGCCATTCCCCATGGAGCTTATCCAATGCGACGACGACCCCGACGACTTGTCTAAGGCCCCGCGCGATACTCGTGAGTTATCTATTTCTTTATTTATTTCATTCATGACTAAATTTTGTTCAGGTGTTCGAGCCCATAGTAAAAACGAGTCCCCGAAACCTGGCACCTTCCCTATGCCTACCATGAAGATCCCCAGCGCTCAAGTCAACGACGCGCTGATCGATCCCATCAGCCTGGAGGCAAGTCTTTTTCTTTTATCATTTGAGTTTTTTTTTTTTTCTAACTCTCATGTCTATCTAGCATCCCTTCGTTTGTACGAATTGCACTAGCTACGGCGATGGCGACGTCTGCGTGTTTCGGGGGTGGTGTGTGTCCTGTTTGGCTTGCAAGTCCTTCAACTGCAAGTCTTGCAGTTTCACCTCCAACGACCTCGCGATGAATGTCGTCCGCGAGCGCCTGACTCCCTTCTTGGAGTTAGGCAACCCTCGTGAGTTTTTCTACTCACGACTCTTTCTATTGCTGACCTCTCTTTTAGATTTGTCGCACCTTCTTAGCAATATGATCACCCTGCGCCGACAGGCGGAGTTCCACATTGTGCTTTCCCAGCTGTATCTGGACGACTATCTCCACGCCGTGGAGGATCTGGCTTTCGCAATGTGCCGGATTTCGCACTCACTTACTCGCGAGGCCTTCGAAGCCCGGTTTTCGGATGCTACCATCATCGACACCCTGGATGTCTTCTTCCAACGACTCGGATATACGCCTCAAAACCTTGTGGAGCAGCGTTGAGACAGCCACCCACTTCCACCGATCCACCAAGTCCCTGGGGCCTCTGGTTTCGTGGAGGCCGATCGCTCCTGGTATCTGCCGGAACTCTCTTCGCAGGTTTCGTTGTCCGACCGCTTGTACGACACGCTGAAGACGTCCCCTGAGGCCTTCGACTCAGGCCGTCCCCGGATGATTCGTCTAGCTGCCGGCAAGACCGCCCCAGAGCCGACTATCCAGCCATTCACCTTTGAACGGGTGTCTCCGGAAGTGCGCGCCACTTTCACGCCTTTGCAACGTCGACCGTCCGACAATTCTGGCAATAACTCCCAGCACGCCGGTCCCTCTACTCGTCATCCGACACCCGCGCCTGCCACTTCGGCCGGTGCTTACGAGGAAGCGCCCCAATGAATCTATTCTATGGCGGACCTTGGCACGTATTTTCCTGACGAAAATTCATACACTATCCTGAACATTCCGCCAGCTTCTGCTTCGAAGCCCTTTCTGACTTCGTCTCCTGATTTGGATGACGACCTCCTCCGTCGCGCTCGGGTAGCTGCCTCTTTGTCTCGCACCGCGGCTTCTCCACCTTTGGAGCGTTCGCAGCATCGCGCCGTGTCGTGTCCTCCCATTGCCACCACTGGCGACCAGGATATGGAGGTCGACAGCTCTTTGGAAGGGGTTGCAGAAGGCGAGGCCCCCAGCTCCCAATAGTTTCTTTCTACAGACCACTTTTACTCACATGCATACGTACTTGTGAATATGAACATTTGTAGATAGTCTCGACTATTTCTTGGGTATCTGGGAGCATCGGCGACGAGCGGGTCGGGCCGAATCATTTTCTTTATTTTACTTTACTCGTGTAGGAGCACTGCACTCCTTAATTTGCAGTTAATTTGACGATTTTTCTGACTTGCATTGAATTCTTCTTAAGTTTTTTCAACTCAAAAATTGTCCTGAGTAAAGCCTTTGCTCAGTCGTGACTATAAAATTGTCTCGACTGGTCTTTTTCGGAACGGAACTTGGAGTTTGGCTCAATCTCTTGGCTCAACTCGTGTTCCTGTCTTTGTTCCGACTATCCGACATCAAACTAGACTGGTATGCCTTGTTACTTATTCGGACCTTGTGTTGATACTCCATTTAGGACTTTATCACGACAAAATATTGTTTTCGTGACTGATGAAATTCTATTCATGAGAGGTTCCATGCTTCTCATGAGATGGCCGTGAAGCCCTGTTAGCTCGGCATGTGCACTACTGAGCTCTAAATAGATTTCCCGACGAATAGCGAGCTCTTTTTGCTAAGTTACCATCTTTAGTCCTGACTTTATCCAAAGTTAGGGGTTCTTTTGATGGACCGCATGTGTTCGCGATTGTCGATCTTTTCCTTTTTAAGGTAACCGAACTGCTTAACTCGAAGCGAACCAGTTCCGATCACTTATGTTACTTCGACAGGAATGGGATCTTTGATTTCCCAACGCAGAATTGTGTTACTCAATAGTCATGACAAGTCCGTTTCGGCGTGAAAAGTCAAATTTTGGTCTTGGACCATACTCTCCCCCTACTAAAAACTTATAGCAACCGATAGGCTTGGTATATTTTTAGTCAAAGAGCCTTATGGACGTCTCGCGTGATTTTTAGAACAGAGCCCGTAATCATGATTATTCATGAAAAGTCCTTTGTATAAAAAGGTGGTATGTTTTTACTGTATACTTCAGTTTAACCAATTCCCATTCTATCCTATTCCGCGATATCTACTCGAAAACTCGCGTCTTTCTTCATATTCTTGCTACTATGCCTGCCTCACCTGATGATCAGGCCTTTGACACAGGTCATGCTGCTCTAATCTCTCTCATGGCCACCTACGAAAAAATCGGCGTCTTCCCTGAGACTGCTGACCTTCATATCAAGATTGCTGGCCAAATTGGAGACCACGCTGTGAGTTTAAATTATTCGCGACTGTCTTAATTGTCACGACTAACTTGTTTTCTATTATAGGCGGGACTTATACAGCTCCAGGACCGCATGCAGACCGATCTCCCTTTCAAGGAGCATATCTACAATGCGCAGGCCCTTCTTCAGGCTATTGCCAAAGAATATTCGCAGTTCAAACTTCCCGCTCAGCTCAGTCGCGATCTCAACGGCATGATCAGTCATTTCACCACCGTTCGTCGTGACAAGGCCAAGAAGGCTGCCGAAGCCACCACCAAAAACAAGAAAACCCGTCAGGTCTTTGTTCTATTCGGTCATAATTTTACTTTGTCATGACTGATATATTTTCAGGTTAAATCCGTTGAAGTCGTTGAATCGGAGGAGGAGGACGACGACGATGCGAAAAGTTTGTCCGAGATCAATTGGTGTTGGGCATCGGCGAGCTCATCTGTTTCCATGAAGGTAAATACATCCATTCCTTCTTTGACCACAGATGTTCCCAAATATTCTTGGAACAGCATAGATGCTGGCTCGTCTTTTTCTATAACTGACTGCGAGGCGTGCACAAGTAGGCATCTCGTATGTCATCCTGCGACAAAGTCTTTCCTTCTTTTGGTAAACCATAACCAATGCAAACTAAATTTCCATGTTCATTGTAATTCATAGCCGTGACTAATTCTCCCCCTTCCTCGAGATCATTGAATAGCGCTAAAAATCCCTCTCTCCCCTTGGCAAAATTTTCGGTGGCTTTCCAGCTGTGAGCGGTTCTCTGTTAGATTCCGCCCTTGAAAAACCATCAAGTTTCCTTTGCCAATTTTTGCGAGAATGGGTCTCAAAAGTGGCTGTCTTTTCCGAGTTAGGATCGGTAATAGTCATAGTCTGTGTTCCATCTTTCTTATTTTTGACTACGGACTGCGTTAAAATTTCAAATGGTCTCCCCAATAAAATGTCATAGGGAGCGTCTTTTAATACATGGAACTGCAAATATACCCTGATATCACCGAAATCTAAGGGCACATTCCTTGCAAGGCCTAGTGTCGATTGTGTCTCTCCATTTGCTGCTTCCATGATAATTTTTACCTTAGGATCGAACTTGATCCCTAAATCCTTCATGGTATCGCTATTTCCTGACACAATTTGCGAGCCTCCATCTAGGATGCTCTCCACTGGCGACTTGCCATTCACTACTGGATAAAGACAACGAAGGGCAGCCGAAGTCATTCCTGTAAAGATCTGTTTCGGTCTTTCCCCTGGTGTGATGTTGACTGCGTTTCTGTTGGCTGCACGTATGTCTGCAGATGTGTCAGAAGTGATTCGTCCTCTGGGGAAAATGATCAAGGCAGTGGAGTGTAGCAGGAAATTGGTGTAATTGATTTTTGGTGGGTGATGGTGATACCAAAGTAAGTCTAATAAATCCTATCCCTGGTACCTAGGTATATTAGAAGTGCTGAGGAGTCTTATTCCGTTTTATTGCTTAGAACGGGATAATAACAGGGCTAGATAGCACACAAATCACTTATTCGTGAGCTAGATAGCTATTCGTCGCCTTCTTCATTTATTGTAGTCGGTATTCCTTGCGAGAACGGGGAGTCAGGGTGTAGGATGGGAGTAAACGGACAGCCCCATTTATGAGCTCGTATCGTTCGAGATTGCCGGTTTGACGTTGGAAGGGCCTTCCCTCTTGCTACCGGTCTGTCTCTGCCTCTACAGTCTTTCAAGGGACGCGAGGAAGTGGCAAAAACCGGGTTCGAGGGGTGTATGATTTTCTTTGTCCATTTTAAATATAAAGACGGGACGTTGGAGAGCAAAGTGCTAGTTCCGTCGTCCGTTTGCAATACTGCAGCTCTTCCGTTTTTAAGTCGATCGAGTCGTAAAGTGATATGCTCAGGCAGGAGTCTGAGGATTAAAACAGGCTGCACAGTTTGCGGGTATTCGGTTTCCTTTTATGGTTTCCTGAATGCCAGAAATGAATGGGGAAGATCGAGTGAGGGTGGAACATAGCCCGTTAATGCTCGAGATCTTGCTTCGTTATTGTAGGAGTCGTAAACGGGAGCATTCCGTTGTCCAAGCGTGGAGCGTACTGTAATTGAAGACTTTGGGGGTGGAGGATATAATCTGGAAGGTTTCTTGCACGATTGCTTCGAAAAGCAGAGGGAGATGGTAACAAGAGAGCCTTCTGGATGACCAGAGAACTCTATAGAATTGGGGAATGTACTATCCTCCTACTAGTGGATACTAGAGAAGTACAGGGGAGTTCCGAGATGATCTACTTCTACTAAGATCCGACTCCTTTATACCCTTCATTCTGGCGTGGGAGCTCCGTTCTCGACTACGCACAGCCCGTGGTACCAGAGTTTTGGTCCGTTGTCGCAGAGCAACACTCCGTTCTAGTTTTAAAAGTGAATGGTTGTTATTGCGAAGTTAGTAGGATGTTCAAGTCCCCGTTTTAGGACGGTGGAGCAATTATCACCCAATATTGCCCGTTTTAACATGTCGAACACGCTCCCAAAGGTGAGGACAGGACTTTAGACGTGAAATCCAGAGTGAAGACGCGTCCTGTCGCGTTGCGTCTGTGACATGCAAGAACGGGAATCATATGGCGTGTTCCCGTTTCAGCGATGATCGCTCCCGCGATGGCTTGTCAGTCGTGTGTTTTGCTCCGTTCTACCCAGGATCTTGCTTGACATCGTGTAGGACCGTCCGTTCTACCCATGGCCGTCAAACTGCCCCTGAGAGCGGGTTTGCGAGGACAGAACCAAGAGTTTGGGGCTGGAAACTTGGAGGCCCGTCCTTGATCCTGAATCTAAACTGCGCTGTCTTCTGTCCTTGCGTAGTTTCGCTGTGTTTTTAAAGAGATGTCGCGCCTATTGTATGGTTAATGCGTTCCGTCTTCGTGATATTGGGTCCGCTCGTGCTTGCACGGTTATGGTGGTGGAAACCCATTCTCGTTTGTGAATATTGTGTGATTCGGCGTCAGTTGGTGGGTTGTCCGAAGGACTAGCCCACACCGGAGCCAGACTTTCCAAGTACTGAACTACTGGGTCTTCAATAATAATAGCACCTTTCGGCATATCACCAACCGCCTCCTCTAGTATTGTAATATACTGTCTAAAGGGGAGATCTTGAATGTTGATTGCGTCAGGCCTTTTAATATCACAGTCACTATCATCTTCTGTATCAGTCGCGAAAGGCAGTTCGTCTGTCATGACTGATTGTTCTTGTGCCAGTAAAACTCCTTCCATCTCCTGATTAGAATGAGGCTTTCTGGACTTGCTGGTTTTCGCCTTCAAGTCCCTTTGCAGGGCAGGAGAACCGCCTAAGAGGTGTTTAATTTTTGCCGGAACTTCGGTCTCCATGATTTTCTTCATCGTTTCGACTGTAGCTCTGGGGTCATCCAAAGGTGTCTTCACTGTGTAGGATTTCTCCTTGTCAAGCACAGGAATAGGCTCCTCGCGACCAACCTCAAAAGGCTTTCGAGGGAGTGCAGGTGTCCATGGGACATGTTCAACCGGCAGTACATTTCTATACGGCATTTCTGCGGTAGGAGCTGCACCAACATTCTCCGGGTACTTGTCATCCTCAGAATCTGTGACTTCCTCAAAGGTTACTCGTCTGATTTTCTTTGGAGGTAAAATTTCGCTTTTCTTTGGTGGTAAAATTTCTTTCCCTTTTGCCGGTCTTACCTTCCCGGGGGTCTTTATAATATTTTCCATAGACTGATCATCAGATTTCTCAACTTCCTCCGGGGGCTTAGATTTTTGAGGTTTCTTTCCCCTAGCCCCCTTCCTTGGAGCTTTCAAAAATCCTCACCTTCCTGAGCCTCGGCCGTAGCCTTCTTAGCTCTGGTAGCTGCGACAAACTGTTGATCTGTCTTCTCCATGCAGTTGTTAACAAAAGACTCTAACTTGGCGAAACGATTCTGCCAAGCTGCATCATCTGGTGTTTGAACACCAGATGGCTTTGAATTCTGAGCTTGAAGCAATTGCTTCTGCAAAGCCACATTCTCGAATTTCAGAGTTCTAATCTCATCAGGCCTCGGATCGTACTCAGGTTCAGAGTCATCCTGAGCATACTGCCAGACAGAGGCACTATTTTCAGCCTGCAAGTTGGCATTCAGGGAACGGCGACCCCAGTATTCCTCAACTTTTACAGCTTGAGTTTTATTCTTGGGTTCGCGTGGGATGCTCTTTCCATCGAACATCATAGTTTTCCCGTCAACTACCTTAACTTTGCCAGCATCAATATGCGCATGTCTTTCAGCACAATCTCCCATGAAATGACCAAGTCCACCGCAATAGTAACAGTCGCGAGAGATGGTATTCCCCCCCGAGTTGCCACCTCGCCCTCCATAAGGACGATTCGAGTCGAAGTTTCTCTGAGGTCTATTCTCAGACCCTTGAGTTGCAGTGGTTGACATTGTCTTCAGCATAGCGGCTACTTCAGCCCACTTTGCCTTGTCTACAGCCTGTTGTTTATCGAGATTCATTGCCATAGAGCTCTCCAACGAACTTAGCTTGTCATCAACGTGTTTCATGAATCGAGCTTGTTCAGAAGGTGAGTCTTCTGCGTACTCATTAAGCATTTGAGCATGCCTAGGTCTTTCAGGTCTATCTGTTCTATCAGATCTTGATTGCCTTGTTGTCACTGTGATAAAAGAAACCTCGTCCTCTACAAGTTCTTCTGCCGCAGAAACAAGTGTTTTCCACTCGTATTTATCTCCTGCGCAACGAGCCTTGAGAACCATTGGAATCTTAGTCGTGACTGTTGTATTTCCCGTAGATGGGCCTGCTACAGCGGGTGGTTGAACACCCACTGCTGCTGTTGTTGGTTGAACAACCGATGCCCCTACAGAAGCCATGAGTTTAAATTTCAAGGACTCCATAAAGGATCTGTCCAAGCAGTTTTGAAATAACGCACAGAGTTCTCTGTTCGAAATCCCAGCACCGACAATTGGACTTAAAAGTTTCTCTGCTTCCGCACGAAACTTCCTTGCAAACGCCATAAAACGCGTAGTTTCATCAGTACGAATTGGATGATGTTCATATCTTTTGCAAAGAGTCGTGATTAGGCCTATTGAGCCTTCCTCTGCCTCCCGGACTTCAGGATAGTTATTACGAAGTTCTACTTTGAATTCATCGAAGTCATAGTTTGACCCCATTGTCATCAGAGCTTTCCACTCTCTGCGTTGGCATAGTGCAATACTTGAGAGCGATCTTCTTTTTCTCTTGTTCGTCCATACATTTAGAGGTTTCTATTAACTCTTCTATAATTTCGAGATACCACTCCAAATTCTCAGGGTCATCCCCATCGAACTTAGGAGCTTTACTCCCGAAACTGGTGGGTAGCTTGGATTTATCGAAAACCATAGCTGGAAGTTGGGATTGCGGATTCAAAGGTATTGGTCTTTGTAAAAGTTGGGGGGTACTCGAAGAAGCACGGGATTGTACAACGGGAGTTGCAGGAGTCGTGACTGTTTGGTCTAACTCTGGAACACTCGTGAGTGCTGAGCTGGATGCGAAACTCTGAGCAGAACTGGATATGTTTCGAACTACCGAGGTAATTTGACTTCTACCCGTATTGGAACTGGACTGAGCTTGGCTTCCCGAGGAAGATGCAGAGATAAAGTCCGAACTCTGCGAATTTCTCGTTTTTCTCGGCTTTTGTGAATCAGGAAATGTAACCGGCTCAGGAACTAGAGACCGATTTTTTCCCTTTTTATCTCTCTGTGAATCAGGTGGAGGCCCGAAAGACAGATTGAAAGTATTTTGGGTTTAAAGTATTTTTCAAGAGAAAAACTCTTTGTCACGATTATTCTTGCAAACAAGCAAAAATTCTTTCTGAGAACAATAAGTCCTATAAATCAAAATCCACGTGATCAGACTTTTAATCTGAAGGCGAGGACTTCACAACTGCGAACGATGCAAATGGACACCAAAGCGGTGGGCTCCAGATGAAACCGTGCACCCAAGTATAGTCATGAAAAGTATAATCTCAAGATATGTGCAAGACGCACACAAAATGAACTACACCTAACACACACACACACTACTACTACTTGACTATATTGGTGCTTCTATAACTAGGGTCCTCTCAATCAGAATTGAGTAAGATGAACCGTAGACAGTTGCAATAAATGACTATAGATCTAACTGTGCCCTTTGGAATAATCACGAGTATTACTCGAGAATCTTGACTAAAGTCTCTCACAAGAGAAACACTATCTTTGGGGTGTTTGGATGGAATGAAACACAGTCACGAGTGTACTTGAACAACTCCGACAACTTAAGCCACACTTGGACTGAACTTTAGGTCACTTGAGACCGTCTTAGACTTTACTTCTTTGGTACTTAGACTGCAACCGAACTCAAAGGAACGATATCAACAGCTATCCTCCGTCTTGACACTTAGTCGCGACTCTTAAAGGACCACTTCGGTACAGACTTGACTGTTTCTTATGACTTTCTTATTCAGCTTACTTTCCTGGGACTTTGGTTATCAAACAACTATGTTCTGGTTCTATATATATATTCTGCTAAAAGTAGTACAACTTCGAAATGTGTTTAAACAAATCTCCGCGTAAAACCCAGACGTGCACTGACCCCGTGACCCACAACCAATGACGACAATAGTCACGGCTATAGTAGCTGGGAGGAAAATACAGTCCAGAATCGCGTTATTCTACTGAGACTTTATACTAATTTACAATCTATTTTAGTACATGCCAGATAAGGAAAATGAGTAATAGAAATGAGGTATATGGTCCTTTTATCCGTCTATCAACCGTGTTTGATCGGAGATCTGCGGCCTGTGGCCTATAGGATTCAATCCCGACAGTCTAGACTAGTTCCGAAAGTTCCGGAGAGCCTTCAGGGTCATCTATCTTTAGTCAAGGCAAGATCCAGAGTGATCTAGACCGCCTTGACGCCATATTGCGTGCTTGCGACCTAATCATGACAACCACATCTTTCATGTGAATGTTTGATCAAGTCTTCAGATCTTCTCGGGCTTCATCGGATTGACTCGCTTAGTCAACTGGTTCACCATCTGACATGTGATCACACTCTCGGAGCTCGCCCGAAGGTCTATTTTGGTAGTCACAACTCTTCCATTATTCACGACTGTTTATCTGTGCCTGAGAATTACTATTTCTCATACGACTTGGAGTCATGACTATTATCTTTAGTCACGACAAGACTATATTGTCCCAAAATCCCCGCTAGAGGTCTATGATCTTTGTGTAGCAGTGTTTAAATAAATATGGATATTCATACAATCTCCTTGGTATGGTTTCTAGTGATCCTGTATAGTCTTGTCGTGACTAAAGATAATAGTCATGACTCCAAGTCGTATGAGAAATAGTAATTCTCAGGCACAGATAAACAGTCGTGAATAATGGAAGAGTTGCGACTACCAAAATAGACCTTCGGGCGAGCTCCGAGAGTGTGATCACATGTCAGATGGTGAACCAGTTGACTAAGCGAGTCAATCCGAGGATTCCCAATGAAGTCCAAGAAGATCCGACGATCTGATCAGACATTCACATGAAAGATGTGGTTGTCATGATTAGGTCGCAAGCACGCAATATGGCGTCAAGGCGGTCTAGATCACTCTGGATCTTGCCTTGACTAAAGATAGATGACCCTGAAGGCTCTCCGGAACTTTCGGAACTAGTCTAGACTGTCGGGATTGAATCCTATAGGCCACAGGCCGCAGATCTCCGATCAAACACGGTTGATAGACGGATAAAAGGACCATATACCTCATTTCTATTACTCATTTTCCTTATCTGGCATGTACTAAAATAGATTGTAAATTAGTATAAAGTCTCAGTAGAATAACGCGATTCTGGACTGTATTTTCCTCCCAGCTACTATAGCCGTGACTATTGTCGTCATTGGTTGTGGGTCACGGGGTCAGTGCACGTCTGGGTTTTACGCGGAGATTTGTTTAAACACATTTCGAAGTTGTACTACTTTTAGCAGAATATATATATAGAACCAGAACATAGTTGTTTGATAACCAAAGTCCCAGGAAAGTAAGCTGAATAAGAAAGTCATAAGAAACAGTCAAGTCTGTACCGAAGTGGTCCTTTAAGAGTCGCGACTAAGTGTCAAGACGGAGGATAGCTGTTGATATCGTTCCTTTGAGTTCGGTTGCAGTCTAAGTACCAAAGAAGTAAAGTCTAAGACGGTCTCAAGTGACCTAAAGTTCAGTCCAAGTGTGGCTTAAGTTGTCGGAGTTGTTCAAGTACACTCACGACTGTGTTTTATTCCATCCAAACACCCCAAAGATAGTGTTTCTCTTGTGAGAGACTTTAGTCAAGATTCTCGAGTAATACTCGTGATTATTCCAAAGGGCACAGTTAGATCTATAGTCATTTATTGCAACTGTCTACGGTTCATCTTACTCAATTCTGATTGAGAGGACCCTAGTTATAGAAGCACCAATATAGTCAAGTAGTAGTAGTGTTAGGTGTAGTTCATTTTGTGTGCGTCTTGCACATATCTTGAGATTATACTTTTCACGACTATACTTGGGTGCACCGTTTCACCGCCCCACTGCACCCACATCCTTCAAGGACTTGATGTCGTTTGTTTTTCATGTCACAAAAGGGTCTGGAACGAAGAGCTGCGGAATTTTGAAGAGGTAAATCAGCAGAAAGTGGGCAAAGGGGGGTTTACAGGCATGTGGGGGAAGGCATTTACCACAGCATTCACTCCTGCAATGATCAAGGCAGCATTCCATGTTACTGGCATCTACCCATTCAATCCAAATGCAATCAAGCCAGAGCAAATGCAGCCAGCTGAGGCGACATCAACTAAAAGAGCTTTCCCATTGCTCCAACTGAGCCCCGTCTGTGCTGTAATGGCTGCATTCCACCATCAGCCTCCCACTGCATTTGATGTTGATCCAGACACACATGCACCTTCAGCAGTAGGTGGAAGCGCTACAGCGCCAGCAACTCCCAGTCTGCGATGAGTCAGAGATCCGAATATCGACCCCGTGCTCTACACACCTTCCAAGCGGATGTGCATCATGACCAGCACGCTCTCCCACACCTCATCTGGCAGCTTCCTCGTCAGCTCCTCAAAAGTCACATCTCAATCAGTGATCCCTGCGCTGGTGCTTGAAGGCCCACCTGCTCTAGCCTAGCCTGATTGGGCCATCTTGGCGATGAAGACAATAGCATGGAGGGAATGTTGATGTCGCAGCTGAGGGAATACACAAAGCGCATGAAGGGGGATCTGCAGAATGCAAAGCAGCAGATCAGTGCATGCAACGGGATTATTGAAGCATCTCATGCCACACTGGTTGTCCAGAATCTGTTCATGCAGAAGCAGAGTCAGGCTCTGAATGCGAAGGAAACCAAGAAAAAGACCAGCAGGGCAAAACTCTCAATGGAGGGTCGAGGGCAGCATCTCACTGGTGAGGAATGGATGCACAAGACGACAGAAGCAGTGCATGCTCGGGAGGAGGAGGCTGCAGACAAGAAAAAACGAGCAGAGGACCGGGAGGCAGTGAAGTCAACGAAGGCAAAGCTAGCTGCGGAGTGGGAGAAAATGAAGGAGGGTCATCTGAAGCTGGTTGAGGACTGGACTGCGGAATGTGAGCGACAAACAGCAGCTGGAGTGAAGAGGAAAAACCTGCTGAAGAAGCCCACCCAACCGCTAAAACCTAAGCCCACAGTGGTTACCCCAGTTGCAGATGACTCCGATGGCGCCAATTCAAGCTTGGAGGAAGAATAGAGGGTGTAGGGTGAGTGTGGAGGCTGCATGGCTGGAGTGGTCACAGCTGTTCCCATGGTGGATCAAGGAACCAATGTGTGACAAATTGAATCGCAAAAGTATCTACCAGTCTAGAATTTTCAAATTGTACTATATCACTCCTATATCTGGTTCGTCGATATATTACAACCTACTACATGTTTCTGTCTACTTACTTTGGTAAATTTCTCCTTGATTCGGCTCCAGTAAAGCAAAAACAAAGTACTGGATCAAGGACCCATAATACCCTTGTATCAAGATTGGTGATGGAACCAGCTTGTTTCCTACCATGAAACTTGGTATCAATGTTCATTGACACTGTATACACATTATATGGTTCATTAATTTGTATCTACATGACCACAGGATCTTGGGTGAATGCATATATCTAAAAATAGTCCATACACCAAATCGTTTCGAATTATCCATGGCTTTTGGGTACATCCCTTGGTAACAATTCATAGAGGGCCTACTGCATATTATATAACACCAAATATCACAGAAAACGGCCCAGAATTGAGCGAGAATACACTTGTTTGTCCGAGTACTAGGTTTGTCCGGAATGGTGGATAGTAGCAATTAACAAATGCTTTCTAGATGCAGGTGGAGAGGGTCCGCTGGCGGACCCTCCATCAATCCACGGGCGGCCCACAAAATAACCGTAAAGCGGCACCACAGGGAGGTGCCCCTATCTGGGACACATTCAAAGTCCGACGCCGTGTGAACCAAACATGGACATATCGACGCGTCAAAAACTGCCATGTTCCTCCTTGGTCGCGCTGGGCCGTCGGTGGTCGCGACACTCGCCCCGCATGGCGCGCGGTTGAAACACAAACCAGTCAAGCGGCGCGTCAAGCGCAAGACCAGTGATCCGAACGCAAAAGTCGACCGGGACGAAGCGGGGCGCCCCATCGTGAAGCAGCGCGAAAAAAGTCTTGGGACCTTCCGCCCGATGGCCCCGGCGCAGCTGACCCACGAGCTGTTTCAGTCGGACAGCCGCCCCGAGCTGGACCTACCTGTCTTCAACCGCCAGACTCTCACGCCGGGCACTGCGACCTCTTTGCTGTTGCGTCTACGTCGCCCCACCGTGTATATGGTTTGCCAACCAAGATGCTGCTCGAGGTATAGCAAGGATTCCCCCTTTTTTTCGTGGACTGACTTACCGCCCCAGTTCCGGGTGCTTTCCAAGCCTTGCTCGCTGGTGCGCGACACGACGCTCAGCGTTATCCGCGCGCTCGAGGAGTCCAAGGCCAGCTTCAGCAGCCTCGTGCTAAACGGGCGCCCCGGGACCGGCAAGAGCTTCCTCCTGCTGCAAGCCGCGGAATACGCCAAGGCGACGGGGTGGATCGTGCTGTACATCCCGCGCGGCAAGTCGCTCGTCGACTCGTCCACGCCATATGTCTACTCGCTCGCGACGCAGACCTACCTCCAGCCGCGCTGCGCCTTCCAGACCCTGCAGCGCTTCGCCACCGTAAACGCGCCGCACCTCGACCTCCTCACAACCCGCGCCGCGCTCGTGCTCGAAGGGCACAACCGCCGTATCCGCGGGCGCGCGCCTCTCCGCCCTTGTCGCCGCTGGCACCGCCGACCCCGCCGCAGCGCCCGCCGTCCTCGAGCACCTCCTCGCAGAGCTCGCCGCCCAGGTCCGCTTCCCCGTCCTCCTCGCCATCGACGACTTCCAGGCCCTCTACGGCCGCTCCCTCTACCGGGACCCCTTCTTCCGCTTCGTGCGCCCACACCACCTCTCCATGCCCCGCCTCCTCCTCGAGTATGCCTCCGGCCGCCGCGCATTCGTACGTCGCTTGTTTTGCTGCTAGCACTAGCGCCACTGACGCGCCCCCCCCCCAGACGCAGCGGCGTCGTCCTCGGCGCCCTCACCCGCAGCGACCCGCAGTTCCCGTCCCCCCGCAGCTGCGCGAGGCCCTGCGGCTCCCGGGCGACCTCGCCCCCTCCCCCCTCGGCCCCTTCGCCCGCCGCTCCACCCAGCTCGCCGCCTATCTCTCTGGCCCGCCCCCATCGTCACCGCAAACCCCCTCCACGTCGTCACCGCAAAACCAAAAGCCCGCAAAACCCGACGCGCCGCACAGGGACGCTGCAGCAGCGGTGGACACATGGGACGCGTGGCGCTTGTTCCCCGCGCCCGTGCGCGAACCCGCGGACGCCCAGTGGTCCGCGACGCCGTACACGGACCCTTTGTATATCCACGAACGCGGGAGCGGGGAGGACCCAGACGAATACGCCGCGGGTAAACGCATGGCGGGGCAGGTTCCGCGACGCGCGCCGACGACGTTGATGCGCGCACTGCGCGTGCCGGATAAGCTCAACACGGCAGAGGCGCTGGCGCTGTTTGAGCTGTGGAGGGCGGGGAGGGGGTTGGTTGGGGGTGCGTTCTTATTATCCCTATCCCACCCATCCCGCCGACACTTACTAACTGACCCGCACAGAAAATCCAGACGAGATGTTCATGGCAAAGTACACCTGAGTCGAGCGGGAACCCGCGCGCGTTTGTGTGGGGCGGGCTGGTAGGGACGTTGCAAACTGTGTAGGGTGTAGGCGCTTGTGCTATATTACAAGCGTTTGTGGGGTTACAGACCATGTTCAGACAGTGTTATCCTACGCGATGTGCCGTGGAGGCATATATAATTGCAAGGAGACGCTAAAACTAATAAATTACAACACCCACTAACCCGGGGTCGCCTTTGTAGCCAACCGCTAGCCCTTCTTGAACAGACACCGCCTGCCACTACTCATAAGACGACATCATACAGCAGGATGACATAAAACTCACCTTCTTCCACCCACGGCAGCCGGAAAAATTCACTACGTTTCAGTTCTTCCTGCCGTATCGTCAGTCCATCAGTGGGGCCAGCTGCCCAGCACCGTCTCGAGGTCGCGGGATTGAGACTCCAGCCACGTCTGTATGAACTGCGCTGGATCGCGTGCAAAGGACTGCAAGAACGTGCGCTTCAAGTGCGAGTTGTGCAGAGACTGCGCGTGGATTGCGATCTGGGACGTCTCAGCCGTGAGTGTGGTCCCGATTTTCGGCGAGTGGCGGTCCGCACCTCGTCATCGATCTTGCTGAGACTCTGTGCGCTGTCTTTCGTCGCTTGCACCATCACGGCCATCCGGCTCTTCAGCGACAGGTCTTCCGTTTTGATTTCGACGTCCCAGGCAAGAGGCCGCTCTGGGGACGGGACAGTAGGGTCAATCATATAATGGAGAACAATGGGCTCGGGCGAGGCTAAGCAACGGTTCACCAGCTCCGGAAGTTTCTGGAACAGGATGCTCTCGCCATTAAATATCTGTGAAAGCATTAGTGGCGAGAAGGGAGACATTATTTGGGACTGCGTACAGGTCTCAGTTTCTCATCAGCCCGCACCAAACGCCGGTCGACTTTGTCTTGCAAGCCCTGTATCTTGATGTAGTTCCACAGAGCTTGGATGACGCCGATGCGACTGTCCTCCTTGATGCCAAGAATGCTTCCTGAGGAGAATACATATAACTATGATGAGGAAGAGCAGAGTAGATGCACCTAGTTCTGGTATGACCCTGAATTGTTCGGGATAATGCTCCAAATACATGATCACTCGGACTTTGGTGGGTACGTCTCCCTTTCGACGGATAGTGAATCCATCAAGAGGAGGATTATGCTGCCCAGGCGCGCGGGGCCACTGTCGTTCCAGTGAGATGAGCCGCAACAAACCAATGATACACGAAAAAAATACCTCGACAATGTTGCCATCCGGGTAGAGAGTCGCGTCGCGGTCCAGCTCCACAATCATCCGTTTGATAAAGGTGGAAAATTTGCGCGGCGGGCTTTTGTCTTTCCGATTCGGAACCTAGTAGCCAGGTTGGAAGAACGGAATAAGTTGTTGCCATATTGTGCGCACCTCGAGGCAGTCGGCCCTCGATTTTCAATGCCCAAGCAGGAATACCCTCTCCAGTCTCAAAATTCGGCGCGTCGTTGAGATCCGGTGTAGTCTGCCACGATTGACTGGACACAGTGTGGCTCATGAAGATTCTTAGGATTCGCGTCGTCTATTGCAGTAACATGTCAGCGGATAGCTACAACTCCAAAGACTGCGCACTGTTGGTGTCCGAACGAGAGCGTCCTGTATTTCGGCCCTTTTGCGCGTCATCGTCCAGTCAAGCTTGCGTTCCATCTCGAGCAGGTCCTGGTACATCTGTGAATCATGCGCAAATTCGGGATTTTGAAGAACAGCATTGGGCAGAGCCTTGTCGGTGAGTTTGCGTTTCCTGCAATGAATAAGCACATGAAAGCATGCTGCAGAGGTTCGTATACTTTGCGGCTTTGGGTCCGTCCATAGTGGTTCAATGCAAGGCTGTAGCACAACAAGCGCAAGCAAAGATTGGATAAGATTAACTGTCTCATAGTGCTAATATGTAGTGAGGGTATGTAAAAACGATATATGTGATGTGAGCTAAAGTCCAGGTCCGACTCTAAGAGATAACAGAGGATAAAGCCCATGCAAGCATAAGGCGCATGCCAGGGAAGTCGGTTCTGCAAATCACGTCGCATATCCCATGCCTCCATCGTAATCGCCTCTTCTTCCGCCTTGGCCTTTCTGTGACTGGGACCTCGCTGCATACACAGGTGTCCCGCCTCCCTCGTCACTCGAGTCGCGATACGGGCCCGGAGGGATCTGCCCTGCAGACGGAGTGTCATCCCTGAATGGAGACAGTTCGTGTTCATCCCGAAAGGGCGAATCTTGCGCTTGGTACGGATATGATTGTTGCGGCTGGGGCTGTGGGTACGCTTGGGGCTGTTGGTACGGATTATTGTTATAGCCGCGGTCGTATGTGTTGTTGTCCGCTGTGACTTTTTCTTGCAGACGCGCATTGTCGGCGTCAGCAAGTGCGGCCGTGGCCGCTCCAGCATCACCGATACCAGCCCGCGTTCCCCAACCGGTCTGAGGACAGAGGGGAATTAGGTCGGCCGCACGAAGAGAGGGGAGATAATTACCTCGTGTAGCGTACAGGCTGCATAAAGTTTCATTATGGCGAAATAATACCCAAAGAGAATGAAGGCGGGGACATGGATGATATCCTGCGGTCGGTGCCAGAGATGGGGAAGAAGTTTGGCCGTCCGGGTGGCAAAAAGCCATACAACGTATGACGCAATGATGTTCCTATCGCACAATGAGCACAGCTACTCCAAGTGCCGGTGAAATGAACTGACCACCACGGGAGATGATATCCGCCTTGGTCAACGGGTATAAAACTCTTTGCAATCAAGCGAGCCACAAAGACCGGACCCAGAAGGAGGGTAAAAGGATTGAAGAGCTTGTCCCACTGGGATTATGGTCAGCGACAGCAGCGAGCCGGGAGTGCGTTCGGCTCACCATGGTATATGCGACGTATGGATGGGAGGTCCATATGTACCTTTCCATGAAAAGACTGCGGAGATCGGATCTCCAGGTATTTCTTGTCCACCGCAAAACCTGTTTGAGGAAGCGCCAGTTGGGTTTCATGGTACTCAGCAGTTCTGCCTCTTTGCAGCACTGCACATAAGTGTTCCAGCCGTGGGAAACCATCCAGCGGGTCAAGAATTTGTCGTCACCGGAATTGAGCTGGTATTTGCCTAGCCAAAAGTCGTGAGTGAAGCCGTGAAGAAAGTCGGGGTCTTTGAGGATAATAGTGCGGTAGGCGGCTGTGCGGCCGGAAAGACAAGGCACACCGCCGTCGATGTGGGTTGCGCAAGCGATTTCGATGTTTCTAATGGTGAGACGGAAGGCGGCGAGGACCTCCCAGACAGTCATGTGGTTGCCCACGGGCTGGACACGCTGGCTGGTGCCGACACCGCCGACCTTTTGGTCCTCGAAGCAGGCAAGGACGCAGGGCAAAAGGGTGGGCGGCCAGATTGCGTCGTCGTCTGCAAAGAATATGATGTCTGTTGTGACGTTCTTGATGCCGTGGCTCATCTGGAGACGCTTGTTTGCAAAGGGGACGGTGAGGACGCGGATGCGCTCTGGGTCAACTGCGTCTGCGAGGGCCTGGAGCTCCTTGAGCATTTTTTCCTCTGTGATGATGAGGATCTCCTTTGGCTTGCCAACGAGCCAGCTACGAGCTGCTTCCTTGAACTCTTCGCCGGCATCTATGGTGGGAACGACGATGGTGACGTCTTCTGCGGCGATGTAGGTGGGATTTTCTGGTAATGGCACTGGGCGGTATGTGAAGGATGCGGCGACACGGATTAGATACCATAGGTAGCGGTAGAAGCTAGCGGGAGAGTGAGCAATGGAACCAGCTGTCGTAGCGACACCAGGAAAGCGACCAACCCGATGACACCAAACGGCACAACTGGATAAAATAATGAGCAGACAGCACAGAAGAGGTGGGGGGGACATACATATAGGAAAGGGATCGGAGGTGAGGTACAACATGGTCGCCTAGAGGCGCGAAACCGGGCCCGCCGCTGGGCAAGCTGGAGGAGGAGGAAGGCAAGAGTGATGGACGGAGTTTGAAATGCAGCGCCGGGTTTGATGCCGCGGTGATCGCGTGATGGCCGTGAAGAGCGGAGACCGATGCCCTGTCGCAGATAGCGTGCCTGGCGCCATCACCACGGCGACCAAAATAATTCGGTCCCATAACTGCGGAACAGCGCAACTGATGTAATTTGTTTGTCCGTGTTTTATTCCGGCTCCGTCGCCATTAGTCCCTTTGGCTCTGTTTACCAACACCATGGCCAGCCTTATAGCTATCCTCGACCTCAAGGGCAAGCCGCTCATCCAGCGCTCGTACCGCGACGACGTCCCCCCGTCCTATGTCGAGCGCTTCCTCCCCCTCATCCTTGACCTCGAGGAGGAGGGCCAGCAGGTCACCCCCTGCTTCTCCAGCCAGGGCATAAACTACATGCACATCCGCCATTCAAATCTATACCGTGCGTCCCTTTCTCCCCGCCCCGCGCAAGTCATCGAGAATCCTCCAGTCCTTGCCCTCTCCAAGCGCAACTCAAACGCAGCAGAGACAATCCTCTTCCTCCACAGACTCACGCAAGTCCTCGTCGAATACTTCAAGGAGCTCGAGGAAGAGAGCATCAGAGACAACTTTGTCATCATATACGAGCTCATGGACGAGATGATGGACTTTGGCTACCCCCAGACAACCGAGAGCAAGATCCTCCAAGAGTCCGCGCGCGCCCCGCTTGACATGTATATTCGCGCTGACACGCGTCTAGGTACATTACCCAAGAATCCCACAAACTCGAGATACAGGTTCGCCCGCCCCAAGCAATAACCAACGCCGTCTCGTGGCGAACAGAGGGCATCCGCTATAGGAAGAACGAGGTCTTCCTCGACGTCATCGAGAGCGTCAACCTCCTTGTCAACGCAAAGGGCGACGTCGTCCGTTCCGAGATTCTTGGCGCAGTCAAGATGAAGTGCTATCTTTCCGGCATGCCAGAGCTTAGGCTCGGTCTCAACGACAAGGTCATGTTCGAGAGCACAGGCCGCAGTACGTGGGTCCCCGCGCGTCCACCGCACTCCCTCTAAACGCCCCTTCTTCAGCGGCCCGTGGAAAGGCCATAGAAATGGAGGACGTCAAGTTCCACCAATGCGTGCGGCTCGCGCGATTCGAAAACGACCGCACCATCTCCTTTATTCCGCCCGATGGCGAGTTTGAGCTCATGTCCTACCGCCTCTCCACGCCCGTCAAGCCGCTTATATGGGTAGAGGCCGCGGTAGAGAGCCACAAAGGGAGTCGTGTCGAGTATATGGTCAAGGTCATCGCGCAGTTCAAACGGCGAAGCACCGCCAACAATGTCGAGATTTATGTCCCTGTACCAGACGACGCCGACAGCCCGAAATTCCGGGCAAGTGTCCCCTCTTGTCAGCTATCATCCAACTAACGCGTACGGCACAGGCCTCCACCGGCAGCGTCCAATACGCCCCCGACAAGAGCGCGTTCGTATGGAAGATAAAACAACTCGCAGGCGGCAAGGAGTTTTTAATGCGCGCGCACTTTGGTCTACCAAGCGTGAAGAATGGTCCTTATCTTCCCTTTCCCCTCGTATCATCACTCACTTACCTTGCGTTCAACAGAACAAGACGTCGAGAAACGCCCGCCAATAACTGTAAAATACGAGATCCCTTACTTCACGGTCTCGGGCATCCAGGTCCGGTACCTGAAGATCGTGGAAAAGAGCGGCTACCAGGCTCTGCCGTGGGTACGATACATCACGCAGAACGGGGACGATTACAGGTACCGTACCCATGTATTTCTGAGTTTCTCCACTGGCTAACCCCATTTACAGTTTGCGGACAGCTCATGAGAAGGGTAGCGCGCCTATTAGACAGACTACGTAGGTCGCGTGTATGATACAGTCGGATTGGGACTTTGTTGTCAGATAAAGTCTCGATGGGTTTCTGCAGAAAACGCCACTAATTCCAGACGAGTCCGCACAATCGGACTTGGGGTTTTACACGGGCATTCGTTTCCGCGACGCCATATATTCCAATGCAGTCAGGAAGAGTGCGATGCCTTCCCACGAAGTGGTACTTCCCGCGTCTGAATGCTCATGACCGCCGTTCAAAGTCATAAGACGCGAATCTAACGCATAATAAATTTAAATCGAACGCCTCGAAGACCAGTTGTGCTTACTGGGCTTCCAGATGCCGCCTTTCAGGGGAGTTATGTGTGCGAGTCTTGGCTTTCCGAGGCTTCTGGTTTCCCTCAAAACGCATGTCTTCCCACTCTTGCGCGATATCGAAACTCGACTCAATCTGGCTTGCCAGGTTCATACGTGCATCGAGGACAAAGGGGGGAGCGTGTTCTTTCGATTCCAACGCATCCCAGTTGATGGCTGTAAACCATGGATGGCGCTGGAATTCGTGGTAGCCCTCCTGGTCCGGCTTGCACCCAAAGCGTCGGGCCGGATCATGGGCCAGTAGCTGTGGGGAAATCAGACTGCGGACGAACGTTGCTAAAATATTACTTATTACTCCTTTCAGGACCTGAATTCCCGGTCGGCTACATTTCCGGTTGGCATCCTTTGGCCACTGCAGTGAATCGTGAGTGATATTGTACGTCAGATTGTCGCTCGTTCGTCCACGAAATGGGCGAGAGTCAAACATGAGCTCGAAAGCGCAAACTCCTAGTGCCCACCAATCGATATGGTAGGTGTACCCTCGTTGCGTCAAGATTCTAGCAGAATGCCAAACAGTTGTTCAGAAAACAGTTGGCTGAGTCTAGCAGACCACCAACTCCGGTGCCATGTATGCCATCGAGCCGGCTACTTCCTTGACCAGTTCGTCGGAGAATTTCCGAGCTGGCGCACAGTAAAAAATGCTTCAATTCAATGAAAGGAACTCACCAATGTTGAGATCGGTAAGGTGTGCGTTTCCTGCCAGAAGTACAGGTCGGTTTCCAGTACGGAAAGGGGGTATATACCTCTTTCGTCCAATAGTATGTTGTCGGGTTTAATGTCCCTAAACGCAAGTCAGGGATACCGTGGTGGGGGAGCAGAAATAATATCCACCGATGCATTATGTTGTTGTCGTGTAAGAACCGCACCGCGGAAGATAGCTGTGCAACCCAGAAGCGAACCACGCTCTCCTCCAGTGGACCAAACCGCTCAAGGTGATCTTTTGAAGGTGTAGAACCCAGTCGTGTACTGTAGGGCAAAAAAAAATAACTCACAGCGCAGGTCCGAACCCATCATGAAATCCAGCACAAAGAAGCAATTTTCGGGATCCTGAAAGGCATAGCGTAATTTGACGATAAAGGGGTGGTCAGTCTGAAGGGGAGAATTGAGCCATGCGTAAGAAAGTTGAACCATCGGGTTGACCTCTTCAAGTAGTTGCCGCTCTTGAATGACATTTGGAACCTCTCTCATCTTTACGCACTTGCCCTTGTTGATGTATTTAAGAATATATAACTCCCGAGTCTGCTTGTGCTGGACTACACGGACCTGTGGAATATTATACACATAAACAGACACGGGCGAATCGCGAGGGGGTACCTCGCCGAGCGCTCCCTCTCCCACACGCCGTAGGAGGTTGAAGTCAGATAGGCTGACCTTTCTATTAAACTTGGTTGAAGAGCGCACAAGTGTGGTTGACAAATGGCGCACGCTGGCGTTTGTTTACGGCAGACGCCGCCCATGTAGAGAGACTGCGAATGGTTATTATCTGAGTCCAAGAATCCGTACTATGTAAAGCTCAGTGGTTATGGACAAGTTCGTTCGCCGCACGATTGACAGCAACGATCACGTGCGATCAACCCTGTTATTACTTCCCTCCTCCCCGCCATGGACTCTGGCCCTTCCTCCTCCGCCGGGCGCCGACCGGACCTCAAGCGGAAGTTGGTCGTCGTGGGCGATGGTGCGCCTGATTTCCTCGATCGTGCCTCGCGCTAAACCCCCGCACTGGCAGGCGGCTGCGGCAAGACGTGCCTCCTCATCGTTACGCGGAGAACCGCTTCCCCGAGGTGCGGTGCCCGTTCTTCGCGTTTTCCCATTCGTACATCTTGTTTACTCCTTCATTCAGGCATACATCCCGACCGTATTCGAAAACTACGTGACACAGGTACAATTCGAGGGCAAAGAAGTTGAGCTTGCCCTGTGGGACACGGCGGGGCAGGAGGAGTACGACCGCCTGCGGCCCCTCAGCTACCCTGAGAGCGATGTCATTCTCATCGTCTTCTCCGTCGACTTCCCCACTAGTCTCGCGAATGTGCAGGATAAGGTTTATTTTCTTGCCCTTGTCTCTCCTACATAAATTAATCACCCCCCAGTGGTACCCTGAAGTCGCGCACTTCTGCGAGGGCACCCCCCTCCTGCTCGTCGCGACCAAGACCGACCTGCGCGCCGACGAGCAGACGCGCCGCATGCTCGGCGCACAGGGCCTCGCGCCCGTCTCCCCCGAGCAGGGTATGCAAATGGCAAAGGAGATTGGCGCCCGGTATGTCGAGTGCAGTGCCAAGACGGGGAAGGGCGTGCACGAGGTTTTTGGCGTGGCGATGAGGGAGAGCATGAGGGGACGGTGGGGCAAGATTGTTAAGCAGCGACGGTGTGTGGTTGTATGACGGCGTTGGGTAGAAGGAACATATAGTCCGATAGTACATTTCTCTTATTTAATCCGGTTCGACCTAGGCTCTATGCCAGCCTCTTTAGCCACGCACTTGGAAGACAAGCTTCAGTTGAGCCTCTCATAAAAATAGGTCCAAACATATCTCGGCTTCTCCGATTCCATGAAATATAATGGTCTCCGACTGCTGGGAACCGCCAGAGAGGTCGCTGCCTCTGGAGCTCGTTCTTTCCATGCAAATACTCCCAATTCTCTGGCCCAGCTCCAAAAAACTCTCCCTCTCAATGCCCAACTGCAATCAGAGCGCGTCCAACGAGCCGAAGCAGACGCGTCTCCGAGAAAAGAAAGGGCCTACAGTTCGTCGTTTACCCCCCGAAATTTGCACATAATATAATACCACCCTCTAGTTAAAAGAAACGAATTGGGGGTGCAGATGCTTTCTCGACCTCTGCACTCACAGATCTTCAAAAACATATCATTTCCGGCGCCGGACAAGTCCTACATTAACATTGCGCTGCAGCATCTACAGCTACACGACCTTGACCCCTCCCAAGGCTCCACGCTCCCTGACACTTCCTTCACCCTCCCGCCGCTGCAAGGCAATAATCTCCTTGAACACTTTCATCGCATCGGCTCCTCTCTGTCCCAGCCATACCTCGACCTTGCCCGCTCGTTTTCGGAGCAGGCGTTACCCCCTATTCCAGACGCAAGCGAATGGAACCTCCAGCAAACTGGCTGGACCAAATACTATTTTATGCCCGACGGATCGAGTTATAGCGAAGCAGTCGATTTTCCCCGCAAGGAGGATGGCTCGGCCGAGGATTTGCTCACATTCGATGTCGAAACTCTCCCGAATTACCATCCAAACGCCATCATGGCTTGCGCTGCCTCCCCTTCCGCGTGGTATGCCTGGATCTCCCCCTGGCTGCTCAATGAATCCGACGATCCCGTGCAATTGATACCACTGGGCGACCCGTCAATCCCGCGTGTAGTCGTGGGTCACAACGTTTCATATGATAGAGGCCGGACAAAGGAGGAATACCATCTCGAGGGCAGTAAAAATCGGTGGCTCGACACGATGGCTCTTCATGTCGCTGTGCAGGGCATCAGCAGCAACCAACGGCCCGCTTGGATGAAATGGAGGAAAGAACGCCAGGCAGAGAGGGAGCGAGAGGAAGAGGCGCGTGCAGCGCTGGGAGAAATGCTGCAAGAAATCGAGACTCGATGGAAAGCTGAGCCGGACGCCCTGAGGAAAAACGACTTGGAGAAATTGAGGGATCGGATCCACGATAGCCTTGTCTCCCATCCTACCTCGTCCGCAATTGAAGAGAGGGTGGAACCAACCGAGGAGGGCGACGAAGAAAGCACCGTGAAGACATGGGAATCACTGACGTCCGTCAATTCCCTTGCTGACGTTGCGGCGCTGCACAACGTCCCTCTCACATCACCCAAATCCACACGGGACGATTTCATGCGGCTTTCTCCCTCGGCCATTGTCGCCTCACTGCCCGATTATCTGACCTACTGCGCATCTGATGTCCAAGCGACTCACGCTATTTTTTCCAAAGTGCTGCCAGCATTCCTCACCCAATGCCCGCATCCAGTCAGCTTTGCGGGGATACTCAGTATGGGAAGCAGTTTCCTCTGTGTTGACGAAGGATGGGAACAGTATCTGGAGCGGGCCGAAGGAGTTTACATGGGTCTGGAGACGGCAATAAAGGCTCGATTGGCAGAACTCGCCACCTCTGCCCTGTCGCTTTTTCCCGGCGAACCGGGGCAAGAGAAGTGGAAGGACGATGTCTGGTTAAGTCAGCTCGACTGGACACCTAAAGTTGCTGGCAAGTCTCGAGGCGTTTTTTCAGAGGATGCGGCGGTATTTATCTATTCTCTGTATCTGTTTCGCTCGTTAATTTTCTTCAGGAGCTGCCCTCTGAACCCATTTCCACCACGCGCCCCTCCGCACGGCTGCTACCCTCGTGGTTTTCTCATCTCCAGGACGATCCTCTTTCGCCCCGGTCAATTGAGAGAGTTCTACCGCTACTTCTGAAACTCTCTTACGACGGCCAACCAGTAACATGGTCTTATAAGGAGAAATGGCATTACATTTCCCCTGCGGATCAATCCGTTGCGCGCTTCGCCACTGCTAAAAACCTCAAAACCAGCACCGTACTTTGTGCCAAGCATGCTCTGCACTCCTTCGAGGATGGAAGAATGGATTCGTGCAACGTGAAACTCGCTACCCTTATCTCGCAGGGGGAGCGAGGGCCCAAAGCCGCCGCAAAAGTTAAAACGCTTGCAAAACGCGCCTATACCGTGTGGAAAAAGGATGCGGACGCAGTGGCCGAGGATCCCTGGCTCAGCCAGCTCGACTGGACCCTGGTTCCCGACGAAACTCTACAGGAAGCAGATTCCGTCCCCGAAAAGCCCGCCAAAAAGGCGAAGCCTCCAAAGCCCCCATCGGTGCTGTGGCCCAAATGGTACTGGGATGCAACTAAGCCGAAGAAGGATATGCCGCCTGGGACCCTGGACATTACGGTCCGGAACCGAATCGCCCCACTCCTTTTGCGACTTTCGTGGCTTAATTGGCCGCTGTTCCACTCGCGCGAGCATGGGTGGATGTTTCGCGTTCCTGCGTCTGCGTCATTCACCACACGTTCCGCGCCCCTTAGCTTCTACGATCCTGCCGACGACGCGCTGTCAGAGGCGAGTCTTCGCGGGGGGTATGTATTCTACAAGCTACCGCACAAGGATGGTGAAAAGGCGAACGTCGGGAGCCCGCTCGGGAAGACCTTTATGAAGTATTCGAAGGATGGCACGTTGAAAAGTCCAGGATCGGAGGCAACGGAAGCGCTCGACATGAATGCCATGTGCAGCTACTGGATCAGCGCTAGGGACCGCATTTTAAACCAGAACGTCGTGTGGCAGGATGAGGCTGCGCAGCGGTATATGGGCTTCACTGACAAGCGCGAGGGCAAGAAGTGGGGCATTATTTTGCCGCAGGTCATCACCATGGGGACTGTTACGCGCCGCGCCATTGAGAAGACCTGGTTAACTGCTAGCAATGCGAAGAAAAACCGTGTCGGGTCCGAGCTCAAGGCCATGGTGCGCGCCCCGCCGGGGTATGCCATCGTTGGTGCCGACGTGGATTCGGAAGAGCTGTGGATCTCGAGCTGCATGGGCGATGCGCAGTTTGGGTTGCATGGGGCGACCGCCATTGGGTGGATGACCCTGGAGGGCACTAAGGCTGCGGGAACGGACTTGCACTCGAAGACTGCGAACATCTTGGGCATATCGCGGGACCAGGCCAAGGTTTTCAACTACTCTAGAATCTACGGCGCTGGGATGCGGCACGCTGTTCTCCTTCTCTTGCAGAATAGCGCCGGGATGCTCCAGGAGGAGGCACAGAAGCTGGCAGGGAACTTGTACGCGTCGACAAAGGGCAAAAACACCCATCGGACGGATATGTTCGACAGGAAGTTCTGGTTCGGAGGCACGGAGAGCTTCTTGTTCAACAAGTTGGAGGAGATTGCGCTGAGCGACAAGCCGCAGACGCCTGCACTTGGCTGCGGCGTCACGTACGCGCTGTCGAAAGAGTATCTACCTTCCGACTTTGGCTCGGACTACATGCCTTCACGGATCAATTGGGTCGTGCAATCGTCTGGCGTCGACTATCTTCACCTCCTCATCGTCTCGATGGACTACCTCATCCGCAAATACGACATCAACGCGCGATACCTTATATCTGTGCACGACGAATTGCGATACCTGGTTTCAGAGGCCGATCGGTATCGTGCCGCATTGGCGCTGCAAATCGCCAACGTCTGGACTCGTAGTCTGTTTGCGTATAAGCTCGGAATGGACGACTTACCGCAGGGTGTCGCGTTTTTCTCTGCGGTCGACGTAGACAAGGTGCTCCGGAAAGAAGTCGACATGCCGTGTGTGACGCCCTCTCAGCCGGATCCGATTGCGCCTGGGGAGAGTCTGGACATCGAAGCGGTCCTACAGTGCACTAGCAACGGCTCGCTCCTGAAAGACGGCAGGCCCATGGTCGAAAGCACCGATCAGCCGTTTGTGGGCACCCTCGACGGGTACAAGGAATCGGACTGCCTTGTACATCGTGCAAAGGGCGCAAGCTTTCTGCAGGCGCAGGCTGCGACCGATTTTGGCGAGGTCAAGCACTTTGCGCAGCTTCAGTACGACAAGAAGTTTGTCGGCGGTATTGGCGGGGACAGGCGGAAGAAAAAGGGGGCGGCGAAGGGGACGAAAAAGGCGATACCTGTGGGTGACGGCGACGGCGTCGACTGGTCCAAGGCGATCGACGACCTGCTGAATGACTCGAAGAGTGTCGAGGAGATTTTGAACGATCTGCACTCGCCGCGGTGATTATTGTACTGATAATATTAATGTATTGTTGTATCTCTTTAATTCCACATGTAGTAGTATCTAGTCGTCGAGAGGGGGGAGGGAATCAGACTCTATTTTCTCTCCCAACGCAACCTTTTTGAACAGCTCGTACGCCCTGTCGAGATCGTCGTTGATGATGACGAGATCGTGAACATTGGGTTCCTTGGCGTATTGGATTTCCTTGAGAGCGGTCGCGAGGCGCTTCTGGACGGAGGCCTCTGTCTCTGTGCCGCGGCCCTGGAGGCGGGCGCGCAAGGCTGTCAAGGAGGGCGGGGAGATGAAGAGGTAGATGGGATCCAGATTGGAGGCCTTGATCTGGCGCACACCCTACGGCACAAATGCTCGGCGGGTCTGGCGACGACCGTTGGGAGGACATACCTGGGCCTCGATGTCCAGGATGCAGCGTCTACCCTGGTCGTGGATCTGGCGCACAGTCTCAAAACTGGTGCCATAAAAGTTGCCCGAGAACTCTGCATGCTCGATGAAGGCGCCTGCTGCGATCAGGTCCTTGAAGTCCTGCGTCTGGACAAAGAAGTACTGCTTTGCATGGGTCTCCCCTGGACGCGGTGCCCTGGTTGTGTCTGCAGAGTGTATATGAGCCCTTGCAGCAAGTCCAGGGTGCCGGACGACTGACGCGAGACGCTGAAGCCAAACTTGTCGGGGAACTCTGCAAAGAGACGCTGGAGCAGCGTGCTCTTGCCCACACCAGACGGGCCAGACAGCACAAGCGGGCGGAGAAAGTCGGTGAGGGGAGGCATCAAAAAAGTGTGACAGAGGGGTTACATTCGGTTTCATCTTCCCCGCCAGTCGGGCCCTCACCAGTCCACACGCATTCACCCTAATAGTAATGGGCGGCGTCTGCTGCAGACCAACGGTATGTAGCCCTCCCTACCCTCTCGCCACGGCGCTTATCGTCTCCAGCCGGTCGACTTTGATGGAGAGGTCACCCTATTTCATTTCGTGCTCCTCCGTTGTGTGGGCAAAGGCGCATTCGGCAAGGCACGTCGCCTCTCTTGTTTCGTGCCTTCTTCCCGCTGACAAGGACACCCCAGGTCCGCGTCGTTCAGCACAAACAGACCCGCGAGTTGTACGCTCTCAAATACATCAACAAGGCAAAATGCGTAAAAATGAAGGCCGTTCCAAATGTCATCCAGGAGCGGCGGCTGCTCGAAGAGGTCAGCACCCCCCCCCCCCCCACCCAATTCACCCACTCATGGCTCAATTTCCCTCTCAAGATCGACCATCCCTTTGTCGTCAATCTACGCTACGCTTTCCAGGATGATGAGAACTGCTTCTTTGTCTTGGATCTCATGCTCGGCGGCGACCTGCGCTGTGCGTTGCACCATGTCTCACCGCGCCTCGTGCAGCATAACCTGACTTTTTTTACAGTCCATCTCGAGCGTCTTGGCTCATTGGAAGAGAATGTCGTCCGCTTTTACGTCGCACAGTTATCATCCGCTGTGCAATTCTTACACGACAACAACATTATGCATCGGTGCGTCTCATATCTGCGCCTTCGCCTCGCTGTATCCAACTCGTGATTCAGGGACCTCAAGCCTGATAACATATTATTGGACGAACGAGGTATGGCCCCACCTCTTCCCTTATGCCGCCAACGAACTCAATTATCCGTACAGGAAACGCACATATTACTGACTTGAATATTGGTGCGTCTGCTGATTCGGGTAGTGGGGCCATTTTGATTGATCCCCGACATAGGTCTGAAATTTACCGAGAAGAAGCTGATGGGTGTGGCGGGTTCAATGGCATACATGGCACCGGAGTGGGTGCTCACTCTCCATCAATCAACCTGCCATTGGCTGACACTCGCTGTTTTGCAGAATCTTGACCAAACGAGGTTACAGCTACAACATCGACTGGTGGTCCCTAGGAGTCTGCGCGTACGAGCTCATCTTTGGGCGTCGACCGTTCCGCGGACGAACGAACAACGACCTCACGTACAGCATCACGAAAGACGCCCTGAAATGGCCAGAGGATGCGGAAACAAAGTGTAGCCGCCCAGGAATGCAGGTCTTGAAAGGGGTACGAGTTTCTAAAGCATATTTTCTTCTTCTTCGCGGGCTGATTTCTCTCTCAGCTACTCGATCGCGATCCTTCCCGACGCTTTGGATGCAGGCCAAACCGTGAGGGTTACCACGAACTCCAGCGCCATCCATGGTTCAAAACTATTGACTGGGACACGCTGGAATCCAAAGAGCAGACACCGCCCTTTGTCCCCGATGTACGTTTTGAGTATTCCGAGCTTATTGCCTTCGCTGACCGCAGCGCGCGCAAATCAGGCCAAGAAGGCAAACTTCGACGCCTCGCACGAGCTGGAAGAGCTGCTATTGGAGGACAACCCGTTGAAAGCCAAGACCCGCAAAGCCAATCAGGAGAACTTTTCTCCCGAGATGCGGCAAATGGAAGACCAGTACGTGCACATCATGTCCTCGCAACGCAATCTATTTATTTTGTCTCGTCAAGATTTACGTCGTATGACTTCAAGAAAATGCAACGGCGATCATACTTCCCTAATGGCCAAAATCAACTTATATCCACTGCAACCGCCACTTCCTCAGGGATGGCCTCCTCTCGTCCGGGCACTCCGGCGAATGACCTCCGTATGGAGAATGGCGTTTCTATCAACGGCAACTCTATGGAATTACAAGGTGGTGATTATGACGCGATGCGGTCAGAGAGGATGATGACCGAGAAGGACTACCAATAATCTTGGCCCACGTCCTCTCCCAGTCACCCTGCTCTGTGTCTGACTGACAGACAGTATGTACCCCATATCTTTTACATATCTCATCCTTCGTGTAATATTCCCAAGTAATCACTTGCTGGCATGTCCGCCTTTCCCTCGTTTACATAGCTATCCTTCTTTTTTATTCGGGCATTATTTCGTGGAGCATCTTTATCTATTTTCTTTCGTGTATATGTGTACCTTTATTTTTACTCTGTGTACGGTCCCGTGTTGAGGACTAATTTCGAGTCACATGTCGTTCGCGTCTCTCTTCTCTTCTCTTGTGCGATACATGTAAACGATGCCGGACACAGTGCTGCAGGGTGTCCCATTTTCCTTGTTCGTTATATATGGCCCTCCTGTGACTCCACCTTGACTTCCTACGCCACAGTTTTGTTTCTCTTCTACGCGAAATCTCCCAGCACAGCCGTCCACGGAAGGCTGCGATGCGACGCGACAAACGCTCGTCCTCGTCCACCCCGCTCTCCATACTACAAAGGTGGATCGCACATCTCCGTAACCAATCCGCGCCGCTCCCCGAAGGCACCACCGCCATTGTTTTCCGGCTGCTGTTTCCTGAGGAAGATGCACGGCGGAAGTATGATATGCAGGAGATACGGTTGGCCGCTGCGCTCGCCGATTGCTATGGGATCCCGGGCGGCAAGTTGCGGGAATGGGCAGCAGAGGGATCCTCGGGGTGTTTGGGCGAAGAGGTGCTGAAGGCGTTGAATAGGACATCGTCGGTAATGTCGTCTCGACGCGCTTTACTTGCTTGAGCTCACACGCCTTAGGCTTCCGTTGACTACGTCAGTCCTCTGAGCTTGGCCGAAGTAGACGCGCTGCTAGACGAGCTTGCGTCTCACTCGGGATTCTCGAGTCGTCATGTACGGGCCAAACATCCGCGTGTCACCCGCCGGTCTAGATCGCACATCATACGCGCGCTATACCGATCTCTGTCGCCACTGGATGCGTCGTTTTTGACTCAGATTATTCTAAAGGATCTCCGGCCGCTCTTGCATCCTCTGGAGGAGACACACTACACGGTTGCGTTGAAGGCCTACAATTCTACAGCCGTCACGCCGCTCACCAAGGTCTGCTTTTCCGGTATTGGACGTCTTCTCATCCTTAACACTGTATAAAGGAGCAGGCAATGCTAGCCTGGGATCCGACGCGGCAGATGCTCAACGTCTACCGCGTTCGTGCGGGTCTGGACGACGCCGCGCATGCTTTTGATGTTGGTATCACTGGGGACGTCGGGCCGCTCCTTGGGACCCCTGTTGAGGTGTTTAGGTTGTCAATTTATCGCCATTCGCGGTCCTGATCTATTGTTGTAGATTCCGAAATCTGAGAAGGGCCGAGGATGTCTACATGCCCTCGAACTACTTCGAACCTCGAAAGAGGTATGGGCAGAAGTAAGTCTGCGTGCTTCCACACTAATATTAACCGTATTAATACAAATTAATCTTCTAGACGAAGTACGATGGCGAGCGTACTCAAATCCACGTCGAGATCCTTGAGAATAACCGCTCTCGCATAACTATATTTAGCAAGAGCAAGCGGGATTCTACGCTGGACCGGTTTGGCGTTCACGGCATTATACGGGAGGCTCTGGGGCTTCCGCATGAATCTGATTCGGGCTCCGGACTCGACGTGCATCCTGCTGCGGTGCAGGTGAA
Organism: Mycena rebaudengoi; assembly: GCA_029282285.1. Lineage (NCBI taxonomy): Eukaryota > Fungi > Basidiomycota > Agaricomycetes > Agaricales > Mycenaceae > Mycena > Mycena rebaudengoi. Next base: position 1,219,110 of record JARJCX010000011.1, on the reverse strand, counting down.
AGCGAATGTCATTCTGGACGCTGAAATGGTGGCGTGGCACGACGACAGGATCGATGGTGAGTCGGGCTTACACCGACCGACTTTGTTGTGTATGTAACGGTCCATTCTAGAGTTTTGGAGAATCCGCAGTTTAGTCGAACAGACAGCCCACGGCGTGCGTCACAAACAACCGCCGGCCCCGGTCGAACAAGACATGTTGGTCACTTTGTGCTGCTCCGTCATTCCCTCCAAATGATGTTATTTCTCTAGTTATTCACAGGCCTCCCTCATGACTGACTTTTCGGATGAGCGCCATCTTGGCTTGGTTTTCTTTGACATTCTATTCCTCGATACCATCTCTCTTCTATCTGTCCCGTATTCCACGCGACGTACCATCCTCGAATCTGTCATTAGACCCATACCGAGCCGAGCGATTCTTGCTGAACGCCAGCCCATTGCTATGCACGCCAGCCCTAATGACAAAAACCCGAATCTGCACCGCGTTTTCGCCGAATGTCTTGCGCGTCCTGAGGAAGGGCTGGTGCTCAAGGCGGGCGAAGCGATTTACAACGACTATCGCTTCCCGTGGGTCAAACTCAAGCGAGATTACATTCCTGGCTATGGGGACTGTCTCGATTTGGTAGTTTTGGGGGTCTCATGGGAGAAGGACCGTGCAAGAGAACTACGTGGTGCGCGCCTCCATTTTATTCACAACTACAACGTTTTTACTGATAAATCTCGGTCAAAGTCGCTCCTGACGCGTATACCACATTCTATATAGGCGGTTTGCACAATGCTGAAGAAATGAAGCGGAACGTGAGGGTTGGCGCCAGGTATCTGATCCCACCAGTCTGATTTATTTTTTGTTTTCAGCCCCAAATTCGCCCACATTTCCATATCTATTTTACTGCAGCCTACGGACTGAGTAGGGACGGACTTGAGGCTGCCAATTACTTGATCAAGACTTCCGATGCTGTCCCGTACCATCCCTCTAAACCTGTAAGATCTTTAGGCTCGGGTTTCGATAACCGTCGCTGATATCACCTAGCCCCGCGGACTACCTTTCACGTTTACAGTATTCCCTGGTATGGTTCCGCCGACTACGATTTTGCGTGAGCCGCTCCTGGGCGAGCTATTCGGTGCCGGTTTCACGAAGAGTCCAAAAAGCCGCGTTCGTGCTGTTTTCGTATTGTGTCTTTCATCTCACACATTAATCAAGCACTACGAACTACGCTTCGCGCGTATCACCAAGATTTTCCGACCGTGCGAGCGCAGCTGGAAGGACGGGGTTGATCTACAGACTCTCCACAAAGTCGCCAAGGAGGTGATCGGCAGAGATAGAGCCAACAAGGATATTGATGATTGGAGCAACAGCGTGTGGGGAAAACCCGTTTCACCCGGAGCGACTGGATCGTTGAAGAGGAAAGCGAAAGCGGATGAATGGGAAGAAAACCTCATCGCCACGGATCGAAAAAATGCGCGGCGAAGAGGCTGGACAGCGATCGATGTTCGTTTCTTGGCGCAAGGGAAACAGAGTGAAAGCACCGGAACTTCGCCAATACGAGCATTAAGAGCCAGAACCAATTTCGCAAGCCCTCCAAAACCCCATTCTCGTCGCTTGTCTCCACTAAAACAACAGCCCCTTGCGCTACGTCCGTCTGCGACTGTGTCCACACCTCATAAACCAACTTCCTACCCATCTTCATCTCCGCCGAGACGCTTACGCTTTCCAACTGAATACCCAAGTCCTGCCACATCTCCCGCGGTGATCCCGGAGGCTCAGACGACTGATCTTCCTCTTGTCTCGAGGGAAGCTGATGACCTCTACAATTTCACGGTTCTCTTCTCGAACGCTCTGGTTTTTGTGGCTGCGCAGAACCCGAGGTCTCTTCAACGGTGGAAAAATATCATCCCAGCGGACAAGATTGTGCATTCATTGGAAGCGCTCTTCGTCGGATGCGGGTGGGACACCGAGCAAACGCGATGTAGCGGCTTGGCACAACGGGGAGTCGTGGTTCTTGATGACGAGAAGGATGTTTCTACAGCCCAATGGCGGAGGAGCATCCTGGACGCAGTAGATGTGCGGAGGAGGGCTTGTGTTGACCGATCTAAGCGCAAGGGAATTTGGGTCATCGAGAAGAGCTTAATTGTAGAGGAGTAGAAGATTTAGTGACACCCTGTTTATTTAACATTATCTATAGCTTATTTAAAAATGCTCGAGTATTACAGATTTAGAGGACCAGTGAAACAAATTTAGATGACCCAAGAAAGGAATATACAAATTTTAAAGACAGAGGTGAATTCATGAATTTACAAGTTCTTTGCAGAGCTCCTTGCCAGGACATGTATGAAGGTGTGAGTTTCCGAAATCAATGACAGCAAATGCTCCGGAAGACTGTCTTACAATATTTCTGGTAGCAATGTCTCCATGCTCAACACCGTGATTATGATATTGAGGATGGTTTCGTAAAGATGGGTTCTGACGAACAAGACAAATATCATTATCAAAACAACAGTGCTTACAAAAAATACACTCACTTTTCATCCCATGTTAAATCATCCCAAGTAACTGATTCTGAAGCAAGAGACGGTCCTAGATCGTCCATCACAATCCCGACCCATTCACGAGGGAACGGTGCGACGATTCCCAGGAGTTGAGGAATTGAAACCCCTTGTAGGGATTCCAGCTGCTGGTACGCCTTTACCTCAGATGAGGGACGCCATTGAATCCAGCCAGTACGTCTTCATGGCGACAGGGATCTGTTGGTTGGGATGGGCCGCATTCCACAATTCCCCGTGAGTCACTTCCGACCAGAAACCGCTGCTGTATATGCCCAAGACTTGCACGGTGAGAAGAGGAGCCTCCCCCAAATGGACCTGGCTCTCGTCGCTCTCCGTTGAGGACGAAGACAGAGCAGGCAACAATAGTTGGGGAGAGGTTAGGATCGGGAGCTGGGAATGGCTGGGTTGGGGGTGGGTCGGAGAGTTGCTGGGATCATATGCAGCAAGTTCATCATATTCAAGCACCACAACAGGCATTGATGGCCTCCAGTGTTTGCTGGGGATCGGAAGGAAGTGCTGGATGCAATAGATAAGTAAGAGAATGAGTTGTGGAGGAGGTTCAGAGCATACCAAGGATGTACCCTTGGATATCTGTCGATCCCTACCTCCCCCAGCATCGTCACTCTCGCCACCATCACCATCACCTCCCCGTTGTCTAGCTCCCCCTTCGCCTGCTGCAGCATCCCTGCCTCTAGGAGGGAGGTGGTCCCGGTCTTCAACAAACCTGGAGAGGTCCCTCTTCAACGTGAGGTACTGAAGGGGGGAAGCATGATGGGACGGATCGCGTGGTTGGTGATAAGGTACGATGTCTGAAGGCATTAGTAGACCGAGCTTTAAGGTAAGCAGCGATCTGGAGGGGGAGCCGTCGTGTGAGGTAGCAGACAAGGGTATCCTTCAGGAGATTGCAATGCCTCGGACGCTTCGCCCATGAATGTAGGTTTCGGCTGCAAAATAATGAGATGTGACTATTGGGACGGAGAGCGCGACTTACCCCGTTCAACCACATAACAGTCGACAGCGGAAACGATTATCCCAAACCTGGCGAGAGGGTTGCCTTCTGAGACCATTTTCTCCATGTGGAGAGCGATCTATCGACAGATTGGAGGTTAGACAGCACAGTAGAAATTAGTTCACAGCTACTTTGATTAAAATTGCCCTCTCATTTTCCATAAGTGTTCCTAGTTGAAAGAAGTGCTCCTGTGAGAGACCAAGATTGTAGTGTTCGAGTATGGGCGATGTTTTGAACTCCTGCGCTAGGCTGGTGATCTTGTGATCGCCGTTCTTGACGACCAAGGTGGAGGATATACAAGATGTAACGCCGCACACATAGGCTAATGTGCGGCACATTGCGTCAGAATGATCAGATGTAGCACATTTTTTCCAGTGATCTACGTTGCCGCTGGTGCCATCAATTGCGGCATCCGCGGCATGCTGGGGGAAGATTCCCCCAGACCCCTCCTTTTCGCTGGCGCTGGCCTTTTCCGCTGGCGCGGGGCCTTTTCCCGCTAGCGCGGGGGCCTTCTTGCGTGGTTCCAGCAACTGCACGGCTCATTGCGTGTTTTTTGGAGGTGTTTCGGCGGCCGGCGCCGGGCCGGCTGGGGGTTGCCCCCAGACCCCTACGCTGCGCTGGGCTGCCGCTGCGCGGGGCTCTTGCCTGCGGCGCTCTCCTTTTTCGCTCGCCGCTGTGGCCCACTGCGTGGAGCTGGCGCCTTCGGCGCCGGTGTGGCGGGGTTTAAAGCTGTTCATGTGCCGATATCACTGCCGCTGTCAAAACGTGTGAATGTGCCGCATCTTGCATTGATCTCAAGCCAATTTTACTGTATGTGCCGCATCTCGTACGAATGTGCCGCCATCAAATAAATGTGTGCGTTACATCTCGTCTATCCCGACCAAGGTGCGGTCCCCGCGCTGACTTGCCCAGAGCACGGGGTACTCGATAACCACTCTCACACTGGGAATCATATCATGGAGCAAGAACTTCAAGATGAAAGCCATGGCATCCATGACCGTGCCAACCCACGGTTCGCCATTGTAAGTTTCGTCGTGGATATGTCCAACAAGGAGTTCCCAGTAGGACTCCACCACACGCGGGCAGGTGTGATTCTCTAGCCCAAGTTGTTGAATTGCCTGGTCATAGCGAGCGAGGGCGAGAGGTCCGAGTTCTTTATCAAAATAACAAAAAAGCGGTGGATCGCTGGCAAGAGTGCGCGCTGTGTACGGTGCCGAACTCGGGGAAGTGGAGGCGGTTGCAGTCCGCAATTGTACAGGTGGAAATATCGTTTCGAATGGGAGCCGGGCATAAGTAGTGCGATGAGGACCAAAAAGGCTCAGGAGAAAGCGTAGTGGAGTGACGAAGAGGTGTCGAACGAACGCCAAAATATAGTTTAATGGGAATATCATGTATGGTTCTGGGAACGATGCCGAAAGGGGCTCTATACCCCTGTCTACATGAATTTCGATTTACTATTTTTCACCTGTACGCTTTTGGCCCCGGTATCCTCCGGGTTTTATTACTACATATCTAATGCATGTACCTGCAAAAGAAATAAGGGATTCAGTGAGGGAACGTATAGTTAGCTCGTTGCCAGTCGCATTGATGAGAGGGTAACACTGGGGGCCGCAAAGTACCTGACATTCCGGGACTGGAATCAGCATGAATCGTATTGTAATCCAATGAGAAACGACCTGAATTTCAGTTCAAAATACTGAAATCCAGGCACTTGGCAGTCAGGTAGAAAAGGAAAGATTCCAGGGGATCGGGTCAGGGTGTTTCGACCGGAATCTCAGTCTATTTGGTATTGAATGAGCGTGGTCGGTGACCTAATTGCGGTCTAAACTTCCGGATTTTCACGCCAGATAAGAGGGAAAATCAATACAATTTGTCGTGAATTTACATCATTCACTAATCCTTGCGCCGTTGGGCCACGATCAACCGCCCGACCTGGCGCTTTCCTTTCCTTTCCCACGAGAACTTTAACAGACTGTCGCCGGAGGCATTCGGCGACGCCGAGCGAGCTACTGGGCCGGAGCACCGACGCAGGCGTGGTTGTAACATTGAAGAGTGGCTGAGAGACTTACCGCGCTGTACATCATCGGTATTTCGGTCGGGTCTTGAGCTTTCCAGTCCTGCGCTTCATATCAGCTAAGAGTGTGAAGCAAAAAGATAACGGGCACGCACCTGAGTATCTCCACTCATGTTCTTCAAGGTCAAAGTGACCTGGGTCTCCATCGTAGCGCAATTATATCGGTTTCTTCGTGCGAGAGGGGGCTTCTGGGCATCGCAAAGGCCCTGATCAATGTGCTGAAGGTTGTTCTGTGCTGGATAAAACTGTTAGAATCGCAGAAACGGCAGTGAACTATTCACACCTCGTCTGGTTTTGAGTCGTCGTGGAACGGGTCCCTGGGTTCTGGTCGTGTCTCTTAGTGAGATGAAGCGCGCGGAGAAGTGTGAAGTGGCATTTATTTTGGACATAGTGTTAGACGGAAAAAGAGGAGAAGATAAAACACACCTTTCTGTGGATGGAGCTCGCTGTGTTAAGCGGTGGAGCGCTGTAAAGTCGGCTCAGCCTCCGTGACTCACTTTCCGCGCCAGATAGCGAGCCCCAAAGACATCGGGGCCAACGGCTTACGTCGAAAGAGTGAATGACGAGCATGCCCGCTGTGAAAATGAGGCTGAGGCGACGGTGAGTGTTGCTGAGATGGTGGTGAGAGTCAAGTTGAAAGTGGTCAAGTGATCTGATGTCATGTTCTCGTCATTGCTCCACACTCGCCGGAATTGAGTGCGCGACGCCTGCAACATCTTTACGACTCAAGCGCAACATTCATCATGGTTCAAGATATAATGTGAGGTATTAATATGGCCATAATCTTTCCCCGTTGTATTCACTGCTTTTTTACCCGAATAATTTCAACATGATTCGTGGTGAAATTCATGAACTTCAAGCGGAAGAATAGAAGTCCATGAATCGGGTACATGACTTGGAAAGTACCTGAAAATAATTCCACCATGATTCATCCTGAATCGTGAAAGTCAGGGAGTGGTTCCTGGAATTTCAGGGGGTTTGACGACCACAGTGTAATCTGGACCCGAAGCCCCCAAAAAATGCAGGCGTGTTCTTTACGCAAGAAAGAGAGGTTCGTGGGAGCTCACCCATCGGGCAGCAGACCTGTCTCGCCGTCGACATAATATCAGCGAGTGCTACGCCGCCCAAATGAATATATTATTTGTGATTTCGCCGGTCAGAATATGAGCAAGCGAGCCCAAATCGGTGCTAGACCGTTGGCAGCTACGTAGCTACCAAGAAGTACCAAGATGATATCCTCTACGTAGCTCTACATAGCTCTACGGCTCTATGGCTCTATGATGTCTGAGTCGCTACGTAGTACTATGTGGCAGTGTGCTCTTTTCCAGATGTGAACGTGGATTTGCGTTGGTACATGTTTGGTGTCCGCGCTTAATGTCATTCGAAAATATTATTAATGCACTTCATTATCCTTCTTCTCGTCTCTCATCGTCCGCGATAAGGCCCTTATCGTGCTGCTGCGATGGCCCAATGCCATGACCCGGAGGGATACCTGGGGCCTGTCTCGCGTCTGCGCGACTTTGACCTGACTTTCTGTTTCGAAGAAGGCGTCCTCATCTCAGGTCTTCTTGCCACCCTGCTGATATGGAGCGTCATCAGCTCTATGTCTCTCTTTGTCCTCAATTCGGCACCTCGCTCGATCAAAAGCCGAATACTATTGTGGGGAAAACTCGTCTGTACTACTTCGTCCGACGCCGTCGAACATTCCTGACCTTTCGGCAGGGCTTGCTCATGCTTGCACTCAGTGCTAGTCTTGCCAACCTGATTTCAATCATCCATCTTCACAAATCTGTTCCCGTTCTAGAATCTTATATCCTCGAGCCATTGGCGGTGCTTGGAGCTGCCAGTCTCACATATTTCAACCACACTCGAAATAGGATCAGTTCCTCAGTACTCCTCGTCTTTTGGCCGATATACTTGGCCTGTCTCGCCATTTGGGCCCGGTCCGTTGCTACAAGAGACCCAGAGTACTACCGTTTACTCCTTCTACTCAAAGGTCTTGTAGCTTCGTTCGGATTTGCCTCATTCCTCCTTGAATGTGTCAGCCCCGAGATTGGAGCACCTGAAAACGAAAAATCTGCTCATGAGAACCCAGTTCTTACTGCCAATTTGTTCAGTCGATGGGTGGGTATCCAACATTTGTCTTCGCACCATGCCTCATACATTTTTTCCTAGACGTTTGGGTGGATGACTACTCTTATGAGCAAAGGAGCCTCGCAGTTGTGCGTTTGATACGCTGTGCCTACCGTTCTCTTACTGACTCGGGTAACTAGCATCACCGAAGATGACCTCCCGTCACTGATTCCCAGTGACGAGTCTGAAAATTTGGGCCATCGATTAGAGAAGTACCTCGGCAAGAATGGAGTGTGGAAGTCTCTCTTCCTCGCGTATGGGGGGCCCTATTTGTTCGGAGCCGGGTTGAAAATCACACAGGTTGGTTCCAAAACAGCTCACTCCTCTCATCCTATGTTTTCCTCAATTACCTCGTTAGGATTGTCTGGCGTTCCTCCAACCTCAACTCCTTCGCTGGTTCCTGGCGTACATATCTCGTTATCAAAGTTCTCGATATCAGGACAGCGGCTCAAAGCCTAGTTCCGTGGAAGGTTTCTTGATTGCCATCATCATGTTGATCGCGTCGGTCACGCAAACTGTCCTGTTGAACCAGGTGTGTTGTTTGATATATTCAAGAAGGCTGTAACTGATCTAGTTCTAGTACTTTCAACGCACTTTTGAAACTGGGTGAGTTCGCTGGCGTTCATTTGACTAATGACTGACGCCGACTTTAGAATGCGAGTCCGCGCAGGCCTCGTTACGGCGATCTTCTCGAAGTCCCTCATTCTCTCGAACGATGAGCGCAGCCGATCGTCGGGAGATATAGTCAATCTTATGTCAGTCGACGCTATCCGGATGCAGGATCTATGCACCTTTGGGGTCATTGCCATATCTGGGCCACTTCAGGTGATCCTAAGCACATTCTTCTCCAATTAAAGCATCCTCAACTAGTCTTAGATCGCTTTGGCGTTCATATCACTCTACAATCTACTTGGATGGGCAAGCTTTGTGGGTGTGGCGGTCATGGTCCTCTCGATTCCCCTCAGCACCTGTAAGCACCTTGCGGTCCTCACTTTCATCTCTAACAGAGTCCAGTCATTGCCCGTGTTTTGAAGAGGATGCAAGAACAACAAATGAAAAATAGGGATCAGCGAACTCGTCTAATGAGCGAGCTCCTCTCAAACATCAAAAGGTGAGGCGACCACCACAAGTTTGTCATTTAATCGTTAACGCATGGTTCAGCATTAAATTGTACGCATGGGAGTCTGCTTTCCTCCAGAAAATATTCGCTGTCCGGAACGATAAGGAATTACGGATGCTCAGGAAGATTGGGTTATTGAATGTGCGTGGCCCGTTGCTCCTTGCTCTCATCTAATCCTCTTCTGCAGTCGTTCAACTCGACATTATGGGGCGGAGTGCCACTAATTGTCGCCTTCGCGTCCTTTGCGACTGCTTCGTCGACTTCCTCAAAACCCTTGACCTCAGACATCATCTTCCCTTCCATTTCTTTGTTTATGCTCTTGCAGTTCCCGTTGGCGATGTTTCCGCAGGTGATCAGCAACATCGTGGAGGCTCTCGTCTCGGTAAAACGTTTGTCCGACTTCTTCCGCGCTACCGAGCTGCAACCAGATGCACGAACAATCCTTCATAAGCCCAATCTACAAACTGGAGATGAGGTTGGACAAGTTCTACTGAGCCATTTCCGGACTTTGATCCTTGCATTTTGTCAGATTCTGTCAATCAAGGATGCCGACTTTCGCTGGGCATCAAAAGATGTTGTCCCAACTCTGGAAAATATCAATCTCACCGTTCGGAAAGGAGAACTCACGGGGATAACTTGGACGTGTAGGCGCGGGAAAGGTCTTACTCTTCTCTCCGTCTGTGCCATCCTCTCATATCCCATAGACAAGTCTGTTGTCCGCGATTATTGGTGATATGTCACGTAGTGAAGGCAATGTGACCCTGTACGGAAGTGTCGCGTATGCCCCGCAAAACCCCTGGTATCTGGCTCTTCGTCTTATCTTTGTGACCTGGCGTTTAATATGACGCGGTTCCGTCCAGGATCATGTCTGCGACTGTTCGTGAAAACATCACCTTCAACCACCTCGTAAGTCGGAACCCATCGAACCGTCTTTACACTTTCACTGACATCCTAATAGTACGATGAAACATTTTACGAAACCGTACTAGAAGGTTTAATACTCCGCGAGCAACATCTGTTTGGTGCTGACCTTCTCCGTAGCCTGCGCCCTTGGACCAGATATTGCCTTGCTCCCTCAAGGTGACCTAACCGAAGTTGGGGAAAAAGGTGCGTATCTCATTCATTTCCCCGCTGGCGATTTTTTTAACACATTACCTCAGGCATCACGGTAATATTTCCACTATACCTATCTTCCACCATCCTCATTCGATCTTAGCTCAGTGGGGGACAGAGGGCCCGAATTAGCCTGGCTAGGGTTTGCACTTTTCAAGGCTGCTGTTGATCTGTTCTGACTTCGGGCATAGGCTGTATATGCGCGGGCAGATCTCACTCTTCTAGACGATTGTCTTGCTGCTGTTGACAGCCACGTTGCCCGGCATGTTTTCGGTTCGTCTGTCTTCCATCTCCGCTCTTTCTCGTCTGAGAGACAAACAGATCATGTTGTTGGCCCACATGGACTGCTCGCAAATCAAGCACGGATTCTCGTCACCAACAGCATCGCGTTTGTAAAACAATTCGACCAGGTCAGTCGTCGCCGCTCCAGCTGTAGCTCTTCTTAAGAGGAAACTAGGTTGTTTTCATATCGCGCGGGATCATCCGTGAATCTGGTTCATACCAAGCACTGATGGATAACTCCGATGGCGATTTGAACAAGCTTGTGTGCGTGGGGATGTGCATTTTCATTTTTATTTCGAGCCAACGGCTTTTTATAGTCGAGGCCACGGCAGGACTTCTTCCGGTACTTCTACACCTTTCATTACGAGCGGCACTGCCACTCCGAGCGAGGACTCGACGATTATGGGTGACAAGTCGGTGGAATACGTCCTCTCGGAGAAGTTCCGGCAATTGGCAAGCTACCCCAAAGCCGTTCTGGCACCTCCAAAACCTGTGCGCGCCGCTAATTCTGCTGGCCTGAGTCAAGAGCATAAAGAACAGGGCCAAGTCAAACGCCGTGTTTATACGCAGTATATTGAAGCGGCTTCTAAAGTGGGCTTCATTGCGTACATGCTGGCCGCAGTTGCCCAACAGGCCATGTCTCTCTTGGGAAATCTGACCCTCCGGAATTGGGGAGAACACAACAGAGAAACTGGTGATAACTCTGGCATGTTCAGGTATGCAATGACTCATGTGGCCTGTCTTGTATTCGACTTACTGCGGGATGTCCAGATATCTGCTGATCTATGGCCTGTTTTCTCTTTCTTCGACTCTGCTGGGTGGCGCTGCTAGCGTAGTGATGTGGGTATTTGTCTCTCTGAGGAGTTCAAAGCGGTTACACGACTTGGTGAGTCCCTCTCACTTCAATTCATTGGACTGCTGTGGATTCAATCCTTTGCGTAGATGTTGACCTCCCTCATGCAAGCTCCGCTTAGTTTTTTCGAGTTGACACCTACAGGACGGTAAGCCCAAAGGCTTTTTGGAGAATATCACCTCTGATCTTTCCTTCAGAACGTTGAATCTGTTTTCTCGCGACAGTAAGTTGTTGAGTCTGAGCGCACGTTTATTTTCTTACCATCATATGGGTCAGTCTACGTCGTTGACCAACTCCTCGCCCGCTTCATTCAAAATCTGTTCCGAACGGGCGCGGTCTGTCTTTCCATTCTTGTTGTCATAGGGGCAAGCTTCCCATTGTTCCTGCTCTCCGTGATTCCTTTGGGCTTCTTCTACCTGAGAGTGATGAAGTAAGCCTCCTCCGTAGACGATTTCAATTCCAGTATTGACGTGGAGGCAGGTATTATCTCTCGACTTCTCGGGAGTTGAAACGCTTAGACGCCGTCTCTCGTTCGCCTATTTTTGCGTGGTTCTCGGAATCTTTGGCTGGTGTCTCCACCATTCGTGCCTTCAACCAGCAACCTGTCTTCGTCAAGGCCAATCAGCGTCACATCGATCGCAATCAAATTTGCTACCTGCCTAGTATTTCTGTCAACAGGTGGTTGAGTATTCGCTTAGAAGCAATGGGGGGAGCTATTATCTTCTTGGTAGCTCTGCTCGCAATGTTTGCTTTGATATCAAGCGGGGTGGACGCAGGCTTGGTTGGGCTCGTGTTATCATACGCCATGAACGCGACGTCCTCATTGGTAAGTACTTTTGTTTTAGGAGATGTTTGATTCTCAACTTCAAATTTACAGAACTGGGTTGTTAGATCTGCCAGTGACGTCGAGCAGAACATTGTGAGCGTGGAGCGCATAATGCACCAAATTGATGTGCCTCCAGAGAAGCCGCAATATATCCCAGAAGCGAAACCCAGTGAGCCGTGGCCGTCCGAAGGCAAGATCGAGTTCCAGTATGTAATTTTTGCTTTTCCCATTTGCGGTGACTGATTTTTGTCCTTGCTAGACATTACTCGACGCGCTATCGGCCGGAACTAGATCTCGTCTTGAACGATATTTCCCTGGTTATAGTGGGCAGATTATCTTTCCTACATGCACCCGACTCATTCTTTTTAGAAACCTAAAGAAAAACTGGGTGTTTGCGGAAGAACTGGCGCCGGGAAATCAAGCCTTCTTCTAGCGCTGTTCCGTATCATTGAAGGCGTTGAAGGTTCCATATTGATAGATTCGGTGGACATCAAAAATATTGGACTCCACGATCGTACGTGTGATTCACATACCATTGGAGTCGAAATTTAGTCTCTTCTCAAGTACGCTCGGCGATATCCATCGTTCCCCAAATGCCAGGTTTGTCTATTCCTGTTCTCTCTGTAGCTCTGGCCGCTGATGATAGATACTCCAGATCTATTCGAGGGCACCTTGCGCGAAAACATAGATCCGGTTGGCCAGCACGACGACGTGGACATATGGGTGGCGCTTGGCCAGGTATGAATTTTACAATCCTCATGGAAGACCTCCTCACAGTATATCAAGGCACACTTGAAAGAATACGTCGAAGGTCTCCCAGAAGGGCTGGACGCCCCCGTGAGGGAAGGCGGTCAATCTCTGTCCTCAGGCCAAAGACAACTCCTCTGTTTTGCACGCGCCTTGTTACGAAAGGTAGTCCGCATGCAGTTTCTTCATATATTAGCTCATAAACCTTCCAAAAGTCAAAAATCCTGGTCCTGGATGAAGCCACCTCCGCCGTAGACCTTGACACAGATAAAGCCATCCAGGTACTTTTTCTCTTCTACGGTGACATCAAAACATAACTAACCCCTTTTTTGTAGGATATCATTCAGGGAGAGGCCTTCGCCGACGTAACCATCATCACCATCGCGTGAGTCTGATATTTTGCATTTCACCAGCCCATCTTAAACTGTGTCGTAGGCATCGGCTGAATACCATCATGGGCGGCTCCCGCATTTTGGTCATGGACAGCGGGAAAGTGGCGGAATTCGATACTCCGGAGAACTTGCTCGCCAACAAGTCGTCCATTTTCTATTCTCTGGCAGCGGAAGCGGGTCTGACCTCCGCAAGCACATAATGAAATGAAGTTTGATGGATTATGGATGGCGATAGAATCTTTTTGCACAATGGAGCCTTTTTTTTTACACGCACTTGCTTTAGACTGAGCATACACCTTGCTTGTTTATTCTACAACTTGAGATCCTGAGATGGTGTCGTGTCACTCAAGAAACCGGTTATTGAATTCAACCATGTACATTGGCTTTTGTGCATACGTCCAGTAATTAGTTATGAACAGCGTCCGTCTATATCGTATTCATTCCACTGGGATGAAATCAAGGAAATGGTCTAGAAGTCGTCGGCATTCGACCAAAATCGCTGGAATAAAACGATCCAGCATTGCCCAAGTCGGGGGATGGTCCTCCTCCTGGACGGTTCCCCGGCGGGAGGAGGATCGGCTGCACGGGCATCGAATAGCGGAGGTCGAGCTCCTCCAGGACTGTCTTAAGGTGACGCATGAAGGCGGTCCGACGCGTCCAGCGGCCGCCCCAGTCTTGCCAATTCGCACGATCTGTGAATATTCGTCAGCGGACGGGCGCCAAGTGAGCGATATTCGAAAGGCACGCACGTTCCATCGCGACGATGAGGTGTATCGCATTCTGATAATCCATGTGGTCAATTTGTAGGCCGCAATTGGACCTAGAGGCAGAAGTATGTGTAAGTAGTGCTGATGTGCAAAAAAAAAAAACGGACCATTCACGATTGTTCGCCGTGACGTATGCATTCAGGCGGATCCTCAACTCTTCAATGACGTGCAGGGGTGTCTCATACGAGACCATCAGCTTCGTCGTTTCCCACCTGCAAACGCGTCAGACGCAACCAGTCGATGGAGAATGAGTACGTACATGGAACTACTGCGGCGTAGATTGTGCACCAACTTCGATCCCGCCAGTAGAGAGTTGGGGGCAATAATTTCCTGGCCATCGACCCGCCGGAATGTTGTCGCAAACAGACCGAATTCGCGCACCATCAAAACCTACATGACAGGTGAGGTGCTGAGTAGAGAGAGGAGTGCAAACGAACGCACTTGGTCGTCAATCAGCACAAGGTCACCGACGTCAAAGACGTGAGTCGAGAATATAAAGATGAGCTAACGTCATGTCGGTTAGGCTGACACCATTGCGCAACAAGTATAACACGCACAGAATTGAACAACGTCGCTGCCGAGTTTCCGAAAATGAAGGAAAACCCAAGAATGATGCTAGCCAGAGGCACGAGCGACGTGAGGGTATCATTTCTGTTGAAGATGAGGAGGCAGACAAAGATCATGACGATCAGTGCGACAGCGACTAGTACGGCGTCCAGCTTCGCCACAGCAGAGTCGACATCCTGATGCGAATGGATGAGCAATGTGTTTTTATAGACAAATGGTCTACATACCTTGAGACTGGACGTCAGCGCTTTGCGGTCACGATATATCCGCTGGACCGCTTCGCGCATTTCCTTCTTGGTAATATCGCCGTTTCCATCCTTGTCAAAAAGTTTGAAGGCCTCCGTCTATGTAAAAGGAATGTCAAATAATTTGTGAAAAGAAGAAGACGTGACCTACGGCCTCGACTGTTGAATGAAAATAAGGATGGAAATCTAGATGGATAAATCAGCATATTTTTACGCAAGACGGGGGCAAAGTACGACAGACCTTCGACGATTAAATGCTCTCTCGGTGGGTACACATCGCTGAGGGCGCTGAAAAGCTTCCGCGCAAGTTTCCTCGCAGAGGACAGTCCACCAAGTTCACCCTCGCGATTGAACTTTGAATCCTTCAAGGCAATTTGGTTGATCGCCCCGCCAACCTAAGATAGAAGTGAGCGGGGGTTCACGGTGTGCAGTGCCGGGCTCACAACTGACCTGGTCGACGATGATGCTCGTTACGGCTTTGCGTCGCTTCTGCTTGCGCGGGTCCCCCTTCTTGGCAGACGTGTGCTTTTCCTGGACCGGGGAGGTTCCTCCAAAGCCCAACGACGACGAAAAGTTGACGGAGCCTGTTGGTGTTTTGTGTCCGCGTTTGGTATTATACGGAGACTTTTTAGCGGTGGGCTGCGCGTTGGAAAGGCGGTCTAGGGCTCTGAGGCCAAGTTGATTCTCCGCAAGCCGGTCTGCGAGGGCCTTTTGGTGGAAGTTTATGGCTACGAACCGGAGAAATAGCTTTTCGAAAAAGAGGATGAGAGAACAGGAGAAGAGAGCCTGATATTGCCGTCAATGCAAGTTAGGGCCAAGTAACTAACAGCACTTGCCTGCATGACGCGATTCACGATGACCCAATAGCTGCCCGGTGGCTTGTAGATGGGGCGCAGGACAGCCAAAGCAATCCAGCACCACGAAATATCCAAGACCATCTTGAGCCAGCCCTTGACGGCAAGGGTGAGTTCAACCTGGATCTTGAGACGCTCGACCTGGCCACCGAACAGGACTGTAACGGCAATGATAAAGCGGGGAATACTGTCGACGAAGAGGGACGTGAGACAACCAGCAGCCCAGGTTATTGCCAGCCATAGGGACCAGAGATGGACGTGAGGTGTCGCTTTGCTTCCCTTGAAGCGCAACTCAAACACAAGCAGCGGCGTGATGAGTATGCCGGTTCCAATGAAGCCTACGAGGATGGTCCTCACAGGCCGCGCCAGCCTCATGAACGCCACCCAGACGGCCCGCCCCCTCTTCGCCTTTAAAATTTTCTTGTCCCCATCTTCCTCCTCATCCCAATCAAATTCGTCGGACGAATCTGAACTCGAGTCCGAGTCCGAGTGCTCCTGCGCTGGGAGCTGCTCGGGATGCTGATCGAGCTGAGGCGCAAGGTCTTGTTCCTTGGGCTCCTTTGCTTCCTTGAGTGGGACAGAGGCCATGTGGAATCGGTGGTGATCTACGCGACATAACGGAGTATATTTAATTCCCACCCCACTATTCTTAGTATTCTATCCTAATTACTCGCTTGCAAGCTCCATCTTAATTTTCGCAATAGCCAGCGCTGGGTTCAGGCCCTTGGGGCATGTCCGCGAACCTTGACTCTCCTCAGTCTCGCAGCAGGAACAAGTGTGAAATAAAAACTTACAGTTGAAAATCGTGTGGCACCGGTACAGGCTCATCTCGTTCTGAAGTACCTCCTTTCGCTCCGCCGTGTGTGTGTCCTATGTGCGAGTCAGAGACCCCGCAGAACACAGTCTCATAGAGGACCTACCCGCGAGTCTGCGATCCATCGGTATGCTTGCATCAGTGTTGCCGGGCCCAAATACTCGTCCTGGTTCCACCAGTAACTCGGGCAGCTGGTGGAGCAGCACGCGCACAGAATGCACTCGTACATGCCGTCGAGTTTCTTGCGGTCCTCTGGGCTCTGCAGGAACTCTGTGCCGTCCGCCGGGGGGTTGGGGTTCTGCAGATACGGCTTGATAGATTTGTATTGTTTGTAGAACAGGGTGAGGTCGGGGACGAGATCTTTCACGACATACACTGGGAGACAACGTGAGATTTAGTGGTTGCGCCAGGGACATACACGTACTGTGAGGCAGAGGGTATATCTTGGTGTCCTTGCCTTCCTTCCTGTCTATACGGCAGAGACAAGCCAAGGTGTTTTGACCATCCACATTCATTGCGCACGAGCCACAGATACCCTCCCGGCAGGATCTGCGAAATGTCAGGGTCGGGTCGACTTCATTCTTTATTTTAATAAGTGCGTCGAGAATCTAGGCGGTTCGTGGTGAGAAACGCCATGCACCGAGCAGTCTTGCGCACCATGGGCCCAGTCTGGTTGAGGTCGATCGTGTATGACTGCAGAGTGGGTTTCTTTGCGGGTTCATCCGGATTCCAGCGGTATATTTTGAACTCCTTGTTAAGGACGGGTTTCTGAGCGACAGGGGTGGCGAGTGCGCGAGCAGCTGAGGAGGAGAACTGGCGCGAGAGACGGGGCAGAAGAGACATGGCGGGTAGAAGGACAGCGGGATGTTCTACTACGGGATCACTCAGTGATCGCGTGAAATCGGGATGGCGGCCAATCACGGCTCTTCATTTACGGTCAAATAAACACATGCAACTACTCGAGTTCCCGATCCCGCCCTTGGCCTACTGAAATTACACTCGACAAACTGCACAGGCTCCCCGTCAGATTCAGCACAGGAAGCGCCCTCCACTCAGGCAGCCGTGCTCCAGGCAAGTCGAGCAGCTGCCACGAGTCCTCCTCCACCTCCATGAGCGGCAGCCGGAACACCTCTTGCTTTTCCTTCGTCCGCTCCTTGACGTGCGACCCCACCTCCAGGTGATTCGTCGACAGCGACGTGAAATCCACATAATTCGGGTACAGCATCACGTAGCCCCGCAGGTAGACCATCTCGATAAAGTACTTTTTCCATGACTTTGTCCAATTGTTCGACCGCACATCCGGCACTACGATTTGGTCAATCTGCATCCTCGACTCTGACAGTCGCATCGAGAGATAATCGTGGAATTCTCTCCAATGCTCCGGAAAGTAGACAGCGCCCCAGCTACACGGAATTTGAGAAAGATATGGCGTCGAAGGCTGCACGATATCATAGCTTGCAAACAGGCTGCGTGGGTTGAATGCCTTGCGGCCTTCCGGGTGCAGTTCAATGTTCTTTTGCTGGTACAGGCTGATGCCAAAGAGTTGGGACGACCGGTCGCTAGCAGCGCCATATCTGCAGTCAAATCAGAAATGCACACGCTGATCGAGAAGGACTCGTCTGACCTGTATCTGAGAATCGACATCTTGATCCAAGCATAAAATAGCGGTGACAGCTCGACATCGTCTTCTAGCAGCAGCCCATAGGTGTCGTTCGTGTGAGGGTACCAGGATTCGACAACTGCAGGAAGCAGCCCGCCGTGTATGACGCGCCGATGCACGAATACGCTGCCATGTTTCCACCGAAACTCGTCTACCATTTGGATGGTTTCGGCATCGGAAGACTGCTCGAGGTTCAGCCGCAGAATAACCGAGTCGCCGAATAATATTCCGCGCGACAGAGAGCTGAGCAAACGCGCCAGAGATTGTGGCCGGTCGTGGGTGATGATGCTGACATCGATCTGTGGGATGTTCCAGTCTAAAAGACGCCGAGTCAGGACAAGAGGGTCCGTAGGTAAAAAATGCAAGTTGTACTCGTCCACTCTGCCAATGAAAGGGAGCTCATCCAATGCACATACTTCAAATCTTCATGGGGAACTCGAATGATGGTAGCATGCTGGCTGACAACGGGATGCGTGGCCGGGTCACTCACGGCGAAGATGATGTTGGGCTCACGGTCGAGCTGAGTTAACCAGTCGTATATCATGGGGTACACCTGTCGTCTCGCAGCCCGTTCCAGAAACGTATGGTACGCCAGGCTGCAGATGCTGGATGGCGTTTCTCGCAAGATAGAGTCAGGGTGCGAGTCGGAGTACAACAGGATCTTGATGGAATGGGTCTCGTATAGCTTGCAGACCAGCGGCAAAAGTAGGCGCAAGTCGTCGAGATGTGGCAATAAAAACACGAATAGGCCGCCGAGTTGGCGTGCATTCAAAAGAGGCTCCGGTTCGATGTTGGCGAATTGCTCCGATAAGAGAAGAGGATTATCGTGAATTCCTGGAAGAACGTGACTGCACCAGTTTAGATCCAAGTCTCCAAATGCCCACACAACGCCACCGAGCTGGTCTCCTCGGCACTGAGATACAGCGCGGCCAAAATCAGCCCAGTCTTCATACACTGATTCTTGAATGAGAGATCTCGGAAGTACAAAAGGAGGGACCAGATACGCGGCTGGCAGTGGTTCAGGAGACGGAAATGCGCAAGAGTGGTTATCAGGGGATCCAATAACGCCCCTGGGACCGACTGGTAGGTCGAAAGCTACGGGGCACAGAAGCA